>CM051822.1:109296628-109896628 GCA_028451465.1 Erethizon dorsatum | reverse complement strand
AAGCAGAAACATCATGGTGGATGAAAGCTTAATGGTACCCACAAAACCAAAATAGTGCAAGAGCCAGAGAAGAAGGGGGCAGGGTCCAGATATAGTCCCCAAGCCCACACCCCCATGATCCACTCTCTTCAAATAGGCCCTGTCTCCAGTTTACATCTCTTCCTAATAATGGCATCAAATTATCATCTCATCAAGGGATTAACCCACTTGATGAAGTTACTGCATTGGTGATCCAATCATTCCCTTCCTCCCCTCTGATGTGAGTTACAGGGATGACAGTGAATGTGGGGAGACTGTGAAAGGTCTGCAGACACTGTCCAGAAGAAAGAGGGTGCTGCCCAGCATGGTGGCCACTGAAAATGGGACACTCAGATAGGTGTTAGAAATTGAGCCCAAGGCTTGGTTCAAGGATTGGTTGGATGTGGGTGGCAAGGGAAAGAGGATTTGGAAATGATGTCACATAAATTCTTTTATTTAATCCTTTTGCTGGGCCCAAGAAGTGCTGGTTGTCACCTTCAGTCTAGAAGTAAAGGGACTGATGCTCAGGGAGGTTTAGCAACCTGACAGAGGGCTGAGGACAATTTAGAGTCAGGTGTGGATTGAGCCTTTGTTGGGCTACCGCTGGAGCCATGCTGTTTGTGGGGACTTCAGAGCCTAGGAGAGCATTGGGTGGTCACTCACGATGGTCACTGTTGACTTTAGAACAGACACATCCAGGGCGCATCAGATAGACATGAGTAGAAGCTCTGTCCTTCCTTCTCTTATCCTCCTTTGGCCCTTGTTCTGTGTTTTTCCCCCCTGCTTCTGGTTTCAGCCATCTCTAACCTCAGGGTCCCATGCTGTTTCTGAGTCCTGCCTGGGCCATCTCATCCAAGGCAGTCACTTCTCCTTTCTCCTTTGCCTCCCCACCCCAACTCCCATCATCTCATTCACAGGGTGACCATGCTAGGAACACACTGTGTCCTCTTCATCAACATCTTCCGGACACAGCCCATGGCAGGGGTTCAGTGAAATTTTGTTGCACGGTTTCCCACATGAAAGCAGAGTGGCAGGTTGCTTAAGTGCAGGTGTGTCAAGGAGCTAAGCTCTCTACTTTTGCTTTCTTGTTATTAAAATAGGCCAATGAGGGCTGGCGAGATGGCTCAGCAGCATAAGCGCCTGCCTGGCAAGCACGAGGTCCTGAGTTCGACTCCCAGTACCCACATACGAAAAAAGGGCCAGTGATATAGCTCAGCAGCACAAGCACCTGCTGGTGCGCGAGGTCCTGAGTTTGACCCCAGGTACCCATAAAAAAAAATAAAATAAAAAATAAATAAAATAAAATAAGCCAATGCTTCATGAGGACAGTGAGAGGATTAAATGGGGGCACACTGGCAAGGGGGCGTGACATGCAGGCCGTCACTGTTTTTATTATCTATATTTTGAGAGGAAAGAAACATGAACGATGTTATGTAGCTGGTGTAGGATAAAACTCTGAAGAAGTTAAAAGAGAAGTTGGTGAATGAAAAAGGAAGGACTGTCTGCAGTGAAGTTCATAGACAATCTTTGGGATCTAGAGATCCTCACCACTACATTCACCTTTCCTTGCAGCTGGCATTCATCAAACCTTGCTCTGGTTGGCTCCATCCCTGGGCAGTGCTTTATGGCATTGGTGGTTCCTGTCTTTACTGAATCCCAAGCATGTATGTGGATTTGCTAATGAGTAAGGATATGGCAGCCAAATGGAATACAAAGCATTGACAGCCATATTATTTACAAGCCCATTTTTCTACAAATGGCTGCTCCTTCCTACTGAACGTTCATTTTTCTGATAAGTTTAACTAAAATTGTAAATATGTGGAATTTGAAATTACTTTGAAAACTTTCTGCCTTTCAAGTCACTACATAAAGCATAGATCCCTTCAGATGTCTGCATCTGTTGGGCAGCTGGAAGCTCCCTCCCTGCTCTTGCTTTTAACACCTGCCATTTTTCTCCACATAGGCATCTCAATAATTGAGATGTGTCTTGCACAAGGCAGGGGCCTTATTCAAGGCTGCTGAAGGGATGGTCTCTGGCCAGCTGCTTCCCCTTCATTAGAATGTGTCCATCAGATATTGCTCATGAGAAATCTTTGCCGGAGGGAGTTTGCCTGTGTCATCCTATTAGATAGGATATGCCGGCTTCTTGTTCCCTCACCAGAAAGACAGAATTAGCATTTAAGAAGCCGTCATCACAAAAGTTTTCACCCTTCACAATTAATGCAGGAAGAGGTCAATGATGGTAGATTAATGCTGCAGAAATCAGCCTCCATCATTCATGAGCAACGAGGGCCTTAAATGCCACATTTGAAGGCTGCTTCTGCCTTCCAGGCCCAATGAGGATGTAATTGTATGGGACACTGGCTTGTGTTTGGAATCTTAATTTGTTCATTGGCAATGTCACAAGGAGTCCTT
The DNA here is from genome assembly GCA_028451465.1 of Erethizon dorsatum. Lineage (NCBI taxonomy): Eukaryota > Metazoa > Chordata > Mammalia > Rodentia > Erethizontidae > Erethizon > Erethizon dorsatum. The sequence continues at coordinate 109,894,195 of CM051822.1, read as the reverse complement.
TTAAGACCCCAGTTTCTTACAGAAAAGCCATTCAGAGGGTGCTTCAGAGGCCAGGGTATGTCACAGGACTAAACAAATGGCTACCTGCACACCAGTGATGGTGATGGTGGTAAGGGACAAAAGTAGCACAGTGTTTGGAAGGAACACACCAGTCACAGCTCAGAGTTGAGCCCTCTGCAATGATCTGGAATTAAAAGGTGCACTCTTGCCTGTGGGGAAAGTGGAGAGTGAGTGGTGAGTAGGTAAGCCTGGACCCGAGAGGAGTGGCAAAGACTGGATAAAGGGCAGGCAGCCATGTTATACTGATAGGGCCATGGAGATCCGTGAGTCTAGAGGGGTGACCGCCAAGGGTTCAGAACTGTGTACTTGGCAAAACCAGTTCCAAATTACTTATTGAACTTTTCTGATTGCTGAGAGGCAGCACCAATGGAACCTATTCACCCCTGAAAGCTGACCTTGGGCCGGTGATGTAGCTCAGTGTTATAAGCACCTGCCTGGCAAGCGCAAGGTCCTAAGCTTGGTTCCCAGTACTCATATAAAGAAAAAAAAAAAAAAGGCTGACCTTCAGCAAGATCAGTACCCTTCCTCTGCACTTTTCTCAGTGTTCCAGTGACAGTCAAAACTCAAGTAGAGGCCTCATTCAGAGTCCTAAAATTCTTCACAAATAAAGACTCTGTGAAATAGAGACATAGCATCCAATCACCCAACTACATCCTATCCTTTCTGTGCATTTACTTACCCATTCACCCATCCCCTCATCCATCCACCCACCTATCCATCTATTCACCCATCCACCCCGTCATTCTATTCTTTCCATTCATCCACCCTCCTATCAAACATCTAAAGAATGCCAACTTCGAGAAAATCCTTGGAAAAATAGATAAATAGGATACATGCTTTGGCATTTTGAAATTTCTACAGCAAATGGACATTTGGTAATCCCAAGAATATCATTTAGTTACTTCCTTATGAGGTTTGACTAGTAAGAAAAACAAGCCGCAGAGTTGATGAGTGCCTTAAACTGGTCGGGCTAGAATCTAGAGCTCTGAGCTCCTAAAGTGGGAGCTTTCATGCAGCACCCAGAGGAAACAACCTTCAGGGGAGGAACAAACTTATGCTTTATAGATTGAGTATAATTCCACGCATTTTCCCAAAGGACATGTACTATTTTTGACAAAGAGAATAAGCAGGCCTCATATTCAGAGAAAACAGGTCCAGCACATTGAGAAGTAAACCAGGTATATTCACTTTGACATGAAAATGGGCTCTGCTGAGCAGCTAGGATTGGGATTTTCTCTGCCAGGGGTGCAAGAGAAATAAAAATGGATTTCCTTGCCATCAGCCTTCTTCTCTCTACCTTTAACTGCTAAAAGGTAGAAATGAACCAAGAGTGATTTTTCTCTGACAGTGGATCTCCCTTTATCCATGTCCCAAGTGGAATGACTTCTGGACTGGAGGCACGAACCACACAAAGAGAAGTTTATTCCCTTGGCGTGAGGACCTTTAGGCTTCAATTTCAGTAAGGCAACTGTCATTGCATTGTTCTTTCACCAACATGGACCGCAACAAGGTTTTCCTACTCATCCATGAGTCATGCTAAGGTGAATCATTCCTTAGAAATTAAAAGAATCAGTCATATCCGTTATTTACAAACAAACAAATCATGGCTTCTATGTGGCCAGTATAGCTTCCAAGCCTTAATTAAATTTAGAAAGATGGCCTGCGTCATGGTACCCAACATAGCTCCTGAATGGAAATGTGCTTGCAATCAGAGAAGAATTCAGAAGTTTTGACAGCCCCGAGGAAAGTTACACTTGCACTTAAAAATCAAGGTTACATGCTCCTGGTGAAGCAGCTTTAAAGTCAGCCCTGTTTCTTTAATTTCCAGCACCAGCCTAACCGGGAAGCCTGCAGCGATCGTACCAATATAGCTCGGGTTATTGATCCTGTGATTCAATGTTTCTGCTCAAGGCATATTTTAGCACTTTCAGCAGATCAGCACAATAGTTCAGGGATCAATCATTATTTCTCCCTACTGATCCATTTTAATTGTGATATCAAAGAGGCAGTAATCCCTTCTTAAACTGTAAGAACATATCTAAAGTCAAGGTAAGATTTTTGTCATCACTGTAATGAGCCTTTCATGTGCAAGGCAAGGGAGTAGGCTCATGGGTTCCTAAACTAACTCTAAGCACTCAGGATTCTCCAGCTTAATTGAAGCTGCTATAGTCAGCAATTCGTCAGCCAAGTGACCTCTTTTCTTCTCTCCTGTCCAGGACAACCAAGTGATCTGGGAGGCACTCGATTTCTGTAGGACAATAGAGGTTCAAGTCATTACAAAGGAACCAGCCCCACCCTGGGGTGGAGGCAGGAGATGGACAGAGCTGTTGAGGTAATGGCCAGCCTTCTGTGAGAAGTCATTTTTGCCTCAGTGGGGAAAGAAAGATGCCAGAGGGCTTCCCACATTTTGTGAAGCAATCTAACATTTCCTGGAAAGATCTCTAATCTTAAAACCACCCACTATAGCAATTAAAATTTTTAATACAAATTCTGGTGAACAATTCAAAGGAACAAAGTTGATTTCATTCCTCAAGCTAAATTTTGTGTTGCAGGTTTTTTTTTTTTTTTTTTTAATGTGGATACCGGAAGTCGAACTCAGGACCTCGCACTTGCCAGCAGACACTTGTGCCACTGAGCAATATCACCGGCCCTTTTTCTCCTTTATGTGGGTACTGGGAGTCGAACTCAGGACCTCACACTTGCCAGGAAGGCACTTATGCTGCTGAGCCATATCACCGGCCCTGCAGTTTTGATACCTTCAAAAAACTCAAAGAACCACCAAAAAAAAAAAAAAAAAAAAAAGGAGGTTAACTGACATAAAAAGAATATGCACTGGATCTATCCAGTATGGCTCCCTGACCTCTGAATTTTTCTTGGAAGTATTAGAACTAAGCAGATATCAGAACGGGCCAGGGGAGCACACCCTAAAAGAACACTCTTCCCTGGGTCAAGCTTCCCAAAGGATGTTTCATTGGATGCTAATTAAGCAGGATACTAAATACTTGTTATATTTTATTCTACTGTACCTTGGTCAAATTAATTTGAGAGGTAACATTAGGTACTGGGGTGAGCTTTTTCCCTTACCGAGGGGCCACTTAGAGTCTTCAATATGCTTATGGGTATATTTGTGTAAATTCTGAAAATCTGTGCGGCTTTTAAATGACAAGCATTTTGCAGGACAAATGTCATGTGGAACAGACATTGGAAAGTGCTCCTTTGACTCAAGGGCTTTTGAGACTTTTACCAAATGGCTGTTTGGGGCTGATCCTTGAGTAGGTCGTAGGAAATGACACATGAGTGTCTGCTCCAAGCTTCATGAGGGAAGCGTGTATAAAGGAAGTAGGTACCATCTCCATTGGTGCAGCCTCCAGATCACCAGACCTGATTCCTTCTTTAACTGGGATTTCATAATAATTAGCTGTCAGCTCCTGGAGGGCAAGGGCAGAATGGATATTTGTCAATCTCTAGCTATCCAGAATCCATGTCCCTTTTCTGCCAGCATGAATTCTTTCTAGGGCTGGCTTTAACCTATGGCATGCAGACTTGCTAGGAATAAATTTGGATGCTTTTTCTCTACCATGGAAGCCAAAGGTGTCTTTAGGCAGATTTTTCTGCCAAGCCTTTCCTTTTCCTGCTCGGTACACTCAGTGACAAGTGTAAAAGCTGATAGCTGGATGCTTTTTCCGGGGACTTTGACCCTGAAATGAGTAATATAAGGAGAAATGAACCATAATAGGTGATTTGGCTCCCTGCCCCTGTCCTGACTGTTTGGCTATGAAGCCATCCCTAACCCTCTGCTGCATTGGTCCCCGGAGCCCACTTAGCTCCTGCCAGATGCCAAGTCTGGTTTTCAGTCTTCTTAGTAATTCTGTGAGCTCCCCAAATCTCATTGGCATAGGTTAGCCAGAGGCAGTTTCTGATGAGACTTCTTAATGGAAAAGAAAACAGAAAAAAGACCATAATGTATTATCTTGTAATCATCCTGCAGTGCCAGCACTCCCAAAACACCCAGTTAAGTTTTCAGTATCTACTTGCTGAGTGAAGGGCTTCATCTCTGCATTATGGGGATGGACCCCTAAATGCAATGATGGGGTTACTTATTCAACCAATATGTAATAAATATTCAATATGTTCTAGAAACTGTTGTAAGGGTGGGATTGTAGTCATGAACGAAGACCCTGACACACCAAGCTCTCATTGCACCCATCGAGACAGATAAGGATGTAAGTTGTCAGGCAGTGGTGAGCTCTGCAAGGAAAGTAAAGCCATGTTGTTGGGTGGGGTAAAATGGGGGTATGCTACCTCATACTGGCAGTCGGGCAAGGCATTTCAGATACAGGGCCATGGGGAGACACCAGAGTGACATGAGAGAGGAAGTAGGCTATGATGAAATTTAGAGAGGATGAATCCCTGAGGCAGACATGCACAGAGGGTTCGAGAAAAGCTCAAAGGCTAGGCTGGAGTCAATGAACAGTTATAGTGTGCATAATTGGTGGCAGAGGATCCCATGGCCATCAGGAGCCGGGGAAGATTTTGTGCAGGGGAGGACATGCTCTGACTGTATTTTAAAAATATTACCTTGGAGTCTGCATGACACCCAGCTGCGAGCTCATCTAATAGATCTTGGAACTGTTGGACAGGCAGGATTGGGCCCCCAGGTGTCAGGCTGTGCTGTCTCCTCTAACTTCTGTGTCTCCCATGGAGAAGAGTTGCATAAGACATTTTGAAAATCAAATTATATTACCAGTATTACATGTGAGGCTTTCCAGTATTGCTGCTTAATTTGTGGCAATGAAGAGTATATATGAAAATATGTGCTTGCACATGTAAATTAAATAACTTTATGGCAAGAAGGTATCTGAAGGGTTGTTGAGGTTTCTTTGCATAATAGGAGTATGTGAACCTCTGTGACTACAGCTCAGTTGGTGCTGCAGAGCCAGGCCCCTTGGCTGCATCTGGGAGCTTTCTGGCTATCCTGGTGATAAGTGTCACTCTCAATAAGGCTTCAGGGGAGACGGAGACCAAGAAGTGATGGGAAAAGGGAGCAAGGGGCTGAAGTAATTAGGAAGGATTTCATACAGCAGAGTTTCTCAGCCTCAGCATTTCTGACATTTGGTTTCAGATACTTCTTTGTGGTGGCAGCTGTCCTAAGCCTTGTACATTAGTAGCATCCATGGGTTCTGTCCATTAGATTCCAATAGCACCTTTTCAATTCAGTCATGAAAATCAAAAATGTCTCCCTTGCATTCCACTAGATGAGAAATGCTATCACAGAGTCTGAGCCTTAAAACCTAAGTTTTTTGCTAGGTTAGAAAGGAGAGCAAGCAGAGCTCACCAATGGACAGGGGTTTTGAAGAATGAAAAGTTGGATCCAGGTCTCCTTTTTGATGAAATTACTTATCAGTCAAGCTAGAGAGGTCGATGGACATGGAGTTTATTTCAATTACTTTCATTCACCAGCAATAAATCTTGGGTTGTTATTATGTCCTGGGGACTGAGATAGATTCAAGGGTGATGGGTAGGTGCCGGCAAGGGAATGAACCAGACACAATCCCTACAGAGAGCTCTAATACTTGATGCAAACTGCTGTGGTAGAGCAAGGTGTGGGAAGAGCACCCCAGCCAGTCCATGAAGATAAACCCAGAACATGTAGGCTAAAACAGCGGGAGGTCCTGGGGCAAGCCAGTTAGGGATTGTTTGAGGCAGGGATGATAGAAATGTGAAGAGTTGTATGTTCAAAGCCATGAAGCAGGAGAGAGTGCCATGCATTTGGTACTGCTGAAATCTGAAATCTTTGCCAAGCACAAATAGCTGTGTATTGATGAGTTAAAGTAAAGTCAAGGGAATTCTCTGTAAAGTTTCCATATTTATACTATATTAATGGTATAGAGGAGATTTTTATTTATATCGAGAATAAGTAGAATAGCTCCAGAAAAACAATCCATAAAATTTTTAGACTGAAATAACAAATTAGGGATTCTTATTCATGACAGATGCCACTAAAAATAAATATACCATATGTCATCATTATCATAATAAACAATCTACATTTATTAGTTCTTTCCATGCACCAGGCACAGATGGCAACAATATATGGGGAAGAATATGTGAAACAAATATGACTTCATTCAATCCACAAATATTGATGGAGCACACACTGTATGCTAGCTGTGTGATAACTACTGGTGATATGAAAATAAATTCCATACTGCCCTTGACCTGAATGGTGACAAGATCTAACTAAAGACAAATAGCTGCTATTTTTATCATGAAAGAGCTGCTTTACAAATTGATAAAAATATTAAGACCTTGCTCTATCAATGTACAAAGGAATAAGAAAGAAGCATAACTAAAAAACACACTGAGAAATCTTCAGCCTCATTAAAAAGCAAGTTAAAACACAATTTCTATAGTGAAAGTGAATATTGCTGCTAATTCTGTAAAATCCACTGGGAAGAAAGAATTCAGTAGAAGGAAAACAACTATATTTAAATATGTTCATCGTGGTGATGTCTATTCTAAGAAAAAACCAGAAGCAACCTAAAAGTTTAGTAGTAGCAAAAAGATTACATAAATTTTTGTTATATGTTCAATCAAATATTGTATGCATTTAAAATGGAAATTATGCAGAAGTTACAATAATGCAAAATATGCTATAATGCCAAATTAGAAAGCAATGACTGAATTTCATACTAATTATGTATGAAATAAAAATCAGACAGAAGTACATCAAATTTATAATTGTTGAATTAGTTGGAAGGAAATATCATTCCCCCTTCCATTTGCTGAAATTTATGAGATGTATTTATGGCATCCATGAGTTTAAAATCAAACAAAATATAAACAAATGATTACCAATGCATCTTCCTATCCTTTTCCTCCTCCCTGGCCATTAAAAAGGATTTGGATTTTGCTGATGCTTTTATGCTCTCCCCAACTCTTCAAGGAAAGCCTTCCATTTTTTCTGGCTTCTGACATGGAAAATAGGAGTGTGGATGGAAAGAAGGAAGGAAGGAAGGACCAAAGAAATAGTGTTCAAGAGATACAAATAAAGTTCATGAATTAACTTGAAATTCCTTTAAGTTCAATGGACTATGCTTTTTTGACAAAGACAATGAAGTGGAGAATTACATGAGTGACAATTTGATAATGTACACTTTTAACTTCTTGTCCTTAAGAAAATAAGCTAAAGTAATCAAGACAGTGTGGGATTGGTTCAAGGACACCGTAGAGAGCCCAGGGATGCACTCATATATGTATCTATCTAGGGCATGATGAAGACATCATTGCAATGTGGAGAACATGGTCCTGGGCCAGTTGGAAATTCATGCAGTTCATTTTGAGGTGGATTTTAAATCTAAATATAAAGGCTAAAGTAATAAGGTTTTAGAAGATGACATGAAAATATTTCTATAATGGTGGCGAAAAATAAAACACGAACCATAAAGGAAAATATTTCTGAGATGACTTATTTTAAAATTAAAATTGAGGACTCTTGTCCATCAAAATACCTATGTAAGATAATAAAAACATGAGCCATAGGATGTCAGAAGATAATTTATGACATACATAATTGAATATATTGTATATATAACATGGAGGATTTACATCCAGTATCCAGAATATAAAAGGTGCCACTAAAAATAAATAAGAAAAGACCCTGATTTTAATGGACTAATGACTAGAAGGAGTCACTCACTAAGGCAGATATTCAATAGCCAATAAATACATGAAAAAGTTCTCAAGGTCATTAGTCATCATGGAAGCACAAATTAAAATTATACTGAGATATCACACACAAGAGTGGGTAAATTAAATAGATACTATCAAGGGTTAATAAGGACTTGGAGCTGTTAGAATCCCTGTACGTTGTTTGAGGGAATAAGAACTGACACAAATGCTTTGGAAAGGTGTTGAGTAATTGGTACTAATGCTGAATGTATGCACTGTAAACACCTGGCCAGATGTGTCCTGGAAAACATGTCGTAGACTGTCCATGACAGCATTACTCACAATAGATATTAATAGGAAATAACCCCCAAATCCATCAAAAGTAAAATGGATAAACATTTTGTAGCAATGAGCAGGAACAAAGTACTGTCACACACTGCAAGATAGTGTGCATAATATTAAGCAAAAAAAACACATACAAAAGAGTGTACGCTGTGTGCTTTCATTTATAACCAGTTCAAAAAAGGCAAATGAAGCTCCAGTTTTGATCGAAGTCACAATGACTAACAAGGCCATGAGAATGAAATGGGGAGTCAGGAACAAAGCTCAGACTGTTTTTATAATCGGTGTAGTGAATCGCCAGATGTGTTCACTTCATGAAAATTGCCAAGTTATATACTTGTGATTTGTTCTCTTTTTCTATGTATGGGCCACATGTCAATAAAAAGGAACTGAGGTTGCTTGGCTTACAGAAGAAAAGACTGTGGTACTTGATGATTGTTTTTTTTTTTTTTTTTTTTTGGGGGGTACCGGGGGGTCGACCTCAGGACCTCGTGCGCCAACAGGCACCCGTGCTGCTGAGCGATATCACCGGCCCCTTTTTCGTATGTGGGATCCGGGAGTCGAACTCGGGCCCTCGCGCTTGCAAGGCAGGCGCTGATTGTTTTTGAACAAATATAGGATTTTATTTTTTAAAAAAGGAAGGAAGGGCCTAGCTTCTATCCAAATAAGTGCAAGATTGAACAAGTATAAATTAAAGTAATAAAGAATTTGACCAATCAGGAAGAAGGATTTCCAGAGAATAGGGAAGACTCAAATAGACCAACAGTTTGTGAGGAGGTGGGAGACCTCTGTCTTAGACTCTTCCATAACAGTGTCTTAGAATCTTCACTGGTACCCAGTACCAGTGGTTCAGAGTTTCTGTGATAACATCAGAGACAAAGCCAGAGGAAAATAGCATGTCTCATTGATTCTAAGGTGCACTTTTTTTCACATTTTAATATTTCTGTAATTGAGATGCGTTACACAGTACATAGCACTTTACAATTAATGGCAGTGTCTTTCTTAGGTCCAAAAAATAATGCATCAATATAGGATTGTAAGATTGAAAGGCACCTTCAGTTTGCTGAAATATGGTAATAACATTATTTCTAGCTTTAAGATTTCCTCCTAAGCCTCACAGTGAAGGAGGCGTATTCCCTTAGGAAAGCATTTTCTATCCTTGTGGAGTACTCTTCCATGAAAGGGTCAGAGGGGGCCTCGTCCACTGTGGGCACTCAATAAATATTAAGCATCAGCCATGGCCCACAGCCAGCTCTGAATAAAAACTGGCGTAAGTTAACATTTATTGCTTACAGATTTTGTGACTGATGATTCATATTCTCTCTCTCTCTCTCTCTCTCTCTCTCTCTCTCTCTCTCTCTCTCTCTCTCTCTCTCTCTCTCTCTCTGTCTTTGTATAATCTATGCTTATAATGGCAAACTCAAGGTAGGATAGAGGGAAAGCCCATGATAGGGGCCTTTTGCTATAGAGATTAACACTGTGACGAAGGAGCAGATCAGCCTGGTGAATCTTATCTAGAAGAGGTAAGATTCTTGAGACACAGAGAAGAATACTGGCTTTGATATCAGAGCTCCTTGCATTAGCAAAGACATTACAGAAGGAATTACTGAAGGCATTGGAAGACATTAGAAGGCATGCTTGGAAGGCATTGGAAGGCATTACAATCCTTGGAAGGCATTACAATCCTTGGAAGGCATTACAGAAGAAGAGGTAGTGTTGGAGAATGCTTCTCCTGGTGAGAATTGATTGGGGAGTTTGCATATCAGTGTTTGTACCCAAAGACTGAATTTTCAACCATGATATATGTGCATGCTCTGGACTGGAGCAGCCTTAAAGCCCAAGCCATGAATGTTCAATCCAGTTGTTTGGCAGAATCCAAACCAGTCATTCTAAGTGGAAAGGCGCTTTATCTCTCATCTCTGCATAGGAATTTAGGTCGGTGGTTTTGTCTTGCTGTGGGACACAAGACAGCCCGTGATGCTCATTCTTGTCAATCTGCAAGTACAGCATTCTTTTCATTGGTGCCCTGGGGAGAGGGTTAGAGATCAAGCACTGGTTTTAGGAAATTCTCCGGTTGGAAAACAAATTACACCAAACACCTAAAAGTTTCTCAGTTGGGATGGGATGTAAGTGAGTAGAGTAGTTTTGGGAAACTATAGAAGAAGCAGGTCAAAGAAAATTAGTCTAGCATACATAGAAAATTTTATAGCATTTGTTTGGGCACGATATGCAGTTACTTTATGTCTCTTTGGGTTATGAGGAACAGGAAGAAGTTTCTCAGGGTAAGAATTGAGTCAGATTGGTTTTCTGGTAGCAAATGGTGTCCGGCAGACTTAGAAATACAACTGAGATATTTTAGTCTCCCATTGACATTGTATTTCAAGTTAGATTTAAGAGCTCTGGCGAGAAAGGGAAGTGTGGGAAGCAAGAAGGCAGGTCACATATCAGAGTTGCAGGCCCTACTTTGCCAGGGTACAGAAGGTCACAGGATGTAGCAGGGAAGACTTGCTGTTATTTTTCTTTCTGCCTGAGATTCAGTTAGGAGGAGACAAGTAAAGAGCAAGGATCAAAAGGTTTTCTCTTTGAGTGGCATGAATTGCCACAAGCTTGGCTTTAATCAGGAGTAGCTATTAATTAAGGAGATAGATTGTAAAGACTACAAAGAAGAGGCTCACATGCCCCAAAGCCCTGCCTCTGAACACTAGAATTAAGTTAGGGCACAAAGAGCCACCGCGTTGTAGACTAAGAGAATGCTGGAAGCTGCCAGGTGGTTCATGCTGCATGGCCCTTCTTGGTGCCTGTGCTGGATCTGTAGTGTCTGCATTTCTCCTGTAGTCCTCCTAAGGCCCAGCTCACAGTCCACCTACTACACAGACAAATGTCAACTGTATGCAAGGCTTTGTGCCAGATGGAGTGGGTGCAATCGTATTTGAATGACTAACTGGTGCGTTTGTCCCCTCCCTGTACTCATCAAATTCTTCAGGTGAGCCCTGAAAACATTTCTCGTGGGGTAACTAGACAAGGCTTGCATACTGCCTGTGAAAAGAGGACCGCTGCAGAAATGGAAGTATAGATAGTGGCAAATTCTTAATTATTTCATTTAAAACCATTGGTTTAAGTGTTTCAGTAGTGTATTCCACCCCTAGAATAGATAAAACACTCAGACTTGGAAGGAGAGTCCTCTCAGACAAGAAGAGCAGAGACCTGCAAACCAGAAGCATGAGCAGCCGAGGCTGTGCAGCGCGTCCTTGGCCAATTATCCAGCAGAAGTGATGTTCGCTTGTGCCTGAGACATTGATCAGCCCAACTTCGGGCCATCCCAGCAGACGCTCCCCTGATTGGGAGCACACGACACTCTGAAGTCCCCTATTACTGATGCCTAAATCTTGGACACCAGTAAAGATGGTGCTGGCCTGATGGGAAGGTCCTGGAACATGGTCAGACTGGAACCAGATGAAACCTGCTTGGAAAATCTCTGAAGCTACAATAATTATGTATCATTGAATATACACAGAGCCTGGTCTTGAGCCATTTGGACTTTTCTTTATCTCTTTACTCCCATAATGCCTTTCCCCTCTTTTATGGCAAGTATTGCAGTGATCTGAGTATGGACTTTATCTCCCCCAGTGGGGTAGAGATCATATCTCCTACTCATTTTTGATCTCTACAATGCCTTTCAGCACCTACATCATAGGTGCTAAAAAAGACATTTACTGAATAAGTAGAAAAAAAATTAAGGGGGTAAAACAGAGATTTGATTAGAGAATAAAATAAATAAAAATTAAAAGCATGAACCGAATCAGATCAGTGTATTTAGGTTTTATATTGTTATAGCTTTGCTTCAAAATCATCTTTTTTTTTTTTTTTTCTTTGTGTGGGTACCAGGAGTTGAACTCAGGACCTCGCGCTTGCCGGGCAGGTGCTTATGCTGCTGAGCTATATCACCAGTCCTCATCTTTTTTTTTTATAATAATGGTTACTGAAGTCATATTATAAAATACTACTAATAAATATAGTAGTGTGCCTTTAAACACAGTATCAGTGTTCTCTGTGTCTTCTTCAACGGAAGAGATGTACTTTGCTTTGTGCCTCGCAACTAGGGCAATTTAGGGAAGATTGTTGTAGAAATGGCTTCCCATGTGTTGAGAGTTTCTCCCATCTGAACTTGAACTGGGCCATGTGACTCGCTCTGGTCAAAGAATTATCAAATGATATATAAATACAGGCTTGAAAAGCCCCTATGAGGCAGAGCTCACAGTTTTTGAGAACCTTTGTGCCACCATGCGATTAAGCTCCAGCCAGCATCCTGGGGGGAGAGGGAGTGTGGAGAGAAACCGCACATCCCAACAGGAGACCCAGACATTTCAGTAAGGCTATCCAGGACCATCTAGCCTCAGGCAACCCTGAAGAATTGAAGAAGCAACTAGCAAATGCTGAGTCCCTTGATATAAGTATGATAAGTAAAATCATGAGAAATACATACATAATATCTGTGGATCCTGAGTTTTGCAGCACTTTGTTATGCCTAAATGTGAACTGATACAGAACTGAGCCCAGTAATTGGCATGGAAAAAAGGGCATTTTTTGCTGCTACATTTCACAGACCACTTCAGATATTCTTCAAGCATGTACATTGATTAAACAAAGGCCAATTCCTCTGTTCTTTCTTGTTCTGTAACATCTCCTAGAAGGGTAATGCCACTTTCTACTCACTGCTATTCTTTAAATCTGAATGACCTTCCACAGTGTTCTGTCCACATTGTCCAGTGTGGGCTGAGCTAAGCATAGAATGCCATGGCAGGAGATTCACTCTGGGCTGCAGACCATCCTCAGGATGGGATGACTGGTCTCTGATCCCCAGTGCCCCACGCCCACACCCACATATTGACCTCCGTCCACAGGTAAGGGAGAGTTAGCAAGAAACCCGATTCTGATTGCTTAATTTCCAGATTGGGCAGAAAACACAAGGTCTTACAGGCTGAGTGCGCTGAGTACAGGCATGCTAGGCCTGTTTTGGGGATATTCTCTGAAGGAACTTACCACATTTTATGGCTGTTTTAATTCCTTTTATGATGACAGGATGCCTGGATTCTTGTTCCGACCTAGTGACCACGGGCGAGTTGCTCAATTTCTGTGGCTTTCTAAGGCAGCTTGCTCTGTGTCTCTACTTCAGATTACACCTACTTTTGAACATGCTTTGCAATTATGTTGAAATTTCCTAATGTCTTGCTGTTTGGGGACCTACAACACAAGGAGGTTAGAAGGGTGATGGGCACACATAAGCCTCCACATTATTCATGAGGATATAAGTCTTTAAAGAAGAATGACCTTAGCTCCCATGAAGCCCTTGGACTCCCAGCTTCCTCTGAAGGAGAATGGGCTGCCCAACAATATTTCCCAAACATGTGGTGGACACCAGGCTATCACAGCCAGTCACCGTGCCCAAAGTACTGTGTATTTTGTTCAGATGTAAGACATTGAAAACTTTAGCTCATGGCTAGACCAGAGATTCATATCAAGAGAGAGGAGGTCCCCCTGCCCTTCAGTGGTTACCTGGAAGTCACTTACTTATGAATCTGATTTATCCTGATGGGGAAGTTACTGGCTGCCTCTTTTAAAAAAGACCTGGCAAGAACTCATTTGTCTATAGCAATTTAAAGGGGAAAAGAGCTCTGTGGAGAATTTGACTCTAAATTGCTTCCTGTAGTTTTTCAGATTTGAATTGGTAATTGCAAACTTTTGTGTCAGTGGATTAAAATGGTCATCTGTACCTTTGGTCTTTGGACATCATTTAACTTGTGGCAAAGTATAGAATTGTAATTTTGGAGATAAGTTTGTGCTTATTGATAGATTATGCACAAATAGAGGTTTTTGCCTTCTTTTCAAGGCGTTAGATGAGTATACTTTTTGAATAATAATAATTAAAAGTGTATGAAATCCAACATTAGGTATGCCTCATGAGATACCAGCCCCCAGAATTCAGGGTTGACTCTGCTGTAGTATGTGACATGCCTTTGCTACTGTGAGAGCAAGTTTTTCTCCTATTAATGGCTTAGTTAACATTTCTAACACGCTGAAAGCAGGAAAAGTGTTAATTGACTGCTAATTATTAATCGCACATATGCAGCAAATGCTTTTTTTCAGATATGCAAGAATGTTGGCAATCCTTCACAGAAGAGTGTCCGAAACGAATCATTTTAGATATTTCATATTTCTCATCCCAGACATTAAGGTTTGGGTGGTTGGATTCTGAATAGTGATTAGAATAGTTTAAATGTTGTACTGACTAGAAAACACTTTAGTCCACCTTAGAGGTCTTAAGTCTAATGTTCTGCATTTCTGCATGAAAAATATGCTCATCTTTTTGTCTGGCACCCCCGGGAATTCTGAGATTCTTTGGATTATGGACAAAATAGGCCATGGAGGTGTGAGGGATTTAAGTAGGCAGGAGCATGGAGACAAAGCCACTCTGATTAGCATTTCTCACAGGCAGCACTGTTTATCCCCCCTCCCAGCACTGTCCAGTAGAATCTTCAGCAATAGTAGAAAAGTGTTATGTCCACGTTATCCAATATGGTAGCCACATGTGATTCCTGGACACTTGAAATGAATTAGTGTGACTGAGCAACTGAATGTTTAATTTCACTTCATCTTAATGAACTTATCTTTTAGTACCATGTATGATTGGTAGTACCCATCTTGAACAGAACAGCTCTAGAGCATGTAGGATCCATGTGTGGAATTTGTCTGGATTCTACATGTGCTACATGGGGTCATTACTGCTCTGTACCCTTGGAACTCAGGGAGAACTCCAGAAAACATAGAGTTACCATGTGACCTGGGAATTCTACCCCAGAGAAATGAAAATGTATGTCTACATAAAACTTTCACACAAATGTTCATAGCAGCACTATTCATAATAGCCAAAAAGTGGAAACAACTCTAATGACTACCAACTGATAAGTGGAGCAATAAAATGTTACCTATCCATTATGAGGCAATAAAAAGAAATGCAGTACTGATCCACACAACTACATGAATGGATCTTGAAAACATTATGCTAAGTGAAAGAAGCCAGACACAACAGATTACACATTATGATCTTATTTATATGAAATGTCCAAAATAAGGAAATCTATAGAGCCAGAGAGCAGATTGGTGGTTGCCTGTGGCTGAGGGTATGAGAGTGTATAGAACAGCCTGCTAATGAGTATGAAATTTTTGGAGTTATGAAAATTTTCTAAAACTAGATTGTGCTGATGGGTGAACAACTGTGAATATACTAAAAGCCATTGATTTATACACTTTAAATGGATGAATTACATGTGAATTACAAAATTCAAAACCTAATTTTGAAAATTTTCTCCATATGTTAATCAAATACTTCAAAACAATCTAGAATGGGAATTTCAAAATTCAAAACCTAATCAAGTTGTTTTATGAAAAACTATCACAAGTAAAAATAAAAGACAAATAAAATAAAGGAAAGAAAATCAGAATAAAGAAACTCCCCGACCATGCCTCCAGGAGCAAGGCTTTGTGTCTGGGGATTGTGGAATCCTCAGGGTGATTTCCACATGCAGCTTCCTTTGAGCGCTCCTCTGTACTAACTTGTTACGTGTCTGTTTTTTATTTTACTAACTCTGGGTGAGTGGAGATTTGATTGTAGCTGTAGATTAAGATAATGGCTAGGAAAGACAATAAATTCCCATCCTAGAGTGTTTTGAAGTATTTGATTAATATATGGAGAAAAATTCACTTATCCAATAAATATTTAATAAGTGCCTACTATGTGCCTGGAACTCTTCCCAACCCTGGAAGATGGCAGAGGCAGGACAGAGCAGCTGCCTGCCCTCTCCGAGGACCAGCCAGGTCTAATGGCCCATGGGAATCCTTTAATCAGAGGCCTGGAAGGAGACCTATTACAATTTATAAGAAACAGCTTAAAGTAAACCTATTTATGTTGACATAAAGAATACATTTTTATAAAAAAAAAAACCAAAATTTTGAAGATAAAAAGTTATGAAAAGTCTGGTATTGTGTTATATTTATGCATATACCTCTCTAATATTTGGATTAACAGATTCTCATATCTACTTCTGCATATAATCTGTTGCAATACATTGTTTGCGTTGAATTATTTGAAAAAAAATCAGACATCACACAGACAGGCAGCTGGAAAAGGAGGAAAGATGTGATGGCTTTTTCAGATAGTTGCGGGTATTCTTTCATACTACACCAAAACTTAAAAAGGAGTGTTTTCTTCTTCCCATTTTTTGGTGAAATACACTTAACATTAAGTTAACCATCTTAACCATTTGTAAGTGTACAGTGATATTAAATACAGCCATGGTGTGCAGCCATCACCACCATCTAACTCCAAGATTCTATTTTATACTGTACAACAAAAGCTTTGTAATTATTAACAATAACCCACTTCAGCTCCTGGGAACCATCACTTTACTTTCTGTCTATGATTTTGATTACTCTAAGTACCTCATGTAGGAGGAATCGTACAATATTGGTCTTTTTGTGACAGGCTTATTTCACTTTGCATAATGGGACAAGTGGTGTCTCCTTAAATGCCATTTGTAATGTTGAATATGAACCCATACAGTATTAATGAACTTTTCTTACTTTATTACCTTAAACCCACTGGTTGTTCTTACATTGTGAATGGATCTTTTATCCATGTGTGATATCCTGCATTTTGTAATATCCTGCATTTGGGAAATATTGATTTCCTGAATCATACAGATCTTCAAAATGTTGACACATGAGCCTCAAGATGGCGGATGAGTAAGAAGCAGGCAACGAAACTCTCTCTAAAAGTTACCATTGGAACACGAGAAAATAGCGACCTGGAAAGCGCAGGAAGGGGGGAGATGCCTCCCCGAAACCCAGAGAAGTTCTGAAGCGCAATCTGGGACCCCCAGCACCAGTGACGGGTGACTTCTAACAAAGAAGACGGAAAGAAGGAGCAGACCGCGCGCGCGCACCTTCTAATATCCCGGGAGTTGGAGCGCCGGCGGAGGCTCAATTCTACGGACACACGGTGGCAGCTGGCGCCCAGGGAGCCCCCACGGAGGATCCTGAGACAGCGGCGGGGCAGGGGAGCGGCGGAGAATGGCGCTGACCGGCGGTGAGTGTCTCTCAGCCACAGCTGCCCCGCGCCAGAGAGCGACCGGCCGGGCGCCATTGTGGGGGGTGTGGCGAAACTCAGAGCGGCTCGGAAACTGCTCTGGGAACTTGTGCTCCGGACAGGGCAGCACAGGGCCTCTCAATTGAGCCCACGAAAGTGTGCTGAGGTCAGCAGGTGAACGAGACTGGACTCTCAGCCACACCTGTCCCGCGCCGGCCGGGCGCCATTGTGGGGGGTGTGGCGAAACTCAGAGCGGCTCGGAAACTGCTCTGGGAACTTGTGCTCCGGACAGGGCAGCACAGGGCCTCTCAATTGAGCCCACGAAAGTGTGCTGAGGTCAGCAGGCGAACGAGACTGGACTCACAGCCACACCTGTCCCGCGCCAGAGAGCGACTGGCCCGGCGCCATTGTGGGGGGCGTGGCGAAAAACCAGAGCGGCGGGAACCAGTGCAGGAAATCCGCGCTCGGACAGCGCGCTGAGCCTCTCAGGCCCAGGGACCGTGAAAGGGCGCTGAGAGCGGAGGCGAGCTAGACTGGTCTCTACCTGAAAGTACGCGCCTCTGCTCACCGCCCGCCAGAGGGCGCTCCTGGCTTACTGGGACGGACCTGCACAGAACAGGTAGCTGCCTACAACAAAGTCAACACCTGGAACTGATTCTTTTTAATTTTTTTTTTTTTTCTTATTTTTATTTTTTTTTATTATTATTATTTTTTTTCTTCTCACTGATTTGTTTTTTGTTCTGGCGAAGGGTTTTTTTTTTGTTTTTGTTTTGTTTAGTTTTGTTTTTTGGTGGGGTTTTATTTTTGATCTGTCTGTTTTATTGCTTTTATCTTCGTTATTGTTTCTGTATGTGTATTTGCTCTTTCCTTCATTATTCTCTCTGGTTTTTTATATGAGTGTAAACAGCGCCTCTAACTTCTTTGTGATTGTGGTCGTGATCTGTTCTTCCTTTTATCACTTCCTTCTCTTTTTACCACCTGTTCTCTGCACTAGTGTCCCAATTTTAGTGGGATCCCTCTTGGTCCTCTAACCTTACATCTAATTCCTTCCTCTTCTCCCAATACTCTATTTCCTCCTTAACTCATTTTAAATTTAAACTCCTTAGGGAAAAATTGACATACATAGGACTTGTATACTGCATATAATTTTTCTGGTGTGTTTTAGATTTTGTTATATAACCGCAACTCTATACAGCTAAAAGTGGTAAATAACTGGTTAGCTCAGTCTGTCATTTTCTAGGCTGTGTTTGATGCTTTAGTTAACATTATAGCCAAATGTGAAATAATTGTTCTAAACTTCTTTCCTTCCTGATATTTCATGATTGAGATTGACTAAGGGACACAGAAAATACAGTGGCACAGTACCAAAGAATCAAGGACTGGGCCAAACAGGTAGCAACTTCACATACCCAACGAATTGAAGAGGTAGGATCTGGCAGAAAGCTCAAAACACAAAAGCAAGCTCCACTTGGAAGATACTGCAGAGAAGTAGTCATCTTCTAAAGATCTTAAACACTAGCAATAAAGTAACCTACTATAGGTAATTTGCAAACATCACCCCAGGAATTAAAGAAAGAAAACATGAGACGTCACTTAAACAAGATGCAACCCCACACATCCAATTCACCAAAGGCAAACCTAGGGAGCAACGAGGTGGGACAATCCGAAAGCCACCCACCTGGCCTATCTGAAGTGGTAACAACAAAGCAACTGAATGAGGTTCTGGAAAAAATTAAAACAGAAATAATCTCACAGATAACTGCAGAGATAATGTCTACAACGAAGACCATGCTTAAGGACACTATAGCTGATACAGACAAAAAAATAGATGAACTTAAGAAAACTATAGAAACCATGAATGTTCAGCATAGGAAAGAAATGGAATCCATAAGGCAGATTCAAACAGATATCCAAGAGATAAAAAATTCCATTGAAAGTATTTGTAGCAGAATAAGCCAATGCGAGGACAGGATCTCAGATATAGAAGATAGGCTTGCAATTAGTGATCATGAAATGGAAAAATTCTTAAAAATAACAAGGGACCATGAAAAATCAATTCAGCAGCTGCTAGATGACTCAAAGATAAACAACTTAAGAATAATTGGAATAAATGAAAAAGCAGGAGATAACATCAACGACATTAAAACCTTGTTCAAAGACATAATCAGGGAGAACTTTCCTGGAAGAGAAAAGGAATTTGACACCTCTATAAGTGAAGCTTTCAGAACACCAACTAGACATGATCAAAAAAAAACTTCAGCCAGACATATTATAGTCAAGATCCCAGAAATTCAACAGAAGGGCAGAATCTTAAAAGCTGTTAGGGAGAAGAGACAAATCACCTATGAAGGAAAACCCATCAGAATCACAGCTGACTTTTCAGCACAAACCCTCAATTCAAGAAGAGCTTGGAATGATGTATTGCAAGCTCTAAAGGAAAATAATTTTCAGCCCAGATTGATGTACCCTGCAAAACTATCTTTCAAAATTGATGGAGAAATAAAATACTTTCATGACAAAGAACATCTGAGAAAATTTATGACCACCAAACCAGCACTCCAAAACGTTCTGAAGGACATTCTAGAAAGAGATAGGAACCCCAACAGAAGGAATCCACCAGGCAGGGCAGATAATTAAATAGCCAGAAAGCGGAAAAACAAAGAGTGGGAACCAACAACAGGAAAATATCATGACAAGTCAATACATATCAGTTTTAACCATCAATGTTAACGGTCTCAATTCACCAATCAAAAGGCACAGACTGGCGAAATGGATCAAGAAGCAAGATCCAACAATATGCTGTATACAAGAAACACATTTAATTCAGAAAGAAATTCATAGACTGAAAGTCAAAGGATGGAAAACAATACTCCATGCCACAGGAACCCAGAAAAAAGCAGGGGTAGCTATTCTTTTTGCAGACAAAGTGAACTTCAAGCCAAGAAGGATTCAGAGAGATAAAGATGGTCATTACATCCTTGTAAAGGGAACAATCCAAGAGGAAGAGATAACGATCATAAATATATATGCGTCAAATACCAATGCACCCAGCTATATAAAACAAGTACTAAAGGACATGAAAAATCAAATAAGCACTAATACAATTATATTGGGAGATCTCAATACTCCACTGTCACAAAAAGATAGATCAACTGGACAGAAAATCAATAATGAAATAGTAGAACTGAACCAAACTTTTGAACAAATGGACTTAGTAGATGTCTACAGAGTGTTCCATCCCACAACATCAGAATACACATTTTTCTCAGCTGCACATGGGACGTTCTCCAAAATAGACCACATACTAGCTCATAAAACCTGCTTAAGTAAATGCAAAGGAATTGAAATTATCCCATGCATATTATCAGACCATAGTGCAATGAAATTGGAAATCAATGGCAAAAGATCCCACAAAAACTCCCTAAACACATGGAAATTAAACAGCATCCTCCTGAACAACCAATGGGTCACAGATGAAATTAAAGAAGAAATTAGTCACTTTCTACAACTGAATGATAATGACAGTACAACATACCGGAACTTATGGGATACAATGAAAGCAGTCCTAAGAGGGAAATTTATAGCATTAAACACTTATATCAGGAAAATAGAGCAAGCGCAAATAAACAACTTAAGGGTGAACCTCGAGCTTCTAGAAAAAGAAGAGCAGGTTAAGCCAAAAGCCCATACAAGGGAGGAAATTATAAAGATCAGAGCAGAAATTAACGTATTGGAGAATAAAAAAACAATACAAAGAATCAATGAAGCAAAAAGTTGGTTCTTTGAAAGAATAAATAAGATTGACAAACCCTTATCCAACCTTATTAAAAAAAGAAAAGAAAAGACTCAAATCCATGCAATTGAAAATGAAAAGGGTGATATCACGACAGACCCTGCAGAAATCCAGAAGATCATCTATACCTATTTTGAAAATTTATATTCTACTAAGATGGAAAATGCAGAAGAAATGGACAGATTCCTAGATTCGTATGAATTACCAAAGCTGAATCAAGAAGATTTAAAAATCCTAAATAAACCAATATCAGCCAGTGAAATTGAAGATGTAATTAAAAACCTCCCAACAAAGAAAAGCCCAGGCCCTGATGGATTCACTGCCGAATTCTACAAGAAATTTAGAGAAGAGCTAACGCCCCTACTTCTCAAACTTTTCAATGAAATTGAAAGGGAAGCAATACTCCCAAATTCATTCCTGGAAGCAAGCATTACCCTGATACCAAAACCAGAGAAGGACCCAACTAAGAAAGAGAACTACAGGCCAATCTCCCTAATGAACATAGATGCAAAAATCCTTAATAAGATACTGGCAAACAGAATCCAACAAATCATCAAGAAGATTATACACCATGACCAAGTTGGATTCATCCCAGGGATGCAGGGATGGTTCAACATACGTAAATCAATAAATGTAATACAGCATATTAACAGAACCAAAGACAAAAATCACATGATCATCTCAATAGATGCAGAAAAAGCTTTTGACAAAGTCCAGCACCTTTTCATGATAAAAACCCTACAGAAAATTGGAATAGAGGGTCTTTATCTCAATCTGGTAAAAGCTATCTATGACAAACCAACAGCCAATATCATACTAAATGGCCAAAAACTGAAAGCCTTCCCTCTAAAATCAGGAACAAGACAAGGATGTCCACTGTCCCCACTCTTATTCAACATAGTTCTGGAAACTTTAGCCAGAGCGATTAGACAAGAGAAAGAAATAAAAGGAATAATGATCAGAAAGGAAGAAGTTAAATTATCATTATTTGCAGATGACATGATACTCTACACAGAAGACCCCAAAAACTCCACTAAAAAACTGCTAGATTTGATAAGCAAATTCAGTAGTGTAGCTGGATACAAAGTCAATACTCAAAAGTCAATAGCCTTCCTGTACACAAATAACAAACTTACTGAAAGAGAAATTAGGGAAACAATACCTTTCACAATAACATCCAAAAAAATGAAATACCTAGGAATCAACCTCACGAAGGATGTAAAAGACCTCTATACTGAAAACTACAGTACTCTGAAAAAGGAGATTGAAGAGGATATCAGAAAATGGAAAGATATCCCTTGCTCCTGGATAGGAAGAACCAATATAGTGAAAATGGCCATACTTCCAAAATTGTTATACAGATTTAATGCAATTCCAATCAAAATTCCAACAGCATATCTCACAGAATTAGAGAAAACAATCCTAAAATTCATTTGGAATCAGAAGAGACCTAGAATAGCAAAGGCAATTCTGGGCAACAAAGGCAAGGCAGGGGGCATCACAATCCCCGACTTGAAATTATACTATAAAGCTACTGTGATAAAAACAGTGTGGTACTGGCAAAAAAACAGACCTGAAGATCAATGGAACAGATTAGAAGATGCTGAAACAACCCCAGACATACTAAGCCACCTTATCTTTGACAAAGGTGCCAAACACATTCGCTGGAAGAAAGATAGCCTCTTTAATAAATGGTGCTGGAAAAACTGGCTCTACACATGCCGAAGATTAAAACTAGACCCATATCTTTCACCATGCACTAAACTAAATTCAAAATGGATCAGAGATCTAAATATTAAAACAGAAACATTAAATCTGCTGGAAGGTAGGATAGGTAAAACCCTTGGAGACATTGGTGTAGGCAAAGACTTTATGAATAAAAACTCAACCGCACGGGAACTATCCCAAAGAATCAATAACTGGGATCTCATCTTATTAAAAAGCTTTTGCACAGCAAGAGAAACCACCAACAGAGTGAAGAGACAACCCACAATGTGGGAAAAAATGTTTGCCAGCTGTTCCTCAGACAAAGGATTACTATCGAGAACATATAAAGAACTCAAAAAAATCAGACCTCCCAAATTTAAAGACCCACTCCAAAAATGGGCATCTGAGATGAATACACATTTCTCAGATGAAGAAATACTAATGGCAAATAAATATACAAAAAAATGTGCAACATCACTAGTCATTCGAGAGATGCAAATTAAAACAACACTGAGATACCATCTCACCCCAGAAAGAATGGCTACTATAAAGAAATCAACTAATAACAAATGCTGGAGGGGCTGTGGGGAAAAAGGAACCCTTCTCCACTGTTGGTGGGAGTGTCGACTGGTACAGCCACTGTGGAAGTCAGTGTGGAGATTCCTCAAAAAGCTAGGGTTGGAGGTCCCATTTGACCCAGCTATTCCCCTTCTGGGCATCTTCCCAGAAGAATTAAAAACATCATACCACAGCGATATATGTGCACCCATGTTTATAGCAGCACAATTTGTAATAGCCAGATCTTGGAAACAACCCAAATGCCCATCAACTGAGGAATGGATAAGAAAGATGTGGTATTTTTATACAATGGAGTACTATTCAGCCATTAAGAAGGATAAACTGGAGACTTTTATAGGTAAATGGATGCAACTCGAGAAAATACTCATAAGTGAAATAAACCAGAAGCACATGTGTAAGCATCGTATTGTCTCTCTAGTATGAGAAACTGAAAGAGTATATAAGATCCAAAATGTACAATAGACATGGTGAATCAAAAAGAAACTGGTCAAAAGGAAAGAGAGACTGGAATAAGGAAAAGAAAGAAGGGAAAGGGAAAAAAATTGTATATATATATATATAAGATGGTTAAGATAGATACACTACGATTTTTACTTAGTTCATTGAAGAGTAAGGTTTGTGCCAATAATGTTTGGATAATTAAATGCTAATGTCTGGTGTCCTGAATAACTAACTTAAAGATAGTAATACGCAATGTATTAACCATTCTTACCCTCCTATTATGTTGTTTTGAAAATTTGTTCTTCTTTTGATTTGTTTTGTTTTTTCTTCTCTTTAAAATAAAAAAAAAAAAATGTTGACACATTTTATTTTCCAGTATAAAAAGGAATTCAATAATGTCATCAAGCTCATCAGAAGAGTCACTAATTTTTAGAAGTTGTCAGGCTTGAGGAGGCATATACAAGCTTTCAAAATTCTAATTTTACTTGAAAGTTCAAATTTGATCACTGACAACTAAGATTATCATTGTTCTTTTTAAAATGACGGGCCTACTTTGTTTCTTGAAAAAGATGTTTGCCAAATCTCACATCTGGCAAACTATAGTTGGTCTGTCAGTAGTTCTTTCAATTTAAAATTACGTTTTATAAAAACTGTGCCTGGTTAAGTTTGCAACTACAGCAATTGACAGCTGCTCCAATATTTTTCATAGAGATAATTAATATACTACAGCTAATGTGATCTTTTCATTTTGCCACATGGTATAGTAAAATGATGACTACTCAATGGTAGCTATATAATAAAATTATTTTTCTTGTTTATCATGAACATTGTTGAGTGAAATTGGCATTTTTTTTTTAGTTTTGTTTTATACTTTGAGTGTGTGGTAGTGAAGAATTCAATGACTGTCACAGAGTTTAGTGGAGTTTAGCTTTGGCTCATGTTAAAGGACCAGCAGCTTTACCTACCATTACTTTTACACCCATTAGTCCAAATATCAATTCAACTGGGAAAGCAAATAATATCTTGGCAATAGTTCCATCCATGGAATTCTTAAGGGCTGTAGGGGCTGTAGTTTATTTAATGTAACCCTTAAAGTTATGGAATACACCAAATTATGTGTTAGAAACTTAATCTCCAATGCAATAGTTTTGGGATGGGTTAATGCGGCTATCATGGAAATGGGTTAGTTCCTGCAAGAGTGGGTTGTTCTAAAAGCATGCTTACCATCCCCCTCTCCTGCTCTCTCATGTTTTGTCGTCCTTCCACCTGCCACCATGGGATGATACAGTGTGGAAGCCCCTTTGCCGCATGCTTGCACCGTGATCTTGGATTTTCAGCCTCCAGAACTGTGAGAGGTAAAAAGAAGTAAATTTCTTATCTTTACAAATTACCTGTCAGTGGTTTTTGTCATAGCAACATACACACACACACACACACACACACACACACACACATTTGGTACAAAGGGTTTGGGTTGTCGCTATAATAAATACTTGAAAATGTGGAAGTGGCTGCACCTGAATAATGGGCAGAGGCTGGAAGAATTTGGAGGCACAGGCTAGAAAAGCCCTAGATTGCCCTGAATAGAGCTTTAAGGGTATTCTGGTGAAGGTTCAGAAAAAGAGGAGAAATGCTGGGAAAGTCTGGAATGTCTTAGTGATTACTTAAGTGGTTGTGATCAGAATTTTGGAAATGCATATAGTAAAGGTCATGCTGATGAGGTCAAAGAAATGAGGAACAAGATATTTGAAACTGGAGTAGAGGCCATCCTTGTTATACAGTTGCAAAGAACCTAACAGAATTGTATCCATGTCCTAGGACTTTGGAAGATAGAATTTAATGTAGAGATATCTGGTGGAAGGATTTTCTAAGGAAAATACAGGAGCTCTGTGGCTACTTTAAACTATAAAATGCAAGGGGAAAGAAATGACTTATAGATAAAATGTATAATTAAAAGATAAGCAGAACAGAAAGATTTGGAAAATTTGCAAACTGACCATGTAAAAAGTGAAAAAAATTGTTTGGGAAGAGAAACCAAGGGTATGGCCAAGTGACTGTTTGCTAAAGAGATTAGATTCCATAGAAGGGTTCAAGACAGTATGAGAAAGATTTCTAAGATATTTCAGAGAATTTCCACGCTGCCCTTACCCTCACAGTTCCAGAGCTATCAGAGGGTAGACTGGTTCCAGGGGACCGACTGGGATGCCTTTCATGCTCTCTGTCCAGCGTGTCATCGGGCCTCTGCTCCCTGCATCCCACTGGTGGTCCCTCACTCCCCTGATCATGCTCAAGCAGGCCCAGGCCCATAGAAGAGTCACTAAGTACAAGGTAGAAATCATGGTGGCTTCTACGTGGTAACTCAGTAGATACATCTAGTGCAAGAGTTGTGTGGTCATGGCTTCCTCCACCTTGATTTCAAAGGATCACGTATTCACAGATCACAACTGATGTATGGCAGTCCGGCAGCCACTCATGAGAACCAGTCCTGACCAATGGTGTCATGGTAATACTCCATAACTCTTTTCTTCCATAAGTGTTTTAAAACCAAAATCATTTATCATACTGATTATAACCTATAAGGGTGACATTATTCATCTTTTTAATATCCTTTCAAGTCTCAGAGGATATAATCATTCTTTTAATCACAACATCAGAATAACTATTGATTGCTATTCTGCTGTCTTGAAAATCACCTCTTGTACTGTGGGCAGAGCTCTTGCAAATACCTGGGTCCTCAAGGTGTGACAGGTCAGGGCTCACGTACTAGAACAGAAGCTGCCTTCCCTCTTTACTGCTGTGGTGATTGAACTAGTCTTTCACTTAATTTTAAGTTTACTTATTTGGATCTCAATAGTAGTCATCCTCTCCTTCAATTCACAGGTAGAATTTCTTAATTGAAAGATCACATATCAATTAGAGAAAGTCTTTTCCTTTCTTAATGTTGAAATGGAATACCTTTATTTATTTGTTTGTTTTTATTTAGTTAGTTTTAGGCTTTCCTCTCTATCCTTGAGTAGTTCTGCTTCCAAGTTTCTGGTTGCTCTTCCACCCTTAGGATGCTGGGTTTCCTAATCCGGGGATCTAGTCATTTCTTCAGTTGAGGTGGCTCCCAGAAGCAGCAAAGCCATGCCTGGTGGGAGGTTCAGCAATCTCCGTCTCTAAGCTCAGGTGTCATGAGCTACCAGCAAGGACCTCAGAGCCCACCTTCTCCTCGGATACAAAGGCTGTTGGCACATTCTCTGGGCTGAAGGCTGGAAGGATTCATACACTTTTCCCCCTCTACTTTGTGTCTTCCTTGAACCACTTATATAGTCTCTTCTCACTCAGAGGCCCGGGGCTTTCTAAGTAACAATTATCCTCCAGGGTCCTCTACAACAAGACACTGAGGGAACAACATCTTATTTTGTAACCTGCAGGTCCTTGAGCCACAGCTCCCCATAGGCCCAGGGTTTGTGCATCTCAGAGGAGGACCCTGGACTTGCACTGGGTTGGAAGAGGAGATTGGAGTCTGAGATGTTTATTCTAGCTTCCATTTGGCCATACCATAGTGCATGCTCTTTGGAGGGTGTGTACAGTTGTTTATATTCATGACTTTTGGCCCCAATTCTTGTTCCCCTTAGAATAATAGGAAGTCATTTTCAGATCAAATTTTCTTTTTTTATTTATCTTCACTGTAAGGTTAAAATTGACCACTAAGTGATTACCATGAATGGAGACATAAAGGAATATTCATTTGAACATTGAGTTCTTTTAATATGTACAGTCCATGCAATTGTGTTACATCATTTGGAGCTAGGGTTGGCTTTTTTTGTTTGTTTTGTTTGTTTGTTTTTTAGCTTTCTTGTAGCATCAGTTCAAAAGGGTACATTGGAATGAAATTCTACATTTAATGCAGGGGCTCTGTGACCAAATCCCAAGTTCCATTAGTGGAAAAATATGTGTGCCTCTTGTGCCCCATTATGAAAATGTGCCTTGTCTTACCCGATTAAACTGTCAGCTCTTATTAAAATGGATCCATGTAGCTAAAGAAATTCAAGCTTGGTCTGTCTTTCAGGGAAGTATAGATAAATTGTTGTCTCAGTAAAATCTATGTCTTTTATCAGGATTTCAGTTTGTGTCATCCTTAGGATGTTGAGAAATGTGGGGAAAAAAAACTATCTATGGCTTCTAAGGGGAAAAGGAATCTCCAAATTAACTTTGTTGGTGCTGTGAGGGAAGGGGAAGATAGCATGCCTGCCTGTGCACGTTTCTGGGTTTTGTGGATTATCTTCTGCTCTTTAATAGCAGAGCTGGGATTCTCCCCAAAAGCAAAGAACTTTTTGTTCAAGCAGATTTTGCTCTATCTTTTGAAAAAGTGCATCTGTATGGGTTCATATTTTTTTCCTTAAACTAAAGATCAAGTCTGGGAAAGAAAACGAGGAACCAAGATAGTCAACTAATTCAGGCAAAAATATTGGACAAATCACCTGAAGGCTTTTTATTTTCTTTTTGCTTTGTGGAAATGCTGTTTGAAGAGAGGGCTTTCAGGTGATACTCAGGGGAGGTAGGGGCTGACATTTTACCTTTGGTCCAGTTTTCCTTATGTTTTGTGGTTCAGTCAGGTAAAAAGCTGGTCTAAGGAAGTCATCACGTTGCTGAGAGGCCAAATGACTCCTCCAACTCTGCTTTCAGATGGACGCTTGCCTTGCTCTGGCAGGGGTTCTATCAAGGAGGGTGGAAATATAGACACTGTGAAGGGACTGAACTTGAAAATCCACGTCTGAGTAGTGTGGACTACAGGCGACCCTTCTCAAGCTCACTCTGTAATCTCCTCCCTGGCTCCAGGCCCACTCGCTCTGGATGAATTTGGTTGTCTTTTCCAATCTGGAAGCAGCCTCCAATGTGAAGTGGTCTTTGATGGCCCCTCCCCTTTCCTCACCTACTGCTGCCTATGGTTTTTGTCATCCAGCAAATATTTCCCTCAGATCCCACCATTTGTATTGACTCAGCCATATCCCTGGAAGCCCATTAGG
Source organism: Erethizon dorsatum (assembly GCA_028451465.1). Taxonomy (NCBI): domain Eukaryota; kingdom Metazoa; phylum Chordata; class Mammalia; order Rodentia; family Erethizontidae; genus Erethizon; species Erethizon dorsatum. The sequence continues at coordinate 109,865,448 of CM051822.1, read as the reverse complement.
CATGGAAGGTGTATCTGATTCCTTTCCTAGGCATGGAGGTTTGATACCATCTAAGAAAGGTGGAGACCCAGGGCCATATGAACACACCTCACCTTCCCACTAGCCTAGGAAGTAGGGGCAACCAATAGTCTCTTTCACCAATAAGGAGACTGAGACAGAGAGGGCTTTAGCAGCTCATATAAATAGACATAGCGAGCAAGTGGGGCAGCCTAGAGTCAAACCCAGGTGTGCATTTTCATCCAGGACATCAAATGACCTGGCGACTGCCAGATCTCCACTTCCAGACTAGGGTTCTCAGGTGTGACAGATGCAAAACTCTCCCCTGCCTGCTCCCCAACTTGCCCATCCTCTTAGTCTCTTTCTCTTTCTTTATCCCTCCTCTGCCTCTGTCCCTATCTTTCTATCTCTCTCTGTCTGTCTGCTCCCCATCTCAGCCCCTGTCTCAGTTTATCATTCTGTGGGTGCTGTATCACTCATATCATCAATTGCTTGTTATTCCGACTTTTTAAATCTGCCCTTTTGGAATGTATTTCAATAATGGGGTGAATAGACATTACTGTATTTCATCAAATCAAAGATCTACTAATTGTATTATTCACTATTCCTTTCATAGAATTAAGAGAAAACATAAAAGGAAAATCAAAAACCTTCCAAATAAACTATGACCTACCATCACTGGTAAGGCCTATCCTGCTTTTAGAGAGGTTCAGTTGCTTCCACTAGCAGAGCAGAAGTGTCTACCCATTGTTATGGTTTAGGTACAAGATGTCTCCCAAAAGGCTCAGGTGTGCACAGGTGGGACTTTTGGATTGTGGGGATGCTATACTCATCAGTGGATTAATCCATTGATTAATCCATGGCTAATGTGATGTTATGAGCTGGAGCCTGATGGGAAGAGGCAGTTCACTGGGGGTGTGACCTGCAAGGGTATATCTCCCTCCTGGCCAGCCTCCTCCTTCTCTCTCTGCTTCCTGGTTGCCACGATATGAGCATTTTTCCTCCGGCAGACCTTTTCATCATGTGCTTCCTGCCCTGGATCCAGAAGACTACCGACCGGATCCTCTAAAATCCATGAGCCAAAATAAACCTCTCCTCCTTCAAGTTGTGTTGGGTGTTTCCTCAGCAATGAGGAAAGTTATTAAAACACCAGTCATCTTCCAAGCACTTGTGTTGGTATGGGCTCAGTCCGAGCCAGGAAAGCGGCCATGCTCTGAGCATCAACAGTACTACTCCCACCCAAAGTGTTGTGTGCCCACGGCTTCTCCGTGCATCCAGAGGAGGGGTTTAAGATCAGGGGTTCTTCAGTGGGCCAAAGTATTGAAAGCCAGGCTCAGCCCTTTCACAGCTGGGTGATCACAGGGGTCCCTTACGCTAGCTGCATCTTAGCGAATCCTTGCCTCCCTACGTGGGCAAGAGACAGGAGATAAAATAGTCCTTGGAAGGCTCAGAGCCAGGTCAAAGCAGCCACTTGGTGAATGTCAGTTTTCGTGGTATCACCACCATGCTACTTACAGCTGCCTAAATGTCAAGGTGGCTGATGATGAGTTGCAAGAAGAATGGAAGTGCACCTAGCAGCCCAATTATAATAACTCAGAGCCCAGAAAAAGGTGGTTTGAATGACAGCATAGTGCCTCTGTTCAATGATGTGACACTGCAGAAGGGCTGCCCCTGGAATATGAGCAGAAATTTGAGAACCTTTTCTCAGACCTAGATCCTGGGCCTCCTTGGAGGGCATGCTCTATTCTCATATGTAGAGGAACTGGCTTTAAAAAGGACACTGACACAGCAACATGCAGAGTGGCTGTTTGCATATTGCCAGCTTTTCCCTAGTATGAAGTACTTCCATGGTGTTTACTCATCCTCCAGGATTATGCATAACCATTGAGATGGCTATGCATTGAGATGGCTAGATGAGTGGTTAGGGTACAGAAAGCAGTATGGTACCTCGCTGCTCCTGACACCTATGCACAAGCAGCAGGCACACTAAGCCCTGGTGCATGGAATGATGAGGTCCCATCTCAGCATCCTCCACCTCAGCTTTGGGTCCTCCTGGTTCCCAGGAAGGAAATTTGCTGATTCTTCTTGGTCCAAGTAAAAGAGTTTGTTTCATTGGAGCCTTTGAGCATGGAACTTTATCTAGCCCTGAATTCTAGAATATAAGTAGGAAAATCACCTTATTCTATTAAAATTTAAAAAGCTACATAAATAAAAATGCAATAATTGGAGCATAAGTGCATGAAAATGATGAGAAACTGGAAAACTGGTTGTTTAAGGTCACATATCATAAGATGCTTCGGGGAAGAGTAAGATAAGATTAAGGTGAAACATAGCCTTGTCCCTGTGTCCTTTAATTAAGGTAAGAAACTGCATTTATGCCTGTGCCTGAGGAGATATACACACACTCACATGCCTGAGGAAACATGTGCATGCACATAAATGTATGCACACACACTTGAACACACATACAAGTGTATTTATATATAAACATGTATACACAAAAATGTCCACACAGTTGTGCACATATACACATATGCCTAAAGAAACATGCATATATATTTATAAAAGTACACACATGTCTGCCTGAGGAAATTCACACATGCACATACACAAGAACTCACACATAATGCCCATACATGCACATGCATACATACACACTTGCACACACTACACACAGAGAATGTACACACATACATACACACACTTGCACACACATACACACATATGCATCTTCCATGTGCACATTTGTGCACATGTGCAGATATGCCCAAGGGAGCACAAACACATATATACACATATACATACTCATGTACACACATGTGCTCGAAGAAACATACACACATGCATGTACACACCGATACACTTACATGCAAATACACACATGTACATCCTCTGTACACACATACACATAGCTGTCCGAGGAGACACATGCACACATATTTCATCTTTTTATATAACCAAGCCTATAGTACATCTTATACATTTTCTAGTTTGGGTAGAAAGGTGGACATAGGTATCTTTTTTTTTTGTTTTTTTGTGGTTACCAGGGGTCGACCTCAGGACCTCGCGTGCCAGTAGGCGCCCATGCCGCTGAGCGATATCACCAGCCCCTTTTTTCGTATGTGGGATCCGGGAGTCGAACTCGGGCCCTCTCGCTTGCCAGGCAGACGCGTAGGCCGCTGAGCCATCTCACTGGCCCCATAGGTATCTTGCTTAGTTTTATTTTTTTATTTTTATTTTATTTTATTATTTTTTTATGTGGGTACCGGGAGTCGACCTCAGGACCTCGCGCTTGCCAGCAGGTGCTTGTGCCACTGAGCGATATCACCGGCCCTATTTTTCCTTTATGTGGGTACTGGGAATCAAACTCAGGACCTCACCCTTGCGAGGCAGGCGCTTACACCGCTAAGCTATCTCACTGGCCCTCTTGCTTAGTTTTAAATTGAGAACATTAAAGACTTCATGTGAGTGGCTCCCAAGGCAGGATGGATTTTTGATCATCTCTGCACTCTCTCTTGAGTCTTGAACACATTTGTGTTTCACTTGATTGATTTTGGTTTCCATGTTTGCACCAGGAGCTCACCACTGCATCTATTATTCCCCACCTCCTCGCACACAGCACTGGGTTCTGCACGCAGCAAGAGCAGGACGGGTTTCCATGTGACTGGCCCTGAGAAGATAACAATCTTGCCCTCACATTTTTCCTGAGCATTCCCCAGAGGCATCCAAGACCTGCACAGCTTGGGAACCTGCACTTGGCCTTTGGCCCTGGCCAGCTGACTCCCTGCAGGCCCTTAGGCCGTGAGGACAGTCACCACTTGCCCACATGCACACACACAGATACGCACACTCACACATGCACAGACACCATGGGAGATGATTCACATTAACTGAGCCCTCTATGCCTTAATCCAAATAATCTAACTTCAGTGACCAATAATAAAATTCTTGTGCAATACATGTACACACATAAGCAGGAACACATACATTTATGTGTTAGAACTTAAAAAAATTCTGATTAAATAGTGAAAAGTGAAAGCTATTCTCCTTCTTCCTCTGTGTGTTTCATATAGGTCACAAGTTGTTATCCAACAAAAAAAAGTGTTTTTTACATGGAAAAAATGAGGGAAGTATCCTACCAAAATGCATTCTCTTTCCTCCTTTTAATGAAATAGTGTTTGCTGCCTAATGAGAAAAAAAAGCACTTTAATTAATATTAACAAGTAGAAGGGGATTAGTGTCCAAATCCCCGATTACCAGTTTGTCTAATCCACCTAATTGTGTGTGCAGCTATTGGTGAAGTACTCAGAAACCTACCAAATTGAGGGGCAAGTAGACAGTGGCAGCTGCCCGATGCCTCCAAGCAGTGCCTGCAGCCCCACCCAGCCTCTGCCCACTGGTCTCTCCCCATGGGCCGCCCTTCCATCAGCAGAGCTGCTCCACAAGCCTTTCCAGGTTTGCCTTTTTGGGAGCAGAACTCCAGCAGGGCCAGAATCCTTAACTTTGCAGTGCATGGAGAGCTCTCCTTCCCGTGCAGGGAGAATCTTACCAGAGAGAGCCAAGATGGGAAAAATGTGAGACTGGGCTTGAGCTGAGGCTCAGTGTTCCCCACAGAAATGTCCTCAAGTTTCTAAGTTATTGTCAGTAAAACAGCAGGAAGAAGGTTGCAGCAAGGGCATATGAAGTCTTGCTTTGAAGACAGAGTCACCTGCCTGATAGACGAGGAGGAACCAGCAAATCCTTCATCAGTGAATTGGAAGAGAGGGAGAGAGACAGAGACAGAGACAGAGACCAAGATAGAGAATGGAAGGGAGGGAAAGGGAAGGGAGGAAAGTGAAGGGGAAGGAAGGAGGGAGGGAGTGATAGAGGGAAGGAAGAGAAGGAATGCTGGAAGCAAAGAAAGAAGGGAAAAAAGAAAAAAGAAGAACAGTAGGCTTTACTCCCCCAGTTTCCAACCATCCCATTCTCCTCCCCACCCCAATGCCAGAGATGGGAACACTCTTCTGTAAACTCATTAGTTTCGCTCAGTTTTGACAGCCTGCTTAAATCAGCTTAGAAATGCCACCGCTGAATAAGCACATCCATGAGTTGATTGCTTTCCTCCTAAAGACAAGCTCACATGCCAAGTGCAAGTGAAACGGTGTGCTGAAAGAGGGCTTAATTACAGGTCTGGAAAAGGAAGACACAGAAAATGTGTACGAACTGAGGAGCATGTAGGCAAGGGGTGTGATGCCATACTGGCATGATGGATGCTTAAATCATAACCTGTTGGGTAGCATAGCTGGAGGACAAGGTGGGTCTTGTTCTAAACATCTACTTTGAGTGGATTTGGTGTTCAAAGATATTAATTCCCTCGTACCCAGACTACTGGATGTTAAAAAAAAAAATGATGTCAGGAGAATATTTGCTGTTTCTTTCCCTTTGCCAAGAAAAGTACTCAGGATGAAATTATGTACCTAAGTTTGTGGTGCATGGCACAGGAGGGGCAAAGACTAGTTCTAGAACTGTCATTCTAGCCCTGGAGTTGCAGGAGGAAGGGCAGGGCAAATGGTGCTTAGTGGCCTGTGTATGGGCCCAGCTCTGCCACTGGCTAATGATGATGGATGAGGACCACAAGCAAGTTCCTAGGGATCTTAGTGGGCCAGAACAGGTTACAAAGGGTAGGTCAAGTTATAATCTCCTTCTTCTTCTTCTTCTTTTTTTTTTTTTTTTTCTGGTATGTTTACCAGGGTAGCAGTTCAGGGACTGCCATGGAAGTTGGGTGTCTGGGAGCCCATCAGGCATTTGACCACGTCTCTCCCCATGTCCTTGAGGAAAGTGTGGAGAAACATGGGCTGGGGTGGGTTCATAGTTGGTAAAATGGACTTAGAGTCATTCCAAGTCAACTTAGAGCATGGTCTCTCTTGCCTTGATGTACTTTATCTTGTTTCATCGTCTGGAGCAGTGAATCAGGTGGCACAGATAGCCACTCATCAGAACTGTAAAGAATTCTGTGCTTATGAGCTGGCTGACAGAATCCAAAATGAAGAGTAGGAGTGAAGACAATGAAAATTCATAGGAATCCCGCTGATACACTCTTAAAACTTTCCCATGTGTACCCTCATTGCACCATCATTCCCATCCTGACCCCAGCCAGGAAAATCTCTTGTCTTCTAGGAGGTTTAAACCTCTACTCTTGTTCTTTCTCACTTTATTCTCTTCCCAGTATCTGGTTGTCTTTTAAAAATGTAAATCTGATCAAGTCAACTGCTGCACTTTTCCTTGCCCTTAGAACAAATCTAGGCTAATTAGCATTTTCTCAGGACTGTGTGGTATCTGAGCCAGCTCCTTCTCTAACCTCTCCTCCAGCCATCTCTCCCGCTCCTTCAGCCTTGTTTGCAGCCTCCAAACTTCTCTCTACTGTCTCTGCCTCAAATGTGTGCTCCCTCAAGCACACTATGTGTTGGCTGCCCTCCAGGTTCACGAACATGCTGTTCCTTCTACAAAATCCATTCATTCCTTTTTATTGCCAAGTAATATTCCATTACATGGATGTATCACTATTGTGATGAATGCAGACATGAATATTCTCACAGAACACTTTATATAGACCCATGTTTTCATTTTCTTTTTTCTGGGGGTGGTAGGAAGGGTAGATCTGTAGGAATGGAATTGCTGGGTTGTATGCTAGACGTATGTTTATAAAAAATTGCCAAACTGCTGAAGAGAACTGTATCCCTTCATATACTCAATAGCAATATACGAAGTTTGGGTTTTTTCCACACCTTGTCAATGCTTCATATTATGATGTTTTTGATTTGGACCATTTGGTAGGTGACCATTAATCTCATTGTGGTTTTAATTTTCCTTTCCCTGATGACTAGAGATGTTGAATGTCTTCTTATATGCTTATTTATAATTTGTGTATCTTTATTTGTGAAGATCTGTTTAAATCTTTAGCTCATTTCTTAAAATTGACTTTTCTTATTGCAGTGTAGGAGTTCTTCATATGAAGTACAAATGTTTTGCCAATATATGTGATCAAGCATTTCTTTTCAGCTTGCGATTTGCCTTTTCATTTTCTTAATGATGTCTTTCAAAAAGCAGAAAATATTTATCATGATGAAGTCAATTTTTCTCTTTTAGTTAATGTTTTTGACATTCTGACAAAGATATCTTTGCCTCCCTCAAGACATGAGGGTTTTCTCCTATGTTTTCCTCTGTAAGTTTCATAATCACAACTTTTGCATTCAAATTTACAATTCCTTTCAAATTAATTTTTATATGGTATGAGGTAAGGGTTGAGGTCTTTTTTTTTTTAAACTGGTATAGTCCAGCAAACTTCAGGATTGGAAGCCACCAAGTTAGGAAACTGTGATGAGGGGTGTGTGTGTGTGTGTGTGTGTGTGTGTGTGTGGAAGCCACCAAGTTAGGGAACTGTGATGAGGGTGTGTGTGTGTGTGTGTGTGTGTGTGTGTGTAGGTGTACAGATGTCATGCTATGGCTGAGGCATCCTGAATCCGCCCCCCCACCATCACCAGCTAGATCTTCTCCACTTTTATTCATTTCTTTACAGGTCATCTGCATAAAGTTTCACTTAACCAATGGGTTCCACATTTAACAATGTTAGAATTCTGTCCAGTCCCTAAGGTGTAAGGGGGGGAACAGGGCCCAGGGAACACTGCAGTTTGCCCAGGAGAGTCCACGCTGGAACTGGAGCCAGAGGCCAGGTCTGCTCTTGCTGGTAACTCACCTTCCTCTGTCCCCAAGCCCACACTGCCTCTGCTTAACAGCTGCTGGAGATTCCACAAAATCCCTCATTTGCGGTTTGCCTTTTCAGCATTTTAAACATTGAAAATGGACAACCCATAAAACTAAATAATTTAGATCTTCTTTTTCCGATGCTGTCACTTGCAAGGGAAATAAAAGATGGTTTTGTCAGGAGGGGTGGCAGTCATCCAAAGGCTACGCAAGCACATTCTGAATCTCCATGAAAGAGCTTGATCTATCAATCAATGTGGAGCAGAGATCAGTTTTCTGGGTATCAATTAAGGATTTTTTTGTTCACTTTCTGAAATGCGGCCTGACATTCTAATGACCTGCTTGGGTTTCCATAGACTCTGCCTTCCTGAAACCTAGCTAATAACCGTAAGAGCAGGTGGAAGCTCAGTAAGGGCTGAATTCCGTAGATCAAGAATGAGGCCAGAGAGTTCTGGGAATCCTAAATGAGCCCTCTTAGAGGGCAGACTATTATGCTGCCACCATTTCCTGCACATCTTTTTGTTCTTTGAAAAATTAAAATTTTGGTTAAAAAAAACTCTTTAAAGTGCGTACATAGAACATTAATATATTCTCTTCTCAATCTGGTCTGATCTGGATTTTTCTCTTTTCCACCACTGAACCCACTGGCCAAGGCCTTTGGTGCCAGAAGACACATCCTACCCTCAGGAGCATCTGAGACAGTGTCAATTTCTTCTTCCCAAAACCATTTTCTGGTCCAGCCTTGCAGGCCACTCATTCACCTGCTGTTCCTTTTCCTCCTCTGCCCACCATAATGCTCCTATTTTTTCCAGGTCCTAACTGTCAGTGTGCCTCAAGCTCCATCCCCTATCTTCCTGTTTTTCCCTCTATTGATACCTCTTGACATCTTCCCCAGAGTATAAGCACCATGTTGTTCATAGCTTCACGCTAATCTTCAGTATCCCTCACCAGCTGTGTGACTGCTGAGTGACACTTCTTGAATGGCAACTCAACTAGCACCATTGTCTGGGAACAACCCAGACACAGACCCTTCCTATGCAACTCCCACCTGCCTCTTGGAGCCCTTCTTTTCTTGTCTCCTCCCTGTTAATGACTCTAGGCACATCAGCCTTGAACTCAGGGAGCTCTTCTCACTTCAAGACCTTCACTCTTATTGACACTTTGTTGAGAATGCTTGTACTCTGAATCTACCATGGCTTCATTCTCACTGTCATTTCCCTGCTGGGTGAGAATTTCTTAAGAGCCACCTGCCATTCTCTACCTTGTTACTCTTCAGTTGCTTCCATAACATTGATCCAGACCTGAACTTACTTAGGTTTTTATTCTCTCCTCACACCCAAATGTAACACTGGAAGATATTGCCTCGTGATCTGATTCACACCGTGTATGCAGCATCTAGAATGGATCTGCACAGGTAAAGCATCCAGAAATATTTGTTGATGGCTGTAAATGAGCCAAATAATTTAGGAGGCTGTTCATTGTCAATGTATCTTCCTAATACAAACTTCCTCCACAGAGGTGATCACTGCTAACACTTTTGTGCAATATATCTGTATATATATATGAGACATACTTGTCGTTTTTATTGTTTCTTCAGTAAAGGAGATTTAACCATACTGTCTTGTAGCTTGCTTTTATCATTTAGATTCCCAAGCAGCTCGAGAGACCACTTTCCTTTAGCATGTAGAGGTCCACTTCATTCTTGGTAAGTCAGCCTGGCCTTCTACAATTAGGTGACTGCCTGACTGTCCATGGATATGTGTTTTGTCTTAGTTCCCGTGCTTCCGCCACTTTACCAGAAGTCCTTCCCCAGGTACGCTGTGCTCTCCAGTGCTCACTTTCTTTTCCCTTTGCACAGGCACAGCTATGTGTCCTTCCTGAAGTATTTCCTCCTCCCCATGCAGAGTTATAGCAGATGCTATCTTTCTTAGCATGCTATTTCTGGGACGTAAACATGATAACATTCCACCCCTAGAACAAGTACAGTGTTTGAAAATGAAACAAGACAAAAAGATTTTTCAAAGTGTAAGACAACAGAGAACACATTTATGGAAGCAAACAAGTTTAAAATAACATACATCTGAGAGAAACATCATAGTTCGGAGCTGTCTTTCCTTGTACACTCATGCATTCTCATCGATGAGTAGTGAGCACATACTCCTTCTCTTGTTGCCACTTGCTAGGATGTGGCAAGGTCAAAGATCTTTAAATGCCCCAGTTCCTACACATGCTTTAAAACGGTAGTTGTATAATAAAATATAAAAATAACGTATTAGTTATTTTCTCCTTTTTACTGGGACAAAATACCTAACACCCAAACTTAAGGAGGAGAGATTTATTTTGACTGCTAATTTCAGAGGGTCCAGATCGTGGCTGGCTGGTTCCAAGGCAGGAACATCATAGTGGAAAGACATGATGGAGGAAGGGTGCTTGGCCTACGGCAGCCAGGAAGCAGAGAGAGGGAGGGGAGGAGCCTTAAGGGAAAAGAATATAGTCTTCTAGGTCACCTAGAATCAGCTCCTCCAGCCAGGCCCCACCTTCTAACAACACATTCAGCAATGAACGCATCAACAGATTAATCTACTGATGAGTATACTGCCCAACGATCTGATCATCGTCCAAAGTCCCCTCCTCCAAACACATGAGACTTTTGGGGGACACTTAGATCTAAACCATAACAGCCAGAAACCAAGGCCTCTGAGATGTCACTATTGTGATATCGTCAGACTACGACATCACTAATAATCATAGATTGGTAAATTCTGTTATCACAAGCTTGAGGTCTAATAGCTGGCCTTCAGCTAATGTGGTGGTGTGACTGTAGAAATGGACGGTAAGTCACTTTTGGATGAGCTATATTGTCCTGGCACTTCTCCCCAGTTGCCGCCTTTCTGGATGAAGCAGAAACTGCACAGGACCTTTTCCAGGTGGGCCTCTGAGAACCTCTTTGGACTTGGTCCCCAGAGTCAGATCCAAAGTATGGGACTGGGGAGTGCAGTGAAAAGTCATTGAGGCCCAGTCCATAGTGGGCAGAACTAAGTATGTGTTTTGAAATGTAACAGCGTCCTCATTAAACACACATTTGCTCTCCCTCTGGCTGTGGTCCCCTCCCTTTTATCCAATGGGCTTAGTGAGTCTCTGGCCCTCTGAATCTGACACCTTTCTCTGAACTTCTGGGGATTAAGGGACCCAATTAAGAAAATATTCTATAGGCATATTCTGAGCCACTGTATGACATTTAATACCTTCAGGAAAGTAAAGGATGTAAATGGCATTTGAGAAGGTGGTGGGCAGCAATGACTGACCTATTCTACTCTGTTATTTTGTGAACAAAGTGAGAGGAAGGAAGCTGCATACTGGTAGTTATACTAACCTTGAACTGGCTTGCATTGGGGCACTGCATTTTCTCAGAATGCGTTCTTGTTTTCTTTTGCCTGACCACTTGTGTCAGAGACTTGAGGGCCCCTCAGTCCTCACCCTATACCCTTTTGCTTAATGAAAGCCAAGATGTTACAGGCTGCATGTTGAGGGAACAGCAGCCTGCGGAATGCCAATGCTTCTACTGCAAGACAGCATCCTCACATCTCTTTCTGCTTGAACAGATTTCCTGTGGCTCTTCTCATCACCTGTGAATATTGGTCTATGGTGGCTATTTCTACATGGTACATCTTATAGTAGCACAATCATTCCTGGAATAATTAATACTGAATTTTTTTTTATGTGGGTATCAGGAGTCGAACTCAGGACCTTCCGCTTGCCAGGCAGGCACTTATGCCGCTGAGCCATATCACCGGCCCGTATACTGAATATTTTTAAATGCACTTAAAGCCTGTAAAGTTACAGAATTAGGACATGAAACAACTTAAACTTTGAATTAACCATTCATAGTTTATGATGCTAGAAAAAATGAGTTGTCTGTTTTTACACAGCAAAATTTCTTCTCTGTTCAATAATCTTTAGTGATTCCCTCTTGTTTTATAGCAGTGAATTCACTAGATGCTGGTTTCATTCATCACTGTCTGATGCCAGAAGTCGAACTGGGATCACTTGAAAATTTACACCTTTATCTAGTTCCTGGGTTGTGCTGCTGAAGCTAATGCTGTGGTCTGCAGACCCTAACTGGAGAACCAACAGCTGTATTGTAAGATTTAAGGACTTTGACCTGGCAGTGCAAGATTTCTGTTCCAGCCCTAGTCTGCCTCTCCAGTCTGATCCCCAATTCATAAATCCTTTGCCTTAGTCCAGTGGATTTCCATTCTTTGGTCCAGCTCTCCATTCTTTGTACTTGCCGTGTTCTTTGCACTGGATCTGATTCACTGTTCCTCCCTTTCCTTCTCCTCTCCTCTCTCCTCCTCCTCCTCCTCCCTCTACCCATCCCACTCTACCTCCTCTTCTCAATTTTCTCCCAAGACCAAAATACTACATTCAAGGATTCAAGAATTACCTTCATTTGTGCCTTCATTATCTTTGCCCTGAACAGTTAGAATTCCTAGCGTGAATTCCTGTCTCCAGCACAGTTCACTCCATCCCACCTCCATAATGCTGGGAAGGGTACCTCCCAGATAGAAATTTGGCGGGTGTCTGCACTTCAGATATTCTGCCTTGCTTTCAGCCAATATTTGCCAACTTGGAGAAGGTTGTGTGTGTGGTGCACATGCGTATGTTTCTGGGTACTTGTAGGGAATGGAAGGGAAAAGGGAAAACTTGTTTGATCTGCCCAAGGGAACACTTCTAACACACACACACACACACACACACACACACACAAATATCATATAGTATCACTCAGGGATTGAGTAGACACACCTGAGAATTGTAAAATATTCTAAACAAGTAGTAATCTAAACTTCTAAAGTAAAATAAACAAAATTCTAAAAAGCAGTGATATTCCTCAGCTCTCACTTTCAGTTTCTAAAAGCATCAGCCACTTTCAAATAAGTTGGATTCTGATTTGGAGGAGATAGATTGGGTCCATTGGTCCCTTGTGATATTAAACACCACAGAAGAAAGGCAAAACATGGGGCAAGCGTGGTTAGTGGGTAAAGATCCTAGGTATGAACATTCAGGCTGGCTTTGTTTGGCGTTTCCCACGTGCCACGAAGCATGTCCACAGCCTGCACGTGGTCTTCTCGTGCTTCCAGTCCCCAATTCCAGTTGGAGAATTTCACTGGCCATGCTGGGCAGCTTAGTAGATTAACATGTTAGCTGTTGTTACTGGTGTTTTTAATACTTTCCGGGCAGAGTTTTGCTTATCATTTCATTCAATGAGACTGTTTGGGACTGGGAAATTGAGAAGGGGAATGATTTTTCTAAGTGTTCTTGGTGGCCCCTGAGTCCTGTAAGAGCTAGCAGAACTGAGCACAGAAACTTCTGCCAGTTGTGGCAAGCTGGGATAAAGAGCCAGCTTTAGTGGGGAGCCCCATCTGTCCTAGGCTTGGGTAGGGAATGACTCTCTCCAAATGATAAGAGAAACTGCCCACCACATAGGCTGAGGTCTGAGCAGAAAAAGGACAAGTAATGATTATTTAAAGAACAGAGCTGAGGGCCGGTGAGATAGCTCAGCGGCATAAGTGCCTGCCTGGCAAGGTCCTGAGTTCGACTCCCGTAACAAACATAAAGGAAAAAAAAAAAAAAAAAAAAGCTGGTGATATTGCTTAGCAGCACAAGCGCCTGCTGGCAAGCACGAGGTCCTGAGTTCAACTCCTGGTACCCACATAAAGGAAAAAACGGGCCGGTGATATCGCTCAGTGGCACAAGTGCCTGCTGGTAAGCACAAGGTCCTGAGTTTGACTCCCAGTACCCGCATTAAAAAAAAAAAAAAAAAAAGAAAGAACAGAGCTGATAACACTCACCCTCATAAATATGAAACAATGAAATTTAAGAATGTAAATTCAGAGCTTTTAAATTTGAAATATTAAACTGGATAAGGGGTCGTTAGGACAACCTGGAATCTGCATTATACAATCCCAAGTAGAGGGAGGCTACATATAAAGATAAGAGATTTTTTAGCTCTTTATATTAAAATTTGTAATCATTTTTACTCTCCAAATGTTTCATAGATAAAATAAAATTGCCTTGAGATTTAAAGGACAATTCTTTGATTTTTTTCTTAAGCTACATTTGCATGCATGTAACACAGACACACACAAATACACACACAAACAAACACATGCAATGTTTTCTGCACTTTGTTTTTGCAAAGTGTTCAGTTGTTCCAGTCTTTAAGTAGCATTTCCTAATTGGGGTGGTCCCCCCCCCCTTACAATGTGACAATATCTGGATGCATCTTTGGTTGTTACAACTGGGAAAGAACTACTGGCATCTATTGTGTGGAGGCTAGGGATGCTGCCAAGGACCCTACACTGCACAGGACACCCTCTGCCCTCCAACTGAACCAGCCCCAAATATCAAGAGTGAACTGAGGTTGAGATGCCTCCGATAGAATGGCTTTGAACCATTTCTGGAAGCGGTCTCTTGAACTGTGATTTTGTGATACCCCCTACCTCCTCCTAAGAGTGGTGAGAGGTATATGTTTTCCTGAGATAAAATAAGTACTCTAATACGCTTTTTATTTCAAGACTTTTGGCTGAGTCTTGAGATGATTAGAGGTAGCATGGGATATTACTTGTATCTCTGGATTACATTGTTTCTATGATGGTTAGAAAACAGGAAATAAATATAATCATAATAAAATAAAGAGACACAAGTGCATATCTCTTCCTTTATTTCCATGGTTACATTGTTATATATAAACCTCACCTCTCTCTTATGAATCAAGTGTTCTTCCTTTTAACCATAGAAACTACAATGGATCTGAAAATACCCACTTCCTCGTACTGTTCTCCATGCTCATAGCAGACACTTCCACAGTGACTGCTGGTGTTTTTAGCAGGCAGCAGATGTGACATACACACTGTTTTGCATGCCTTTCATGCAAGCTTGATAAGGGTCCTTGGGCTCCATGTGGATAGTATAAACCAAAAGAAATTGATCAGTATTGCAGAGTAAGGAAGAGTAAGGTATTGCAACTGCATACCTAGAATCAAAAGTGTAGAAACTATTGAGGGGGAGGAAGAAACAAGAAATCCCTTCTTTTAAAGGTGCCCTTAACACACAACAGCATATATGTGTAGTGTTGGAAAGTATTCTTAGTTGCAGACCAAAGTTCCTTCCTGTGGGTTCGAAGGACTTAATAAGGGACATCCCTAGAGGCCATGGGAGCAAATTATAGACTTACTACATGTTATGGATAATATCTAGATGTTTCCCTAAAGCCTCATGGGATCATAAGTAGGACCTTTGGAAGGTGATTGGATTATGGGGGCATTACAGCTGACTTGCTATTAGGAAGTAGACCTGGTTGGAAAAGGCCAGTCACTGTGGGCATGACTGAGAAGTTTACATCTCCCTTTCCAGCTCCTCCCTTGACTCTCTGCTTCCTAGCCACCATGATATGAGCAGCTTCTCCTCCGCTATGCCCCTCTGCTATGCTGTCCTGCTTTGGGACCAGCCAACCATGGACTGTAAACATGAGCCAAAATAAACCTTTCTTTAAACTGTGGGTGTTGAGTATTGTGTCTCGGCAATGAGAAAAGTGACTGGAGTGTCCTGAAGCTCCCTTCTTAATCAAAGTGCATGGCATGCAGGGCATGCCTGAGGGGTGCATCTGAGTCACATGGTTGCATTTTAGTAGCAAAGTATGCTGGGAAATATAGTTTTGTCTGTTCTGAGATTCTGCATAGGAGTGTAGGATTCACCATGTGGGGAATTTCAAAATATGGAGAAGGTGTTCAGCAAATTTTACTTGGCTCCATATGGTACCTATGTATTACATCCATGCTTAGCACTGATGAATATGAGCTATTATTCAACTTGGACTCTGACCATCAGTTTTGTGCCTATGGAGAGGATGACCAGGCTGTGACAAGGTGGGAGATAGAAGTCTACCTCTAAGAGGGAGAAGAAAGAAAATGTGACTCCCTTGAAGACAGAGTACTGCAGAGTGTCCCGGCCATCAGCGATTCACAGTGTGCTGAGGATGTGATGGCAGCAATGCTGATGTAGAATCCATGCTTCTGGGAAGCTCTCAAAGAGCCCTCTTCTTGCCATTCCAGGTCACATAATAACCAGTGGGTCACACTGTTCTCCCCTGGCACACATTTGCTGGTCTAATCAACTCTGGAGCTGGAATTCCATCTCTAATATGGCTTTTCCTTCTAACTCCTTTGAGTTCTTCAGTACAAGTGACCCAGTGTGAATATTCTGGTTACTCTCATTTTGCAAAGGTGTTACCTGAGGCAGAGTGAGAGAGCTAGTCTAGCTGAAGCCCTGGCTAAGAAAGTAGTGGGGCACACAGTGTGAATTCCTAGGGTTTCCACTGTGCACAGCAACTAATCTAAATAGGTTGCTCCTTAGACGAGCTGTGTGTCCATTCTCTGGTTGGACACTGGTAGTTTTGCCTTGTAAAGATAAACTAATGCCTCCTGTAACAACTGTAAATGTTGATCATAACTGGTACACAAGCAAGGCCAAGAACACAGGAGAAGATGGACAATATCACCAGCCACATGTCAGGGTGTAGAGGGAGACATGCATAGGAGGGAGAGAGGACGGAAAATGCATGCATGAACAGACACACATATATACACTTCCACACTTGCATACACACATATGCATGCTCACACACATTCACAAGCATAAACTCACTGGCACATGCAGCACAAACACACACTGTATGTGAATATACACACCTCTTGTTTATGCTAGGGAGAGGCAGAGAATAAGCTTCTTGTCTTAGTGCTCTTTTGTTTCTCTGCACTGTGGTGAAAAAATTCAAAGTAGCTTTTAGAAAAATGAATTTATTAGGAAAGATCCAGATCCAGAGGTGGATATCCAAGTCTCAGAAAAGACTGAGCCAGGGCATCCTGAGAGGAGGGCAAGGAATCTACCTGCCTTTCTTCCCCTAGTGTTTGTCTTGGCTGCATCCCCCTTCTCATGTGGCAGCTTTGAGATCAGGTCCAGGACACTGTGTATAAAACAGACCCATCCATACTGACTGGTGTCTGCCCCTAGGAGAAGCACCCAGACCAGCCCACACTGCAGGCAAAGAACATTCCCAGGTAGAATCAGGAATACAGAACCAGGCAGCTTGGGCCAGTGTCCCGTCAGCTTCATAGAAGAGATTTGTGATTTTAAACAATGTTAACCGCTCACCTTCCCCACCTGTAAGAGGGAAATAATAATCATCTTTGCATTGTGGGGGTGTCCTGAGGATGAAAGTACTCACAAAACTCCTGGCATTGCGATGCTCAGTAAGAATCAGCTGTTGTTTATTATTTCACCAACACATATTTACACATGAGATATTTTGCAATATAATGCAATAACACGATGGCAGATATTTCCATCAGACATTGCTCCTGAAAATCTTGTTTCTTTGTCTTTTCTCTAACCATGAATAATATGCATGCTAAACTTTTGCAAGTTTCAAACCACCTTTGATTTGAACAGAGTTCAGTGAAGTTTGCTCTGTGTAAAATTGCCTGAAGACCAATAGATCTGTGAAACCATTCCAGAGCGAAATCTCACTGAAACACCTGTATGTGAGTGGTTGATAAGTATGACCTAGTGGCTTCTGCTTCTGCTAAGAAAAGGATACAGTGTATGATATTTCTACCTGGGCAAGAGGCACCAAACACCTACACATAAAAGCAGGGCTGATTTTTAAAAACTGAAGTGAATTATCTATATAGAACAATGCACATATCGTAAGTGTGCAGTTCCATGAATTTTAGCACAATGAACATACCCAAGTGACTAAAACCAAGATCAAGAAATAGAGCTAAAATTCTTCTGCATCTCTTTCTGGATACTCTCTTCTGGGATGAACATAGTGGCCAGATTGTTTTCTCTTTTATATTTTGTCTCAGTGGAATCATGCGATATATTTTGTTGCTGTTGTTGTTGTTATTGTTGTTATTGTTGTTTTGCACTGGGCTTCTTCCACACATTATGGCCACAAGATGGTTATATTGTCGTTGGTCATGTAGTCTTGTTGCTAAGTAGAATTTCTTTGTGCAAATGTACAATTCATTTATCTATTCCATGGTTGCTGGGCATTTGAATCATTTTTTTTTTTTTTTTTTTTTTTATTTTAAAGAGAAGAAAAAACAAAACAAATCAAAAGAAGAACAAATTTTCAAACAAACATAATAGGAGGGTAACAATGGTTAATACATTACGTATTACTATCTTTAAGTTAGTTATTCAGGACACCAGACATTAGCATTCAATTGTCCAAACATTATTGGCACAAACCTTACTCTTCAATGAACTAAGTAAAAATGGTAGTGTATCTATCTTAACCATCTTATATATATATATATACAATTTTTTTCCCTTTCCCTTCTTTCTTTTCCCTATTCCAGTCTCTCTTTCCTTTTGACCAGTTTCTTTTTGATTCACCATGTCTATTGTACATTTTGGATCTTATTTACTCTTTCAGTTTCTCATACTAGAGAGACAATACGATGCTGAATCATTTTAAGAATATTCTTATATGTGTCTTTGGGTGAGCATTTCTGTTGAGTGGATACCTGGGAGTGAACTGCTAGGTCATAGGTCATGCAAAGTGATTTGATGAAATGATTTTATTACAGCGGTAGAATGCCAGTGTTTGAGAATCCAGTGGCTCCTATCCTTGCTAACACTTGATATTTTCCAGTGCTTTCATTTTAGCCTCTCTGATAGTGTGTAGTGGTTTCTCTAGTGGTTTTAGAGAGCCTTTTTATGATGATCGAGGAAGAGCACATTTCCCTTTTATATTCTCCACTGTGAGAAGACTATTTAATATTTTATTCATTTTAAATTGAGTTGTTTGTGTTTTTCTTACTAACTTAATTTGTAGGAGTTCTTTACATAGTCAGGGTTCAAATTCTTTGAAAAGAAAATGTTTTCCCACTGTACAAATTGCACTTTCACTCTCAATGATATCTTGTCATCAACAGTTCTTAATTTAGTAAGGTCCAATGTATTAATATTTTATGCTTCATGAATGTGATTATTTTCTGTTTATGACATATTTTGCCTACTGCAAAGTTGTGAATGCTATTGTCTGTTTTCTTCTAAAATCTTTATTCATTTTTACCTTTTACCTTAAAGTTCTATCCTTCTGGAATTGTTGTGTGCTTGTGTGTGTGTGTGCGCGTGCATTGGGAGGCAGGGGCCCAGATACATATGGATATCCATTGGGTCTAATCTCTTATTTTAATTAATGAATTAACTAATTTGTGTGGTACTGGGGGTTGAATCCATAGTCTTCATACTAAGATACATCCCTCAACCTTTTAAATTTTATTTAGAGAAAGTCTTGCTAAGGTACTAAATTTCCCAGACTAGGTTTGAATTCATAATCCTCCTGCCTCAGCCTTCCAGAATGCTAGAATTACAGGCTTGGGCCACCCTGCCGAGCTCTAATCCCTTTTATAGGAAAAACCCTCTTTTCCCTACTACATCATGTATCACAGATGTCATAAGTAAGGGAGTCTGCTCATTTCCACTGGTTAGTTTCTCCTTCCTTTCATTAATATCACACTGCCTTAACACTTAATTTTTCTAACTTTAGCATGAGTAAATATCTGGTAATATAAACTCTCCAGCTCTGTTCTTCAAGATTGCCTGAAATTTCCATAGGAATTTTAGAAACAGTTTGTAAAAAAATCATGTTAGAATTCTGCTGGGCTAGTGCTGTATTTACAGATCAGTTTGGGGGAGAACATCTGTACAATGCAGGGTCTTCTAATCCATGAACATGGCATTTCTCTCCATTTATCTGTCTTCTCTTTATCAATAACAAAAAGAGAAAGAAAAGAAAATAATTAGCCCACGGGTCTTACACAGCTTCTGTTAGATTTATTCCTAGGTTTTTGATTTCTCAATGCTATTATAAATGACGTACTTTTTAATATTTATTTTTTATGTGTTTGTTGCTAGGAAATAGAAATACATTTAAATCTCTTGTACCCAGAAACCCTGCTAATTTTAGTTATTAATTTTCCTACATTTTAGGTTCATTCGGGCTTTTTACGTACAAGAGCATGTTAGCTCTAAATAATGAGAATTTTATTTCTTCCTACCAGTGATGGGGGCAAACCAACAAACAGCTTTGCAAAGAGTGCGCTAAGCTGCCATCTACTCTCAGCAGCCTTCGCCCAGAAATGACCCTGGAACAACTCCATTCACACTGGGCAGTCTGAGCATACCAGGGGGCATTGTCCCAAAGTCCTCCATCTTCCCAGGTCCCCCTGCTTATCACCCGAGGTCGCTCTTCTCCTTTGCAGCTGGCAAGAGCAGTGGACACCTCATGTGCATTGTTAGGGTGGAATGCTAATGATGGGACGTGAGAGTGCACTTATAATTGATGAGCCACCTCCTGCCTCAGCCTTCTCCCCCTCCCTGGGACACTCTAGTGGCTTTCTAAGTAGAGCAACAGGTGACTGACTGTCCTGACCACACAGAGTCTGTGCCGCAGGAGCAGCTGGCGGGCCAGATTCCGCTGCATGGGTCCTAGGTGAGTGGGACCATGGCTCAGAGAAGCCCTCTTTGCCCTGGACAGTCTCACCTGCCCCTTGGCCTGGACTGTGATTGTGGGAGCCCCCATGTGGATGAGAATGAAGGATTCCTGCCATTGAAAAGTGATTGCTTACTTTATTTTTTTTTTATTTATTTTTTTTTTTTGTGGGTACCAGGGGGACGACCTCAGGACCTCGCGCGCCAACAGGCACCCGTGCCACTGAGCGATATCACTGGCCCCTTTTTCGTATGTGGGTTCCGGGAGTCGAACTCGGGCCCTCGCGCTTGCAAGGCAGGCGCTTACGCCGCTGAGCCATCTCACCGGCCCATGATTGCTTACTTTAAAAAGAAGTCTCAGTGTCCCCAGCAGGAGCTTATAGGTCAGCCGCTGGGTGTCTTGGACTCACTGGCTGCCACTTCTAATTGCCTTTCATTTCCACTCGGTACTTTTTTAGGGTGAACTGGCGTCAAACCCAACATTTATTTCCCTGGCAATCTCCTGCCGGCAAGTGCATCTATTTTCATGGAAATAGATAAAGCTTTGGGCCAAGAAGGAGTTTGTGTAAAGGGAAGGGTTAGAAATGGTATTAGGGACTGTCCTCTGAGGTCAGGCTGCACAGCAACTTGGAGAAAATATATTTCCGGGATCTTAGCAAAGATTCTATTATAAATCCAATAGTTTTGCCTTTTTTTCCCAATGAGATCACATCAGTTTGAAAAATTCTGATAGAGCCTGCAAGTGTGGCACACACGCTAACTCCAACCCAATATATGAAGCATCAAGGATACTTACAGACCTCACCAAAGAACCCAGAAATGGAACGGTAATATGAGATTTGCCTCTCCTGGACTGGTGACATTCTCGTTTTGTTTCCAGCAGAATACTTCCAGTAAGACTGTATGAAGTAGTACACTTAAGAATGATTTTGCAGGAGTTCCAAAAAACCCTTTCTGGGATTTCCATGAGATAAATCTAAGAATAGTGCATTATTCCAAAGTTTTCAGAAGTTCACTAAGAACACTATATGATCTCTAAATTTTCCTAATTAAGTTTTAAAGTAAGTCCTTTTATTGCTTAAAAATTATTGAGCATTACATTATGGTACCATGAAATAAAACTGCCCTAACTCGGTAATAATATATTAACTTCATGGGTTCCATTTAAATGAATTGGACTCCTGCAACTGTAAAGAGTTAGTGCAGTTTTATTTCATGGCATGGTGGGAGGAAAGTTAAAGGAGGAAAGTAAGGTAGTGCGTAAAGTTCATTGTCACGGCACTGTTGAAATTGCGCATAACTGCTGATTGACACAAACCTTAATAAAGTCCCTGCCCTAAATAAGGAGTTTAGGAGTCTGCAGGCATAAAGTATGCTGTGCAGGGAAGTAAAAGAAGAGAGATAATGCAGCATAGGCTGGAGTCTGCAATAAAGTGGGAGAATATGATTAGTGCAGGGCTCAGCCAGGAGTGTAACACCAGCCCTCATGGAGAGATTCTGCTTTATTTAATTTTTAAGGAGATATTTCTTTTGCATGCATGTTTTTGCTGCTGGTTCACAAGGACTACAATGAATCATTTAGTATAGCCACCATGCAATGTGCTAGGTCACCAGCTAAAAAAGCATTTCTTTCTTTCTTTCTTTCTTTCTTTCTTTCTTTCTTTCTTTCTTTCTTTCTTTCTTTTGTTCTTCTTTCTCTTTCTTTCTAGCTTGAAGGTTCTACATACTTGCTTTCCTCATGGTTTAGAAATACTTCAGGGGTTTTGGGGTTCTTTCTAAATTAGTTTTCCCATATCAAGTGTTCATTTTCATGGGGCTAACCCAAGAACCAGTTTTGATGTGCTTTTGGTTGCAAGATTTTATAATACTCATTAGCATAGATTGGCCAGAGGCACCCAGCAAGTTGTTCTGAGAGATAAGGCTCCACATCTCCAATAAATTCTCCTCCCTTACCATTTTCCCAAGACACACCCTTCTTTCTGTTCAGCTTGTCTTTTGCTATAATTTTTTTTTTTACTTTTGCCCTTCTTTCCAGAACTTTTTGCCAGGAAGCATACCTGGTTCATGTTCCCATTGTACCTTTTGGGTTGTATTGTGTACATTTGAGTCACATCAGGCTACAGGGTCCTGGAGGTCAGGACTGGTCTCCCTGGACCCTCTGTACTAAGCATAATGCCCAGCGTAGGGTTGGGGGAATTAGGCCTTAATAGGTTTGAAGAAGAGGGACTTATGCAGTCTGCTTCTCATGCGGATAGCTGGTTGTGAGAATTATGTAGTGACAGAGGAGGCAGGGACTCTGCAGGAGCTTCGTTTTTGGTGTCAAGTGCAGAGTTAATAGGTTCTCTGTGAACTCCAGTGTCCCAGGGATTCATACACTTGGGCCTGCCCCATGGTACTGTTCTTTGGCCACCCTCATCAAGCAGCCATGCTTGGAATTAGAGATGTCCTTGGTCCCCTCTGACCCTACTACTGCCACCAGACTTTCCCCTCCATTCTTGCAAAGTTCTGCTTAAATGAAGCTAGTGCCTCAGGCTTTGCCACACACTCATCCCCCAGGCTGCTGGCACTGCTCATGTGCCAGGCATCCTCTCCAACCCAGCAGGGCTCAGTTAGCCCGTTTGCCTCTCTTCCTTCCTGCCAGTCTGGCCTCTCAGTTGCTGAACCCCCTCCCTGCTACTCCACAGGCCCCCCCAACATTCCTGGCAGATGAACTCGTATTTCGCCAACAAATAGACGTGGGGAGCTGCACAACCCGTTGTCTTCGCCATGAGAAGCTTCCAAGCATGTCTTTTCCTATCTCAATCTTTCCCCTCTGTAGGCAGAGAATCCACCCTGCATAATGCTCCCTTCAAGTGTGGGTGGAACTTGTGAATATGGTGGGACACCATTACCATGATGAGATCACCCATGAGTTAAATGAGCTTAATCAAGCGGAAGATTATCTGGGTGGGTCTGACCTAATCAGGTGAGGCCTTGGAAGGGTCAGACTCTTCCTAAGGTAGGAGACATTCCCTGTAAGGGTTTGTGCTGGTGGTAAAAATGGAGAGGCCGTGTGATCAGGACCTAAGATGGGCCCCTAGGAACTGCCACTAATCCCTGGCCTACAGTGAGTAAGAAAAGAGGGGCCCCACTAGTACAACCCCAATGAATTGGATTCATCCTGTCAAAAACCCCAGTGAGCTTAGAGGAGGACCTTGACCCAACTGAGACCTTGGCTGACAGGACAAGACTTTGGCCTTGCAAAACTGGGTGGGTAAGGCCTGCCTGTCTTCTGCCTGGAGAACTGTGCAATCATAAACTTGTGTATTTTTGGGGTTCAATCTGTGGTTATTTGTGACATAGCAGCAGAGAACCATGCACCCTCTTTCTAGATATGGGTTTGCTCTTCCTTATCTGTGGCCCAGCCCTCCCCCATTCTGTCTTATCTGCTCCCCTCATCAAGAGCTCTCCTCATTTTCCCCATCTCCTACCCCTCTCTCCTGAGTTATTTTCATCAGTATATACAACTGCTCCATGTTAGAAATACCTTTTACTGATCACACCTCCGACCCTTCCAAGGGACCACCCCGCCTGCTTCCCTTTTGGGCACATGTCTCAGAGGCGCTGCCTGCCAGCTATCCCTGGTCCCCTCCCCTCTGCATGCTAAGTCTGGATTTTGCTCTGCCAAGGCCAACAGTGGTTGCACTCTGCCTCACCTTGCTTGATCTCCTAGCAGCATCACATTGACCAGAGCCGCCATCTTTTAGCTCTGGGACACCCTTTCTCCTGGTTTCCTTTGCTTCCCTGGCCATCTTTCTTGTCTCTTTCCCAGTCATCCTCCTTCAGCTGATCTAGCTCTGCCCTTGGCTCTTCCTTGTCATCCCTCCCTGGGGAGGGGACCTCATACAGCCTTGTGGATGTCACAACCTTTTTCATGCCTGGGATCCCCAGTGTGTCTCTCGCTTCTAGGTCCTTCTCTGAGCCTCACATTCACGCACCTTCAACACCACCCTTGGGTAGGTAACACGTGCCTCCATCCGCATGTGTCTAAATAGACATTTCCATCTCCTTCCATGCTACCTCACATCTCCCCAGTTCTCCTACCTCAGTGCAAATCTAGAGGTCATTTAAAATTCCTTCTCTTTCCTTCTCCTCATGTACACCATCATGGAGCCCCGTCCATCTGCCTCCAGAGCAATCTCTTAGCTGGCCTCTCTACCTCTGCTTTTACCCCTTGCTGGCTCACTCTCTGCACATCAGTAAAGGTGCTTTCTTAAAAAGGCTAGTGGCTCTGGTCACTTGTGCTGCTGTCTCTGCTCACCAGCTCCCATCTCGCTGTTCTCTTTCAGGTCTTTCATCATGCTAGGATCCTTCCTATTTCAAGGCATCTGCCCAGGGTGTTGCGTTTAGCTACAAACGCTCTTTACCTTCATTGCTGGCTCCTTCCTTCCCCACTTTCAGCTGACTCTGCCCTTATCTAGCAGAGCTGCCTGGTACACTTTAATTCTCCCTTGAGGTTCCATCACAGAATTTACTGAAACTTCCCTGATTGATCTCCAGCATTCAGCACAGGGCCAGATATATTGGGGCCTTAAAAAAAATAACATCAGTTGTCAGCTTATTGTCTTTCAAGCAGATATTCCCACCTTCTCCACTCAATAACCCCATCACAATAGGTATCATGATCAAGGATAATCAAAAGGTGAAGAAATGAAGATTCAGATTGTAGCTCAGTGGTAGAGCATGTACTTATGTGTGAGGCCCTGGTTCATTTCCAAGCATGGCAAATAAACAAACAAACCCAACTGGCATGAGGTAACATAGTTTACCCAAGGTCATCCCTTGCATAATTCCCAGAGCCAGGATTTGAACCCAGGCATCCTGGCTCCAGAACCCACTTTTCTGCCTTACTCCTGGCTTGGGGCTGAGTTCATTCCCAAGACCAAGGAGGGAAATTAGTAACTAATGAGCATACAGTACAGAGCCATGTGAAGGGAAATTGTCTTAAATGTACATGGTCAGGAGATGTGGGGAGCAATATTTATTTTCACAATTGTGCCCTTAGTATAACTGATATGGTATTAAGTACATTTACTTGCAGGATGTGGCAATGTCTGAAAGGCTATGTTTGTTCAGTTTTAAAACAGCAGAGAGAGGATGCTGGGGCCAGTGTCTGGAGCTTGTAGAGAGGAATGTAGCCATAGGGCCACATCAAAGGCTGAGGAGCCCGGCTTCCCCTGCTGGATGGAGAGTGGTTGCATGGGGATGGCTTCTTTCTCATCCCTTTGTTTTCTGTTTCCAATTTGTTCAAATGACAAGGAGCTTTGAAGTGTCTTAAGCTGCCTCAGTGCAGGGTGAGGGACCACTGAGTGTCAAGAAGTTTTCCATTCTGCTGGAAGGATGCCAATAATGATTTTTTTTTCTTTAAAGCAGCTCTTGATGCTCCTACAAGTGCTATGTCTTGTTTTTAGGGACAGTGACAGCAAATGGATTGATGTACATATTTTAAATTATACAGATTAAATCTTGGGCTTTAGTTTTACTCCTAAACTTATAATCGAGTCTTCATTTTCATATGTAATTGGCTGCCTTGGGGAGGGTGGGGTGAATAAAGGGCACCTAGCACATATCGCACATGAGAGGAGGAGGTTGCTATGGTTTCCATCAGCGACCTTCTCCAAGCTGGGAAAGGAAACCCCTTTTCCTTTCTGTTGAAGACTCGTGCTCTGAGAGCTTGTGGCCCCTTCTCTGTGGACATCCATATAAGAAGATACAGTGAGGGTTGGTTGGTAGTGTACGGATTTGGGGCCTTCATGAGTCACTCTCCTGCCATTTTCCCTGAATATCAGGAGTATGGGCTCTGATCTCCAGCTATCACTTGAGTTGTGGAAATAATCTCATACTTAACCCACAGAATGCCTTGAAGTCTAGACACACTACCTTTTCCCATGCTTAGGGGTAGTGTCTGACACCTTTAGGAATTTTCTCACTGATTTTGGATTACTACTGACATATTCCAAGGCCTTTGAAAGTCACTTTTGGGACCAGTTCTTTTCTAAGCAAGGGAGGATTCATTCAGTCAACACTGGTCGTGTACCAGTAGTGAGCCAGGTATGGGAGAGGGGGTGTCTGGGACATAAATTCCAGTGAGACTTATCTCCACGCTGCTTGGAGATGAGACTGACCTTCTCTAAGAAGTAGGTTGCTTGTTCTTTTAAAAGAATCTGCTTGGCATGGAAAGGGGCTGGCACCCATGGAGGGGCTTCATCTATGTTACTGCTTCAGGGTGGACCATATTTGTTACCTTTAGGAGCCAGGTTAGGGGCACCACTTCCAGACCACCTTGCAATTGGAAATCTGGGGGACTTCACCCTTGTTATTCATAATGATCGTTGCAAAGCCCCCTGGTACTAAAATGGTCAGTGCGGAAGGGGACAGTAACTGCCAGCACTTTAGTATTCACTTTCTCAGATTTCTTTGGAGCCCACAGATTTGCAGGACTCCCTGGTTTAGACACCCTGCTCTGCCCCACAGCCCCTTGGAGAGAAAGCTATCTAGGTGATAGTTCTCAAGATGAGCAAGCTTAAGACTTATCGGGTTGTCACAGCTGGGGTTGGGGTGAGGACTACTCACATCCAGTGGTCAGAGGCCAAGGATGCTGCTAAATATCTCCCCTGCCCCACAGATAATGCTCTGGCCCCAAATGTCACCAGTGCTGAGGTTGAGGAAGCTGTCCTATGCCCTGTGCTCACCTGTCCCCTGCACTGGATCGTGAGCCACGTGAAGGCAGGTTCTTGTCTTCCATCTTTGGTGACTGTCCCCTAGTGAGTGAATGATGATTTCCTCCTTGAACATTATCTGTGGCTGACTTGCTGGTCTGAGGACCAAGTAAGCAGAGCCAGGATGAAGGATGTCCTAGGCCAGTGGTGGTGGACCTATCGCATGCGTGCCACGGCAGGTTGTTTGTATCACTGAAAGCTCTTCCAGTGTCACCATCACTATCCTAAGCTGTTCTTTTTGTGACTGGAGCTCATGGGGTCCTCAGAGCACATTTTGACAGGATGCTCGCTCATCACAGCCATCACTGGCACAAGCATCAGGGTGGCTGGGCATGGCGCCATGTGCTGCTCTACACATTTTCACAGGAATAATCTCATGTAATCCTCCCAAAAGCCCTCTAAGGAAGCAACTGTGATTGTGGTGGGGAGGGGGAAGTGGCTTTGCTCCACCCTTCTAGGTTCTTTGGCTGGGCTACAAATTAAATTGACATAAGACAGGTGAACAGGAGAAAACCCACCTTAATTACATGCATATGCACGGGAGTCCCACTAAACATGAGGCTGGATGCAGGTTCAGATGACTGAAGCTTATCTGGTATCCTGAGCCTTGGAAAGGTTTTGGGGCCGGAGCTTCTGAGGGAGTGTGTGTGGGTGTGGAAACAAGTTATGGGAGATAAGGGGAAATGCGTGTGAATAAGGCTTGTCTTGTTCTACAGGTAAAGTGCCTCTGGTTCTCTGGATACTTTCACTACTACAGATACTTACGGATTTTCTTTGCATAGGTCAATTTCTTTTATAGAAGTATAGCTTTTCCAAGCTACTCCTGAGCCTGCAGTTTCTCAGAATAATCGGCTTGAAATTTGCCAAAGATTTGAGGTGGCGTGTTCTGGTCTCCTGCAGTCATATGTTCAAGTGGCGTGTCCTAAGGCCCCATAACTACCATCTATTATAGTAGAGAAGCAGGCCTCAGTGGTCACAGGTGGCCACCACAGGTGCCCCCTGGTGCACAAGCACAGGAGCCTTTTGCTGGCCAATCACAAGAACAACAGCTCTGGGAAGCCGTATGCACACTTGTCTCACAGCCCCTGTGAGCTGGCTGCAGCATGCCACGGCAAGGGCCCACAGTAGGCCCCCGCCCCTCCAGGTAGCTCTTTTTCTGTAGGGTGTGCAAATGCAGCCTGACACAGGCAGATGGGGAGATGCACATTTGGGAACTCATATATAAAAGGAGAGCTCTCCTGGGAACTTGGGGAGCTCTGCAGGCTTTGCTCCCCAGACAGTGCTGACATTTAGGGGGGTTACTGAGCTCGTGGCAGTTGGCGGGAAGAGCACAGTCTGAACCATACAACTGATGCCCACTGCAATGGACTGTGACTTCAGACTCCAAGTTAGTCCTGCACCACAGGAGAGACAGGAAACACTGATTGGCTACTCTGTGCAGACGGCTTGGTGCCCACTGACAGGTGGGATAATCTGCACATCAGCAAGGCTGCTTTAGCTACCTTGAGGGACACAAACAGCGATGAACCGAAAGAGCCAGGGTTTCCATCTGGTGTGTCTGGGAGTATTTATCCCATGCTGTGTGCAGACATGAGTTATCCTGTGGGGAGATCATCTCTCATTGCTTGCCTTAGCAGACTCAATTCCTGGGCCAACTCTTTGGTCTTGGTAATGGGAGATGCACAGAATATTATAAAGGCCTTTGGACTTTGCTTACTTATGTGCTGCCTAAGGGAGCAGAAGGGAAGGAAGGGAGGGGCTGGTTGGACAAATCCATCTGGACCCAGGAAGCTGGCAGTTGGCAGCATAAGTTTATGGACAGTGAGAAAAAGGCTGCCTTCTTTCCCTGACCAGGGCTCCTCTGAGCTGTGCTAACAAAGGCCCCAGAAAACCAACAGGGACAGGAGGGTGCTGGACCTGGAGCTTCCTCTGGGCAGGATGTCCTGCTGGGGCAGAGGGGACAGAACCAGTCAGCACCTCAGCTGGAGGGTGGCCCCTCTGGCTCTTCAGCTGCCAGGAAATGAATGCTATGACCCAGGCCCCAGCACTTTCACTGTTGTTTTCTGATTAAGGGAACTTTCTTGGTCCCACTTCTACCTCCCTAATTCAGCTCCCCATAGGGGTTCTTTCTCACTTAACTTCCAAATTTACACCTCTCCTCTGTCCCTGGCACTCCTATCTGGAGGTGTTGAGGGATGCTTAGCAGGCCACCTGGGGCCAGGCTGCAGGAGGAGCTGTCCCCTCTCCCCATGCCAGACACATTTCTGTCAGCTGTTTGCCTGGCCTCTGCTTCTGCCCTTTGCCCTGCTTGGAACACAGGCATTGTATCTCTGAGCGAGTCCCCTTGTTTAATTTGCAGCTGCGGTTACAGGAGGTGACATTTCTCAATTAGATCTAAGCCTCATTGTGCCATGAACACTCTGTGGCTCTCCACAGCACAGAGGGTGAAAATTTGCCTTCATTTTTGTCATCAGGACCACTGAAATTCCACAGCCCTGCAACCTGAATCTGAGAGGAAATTATAATGAATTCAGCAGAAACTTGTGTAGCAATGATAAAATGTAATTGCCTACAATTTCACACCCACACTCGCCTCTGTTAGCTGTGGAATTCCAGCCAGCTCGCCGTTTTGCAATTTCATCACCATGGAACCACGCTCTCCTAAGGTACACGAGCCCACATAAGCCTCAATGAAGTGTGTGGTGAATTTTCATCAGGATTATATGAGTAGAAGCAGGCAGCTCTGCCATTAAGATTAATTAGAGGGTGAGGGCCCACACTTGGGAGCCTGTGGCAGGCTATGAATTATATTCTTAGTGCACTTTTCAAAGATTCTTTCTTCCAGAACATCTCTCATTTTTTTCCAGCCATTCTATACTTCTGACTGCACACGTTGACTCAATTTTTGGTCCACTCTGAATGCCTCTTTGAGAGAAGCCAGGTAAAAGCCAGTGAAGGGAAGTGGAAGAAACATAATATTTGATTACCTGCAGGAGTTCAGACTTTGAACATGAGCTGTGTAAGACCTGTAGATACTGTCCTAGAAAATTGTATTACCTGTTTTCATGAGATCTCTAAGCTGAGAAAATTTCCTACATTTTAAGTAGTTGGAAAAAAATAAACAGAACATAACCTTATATGATATGTGACTCACATTTCATTGTCCAGAAATAAAGTTTAGAGGGACATAGCCATGCCTATTAATTTACATATTGTCTCTGGCAGCTCTCATGCCACAATGTTGGTGTTGAACAATTGTGGCAGAGACAGAATGTCCTGCCCGGCCTATGATATTTACTTGCTGGCCCTTTCAGAAAACACTTGTCAACCCTTGGTACAGAAGAACAGGTGCATCTGTGTGGACAGCTTGGTCCCTTGGCTGCCACCAAAGAACCACTGTACTGGTGTTTCTTACACAATGCTGTCATATTTTTGGTGATAACAATGAATGAGGTCACTCTGGTTTGGGACCTGTGGCTCCCACTGGCACTGAAGGCCTCTGGGAGTCAAGGCTTCATGGTGGGAGGAGGCACATGACTGCATCACGAGGCGAAGTCTCTGGGCCTCCAACCATGTGCTGAGCACGCTGGCAGCTTATTATTTGCCATTTATCACTGTGCCTTGAACACTCAGCAAAGTGAAAAACAGTGCCAGTGAAGTAAAGTGGAAAATTAATTTCAGTTTTCCTCCTGTTGCAAGTAAATGCTGAAATTAAAAATGAAGGCTCTAATCACTGGTGTGTTTTCACCTTACGCTGAATCTTACTGACTTAAAAATTCAGAGAGGGGCTTGCTGATTTTTTTCTGAAAATAATTTCTGCTGGCCAATGAGAAGAGTCTAGTGAGAAGGGAAATGTTCTATTTTGTGTGTGGCTTTGCTTAAAGAACAAATTGAACAAATAGAAGATTTTCAAGGGAAACGGTGGAGTTATTGTACAGAGCTATAACATGTATTGTGAAGAGCAAATACTGTACATTTAAAATATGCTGTCTTCAGGCAGCCTGACTTCCCAGGAGCTGGCTACCACTGGGGGAATTAGAAAAGGAATAGAACCTTAAAAAACACAACAGCATGCAGTTCTCTAAGGTGTCTGACTTTACATTATCTATTTAAATGATGTGATCTGAAATTTTTGAAGATCCAATTTCAGTAGAATTTCAGTAGCATTTTACAGAAGACAGATTAAGACAGCATCATCTAAGGACAAGCAGGAGAGGGGTTTTTCTTTGGTTGGTTTGACTTTTAGACCAATGGGCTTCTGTTTAATTACACAAGGGACAATCCCATTTCCCTGGGACCTACCCTCAGATCAATTCCACCAGCAGTGACCAGGGGCAATAGTTACAACGGGCTGTGACTGGCTCTGGGGCAGAAGGCAGAAGACAAGGAAGGAGAGCTGGGGTGGTGGGAATGGCCCTGCTGCTGTGTGGATGTATGTGGTTTTCCTAGCTGCTTTCTGTCCTCTGCTCAGTGGGCAGCTGTGGATGGCACAGGAAGGCGCATAGTGCAAATGCAGGACCTTCCCTGCTTGGTTGAGAAGGGACAGAGGAGAATGAATATTATGGACAGGAGGGAAATCAAGAGTCCATATAAAGTTGAGCCACATGAGGCCCCTGCCGTTGGGAGAAACCCTCATGTGGATTTCACTCCTTGAGAATGGATGCTCATTCTAATGGAGCATCAGGAAATGTGTAAAATATCTTTATTGCCTACTTTAAAAATTCAAGAAAGTGAATAATCAGGAATGATATTGAAAGTATGTAATAATAGTAGGCCCAGCACTGGCCTGTGAGAATCATTGTGGTTGTAAACAGCCCATCCTGCGTGTTGGAGAATATTGGGCAAATATCAGCCAGCATATAATATTTTTAGGAACATTTCTATATAAATTACTAAGTAAAAGTATTCCTGACTCAGAGGGATGAACTTCAGTGATGTGGAAAAGCCACATACTCTGTATTATTTTCTCATTATTTCTAGTAGTGAGGTCCTTGCCCTTCATAGTCTGTAATGGCATGTGGCCCTCAGGTTCCCCAGGTAGCCTGATATAGTAACCCACATTCACCCATCGTGGCCAGGTGTGGGCTGAGCTGGGGGCTACGAGCGTGAAGTGCACACACAGCCCCTGCTCCCTGGTAGT
Organism: Erethizon dorsatum; assembly: GCA_028451465.1. Lineage (NCBI taxonomy): Eukaryota > Metazoa > Chordata > Mammalia > Rodentia > Erethizontidae > Erethizon > Erethizon dorsatum. The sequence continues at coordinate 109,833,246 of CM051822.1, read as the reverse complement.
CCACCTCTGTGTGGAGAAGAAGAGAGAAAAACAGGTGAGCACAAGCCAGTGGGAATGTGACACAGGAGTGTCAAACACAAGATGCTGAGAACCACAGAGCAAATAATCACATGGGTGGGGGTTCAGGAAAGACCTCTTAAGGATGCTAAGCAGAATCATGAAGGACTGAAAGCTAGTACAGGCCAGGCAGGGGAAGAAGGGAAGAGAGCGTGTAGAAGAAGACACATCTAAGGTTAGATGGCACACAGCTAGTCTGCCGGATTTTTCAGCTCTTTGGTGGTGGAGTCTCAGGTGATGAGGCTAGCAAGGTAGGCAGGGATTAGATCACAAGGAGTCTTATACGTCATGCTTTGGTATTTGGATTTCATCTTGAAGACAATGAGAAGTCTCTGAAGAATTTTTAAGGTAGAGGGAGGGGGTTTGATAAGGTTCAAGTTTCTGTCTTAGAAAGATCCTCTGGAATTGAAGCCAGAGACTGGAGCTGGTAAGGTAATACAAGCATGAGATAATGACACCCTCGCCTGGGCTGTCAGCAGCTGAAATGAATGAAGGTGGACTTGAAGCAGGGAAGGCGAGGAGAAGGCTGAGTAAGTGTATCACCATAATGCAGACGAGAAGAGGTGGGTTCCTGATGAGAGAAATGGGGGCTAAGGGGGCTGTCTGTGGGAGAGGACTGGGAACTTCTAGGAGGTGCTGCCAGTAGGACTTGGTCACTGGCTGGCAGGGGAAGGGAAAGGTGAAACAAGGAAGGTCCCAGGTTTCTCACTCAACACTGTCAGTCTCTAAGAGAGACCTAGGAAGCGTGGAGAGTAGGCATATGAATAACGTTTTCCCCTTTTCAAGCTTTATTCTCCCCTGATGATAACAGTAAAACCTGACTGATGTAGACAAATTTGAAAATGGGAAAAAGGTGGAAAGAAATTGCTTTTCATATTATATGGCAGTGAAAAAGACTTCATTGGAACTGCTTATGTTAACCTGGAGGAATCTCAATTAAAATGTTAAGTGGATGGGTGCCCGGGAAATATTTCAGCAGCACAGCGCCTGCCTGGCAAGCATGATGTCGTGAGTTCGATTCCTGGTACCAGAAAAAAAAAAAAAGTTAAGCGGAAAAAGTAAATTCTAGCAGGGTATAAAGTATAATATTTATAAATATTTAGCAACATGCAAAATGATATTACATATTGCTAAAGCAGTTGTACGAATGGGTAAGGCCACAGAAAGGATAAACATCAAATTCAGGTCAGTGTTTACCTGAGGAGGGGATGTAAATTGGGGAAAGTGGCAGGAGACTTCAACTATTTTGATAACAAATATTTCTCTGGGCTGGGGATACAGCTCAGTGACACGGCACCTGCTTGGCAAGCGTGAGGTCCTGAGTTCAATTCCCAGTTCAAAATAAAACAAAACGGGCCGGTGAGACAGCTCAGCGGCATAAGTGCCTGCCTGGCAAGCTTGAGGTCCTGAGGTCAACTCCCGGTACCCACATAAAGGTAAAAAAAAGGCCGGTGATATCACTCAGTGGCAGAAGCACTTGCTGGCAAGCGCGAGGTGCTGAGGTCGACTCCTGGTACCCACATAAATAATAATAATAATAATAATAATAATAAACAAAACAAAACAAATATTTCTCAATCTGAGTAGTGAGTATGTGCAATCTGCTATGTGCTATACCTCTGTATGTCTCAAATATCTCATGATTTTTAAAAAGTCATCAAAACTCATCACATGAGGCCATCATTTTCATCATTTTAACATATTTCCTAGGGGCAACTCTCCCCTTTTTTGCAGAGCCTTCATGATGGCACCACTACAATGTGCCTGCCTGCTCCGGCCGCTGGCTCATGCTCAAGTTCTTTGTCTGGGGTCACAGTGGCAGTGGCTCATGGTGTTCGACTCTCATCACTTCTGCAGAAAACCTCTCCTGCCCCTTCTTTTCAGGGATCATAAAGCTGATCCAAGGAAAAATGTGTTTGGGTTGCCACTAGTGATTAAATATCCAAAATCCATGATTCATCCCTCTGCAAATGAACTGAAGACCACCTTGTCTCTGAAGGGTTATTGGCTCTCCCCTGGAGCTTCGTCCTCCAGCTAACAATGTGCTCAGCTGGAGTTCCACAGCCTGGCTCATAAATTGAATTTCATTTTTGGAACCAGGATGAACTGAAAAAATAATTTCACATGCTATACATTTATAGAAATTATATCAAAATAAGCAATGAAGGAAAATTTCTCTTGGTGATATAATTTCAAGGATCATTTCATGAGTTTGCAGCTAGAAAACCATCCGAAAATGTCTAGGTGATAATCGTGGAGAGAAACCGTCTGTGTTCTATTTTGAGCTTGAGGGGAGCAGATGTCAAAACACTGGTTCCCTTTGCTGGGTCCCCACTTGATATCTGTCCTCCCCAACCCTCTTTCTTGCATTCTAATGCCTCTGTGGAGCCACCTGTTGATCAATATTCTCAATAGTTCATGTCGTATGTTGGATATGATTATCTTCCTCGATGGAGGACCTGAAATCATTGCTGTGGCATACAACATTCAACCAATGGTCATTTTGGCTGTTGCATGGGTGTAACTTGACTACATGCCAGGCAACCAGCTAGTTTTGATAATAACAGAACATGAAGACCTCTTTCTAATCTGATGCAGGCTGAGCCAGAGTTTGTCACCAATTTTGGTTAAGGGGAGTTTAACTCACTTCACAAATTCACAGGCATTCACCAAAATTGTGTAATTTTACAGATGTCTTATGGCAGGTTAAAATGTGAAATTGACTCCGGCACTGGCAGAATGATATCTCTGTGGAATGTAATCATTTCAATCTATTTCTAAGAATGAGTATCTTCTCAGGTGAGCTAACTTCTCACATTGAGAGGGACTTCTACGTGCATTTCGTTGAGCAGCATTTCTGTCTGAAGTTCCTGCCACTTGTGTTGACCCAAATGTGGATTTGAAAGGTTTCATTAGCATATTTCAAACAATGTATAATGGGACATGTAAACTAATATATCAGCCTTTCTCAGTTCCTTTCCTATGTGGGAGCTGGTGCTTGGATATTGCTGGGTTTTCTGTTTTATTTACCACTCTCCACTCCTTCTACATCCAAAGCCCAAACCATTTATCCTGTAAACATCCAAGGTTAACCCAAAGTCAAGTTGTGAATTAGTAGGCAATGAAATGCTGATGAGTCAGGTGGGACCAACTATATCGCCAGCCAGCCTTCCTTGTTTAATTGCCTGGTTCTAAGGTGAAATCCTACTGACAATATACAGATGGCACATCTTGCTCCTTTTGTGTGGACCACAGTCAGATCGTCTTCTCTGAGTAAAAGGGATATTCAGGGGAGATTTTTAAGCGTTTCAAAAATTCCTGAGGAAGGTGAGGGTTGTGAGATTAAAGCAAGCACTTTCACAGTTCCCAGGTTATCTGAGGCACCTGGTAATCAGCTGCCCTCTGCATTTCTTTCCTTCCTGCTTTTGATGCTGGCTTGATTGTGCCACACATTTTGCTGAATATCTCGCCCAGGTATAATCAGCAGGAATAGTCATTTGAAATAAAAGTGTTTTTGACTTGCATACACACTTTCTGAGACAAAAGGAAAAGCAGAAGTTATTTTTAGCTTAAGAAGCATTGTGTTGCCTCTGTAGTGTTTCTGGAGAACGCTGGTAGCAGAAGACTTGCTGGAAGAGGAATCAACTACTGTGATAACAGAATTAACAAAAATAATAGGTCACTAGCTTTTTCAGTGCTTACTATATATCTTGCACTATGCTTAGTGGATTTTTTTTTTTTTATATGCGGGTACCGGGAGTTGAACTCAGGACCTCACGCTTGCCAGGCAGGCACTTGTGCTGCTGAGCTATATCACCGGCCCTGCTTAGTGGAATTTTATTATGTTTAAGGGGATATCACCTACATGCACAATATGTACACAAATACTTTATGTACTTTGACACATTTTAACATATATATATGCTCCTATAACCACCACCCAGATCAAAATAGAATGTGTCCAGTAATTCAGAAATTCTCTTCACATCCTTTTTTTGTCCTTAACACCACTACCAGCTGCCTCAGCAAGGCTGCCCCTATCCTGACTTCTGTTGCTATACATTACTTTTGCCCCTTGAATGGAAACATGTAATATGTATTCTGGTGTCTGGTTTCTTTTGCTTGACATGGTGCTTGAGATTCATCCATGTCCTAGTGTTCTTTTCCGTAGCACATTATATTCCATTGTACGAATAGTCCACAATTTATCTGTTCTGTAGGTCGACATTTGGGTCATTCCCACTGTTTCGCTGTTATGAAGAAAGCTGCTACAGACATTCTTTTGTGTACTTCGGTGGACATGGTAATCCACTTCACTTGACTGTATGCCTAGAAGTGGAGGGGCTGCCTCATATGGCAGGCATAGGGGATTTGGCTTTGTGGATAAGGTCCAGCAGTTTTCCAGGGTAGCTGTATCACTTTACCTTCTCTCTAGCAATGTATAAGAGCTGTGGTTGCCCTGATAATACCTAAAATTTGGTATTTTCAAGCATTTTAATTTTAGCCCTACTACTTTGTTTTCTTACTCTATTTATCCTGATGACTAGTAGTGCTGATCATCTGTTCATATGCTTATTTGACACTGGATGCCCTTTTTTATAAAATGCCTTTTCAAGTCCCTTGACCAGATTTTAAACTGTTAATTTTTAACAGTTGATCAGATTTTAAATTTTTAATTGGGCTCTTTCTTATTTATTTGTAGAAATTCTTGAAATATTCCGGACAGAAGATACATGTACTGTAGATATCTTTTTTCCATCTATGGCCCTATTTTTCATGCTCTTGATGGTTTCTTTTGATGAATATAAGTTCTTGATTTTTCTGAAGTCCAGTTTCATTTTAAAATCAGAGCTGTTTTGGTATTCTTTTATAGAAATCTTTGCCTGCCCCAAAGGCATGAAGGTATTCTCCTTTCTTTTCTTCTAGAAATATAATTTGTGCTTTCTTATTTAGGTCTATAGGTTTTCTGGAGCTGATCTGTGTTTATGATGTGAAGTAGGGGTTAAGATTCATTCCGTCCCACAAACAGATGTCTGGTTGACCCAGAACCATTTATTGAAAATATTTTCTTCCTCCTGAATTACAACAGTATGCTAAGTGTTTTATGTGTTTTCTATTGTTTAATTTTAGAAAGAACCCTAAGATATGTATAATTATTTTATCTATACCATCTCTATGAGAAAACTGAGGCTTAGAGAGATTCAAAAACTTATCCTGGCTGAGTAGCAAGAGCTTGAAGTCTTCCTGCTTCATCTTGCGCCTTTGCTAAGACTTATGACTGCTGCTGGGTGAATGGTATGCAAGGTGGAAAAGGAAAGCCTGTTGAGCCTCACGATCAGACTGCAGTGGGTGGGACAGCATTGCATATAGGGTGAGTGTCCTTTAACAAGCCAGTGTCTCTTGCCAGGGCTCAGCCTGTCAGGTCAAAGCAGACCTGGTTGTTTCTCCCCATTGGCTCTGAAAGTAGTGATCATTGATAAGTGTGAGCTCTGAGAAGAACGTTCTTTGGGTTTAGCAATCTTGGAAGGTACAGCTGCCTTCTACTTTTGTAGACAAATCCTGGACGGCGAGCTGCCTGTCTAGTCCTTCTCTACTTGCCAGGAGAACTTCCTTGGCTGTGCATGCCCATTTGTATTGCAGCTGTGGTTTCTTGAGTATTGTAGAGGGAGATATTTGAACAGGATAGAGGCTTCTGTCCTGAGACTGGATTTCACAGAGACAAATGTGGACCACAGTTTAGTGCTACAATCAGTTCTCTGAGACTTGGTAATGAAGGCAAAACTTTCATTCATCCAACAAATACTTACTGAGCACTTACCATGTGGTTCTAGGGATGGATAAAAGGGCAGTGAATTCAAGAGATGGAGACCCCTGCTCTCAGGGAACTTATATGCAAAGAAGAATATCTTTTAAGATTCTTTTTTTTATTTTTGTGGGTACTGGGGGTCGAACTCAGGACCTCGCACACCAGCAGGCACCTGTGCTGCTGAGCAATATCACCGGCCCTTTTTTCGTATGTGGGTACTGGGAGTCGAACTCAGGACCTCACGCTTGCCAGGCAGGCACTTATGCCGCTGAGCTACCTCACTGGCCCCTCTTTTAAGATTCTTGAAGGTTTTTCAATCAACCAAACTCTAACAACCGTCTTCCTACTACCCCAAGCTTCTTCACACCCACTGGACCTTTGACTACTTAGTCTAGGCTCTAACCCTAGGCAGTCTTCCAGCTCCTTAATTATTTCTAGTAAATTCTGCTTTATCTCCAAAGACTGAAAAATGGAAGGAGCAGCTTGAAGTGCCCTTGAAAGGCAGGGAGTCCTATCTTGCTCTGGCAAATGAACTCAATCCCAGGCACTGTGTCCATGGTTGTATCTTCAACAAGCTGACATGGAGTTGTCTTCTTCACTTTCCTTCAGACCTTTTCAAGATTATGCTCAGCAAGAGTACAAAGCTTTCCTTACCAATAAGGAAACAAGTTTTGGATGTAATCCTGCAAACTGCTGGTTCTTTTTTCCCGGTGCCTTTTTCTTTGAGACATATACATGACCTCAGATGTAGACTATGGCCCAAGACATGAATCTGGAGAAACTGAGCCTGGTCTGTCAGTCTTAATACTCTTGTGATTTGCTTGAGCTACAGTACACTTCATTTAGAAAGGTTGTTTTATTCTCTTTATTAATTTTCAGTGATTTTTTTTTCTTTTTTGGCCCATGTCTTCCCTATATGATACTTTATTCCATGAAATCAATCTAACTTGCATTAGATTATATGTCCTGGAGAAAAAGTGAATGCATAGAACCTAGTACATTGAAGAATTTCCAGTCCAGTTGGGGAGCAACTCATATACCAATAAACATTGTACCAGACAGGGGGGACTGAGTCAGTGTGAAGGCAGGAAGCATTTATTATTCACCAGGCACCCTGTGCACGTGTTGCAAACATCCTCTCTAACCTTAGGGCAACCCTTCTAAGTAGATTTAATTGCTCCTGTTTTGGAGAATGGAGACATGAAAGGATTGAATGGCATACACAAGGTTTTGTATCTAATGTATGAAAAATAGGGGCTTAAATACTGGACCATGTAGTTCCAAAGCTGGTTCTGCCCTTTTCCTTTCTCCCTTCTCCATGCTTACCAAAGAGCAGCAAACACAGAGGAAAGGCAGATTAGTTCTGGTTTACAGTATAGCAATGCCATTGAAATTGTTTTTAATCAAAGAATTTTAAAGTTTGTAACAATTATAAGCTCACATGCAGTTTTAAGAAATAATACAGAAAAATCACATGTACCTTTACCCTATTTCTCTGCCAGTGGTTAACACCTTACAAAACTACAGTATGATATCATAACCAGCATATTGTCATTAATATAGTCAAAACATATGTCCCTCCCTCCCCTTCCACTTTGTTTAATCGCTTTTCTCCATTTTTAAAAATTATTATTATTCATTGATTTGTGTTTAACCTTAATCGTTCCCTTCCATTTGCTTGCTTGGAGATCCATTTGCCCTTCTTTTTCTAGTTTCTTGAGGTGGAAGCTTAGATTGTTGATTCAAACTTTCCCACCATTTCCCACAAATGAACTTAATTTGTTATATGAAGGGAAGATGGGCCATGGTTGTGTTCATCATCTGCTGTGGAGTTTGTGAACAGAAGCAGAATTTTGCCAACCACTTCCATTTGCAAAGTGAATTGTTTGCGAACAGAAGTGTTTGGGAATGAAGTTATTACTGTAGTGTGTCTTTTGCTGTTCTCAGGTACAATGTTCTGTACATGTTGATATATCCTTTCATTTGATTATAATGTTCAATTCTTTAGTATCCTTGATGGTTTTCTTTGTAGTTGTTAATCAATAATTGAGAGGGGGATGTTAAAATGCCAACTATAACTTCAGTTAATTGTTTAAGTTCTATCAGTTTTTTCTTTCACATATTTTGTATCCTTGCTTTTTAGACTATAGCCACAGTTATGGATTCCTTTATCTTTTTACCAAATTGATCCTTTTATCATTTTGCAATAACATTTTCTTACTCTGGTAATTTTCTTTGCTCTGAAGTTTACTTTATTTGACATTAGTATAGCCTTCCTTTTCACCTTTGATTAATGTTTATGTGATATATGTTTCTGTCCTTTTGTTTTCAACTTGCCTGTACTGTCATATTTGGAATGAGTTTCTTACGGACAGAAAATGCTTGGGTTATGCTTTGTCATTTACTCTGCCAATCTTTTAATTGGTACATTTAGACAATTTACATTTAATGTAATTATTGGTATGTTAGGACTTAAACCTACCATCTTATTTATTGTTTTCTGCTGTTCTCTGTTTTTCATTTCTCTGGGGTTTTTATTCTGCTTTCTTGTGGGCTACTTGAACATTTTCTATGATTCCATAATAATTTAACTGCAGTGTTTTTGAATATGTCTATGTAACTTTTTGAATGATTACTCTAGATATCATATACACACCCACACATCTTATAACAATCAAATATATCATAACAGTCTGTTAATGTCATCATTCTAACAGTTCAAGTAAAGTGTAAATGCTTTATTATTTTTTACTATTCTCCATTTATAATATACTTAAGAACAAGTTCCATTCCGGGAGAATGTTTGTAAGTCAGATTTGTTCTTAAGTCCAACAAAGTGAGTCTTACACAACTTCGACACAGACAGACAGTGTGTATTGCCCTGCGCTTCCTAGCAGTCCCCGCCACATCGCCACTGCTTTTCCTCTTGTTCCCGGACATCCTGGGCTCTGATTGAGCACTGTACTACTGTACACTTTTGCATTGTACAGTAAGCACACAGCAGCATAACTGTGACAATGTCCAGCAGACATGTGAGCTACTTCCGTGATTTGTTCGTACCTACGAACGTTCCTAATGCGAGGTCTGTTTGTATCTCTGAAAGTTCACAACTCGAATGTTTGTAAGTTGGGGACTTACTGTAATTGCTTGAAATATTTTGTCCATATACATTTAGAATCACATCAGATAATATTATTAATTTTTGCCTCAACTATCAAACATAAATATAATTCATATTTTTGGATCAGCTATCAAACATACACTGAAAAAGAAGGAAGCCTACTGAATTTACCCGTGCTCTTGTACATTGTGTTCTTTCTTCTTCCTGCTGTTTCAACATTCCTTTTACTTTTTTCCTACCTGTTTAGAAAATTACCTTTAGTCCTCTTATGGTAAGTCTGATGGTCACAAATTCTCTTAAGTTTTTTTGTTTGTTTTGGTTTTCTTTTTCATCTGAGAATGTCTTGCTCTCTTCTTCATTTCTGAGTGATTTTTTCAGAGTTTGGGATTCTATTTTAACAGTTATTTTCTTTTTTTTTTTTTTTTTTTTTTTTTTTTGGTGGGTACCGGGGGGACGACCTCAGGACCTCGCGCGCCAGGAGGCGCCCGTGCCACTGAGCGATATCACCGGCCCCTTTTTCGTATGTGGGATCCGGGAGTCGAACTCGGGCCCTCGCGCTTGCAAGGCAGGCGCTTACGCCGCTGAGCCATCTCACCGGCCCTAGTTATTTTCTTTTAACACTTGAAAAATATGTATTTCCTTCTGGCCTTTATAGTTTCTGATAAGAGTCCACTGTCATCGAATGGTTTTGCCACCATAGGTAAAATACGTTTTTCAACTGCTTTCAAGGATTTTCCTTTGCCTTTTAGAAGCTTAGACATTTTGGGTGTGGAACTTTTTGTTGTTTATTATCTTTGGTGCTCACTGAACCTTTTTATATTCCAGGTTTATATTTCTTGTCAAATATAAAAAATTTTCAGCCATTATTTCTTCAAGTACTTCTCCAAGCCTACCCTTTTCTCTTCTCCTGGACTCCAGTGACATGAACTTTAAATCCTTTGTTAGTCTCACAGGTCCTTGAAATTGTGTTCAATTTTTTTTTTTTTTGCAGTCTATTTTCTCTTTGTTATTTTGTTTATGTAGTTTCAATTGTTCTACCCTCCAGTTCACCAAATCTTTCCTCTGTCCCCTTCATTCTGAACTTCTTGTTTCATTATTGTATTTTTCAATTCTAATATTTTACTTTAGACTTCTTATGTTTTCCATATCTTTGATGAGACTTTGTATTTCTTTGCTGGAGCTCCTTCCCCATTTATTTCAAGTGTTTTTGGAATAGCTTGTTGAAGCATTTTTATCATGGCTGCTTTAATATCTTTTCCAGGTTATCCCCACAGTTTGTCATCTCAGGCATCTATTGATTAGCTTTTCTTCATTTAGTTGAGATATTCCTGATTCTTGTTACAATAAGCAATTTTTCAATGAAAACATGGACGTTTTCGTATTAGGTTATAAAATTCTAGATCTTATTTAAGCATCCTACTTTAATTGGCTTTCTCTGACAGTACTTTGGCTGAGGGGGGTGCCACCTGTTACTGCCAGGTAGAGGTAGAAGTCCAGGTTCCCCACTTGAGTTCTGCAGATCCTCAAGGCAGGGGGCTCCTTATTACTTAGTGATAGGCCCTCTGCTGCCCACTGGGCCTTCACTGATACCTCCCTGGTGGGAGAATTGGGAGTGGGTTGTTACTGCTCTCCACACAGCTCCTACTGACACTGCAGTGGGGTGGCTTATTATCATGGCTGGAGGTAAAAGTCCTACACTTCTACTTGGGCTGCTCTGGCAGTCAGGAGGGGAAAGAGTGCTTCATTATTATAAAGGACCAAAATCAAACATGTACTGTACAGTGAGTTTTCATAAAGTGACCACGGCCATGTAACATGGGCCTGCAGCTCATGAGGCAGACCTTGCCAGCTCTGTACCTACCGTGTACCCCCTCCCAGCCACTCCCTTCCAAGAGTAGCTGTCATACTGGCTTCTAGTCCCTCTCCGGGCCTGTGAGAGTTACGAAACCATTACCTGAAGGGAACAGGGAGGTACACTCAATGCTGAGGCTGTAAGAGCAAGAAGACTGCTGTGCAGTGGGGCTTCCCATGCGTAACCTTCAGATTTCTAGTAACCGGGCTTGCCAGAGAGCAAAGGAGAGAGATCACTATTTAAATAGTATGAGAGTGCTATTTAAACATCGTAAGAGTTCCTGCCTCTGGGTTCTGTAATCATCTTGGGATCTTAGACAATGGATAGAGTTGAGGCTGAAGTATCCATAGCATATTGTAGGAATAAATGAACAATTTTAAAGGCTTCTTTACCAGTGACCCATAAAAGTGAAGCATTGTATAGTTCATTGGCCTGGGAATTTAGATCCTGATGCTTTTATTAACGTAATAAAAAGGGACGAATAAGGACTTAAGTGTGGCTACAGAGACTTACTGACCAAAAGAGATCAGGGTATTGGGAAACTAACCACAACTTCTGCGTTTTGTACACTGAACAGTACTTTATGGGAGATTTTTCTGCAGTTATCCCTTGGTATCTCTAAGAGATTGATTATAGCCCCTTGCAGCCCCTTGCATCCTGGTCTATAGATACTAAAATCCACAGATGCTCAAGCCTTTCATCTAAAATGGCAAAGTATTTGCATACAACCCATACATATTCTATTGTATTCATCATCTCCGGACTAATTCTAATACCTAATACAGTGTAAATGCTGTGTAAATAGTTATTATACCATATTGTGTAGGAAATGACATGAAAAAAGTCTGTACATGTTCAGTACAGATAAAATTTTTTAAATTCATGTTTCCAGTCTGAGGTTGGTCGAATCACAGGTACAGAGAACCAAGTGAAAAGGTCGAGGAGTGCTGTGGAACTCAGGTGGGGTGCATTATGCATGGCTGTGGCTAGGCTTGTTTTCATGCAAGGATAGCATGCGTGGGTCAGCATTTGTCTCTTCTAAAGATGACAGTGTTATTTCAAAATAAATTTGCCCGTACTAAGGATGGGAAAATCCACCCTAGGAATTGGCTTCAGTATCAGCCGTCTAACCTGCACTGATCAAGAAGCAGGGGATGATGCTGAAATACAGCAGGCAAGCAAAGGCCCTCACCACTTTGGTGGTGCACACTGGGAGATCAATGGGGCGAGGCGGGGCACCACACCACAGGGGAAGGAGTGGGTTTTGGAGTGAGAATCACGCGATTATTCTTTCATCTCACTTAGAAAAAATCAATTCTGTTCTAGCATTGCCTGGTGGCTTTGTAGTTTCTTTCCACCTAATTCTATTATTCTTCTTTATACTCATTTCAGATAATCTTTCTAAAAGCTCTACTAACAAAGCAGAACCACTGAATGTCACAAATTTGTTGACTCTTTTAACAGAAAGGAAAACAAAATCTTATATATGCCTTCTGGCTGGAGAATGTGTCTTATGATTTAGTTTTTGGTGTTATTTCAAATGATAATTCTGGCAGCAGGATGTGGCATGAATGCCCTTGTGGAGGGGAGGATGGGCCAGGTCCTAGAGCAGGTGAGTGACAGGCTGGTGGGTTTGGGAAGCCACCTCATCCAAGCAGGTCTCCACAGGCCCTGGAGACACAGCAGATTGTTTTTCTAAAACATCCAGAAGCATGGCCTGCGGGCAGATGCACTGTTTGAATTCAGTAAGGGAAATTTGTGGTACAAAGTCACCAAATTCATGGCATAGAAGTCACCCTTGGGCCAGCTTTATCCCACAGAAGTATTTGGTTGGAGTCAAAGAGTTTTTGATATTCACTATGGATTCACTGACTATATTAAAACATTAGAAGCTTTCTCAAAAAGTTTAGGCATAGAGTTTATTTTTAAAAAATTAGAAGATTTGGCAACAGCATACCTATGCTGAATTGAGCTGAGTCGGTTGAATGGAAAGGCACCAGCACTGAGGAAGGGGTTGTTCGTTCGCCCTCACTCCACCAGGCTCCTTTCCACACTGTGGCACCTGCTTGCTTCTGACCTGTCACTTTGTGCCCTTGGCCTGTGACCTAAGTAAGATGACAGCAGCAAAGCTTAAGTCAGCACATTGAGTCCTTCAGGGAAGGTCAAATTGGTATCCCCGCCAGGGATATAGCTCAGCGTCACAGCGCCTGCCTGGCAAGCACAAGGTCCTGAGTTCGATTCCTGGTACAAAAAAAAATTGGTATCACCTTCCAAGAGTTCTGTTCACCTTTTTATTTGAGAAGGGATTTTCTTGGAAGTAATGGCACTGCTAATAAAAATTCATTTTTTCTTTCTAACAGTTTATTTTCCAGAGAACAAACCTAGGGAACTCTTTAGCATATGTGCTAATGGTAGACCTCACAGGCATAGACAAATTGAATCTGTGACCACCAGTGGGAAAAGCATATTAGTTTTTGGCCTTGACCATGAGCCACTGGTCTAGTCTCAGGGAGTGGGTTGACTCCCAGCTTCCATAAGGACAGGGTGGTGGTGGGAAGGCTGCCCATGGTTCTCCTTTTCTGTACCCCGTGGTACCCTATGGCCAAAGGTCCCACAGCCCTTCTTACATTGGATTATAGAACAGTTGTCTATGAACTATTTCCCCTTCCAAATGTCAACCCTTGAGTGCCCGACAGCCCACATTTCCAGAATGTTCAAGATGTGCCAGACATAATGCTAAACACTTTATCTGTATTAACTCATTACATCCATTCAATAAATCTTTGAGGCAGTTATGTTAATCATCCCCATTTTTCAGGTAAAAGAACAGAGGTGCTGAGATGCTTGGTGATTCACGAACAAGCAGAGCTGGCAAGTTGGAATCTTTACAGATTTATTGAAGTATGTCTAAACAGTGTAGCACCTGAGTGATTTAATTTTAATACAGCCACTTTGTAGAACTATATATATATACACATTGTAGTGTAAATTAACACACACATATATATATATATATATATATATATACACACACACACACATTTTTATTGTGTGCAGAGTTGTTTACACAAACCACATGTGATCTAAGGAATGTTCAAAGGCAATTAGAGCCCAGTTGGTTCTTCAATTTCTTCTTTGGGGATCTCAACATAACCAACAACACACATTTGGCAGATTTTTATTTTTAAGTAGTCTCATTTAATAAACAAATAAAACACCAGTGGACATATGCATTGGTTTATTTTGGGATACATGTGGAATTGAGTCCTGTAAGTGAATTTGATGGGTCACGAGTTATGTGTATTTTAGGTTTTAGCGATACTGCCAAATTTTCCTCCTGCTCTGCCCATTTATATGTGAGGCAATAGTGTGGAAAGAATCTACTTTCTCACACTTTAACTGGGGATCCTCTAGGGTGCGGGGCATGTGTGTGTGTGTGTGTGTGTTTGCCAAATTAAGGGAGACAAGGTATCTTGTTGCTTTGTTTTTTTAATTGAGGTAAAATTCATATAAAGTAAAATTAACCATTTTAAAATGAAAAATCCAGTGGCATTTAGTACATTCTGTGTCTTGTAGCCACTTCTGTATAGTCCCTAAACATTCTCACTACCCTAAGAAAAAGCTTTATATACATTATGTAGTCACTCCCTACTCCCAGTCCCTGGAAACTACTAATCTGTTTTCCATTTCTGTGAACTTATCTATTCTGGGCATTTCATATAAAGGAAATCTTGCAATGCATGACCTTTTGTGTTTGGCTCCTATTTTTTAGCACATTTCCAAAGTTCATCCAGATTGTAACATGTTTCTGTACTTCATTCCTTTTTATGTTTGAATAATATTTCATTGTATGTATGTATAACAATATGTTTATCCATTCATTTGTTCATAGACATTTGGGTTGCTTCCACTTTTCAGCTATTGTGAGTAGTGCTGGTAAGGATATTTTTGTAAAGGTATTTGTCTAAGTACCTGTGGTTAATTATTCAGTGTCTGTATATTGTCATAAGGTCATATGATAATTCTGTGTTTAACTTTTTGAGGAAGTCTCAGGCCTTTTTTGAGGACTTTCACCATGTTACATCCCATCAGTTTCCTTTTCTCTGTATCTTCACCAACATTTGTCTTCTGTTTTGTTCTGCTTTAATTGTAGCTATCCTAGTGGGATTGAAGAGATGTCTCATTTTGGTTTTGATTTACATTTCCTAGTGACTAAAAGTATTGAAAATCTTTTCATGTGCCTGTTGGCCATTTGTAAATATTCTTTGTAGAATATCTATTGAAGTTATTTGCCCATATTTAAATTGGGTTGTAAGAGTATTTTATGTATTCTTGATACTAAATCCTTATCAGGTATATGATTTGCAAATATTTTCTACATTCTATAGATTGTCTTTTAACTTTCCTTGATAATGTACAAACTATTCTTTTAATGCATTTAAATATTTTTGTTTTGATTTATATTTCTTCTATTGCTAAACAGCCCCAGCATCTTTTTAATATATACTATCTTGTATTTTTTGTGAAATCCATGATCAAATAATTCACTCACTTTTCTGAAGTGTTCTCTTCTAATAGAATAAGCAGTACTTTTATTGCCTGAATATTAGTATTTTCTTTCAGTCTGTTGTTCATCTTATAATTTTGTATGAAGTAACATTTGTCATGTAAAAGTTACTCATTTTGTAGTTGAAATGTTAATCTTTTCTGACCTTTGGATACTTTGTCTTTCTGAAGACTTCCAATATTATAAAAAATTCTTCTATTATTTTTAAAAAATTTACTTCTTTACATTAGGGCCTTTAATTCACTTTAAATTTAGTTTTGTGTATGGCTTTATATATAGACCATAACATTATTTTATTCCTGAATGCATTATTACTATTATATGCTACTCTCTTCCCTTTGATTTGAAATGTCTTTTTGTGAACTAAATTCTTAAAAATACATATTATTAAAAAAAACTGCTTTCTATTTTTTTCCACTGACCTATCCCTCTCTCTTGTGCTGAGACCACACTGCTTCAGAGTAAGATTTGATACACAGTGTGCCACTGTCCCACTCTCTTTGTCGTCATCAAAATCATCTTGGTTTTTCTGATACATTCTGTCTTTCACATAAATTCATGAATCAGATTGTCAAGTTCTGGGCTAAATATGGGGTTTTATAAATTAATTTGGGAAAGATGGACTTTATAATTTTTACTTTTCCACCCGGGAACATGCCATGCCTCCCCACACATTTGATTCTCCTTTCATTTCCTCTAGTATAATTTTATGATGTCCTTAATATAGATGTTGCATATTTCATTTTAGATGTCTTCCCTGGATGTTTTATAATTTTGTTGCCATTGTTAATTTTTTTCACCTGATAGTTTCTGGTCAAGTACTGCTTCTTTTTATGACAGTTATTGCTTCTTGGAGGTTGCTTTGATTCTGATTAAATGACTTTGCTCCCTTAGTAGTTCTAATAGTTTTTCCATTTAAACCCTTGGTTTACAGGTGAGCAGTCATATCCTCTGAAAGTCACGAGTATCATCTCTTTCATTCCTACTTCACGCATCTCACTTTCTTATCTTACTCTGCTGGCAGCTCCCAAGGTCTTGGGAATGTTTGCTTGGTTCACAGCTTTTCATGTTTTATCATTTTGGCATTTTATGGTTTGACACAGTTAAGTCTCATTGTTTATGCAGAATTGTAAAAATTCTACAAGTCATATAACATGTTTAGTAACCATGTGTTGGAAAAATTCATTTGCAAACTTTTCAGAATATATTGGTTTTAGAAAATTTGTCCATTTCATAGAAATCACAAAATAAACATTGCATTTCTATTGCTTTATTTCCATTTTCTCCCAGATTTCAATATTTGAGCATTTCATTCATACCATATATATGGAGTGAACTTATTTCTACTGTAATTTGGCTGAAGGTCTGTGTGAAAAGAAGAATCATTAAAATGCATTTATTCATATGGTGTTACATTTTAAATAACATGGTAACTGGAAGTGGCTTCTTTGAATGAAACCCTTTCTCATCATAAAATTCCACTGCAGAGGCTTCCATTGACAATTAAGGACACACACACACACACATACACCCTCATAATCATTTCAGTCTCTCTCTCTGGTATGGAACAAAACCCAAGCATGGATGTTTTACTCCATTCGTGGCAGGTTTATTTTTCCTGCTAAATGTGCTAATCCAAACAATAGGGTTGCTGAGTATTCCCAATGTGAAAAATAATCCCAGTGAGCTCTCCCATGAACCACTGGAGTGGAAAGGTCCCTCCATGCTGCTCTGCTCAGCACTGGGACTGCAGAAGCTGCCTTCAGCTTCTTTCTCCCTGGAGCTGTTGAGGTTTAATCAACTTCAAAGCTCATTCAGCTCCAGGCTCAGCTTTCTGCAGCAGGAATCTCTTGTCCATCAGCCAAGGACCAGTTCCTGGCTCTGCCTCAGCTGGCAATACGCCTCCCATCAACATATTAAATATTTTATAGTGCCTTGGCTTTGGGGTTTCCCTGGCCTGGTTAGCAGTTCATTTTGCTTTTAGTTACTTTTGGAAGAACCCCTCACCATGGTGTGCTGGGAAGTCACATCTAAAATAAGCAGAGACAGAACAACACAGAGGTCAAGAGCGCAGGCTTCTGGACATTCTGACTTGGGTGTGAATTCCGCTCCTTCACTTGGCAGCTGTGAGATGTGGAGTTATTCACTTCTCTGAGTTACAGCTTTCTCATATGTTAAACAGTTAAATGAGAAAGGGAAATGATATGCCTGTAACTACACATGGCAACTGGAAATCCTTTGTGTAGGTTTCTTAGGGATACTGTAATGAAGTACCATGATATCCAGCCTCTCTCCTTCTTTTCTTTAAAAAATTAGGTGGCTAAAACAACAGAAATGTATTGACTCACATTTTTGGAAGGCAGAATTTGAGATCAAAGTGAGGGAAGGGTTGGTTTCTGCTCCATACCTCTCCTCCAGCTTCTGGTGGCTTACAGGCAATTCTCAACGAAACTTACCTTGTAAAAGCATCACCCCTAACTTCACCTGCACCTTCACACAAGTGTGTGTGTGTGTCTCCAAATTTTCTTTTTCTATATACCAGTCACACTGGATTAAAGCCCACCTTAATGATCTCATTTTGACTTGATTCTTTGTAAAGATCCTCTCTCAAAGTAAGACCACAGGCTGAGGTGCTGGGGGCTAGGATTCGAACATAGGAGTTTTGAGGGTACACAATTCAACCCGCAGCAGCATTCAATAAACATTATAAACTTCAAATTTTTTAATAATACTTTAAATCCTGGGGAATCACCTCCAGATGAAAGAGCAAATCTCTGTCTGCTGGACCATATACAGTGGTACCTCAGTTCTCAAACTTAATTTGTTTTATGATTTTGGGGAAGATGGCTGCGGTTGTGTTCATCACCCAATGCAGGGCTTGTGAACAGAAGCAGGTTTTTGTTGAATGCTTTTGTTTGAGAACCAAAATGTTTGCAAACAGAAGCATTCATGAACTGAGGTATTACTGTAATTTCTTGAGCATCAGTAGAAATCAGTAGACAGAAAAGAGTTCATATTTGTCAAGCCAAGCTGTAGGAGAACTTCAAAAGTAGTGAGGAATCCAAGGCTCTTACTGTAATCCTGGAGGAAAACAACTTCTAAAGCTGAGATGTGAAGACTTTGTGTCACCACCCATCACTGGTGAAACACAGGAGGCGCTTTGCTTTGGCAGCTACAGGCAGTAGCTGTATCTATTAGAGATGTTCTGTTTTCAGAAGAGCTGAGTAACCAGCAGGAGTTTGGAAGGCTGGGTTAATAGGCAACATTGTTCTCATTTCCTAGGAAGGACAGGAATCATCTTGTTCCCCTTGTCCAAATATCTCTTCTTAGGTACAGGCTACATTTAGAGAATTGATGCCAATTTAGAACTTCCTTTTTCAGAGCATGGATGTATCTGTGTAATCAGCTACATAAAGCCCTCCTATTGCCAATGACATGACTGACATTTCCTTTGTTGTGCCTTGGCTATTTTGCTTATTGCATCATGTTAGAGCATCAGGGAGACCTGACTTTGGTCCTTAGCATAAGAGGTGGACATGGAGGATCTATGGGCTGTAAAATATAAGTGTGCTATCCAGGCTCTCTCCTTCTTTACTTTCAAATTTCAAGTGCTAGTGATAAAAAAAGCAATTACCTATTATCTTTTGTTGGGAAAGAAGATAAGAACTAGACCTACTTATAGTCCTCTTTATTTTTCCTTTCTTTATTTGTTTTATCCCAGGTGTTCCTATTGCAGGTTCCTGGATGTGGGCTGGGTAACAGTTGCATTACCAAAGCCCACCTTTAGAAGCCTTATGTTTTAGGGGAAGTGGACAGTCTGTGTGACCAAGCACCCCCAGCCTCTGAGCCTGGCCAGTCAGCTCACAGTGGGATTTTTAGGTCTCCTTCGAATGGGAGGCCTTTTTTTTATCAGACTCACACAGGACTGTGAGTGAATTAAGGAGCAGTCTTGTCAGTAAAAAACACAACTTTAGCTTTACTAATTATTTTGTGGGGTGTTGGGTCTCTGTATTGGAAGCACAGGGCTAATACATTTTATTTCCTTCAGGCTAGCACGGCATGGTGGGCCGGTAGTTTCTGAAGTAGCAATTTCTGGCTTGAATTCCTCTTTGTCAGCAAGTTACTCAGCTGCTCTGAGTCTGGGCTTCCTTTCGTTTGAAATGGGTGTCATACTGCCGACCAATGGGGCAACCCTGAGGACTAAGTGAGATGATGTAGCTGAGCACCTGGCACACTGATCAGCACCCAGGAAACAGAGCGATCTCATGTTTTGCTGAAGTCTTGGATAGTACCAAGGCCAGAGCTGGTGGTGGAGAGTCCCAAGGCACTGGGGAGGAGTCTTGGGTGTTTGGCTGAGAGGGGGAGAATTGCCTCCCTACACTATCCTGCCTCCTGCTGCAATCACCCAGCCCATTACCAACATCAAAGTAGTGTGAAGAGCCCACACCCAGAAGGGGTTATCCGTCCTACACCCGGGGGGGGGGGTCCATAGATTTCCACACAGCATCCAGTCCCCTGCAGAGGCTTTTGTGAACCCCATAAATGCATGTGCGGGGGGGGGCATCATCCTCTCTAAGCCATGATCATTCCATCACCCCATAACCCTGCACCAAGCTGTGCCTTTGTTCTGTTCTTGTAGAAAAAAAAAAAAGTAGGAATCAAGGTTCTGTCAGCTGTCACCTCATGATGAGCTCTCCTTAGTGACAGCTCAGCCCTCTTGGAGAAGAGCAGCCCCTGGCAGGAATGCAAACACCAGCTCTGAATGTGGGCCTGAGCCAGCTAGCCAGCACTGAAAGTTCAAGGGCAGCTCTACTTCATTTTGGGTTTTATACTTCATTGTTATTCACACTGTGTTCCCTAAAGAAAGTGTTCAGGAGCCAAAAAACCTGGCTGATGAAGGCCAATGGAGAGGGTTCTCTGTCACCCGTGAAAGAAGTGGCCATGTTTTTTACCATTTGTTTCCAATGGGAAAATCCAAGATAAAATTTTAAAAATAAAAAAAAAATGACAATTTTATCATCACACATCCCTGCTGCCATGGGTTTAAATTGTGAATACTTTTCTCATGATTGCCTTTGCATGCAGGACTTTCAAATAATGCACTTGATTTATAGAGGTCTGAGCCTAGCTCCATCCTTTGCAGTCTTATACCAGGAATCTGTTAAGAATATAGCAATACATTTGGGGAACTGTTTAAAACTTTCCTGGGGTCAACATGGTAATATGTGGGTCTTCCCACAAGTATGACCTTAGATGCCCTGAGCAAGTTGCTTTGTCCCCATCTCCTTCAAAGAACTGGGTGGGAAGTGGCTCCCAGGAGGAAGGTGCTAATTGGGGTGATTGTGACGTCTCTAGAAGCTTGCCTGGAGAAACATGAGCACAGACGCAGTGCAGTGCCATCTTCCCAGGGTGTGTACCTGAGGCCAGAGGGAGCTTACCGAGCACCTCCAGGTCTACCAGTTGCTCCTCATTTGTCAGTTTGCTTAGATATAAGGGAATTGGAATAAACAAGTCTGGAATTCACTTCTAGCCATTTGATTTTTTTTTTTTTTTCTTTATGTGGGTACTGGGAACTGAACTCAGGACCTCGCGCTTGCCAGGCAGGCACTTATGCCGCTGAGCTATATGACCGGCCCTCGTTTGATATTTTTAATAGAAAAATGAAGGCTATATGACCCTGGTAGCTTATGATCTTTCCTTGCTTTGAAAGTGAAGGAGATGTAGGAGAGCTGTCCCATAGCCATCCTGGGAGAGCAGGATGTGCTTCTTGGTCTTGGTTTATGACACCAATAATACTCTCATGAAGGGAGGGATCACGTCTTCCAAACACTGTGGGAGGCTCAGTTTGGCACAACAGCCTCTGGATGGATTCTAAGGACCTAGAAGGAAAAGTGCCCAGTCACTACTATGAGAGCAGGCACTGTGAGGAATGGCAGGTGTTGACAACAAAGAAAATGAAATGGCAAAGAAGAGATGCTCAGAAATTCTCAAGTGGCAAAATCAGAGAAGTAATTTGGGCACAAAATGTATCTGAGGGCCGCACTGGAAGCAGAGATGAGCTCATGGATCGGAGTGCCACATAAGCAAGTGTCGCCAACTCGTGGGTGGGTGAGGAGCTGAGCTCTGGCTGTGTGATGCAGAATCTTCTCAAGGAAGGATATTTAGCAGTACCTGAGAGTGGTGGGGGGCTGGCAATTCTGGGGGAAGATATAGGGAGGAAGAAACAGCAGGGGCTTCCCTCTCACAGTGGATTCTTGTATCTCTCTCATCTCTCTCTCTCTGTCTCTCTGTCTATGTGTGTCTCTGTTTGTCTCTGTCTCTATCTCTCTGTGTGTGTGTGTGTCTCTCTCTCTGTGTTTTGTTTTGTTTTTGCTGTATTGGGTATTGAACCCAGTTCTCTAACACTAAGCTGTAGCCCTGGCTCTTCCTCCTCTTCTTCATGAGTACATATATTTTGGGGGGTCTGATATAATCTGGCTCCAGCTCCCAGAGGGGTCCTAGTCTCAATGGAAAGACCCATCTGAATGCTCTGGACTGGGTCCACCCCTGGAGACCCAGCACTTGTCTTCCCGCCCAGCTTAGCAAACATTTAATTAGCTCTTATCCCTATTGACAGCTGCCACTTTTTTGCTTCTGCCATGTGCCAGGCACTTGTGCTAAGAGCTTTGCTCATGGTAATCAACTCCATAAAGTGAGTGTGATGTGTATTCTCATTTTACAGACAGGAAACATGCTGACTGGTCCACTTTACTGAAGTCAGGGTTAGGGTTGTGTCCTTCAGGATCTGAACTTGCTTCCTGTTGCCTTATCTCTCCATGCCAGGATTTGGCAGTGAGGATACCAAGGGAGTGGTTCCTGCTCCTAGACAGCCACATTCCATCACGGGAGGGACTGCTGATCACTAAGATACATTGTGGGGTGGAAACAAAGTACAACAGTTTTATTTTGTCTGGGACAAAAGCTTCCGGAAGGAAATAGTTTGAACTGACCTTTAAATGATAGGACGTATTTCCCCTGAGTTTAAAGGGTCTTCTCTGTGCAGAGAATTAGGAAAACTGTCACTTTGACCTTAAGTTTTCAAGGGGTAAAGTCTGTAAATCTTGTCTAGGAAGAGATTTAAGCATAAGCGTATTACCTAAGATGCTAAGCACAAACCCCAGGAGTCTACTGTCAGCACTTTGCTGGGTGTATGTGAACTTTGACAATATAGCAGCACTTGATCTATGATCACTTCTCATGTGAGTCCAAGACCCCACTTTCTTGCCCTTGATCTGGGTCGACCCCATTTTGATCAGGCTTTGGAAAGCCCCCAGGCAAACCTCAGAGAGGAGAAAGGGATGCTTTGCCAAGGTTTCTAGGGCCAAAAAGAGTGATGGAGAATAGGATAAAAATACAGTTGTGATGCCAGTCATGGGGAAGGCAGCTTCAGGCCCTAGGTTTGGTGGCCTCTTGAAAAGTCACATTTACAGTGAGGTTGCAATGACAGCATTTGAAACCACTTAAGAGGATTGCCATAAAGTTACCCACCATAGGCGTGAGAGGCTAAGGTGGAACGAGTTGAAAGGAAACCTGTTGTTGTGAAGGCAGCCTGCAGGCACACCTGGAGAAGGTGGAAGTCCATTCTAAGTTCAGAATCTAGATGTATAGGACCATAAATTTGGTACCCTGGATAGGGAGGGTGGGTGTCTGAGTTTGTGTGCCTCTCAGAGCTGTTAGATCTGACGCAAGTAAAGACAAAGAAAAGGTTGAGAGAAGCCTTTAATGCGGGTGTGGAAGGGCTGCAGTAAGATACAAGAAACCCTCAGAGGAGGAGGCTGCGGGACAAAGCATTTATTGGGTTTACCTGGGGGTGGAGTTTGGAGGGGCAGGAAAGGTGACATAACAGAAGGGGATTGGGAGATTTTTGGAGCATGTGTGAAAGGGGGAGAGGAAGTTTATTTTGGGCTGGGGAAGAAGAAGGAAGAAGTGGGTGATATGCTGTTGTTTTGGGCTTGTTGCCATGTTGGAGCGCCACCATGATGGCCAAGCAGCTTTCATATGGGCATGAACCCATCAACAGCTACCTGGCAACCAGCCAAAGGGGCCTTGTTTCCATCCCAGTGAGGACAGTACATTTTTGGTAACTCTGTTTTGTACTGGGTTTGTTAAGTATCCTGGATATCTGTCCTTTGTCAGAAATATGGTGTACAGATATTTTATCCTGGTCTATGGCTTGCCTTTTCATTTTCTTAAAAATTTCTCCTCATGAACAGAAAATTTTAACTTAGATAGTCTAATTTATCCTTTTAAAATGATTGTTACTTTCTGGGTAATTCACAATGATATACGGCTTGTTTTCTTCTAAAAGCTTTAGCTTTACATCTAGGTCTATGCTTCATTAATTTTTGTGGTGTATGAGGTAAGAATTCAGGTATGCTTTTTTCTGGTGGAATATCATTCCTGAGGAAAAACTCTACCTGTCAGAATGAATTGTTCCTATTTATATATTACTGGATTCTATTTGCTAATCTTTTGTTAAGAATTTTTGTGTCTATGTCGGATTGCTTACCCTCAAAACTACTGACATTTTGGGTCATGTAACTCTTTGTCATGGAGGGCTCTTCCGTGCAACTGCAGGATATTTAGCAGCCTCCTTGGCCTTTGCCCATTAGATGCCAACAGCAGCCTCCCTCTTAAATTGTGCCAACCAAAAATGTTTTCAGGCATTGGTAAATGTCTCCTCTGTCCACCATCATCCATAGTTGAACACTGTTGGTCGATGTTCATGAAGGCTATTTGATCTAATTCTCTCTACGTCTGGCTCTGGCTCTCTCTCTCTCTCTCGCTCTCTCTCTCTCTCTCTTTCAGATCTTTCATTCTGTGTGTGTGTTTTTTTTAATGTGTTTACCATGTTTTGCTATTAGAGTTATGCTGGTCTTTTCTCCAGTTTTGGTAGTATTGCCATTATTTTTTACTTAAATATATGGTAGAATTCATATTTCCTCTATGTGCCTGCAGTCTTTCTAGGCTAAGTATGGCTCTTTTCCAGCTCATTCTATCCCAGCCTCTCATTTTCCCATCTCCAGTAAAACCACCTGGCCTGAAGTTTTCTTTGGATTGAAAAAAGGAAGGCTTTTGATATTGAGTTAATTCCTGTAGCAGATGTAGGACTTTTATAATTTTCTGTTTCATCTTGTGTCATTTTGGTAAGTCCTATTTTTTCAAGCAATTAGTATATTTTTTAAGTTGTTGAACTTATCTAAAAATAGTTCACAATATTTCCTTATAATCCTCTTCACATCTGTACTCTGTAGTGATACCACCCTTTTCATTCCTGACAGTGGCTTGTTGTATGTGTTTCTAAATTTTGTCTTGATCAATCTTGCTGATTTTTAAAAAAAACATTCATTTTGGCTTTGATAATTTTTCCTATCATTTTTTTATTTCCTTAATTTCTGCCCTTATTTTGATTTGCTCTTTGTTATCTGTGTAAATGTGTGGAACTCTGGTTTATTCATTTTTACTGCCTAATAGTTGAATATCTCTATTTATTTATAAATTCTGTCAAAAACCATTTTGGCTGTTGCCAGTTTTCTTTTAAACACCATTAAAAACAACAAGGCTATGAATAGTCTTGTATAGCTCAGTGCAAGTGTGCTGGGATTTTTAAAGCGTACATGCTATATTTCATTTATTTTAAGATATACTTTTTATATTTTATATCTGAAATCAGAATATGTATTAAAGCTAATGACATCTTAGGGTATAATTGGCAGCTTTTTTCTTTCTTGGTGATACTTCTAAAACAGCACATCTTGTAATCAATGCAGTGTTCCATTTTGATGAAAAACTGCAAATGAAAGAGAATTTCTAAATTGTTGGGTGTTTTAACCTTCATATTTACTAGGTTATTTTCCACAAGGATCTTACTGGTATATGGTCACCAGTCTTGCAGGAGAGTTTCTGTTGCTCTGCATCCTCAGCAACTATTAGTATTATTGATCTTTTGCTAATCTGGCAGATATTAAATGGCCTGTATTTGTGATTTCATTTGTATTTCTGTATTTACTGAGATTGAATATTTTTTCCAATTGTTATTGGCCAGTTGTCTTTTGAGGAATCTCTGTCTTGCCTTTGTCTCTCTTTCTATTAGGCTGCTTATTTTTCTCAAACTTATTTCCAGGAGTGTTTAAAATTAGTTTTGATATGATAGTTGTCATATGGGTTACAAATATTTTCTTCTAATTCATGGCTTACTCGTTCTCTCCATAGATTCTATTGATGATCAGAAAATATTAAAATAAAAATAATGGAATTTATCAGGTTTTTATTAAGTAGTTCACATCTACTTTGGTAATATCCTAAAGATACCCTTTTTTTTTTTTTATACAGGATCATAAAAACTACTTTTTTAAAGAAAGTTCTAAAGTTTTACTTTTCACATTTAAGGCTTTAGATTATTTGTAGTTGACTTGTGGGTATGGTAAGAAGTAGGGATACAATTTGGATTTTTAAAATAATAACTAATTTTTCCAGCACAATTTATTGTATTGTGTTTTTTTTTTTTTTCATTGTTTTTATTGTGAGTATCCACTGATACACTGTACCATCTCGTTATTTCCATTTGTCTGAGGATCACCTTTTGGGTTCCTTATGCTTTTCTGCCAGTCTGTTTTTATTTTCTCTGTAATGATATACTGCCTCTTCCCTTACCTTTGTAATAAATCTGATATCTGGAAGGACAAATGCCTATTTCTGTGTCTGCCTTTCTTCAAATGGCAGTCCCATTCCTATTGATACCCCCATCTAACCAGGCTTGACATGTGCCCCTTGCCTCCCATCCATCACTACACACAGACACACAGACACACAGACACACAGACACACAGACACACACACACACACACACACACACAGAGGCACAGAGAGTCCCCCAGGAATCAACAGCCAGGTCACGCTAGAAGCCTCTCCCCACAGGCTGTGGGAATTTTCTTTTAGAAGGACCTGAGATCACAAACCAGACCAAGTCAGAATTGCCGAGCCCATTGTGCAGATGAAGGAATCAGGAGGAGGTAGAGACTCATCCAGTCCACACAGCTGGTCCACAGTGGAGCTGGCCGAGAGTGCTGGTCCGCTGAGCATGTTTCCATGGTGGCATTGCTGAGCTCTAAACCAAGGAGTGTTTTGTGCTCCCAGTTCTCCATTTGCTCAGATGCATTTTGCTACCACTCTTAGAGACCTCTAGTTTTATTCTTCATGGAGCTTCACACACAGGCCCTTTCTGTCTGTCAAGCAGAAAGAGCTCTATTCCCTGCTTTCTCCTCCCAGAGATCATTCTCATTCGCTTCTCATGTGTAGTTTTATGCTTGTATTCCTCCCCACGTGCGTTTGATGGATCTTATGTGTAGATACCTCGAAGTGCTAAATCTTGGTGTTTGCACCAAGATTTTTTCTTCACGTGCCTGAGACCTGGGGTAGCCACTACCAGTGGGTTCTCAGGCTGCTCTCCTTTTAAATCTCTTCAAAAATAGAGAGGAAGGAAAGGCTGTGTGAGGAGCTGGCAGAGAGCTGTAATTACTAAAGCTAATGCTTCATCTCTCTCTAAAGTTCAAGTTCATTAGTGAAACTTCCTTTGTCTTGTCATTCTAGTTTCTGGTTTCTGATGAGCTGGTACTTATTTTGCAATCAAGAGTAAAATGTTGAATTATAAAAATAACTGGCATCATTAACTTTTTGAGAATGGTAAGCTGCATCTAAGCTCCACAAGAGCATAGACTTTTCTGTCTGTTTTGCTTATTGCTGTGACCTCACTGTCTAGACCAGCACATGGCCATGGTGGATAATGCATAGATAAAGAAATTAATTTCACTAGTTACTTACCACATACCAGGCAGCATGCTGAGGGCTTCCCATCTAACATATATATATATATATATATATATATATATATGTTATATATATTTTATATATATATGTTATATATATTATATATATATGTTATATATATTTTATATATATATGTTATATATATTATATATATATGTTATATATATTATATATATAATATGTTATATATATTATATATATATGTTATATATATTTTATATATATATGTTATATATATTATATATATATGTTATATATATTTTATATATATGTTATATATATTATATATATATGTTATATATTTTATATATATATATGTTATATATATTTTATATATATATATGTTATATATATTTTATATATATATGTTATATATTTTATATATATATGTTATATATATTTTATATATATATGTTATATATATTTTATATATGTTATATATATTTTATATATATATATGTTATATATATTTTATATATATGTTATATATATTTTATATATATGTTATATATATTTTATATATATATGTTATATATATTATATATATATGTTATATATATTTTATATATATATGTTATATATATTTTATATATATATGTTATATATATTTTATATATATATGTTATATATA
Source organism: Erethizon dorsatum (assembly GCA_028451465.1). Classification (NCBI taxonomy): domain Eukaryota; kingdom Metazoa; phylum Chordata; class Mammalia; order Rodentia; family Erethizontidae; genus Erethizon; species Erethizon dorsatum. The sequence goes on along the minus strand of CM051822.1, from coordinate 109,805,347 downwards.
TTTTATATATATGTTATATATATTTTATATATATATAAAATCCTGCTGTTCAGATGGAGAAACTGAGGCACAGAGAGGTTAGATGACTTGTCTAAATTGAGAACTTAATGTGGTTAAGCTAGATTCATGACCATGTCTGTGGAACATGAAAAAACATTCCCTTGTCTCCCATGCAATAACATCTCCATCACTGATGATACATGGATATGAAATACTGCCTTATAGGAGTCTCAGACTCAGTGCTGTAATTTTTCCTTCAAAGAAGATACACAGGGGCTGGTGAGATGGCTCAGCGGTGTAAACGCCTGCCTGGCAAACATGAGGGCCTGAGTTCGACTCCCGGAACCCACATATGAAAAAAGGGCCAGTGATATCGCTCAGCGGCACGGGCGCCTGCTGGCGCGTGAGGTCCTGAGGTCAACCCCCGGTACCCACAAAAAAAAAAAAAAAAGATACACAAATTGCCAATAAGTACATGAACAGATGCTAGACATTGTTAATGATTAAGGAAATACATACACATGAAAACCACAATGAGATATTACTTTATACCCACTGGAATGGTTATAATAAAAAATATAGAAAATAACAAATGTTGGCAAGGATAGAGAAAAATTAGAACCTTCTTATACTGTTACGAGCAATGTAGAATGGCACAGTCACTTTGGAAAACAGTTTGGCAATTCCTCAAAAACTTAGTCATGGTGTTAGCACACACCCTGCCAATTTTACTCCTAGATATATGGGTACCTACATTTTCATGCAAAAACTTGAACATAGATGTCTATAGTAACATTATTCATTATAACCAAGAAATGGAAACAATCCAAATGTCCATCAGCTGATTAATAAAAACACAATATATATTATATCCATGCAATAAAATATTTTTGGCTCTAAAAAGCAACAAAGTCCTGACATGTGTTACAACACGGATAAACCTTGTAAACATGATGCTAAGTGAAAGGGCCGAACACAAAAGGCCACATATATGATTCCATGACATGTAATGTCCACATTAGGCAAATCCAGAGAGAGAGTGAGAGAGAGAGAGAGAGAGAGAGAGAGAGAGAGAGAGTATATTATTGGATGCCAGGGACTGACATGGGGAATAATCACTATTATGTGTGGAGTTTATTTTGGGGGTGATGAAAATGTTGTGGAATCATTGAATTGTAGCCTTTAAAGAAGTAAACTTTATAATACGTAAATAATACTATCTCAATATAGCTATTATTCTAAAAATACAAGTAATCAATTGGAAAGAAAGAGATTGAGAGAGCGACTGAGACTCTGTCCTGCAGGAAGGGCTGTGTTAGAAGAGAACTAGACTGACAGTCAGAGGTCCAGGACCTTTATTAGACTTAAGTAAGTGAATGTGCCCTGGCCACATCCTTGCTGCTCCTCCCTGGCCTCTGCTTCCTTCTTTGCATGGTGGATGTTGTGTACTAGTGGGTATCTTGGGCAGTTATAGATTGTTCCATGCCTACACATTTAAGGGGATAATTTTCTTGCCATGCTGCAGAGGACCAGAATGCCCCAAGCTTGGCTGCCTTCAAAGCAACAACAACTCAAATGAAAACCACAGGGAAGAAGAGCAACCTTGTTCTAATTGTCTTGCTCAGCACTGTGGATAGGCTGTTGGGGAATCGGTAGAGCAACCTCTTTGGGTTTCTGATCAGGGATTCTGGGTAAAGGCAGGAGTGTGGGGGAACATCTCCAGCCTGGGCTTTTCCTCTGATGCTGGGCTTTCCGATCTGGTCCAGTGCTGGTAATCTCTCCCTAGACCCCTGATGTGCAGTGTGCAGCTAATGGCTCTCATGAGAGATTTACAACTCTGGGCTTTCGACGCTGCATCAATCTCATTTGTGTAGCTCATGATGGAGCCTGTAATCATCTCTGTGGGCTCCAGCTCTGGGCCCCACACTTGCCACTCTGGCCAATTCAGCTGAACAGGTGAGAAATGAAGCCACACAGTCCCACAAAACATGTCACATTGCTCCTTGTGAAGGAAAAGAAATCCATCCTGACATCTTATGAAAATATTTTGTGTGTCTTGTTTCCATAATGAACCTCAACTTGACAAGTTCTTTGGGTCTTACTAGAATTTGTGGCTTTGCAGCTGGGCTGGTGCCACTCAGGTCCTCTTGTGCAGGAATTTCAAAGTTGTCCCATTTTTCTTCCATGTGTGTTGGTTTCCTCCAGCCTGAACTAAAAATTAAATAATCGTCCTTGCTTGTCCTACAGAAAGTTTCCTGGGTAATGAGACTGGTAATTGGGATTCTGATGTACCCTGATCTCATTTAAGGTGACGCTGGGGAACGGGTCCTCCTTTTGGCCCTTATTGTCCACAGGAGGGTCCCAGTTTTCTGCCAGCTCCTGCTGACAAGGGTGGAAACGGTCACCTCTGAAGTCAAATTGCTCCGAGACTTTCAATACGGTGTAATAATGATCTTGTTCAGTGAGCTGGACAGAGAAGAGAGTGCATCGTGACACAATGACGCAGTTTTCCACTTAATGAAAAGACAAAGCTCAAGTGCAGACTGCTGCCCTCTCTCATGCAGCTTCTCTCAAATGTCCCCTGTGCCTCCCAGCCAGGCCACAGCAGCACAAGACGCTATGGCAGAGCTAGGCCTTGCAGGCCCATGCTCTCTCTTCATGTTGTAGATGGTGACACTGAGCCCTGGAGCGGGACCTATCCGATTAAGGTCACAGCTGAATGGCCAGGTGGAGTCTGCAACCCAGTGACCCTGCTGCCCATTTGGACTCTTCCCAGCATATCATGCTGTGTTCACATAAGGCCAAAGGAAGGGAGACAAAATTCTAACCTTCCCCTTTTCTTACTGCTTTTTCCTGCTATTGGAGCCTGGGCCCTCTGCCAGGAGAGGCTACACATTCCTGGGAATACCTGCACAACTCTTGATCACCACACCCAGGGCCAGGTTTTCCCTGAGGGGGACTGCCTTGTGCTCTGTGGGATCTCTCCCTGAAAGGGAGTGCATCCTCTCACTCTCACATTCAAGTACACAGGAAGGTGGTTGGGTTACATGATAGAGACCAGCTATGTTTAACTCACCAAGATCTTAAAAAAAACACCCCAGTTCCTACCTCCCCCTCTTTCTGTGCATGTGGTTGCATAGGGAGGAAAAGATCATTTTTTAGAGATGGTTTTAAGATTACTACTAAAATGATCTTTTTCCCCTACCTACCTCTCAAAAAAAGGATTCAATTTTGTTCTAATAAAGTACTATATAATAAGACCAAGATAGAACCATAGAACAAAATGCAGACAACTATAAAATTAAAAACAAAAAACAAAAAACAAAAAACACCCTGTAAGACAGGGATTTAAGCAGACATTTTTTATTCCAGGCTCAATGCAGCATTATTCACAATAGCCAAAAAGTGAAAGCAACCCAAGTGCCTGTTGACAGATGGATAATCAAAATGTGGTGTATCCATACAATGGAATTTCACTTAGCCTTAAAAAGGAAGAATTCCTGACACATACCACAATATGGATGAACTTTCAAAACATTATGCTAAATCGAGTAGGCCGATCAAAAAAGGTCAAATACTGAATAATTCCATTCATAAGAGGTGTCCAGAGAAGTCAAACTCATAGAGACAACAAGTAGAATGGTGGTTGCCAGGGGCGGGAAAAGTGAAAATGGGGAATTACTGTTTAATGGGGACAGTTTTTCAGTTTTGCAGGATGCAAAGAGTTCTGGAAATGAACAGTAGTATTTGTTGAACACCAATGTGAATGTACACAGGCTGATCATAAAATAAAGTGTATGATTAACTAAAAAAATTATTACAATAAAAGACAAATTGCCATTAATCCCCCTCAAAATACTCTCCTCTCTTTGAACACACTTATCCCATCATTCATGCCACTTCCTGAAGCAGATCTAAAAGTCTTCCTTCATGTCTTTATGAGATATGATCCAAAGTATAGTAAATGCCTCTGCTGAATGTCATCCAGTGGAAAGCCAGGCTCCTAAAAACATTGCGGTATATCTAAATCCATCTTATTCACTGGAGCTGGCATTGTGCCAAACTTCACCCTTCCCCAAAACTGAAATCACCGTGAAAAGTAAATGTTTCGGAACATTGAGACATCCAGGACAGTGCAACTAAAGATACAGATGAGGACTTCCAGAACTGCTTCAGAAAGTGGCAAGAATAATGGGCGAAGTGTGTTCAAAGCAAGGAGAAATATTTTGAGGGGATTATTTTAAAACATTTTTAAAAAATTTAAACATTCACTATATTTTTTGATCATGCCTTGCATTTAATGCCATTGAATCATGCACTTAAAAATGACCAAGATGGTAAATTTTACAGCATGTGTAGTTTACCACAATTTTAAGGAAAAGAACACTTAAGAGGGCTATAAGCTCTTTAGAGTCAGGGACTTGGGGGCTGTAGTCATCATTGTTACCCAAGCATCTAACTCAGGACCTAACTTAGGTGCTCAGTGGGATTTTGCTGCCCAAGGCAGTGGTGTGATGATGTTGATGTCCACGTGAGCAAGCATCGCAGCGGACACAGTACTTGCACATGCGTGAGCGTGGTGGATCACCTTCATGGTCCTTGAGGTAATGGCCTTACCTATCCTCCAAAGGAGACTCACTCTCCAGCCATGTGGAAGCGGGGCCATGATGCTCCACCCTGGTAACCAAGGGTCAGGGGAACTATGCATCAGCTAGCAGGGGTCTCAGTGCCAGAACTGCAAAATTCAGTGGACAGACTTTTAAGACATCTTTATTATGTGCCATCATTTTCTGACAGGGAAGAAAATCATATGTAAAACTGTGGGTAGCAATTTTGGAGGTCCTATCACATGCCAGCATCTTTCTGAGCCCATGAAAATCTTTATTTACCTCATTTAGTAGCCCCTAGTCCCACACACCACATGCCACTCTTCCTTTTTCACAGAAAAGCCAGCAGATCCCAGAGGTCAAGTGGCTATTCCAAGATGACAGTGCTAGAATGTGGTAGTACACGTGTCCCTTGGGCCGGACACCAAAAACCAAGCCACTCCAACTCTAGCTGCAGGTTCTGTGACTATTAATATGGCAAACTCTCAGCTGTGGGTTTTATGAAGGGTGACATTTGACAAGTCACTGAAATGAAGCCCAGTATCCTCATCTGTGGGTGACAATAGTACCCTTCTCAGAAGGCCACAAGGTGTCTGAGGGACAATACTCAGACAGTGCTTGGCCAACTTCTGTCTCTCAGTCAATATGCCCTAAGTTTTAGCCGTATGACCTGACAGTGACCCTGACCAGACTCCACGTACCGTGGAGTCAGCCAGTGACGTTTACACTGGTCTAAGGCTTATGAAACTTCTCATAAAGGTATCGCCCATTTATATAATGACCCGTGCCGTTGATGCTTTATCCCAAGGAACAAACCTGTTCTCCTTTACAAAGCGGTGCAGTTCATTTGAAGGCCAAGTTATGTGGTTGGTCAGAACTCCTCTTCGGCTCTGGCTATTGGAATGTCACCTTTGACTTGTGAGTCATCTATACCAGGGCCATCTTTACCCAGGCTTTCTGGTTCATTGGTTTCTCCAGGTCATCAATAGCTTTCTTTTTAATCAGTGTTACCAGTTTTTCAGTGTCATTAGCCAAGTAGTCCCCATTATCTGCAGTTTCACTTCTGCGGTTTGTCACCAAGTTCAGCCACAGTTCAAAAATAGTAAATGACAAATTCCAGAAATAAGTCACAAACTTTAAAAATTGTATTATGCTATATTCCTATGATTGTTCTATTTTATCATTATTATTGTTAATCTCTCACTGTGTCTAATAATAAAGTATACTTTATCATAGGTCTGTATATATGAGAAAAAAACTTAGTATATACAGAATTTGGTACTGTCCACAGTGTCAGGCATCCATTTGGGGTCTTGGAATGTATCCCCTACAGATAAGAGGAGGCTACCGTACAAGCAACCTCAAATTTAGTTGCATATAAATTCTAAGACAGTGTTCACTATAATTTAGTGTTTTATTAGGTTACATGAAAACTGATTCCTATACAGTAATTGATTACATGGTAATAAACGGTCATATTGCCAGACTCTAAATACATTGTTTCCAAATCCTAGTAGCAAGTAAGTTAAACAAGTTAACATATGATGTTATCTAGTATTTTTTTTAATACACAGGAACATTTAGACTAACTGAAATGTTGCTTGGCAAGGGAACCAGCATTATCAACCAGAGTGAAAAATGTTTTTAAATGTACAGAGGGCTTGGGAAGAAAGACGGAAATGTTTATGTGACTATAGGCAGTATATGAAATAGTTCTTTGTCTCAAATCTAACAGCACTCTCTAGAACTTTTAATGCTCATACAAACTTGCTTTACTTGTTAAAGAAGCCTCAGATATGAGCATCAAAGAGGTGGCTGCTGTTTTTCTAACCAGAAATGTTACCTGAGGTGGCCCAGCATGGCCCTCCCCCTAGTTGCCGAGTAAACATTCCGGTGACTTCACATGTAGAGGGCTTTTTGAGGTTCCGTGGCCCACGGCAGGAGGTTGGCTCATTCTGAGAGACGTAAACTCCATAGATGTAAACTGTGGCTGTTTTTTCTTTCATTTAGTGTAACACGTCGTTGTCATTAAAAAGCTTTTGAAACTGTGTAAAATGGCTTTGAAAAAATCACTGGAATATGATCAAACTGTCTGAAGAAGGTATGTTCTGATTTTTTTCCCCACAGGTACCAAAATATAAATAATGTATTTATTCGGTCCACCCTCAGCAAGCATCTCCAGCTGGCTAGGTACTGTGCTCAGCACCAGCAAAGGAGATGAATCAGATGTCCTCTAAGACCTGTCATTTTTCAGAGACTGGTGAACGGATGCTTACAGTGCAGAGTAATAGTGCTAGGGGGCCCTGTGGTGGGTTGAATTGTCTTTCCCCAGAAGACATTCAAGGCCTACCCCTTGAGACCTGCGACTGTGACTTTGTTGGGAAGTGAGGTCTTTGCCTATGTATTCAAGTTAAGATGAGGTCACACTGGATTAGGATGGGCCCCAAATCCAAAGCCTGGGATCTCTAAGGAGAGAGGTTTGGAGGCATGTGCACACAGAAAAGGTGGAAGCAGCGATCAGAGGCAACCACAGGCCAAGGAAGGGTAAGGATTTCCACCAGCTACCAGATGATGGAAAGGGCAAGAAGAACCCTCCTCTAGAGCCTTCAGAGGGGCTGTGGCCATGCCAACACCTTGATTTCAGACTTCTGCCTCTAGAATTGTGAGAGAATATATTTCTGTTGCTATAAGACACCCAGTCTGTGGCGATTTGTTCTGGCAGCCCTAGGAAACCAAGGCACCAACATAGCCTGGCAGCGTGGGGTATGGTATGCAGGCAAGGGTGGATCAGGAAGCTTTTCTAAGAGGAGATGACCTCATGGTATATAAAGGGTGAGGAGTTAGGAGTTAGCCCAGTAGGAAAGTTGGGAAGGAAGTACCCATAATCAAGGCCACACAGATGGTCAAGCTGTCCATATCCCAGCAGTAGAAGTAGGCTTGGTTTAATGGTTCCTATCCTGGGCTCCCTGAACCCCCAGGGTCCCTTTCTGTGTACTCAGATTTTGTGTGTTTCCCAGGCTCTGTTCTGGGGAAGAAATGTTTCTCCTGCATAGGAATTTTCCAGGGAGCATATGGTCCCCACAGTGTCACAAACTGACTATATCAAAGGAATTTGATAGAATCTGCCAGGAAATGAAGGTGGTGGGGTCACCAACCTGATTGTGACCTTGCCAAAACAGCAGCCCAGGGAGATTAAACTAACACAATGGAGTGGAGGCTTTGGCTTTCAGGTGACACTGGAGACTAGGGAAAAGGAGGAATTGTCACCATGGGGATAGATTAGGAGAAGAAAGAAGAGGGCCTGTGGAGGAGCTGACTGGTTCCCTTTTGGAAAGAATGCATTAGAGGTGACTTGGAGGCAGCTGAACCTAAGGACTGTGCTCAGAGGTGACCTCGGTCCTTCCGTGGCCAGCTGTGTCTTTACAGGTTTGGTAAGAGCCACAGAGGGAGAACTGAGGGCATGAAAGATGGAACCCACAAGAGAAAGTAGGATGCACCAGCTGGAAGGTAGAAATAGGACAAGAAGAACCAGGAATGGTGGCATATACCTATAATTCCAGCACTAGGAAGGCTGAGGCAAGAGGGTCATAGTGAGTTCAAGGCCAGCCTGGACTACTTAGCAAGACCCTGTCTCAAACAAAACAAAACAAAACAAAGCAAAAACAAAAACACAGCAGGAAGGCCACATTTTTGCAGAAGTCAAAGATGGAAAGAATTTCTAGAGGCACTGGGTAGTAAGTAACATCAAATCTCATGGAGATAATTAGTCAAATCTAAATCTCAAAAGAGAGTCTCTCTGAGAAACATCAGTTTCCAAATAGTAAAAAGAGAGTGTTAAAGGTATCTTGGGAATACAGAGTAAACCTTGACGCCTATAGGACTAGAAGTGAAGGAAGGCATTTAAAAGCCATTAAGTGGGAATTCAAAGGCAACTCTCTGCTCTGGTGTGACTGATGTAGACACAGAAGGAAGCAGACTCGCTGAACAAACCACAGGCCAGTGCTCATCTTTCGCATGTTACTTTGATGGATTGAGTCATTAGACATACACGATGGTGGTGTTTGCTGTTTTTGTACAGACAACTCAAGCAGTGTTGTACGACATGCAGCAATGGTATATGATTCTTTGACCATATCCTGTAATTCCCCAGTGTGCTACTTGCTCTTCTCCAGAGATGCTAGGTTTTCCTGCTTTTATACTTTATCTTCAGTCATTTCTATCTTTCCCTTTGACATCTGTTTGGCCTGTGCTGCCTTCTTCCCCATCTACTTCTACTTTTATTTAAATCCATTCCATTGGACAAAGTCATTTTAAGGGTCCTTCCCCTTACCTGAATTTTTCTGGATGCCCTCAGCTGGAAGAGTTCTGGAGGCTTTTTGAGGTCTGAGACCACAAAGCTGCGACTTTGTCTTAGAGTTCCTAGGAACAGAGAACATCTCTTGCACTTTGCTTCTCAGCCCAGAGTCTAGCATGTTCTGAGAGCTGCACAAATTCCTGTCCAGCTGGTTTCCACTGCCCCATGGGTCTCTGGGAAGAAGCTCAAAGCCAGAATGACTTTGGGTGTGGGGCTGTGGCCACTGGAAACAAAAATACAATCCTTCCAACCATTTCCAGAGAGAAAACCTCTTAATAGACTAGTAAGCAGACACACACTCTGCAGGCATAGAGGATCAGAGAGCTGGACACCAAACTCAACCACCTTGGGAATCGGCAATGACAGTGGCACCTAAACAGTCTTTTCAAAACAAAAGTTCTCATGCTGGCTTTCATGACAGTTTTGTTCTAACTGAAGTCTTGTTTTGATCCCCATGACAACAGGCTAGATATGATTTTCTAAAAGTCCTGGGGTGTTTTTTGAATCAAAGCAATATGGTTCCTTTCTAGGCCTTCAGACTCTCCATATGTAAAGGAGTGTGTTGGTCTAAGACCAACAGGTGCTCTGGATTTGTGCTTCCTCGGAAGGCTGACTAAGCATAGATGGCCTAGTACTATCCAGGGTCCTCACTCAGTAGTTTTGTGGATTAGTTGATAGGACCCAAGAACATGTACTTCTCTCACACTCTTCTATGGTGCTGGTGCTGCTCTGGGACAACTCTCTGAAAGCCCTGCTATAAGGCAGCACCAGGAGGTAGTACCAGCTCTAGTTGTTCTCCAAGAAGCAGAGCCTGAGGCAGGGATTGAGAGCATGTGGCAGTGGAGGTCCTCTTCAGGAAGGGATCCATGGGCAAGAGAGGAAAGAGGAAGAGCCAAGCCAGGAGGTTGTCCGAGGTACAATCCCACCTTTGGTTTATGCTCTGTGCTACAGCATGAACAACAGGGGTGTCTGGGACTTTTGTGTCAGTAAGAATCACACTGGCTGTGATCCAACATGAAGAATAATTTTCAGACATAAGGAAGCTGTGAACTATTTGCAGTGTCCTCCTAACATCAGGGGCATGTGGTAGCCCCTCAGTAGAGGAACTGAGCAGAGCACAGTGTCATTTTCTTACTCTGATTTCATACATGGGGAAACCAGAATCAGTGAGGTTAAGTAAGTTATGCCAAGCCACACAACTAGAGTTTGAACTCAGACTCTCAATTCCAAAGACAAAGCTTTATGTTCTACATTTGCATAGGGCCTGCACATTCTTGGTCAGCTGCTTTAACCAGGGTGATTTCTTAATGTGGTTACTACCTGACTGCTTTTATAGACTACCCCCACACTTTCTTTAATGTTACAGTCACGTGGTTCATAGCCTTTCAATTCCTTTCTTTTGGTAAATGTTGCATTGTAAATGTTTTTCCATAGTACTGTATAGACTTCATATTCATTATTTGAAAGGCCCTATTTTTCATCCAATACATTTCCTGGAGTCTAGTCAGTGGAGGATGAAATAATGATATCTCCAAAGATGTCCTTGTCCTAATCTCAGGAACCTATGAGTAAGTGAATTTGTATGGCAAAAGGGCAGATATGATCTAGCCACCAACCTTGGGATGGGAGATAACCTTGGATTATCCAGGTGGGCTCATTCTAATCCAAGGGTCCCATTAGGCAAGAGGGCAGAGTCCAGAGAAGGGGATGTGATGGTGGATGCAGAGGTTGGAGTGATGCAGGGCCTTGACCTAGGGAATGCTAGTGGTCTCTAGAAGCTGTAAAAGGATAGGAAAAGAATTCTCCCTTAGAGCCTTTGAGAAGGAATGCAACCCTGCTGACACCTTGATTTTAGCCCAGTGAGACCCATTTTGGACTTCCCCAGAGCTATAGGATGATGCACTTGTGCTGTGGTCATTTGTCATAGCAGCCACGGGAAATTCACACATAGCCCCTGCTCATCTGACCATGGCAGTTCTCTCTTTCCTGCTAGAGATGAGGCACTTCCTAATACCTAGTATTTATTGCATGATCTTGTTTTCTTGGCATCACACTAAGTGATTAGTTGCATCACTTAATCATTTTCAGTAACGTAATGAAGTAAACACTGTCATTATCTCCATTTCACAGAGAGGAACAAAAGAACAGTGAGTAACTTGCCTGAAACCATATATATAGCCAGAGCTGATATTCAGGCTCTGGGACTGTGTGGTTCATTTCTAGTGGTTTTTGGCCACTGAAGCCACAGCATTAGTGACCACTTGGACCTTGGGGAGGGCTGCTTTGATCACACACATTAACAACTACAACCAGTGCCATTTATAAACTATGAAGCCCCTACCCCGCTCCTACCCAAGGGGTTTCCTTATGGTTTCCTCAGTGCATTGAGGACAAAGATCACATTTTTGCAAGAGGCGCTATTGTCTGCATTTCATAGATAGATGAATAAACTCAGAGGGTGTGCAGATTATCTACCACAAGTCAGCCTAGGGCTGAGCTGGATCAGACCCAGACCCGTCTGGCTTCAATGGCTGGATGATTTTAAAGTTCTGAAGCACAATGCCACACAGGTAGAGCCAGGTCATTTCTGTCTTCATCAGCTTTATTGTCAGTTCATCACGATGCATCACCTCTGCACAGAAATCCATAAGACCTTTTTGGTCTTGTGTTTTTGCTTCACAAAAAGTAATCTGTGCACATCATCTCAGATAACCATCCCTGTCACTCACTAACAGTCATAGATTGAGCCATAGCTGCACATCTGGGCTAGCGCCAATGGAGGCTTATTGTCACCCGAGGACGAGCCAAGACAGAGCTAGACTTCGGACCAGTAATTGATGGCCCTTGAAATTCTCTCAAGCCACATCCTGACTCCTTTGCAAATCTGCCACACTTGGAAATACTATACCATTTTCTCCATAAAATCCTTTAAATTATATCTAAAAATTTTAATCAACCATTCCAAGGTAGGACCTGATTTAGACAGTCGCTCTCTGAAATCTCTTTTTTTTCATCACCAGCACCAGCAGTCGGGGCACCATTCATGGGAGCCTCTTGAAAGATCACTGTCCCCAGAAGTTGGGGGCAAATATGGAGGCAAAATTGTTACCCTGGGGTGCAAAGTCTGGGTATCTGGCTTGGCTTGCTCAGACTCTTCCCTCCCATGCCTTCCCCTGTTTTAGTCACTTCCCTGCATGAGCAGCCTGATAAGGTCACTGTGAGAGAACTTCGGGGTTGTTGGTGCTGAGAGCCTACAGCTAAAGTGGTCTCAGTTCCATCTAAGGCTTCTGGCAAGCTTTGAAATACTCCCAGCTCACATCCAAAAGTGGTTTTTGCTTTGAGAGCAATCTACTTAAGGCTCAGTGGAGGGCAGCTTTAGTGTATGAGGAAATTTAGGCTGGGTGTTTCTGTAGACATATCCATCATTATGTGCACTTAGTCCTGACATTATTCTTAGCTGCCCTTGTAGCCAGTACTCATGGAAAGGCCCATGTTAAGAATTATATACAAAGTGTCTTATACTATTATCTCAAAATTAACCTCAGATATTCTAAAACAGTTTTGATGTCAGTATCTGTATCTTCCATTGCCCTCCAATAATACTTGGGTTAAGAGACTGGATGAAAGTCTGTCTTGTATTTCCACTTTTCTTAACTGTGTTGGTGCTGGGAAATCCACAGATGTGATTTTCTCTTTTGCTGAGTGTAAACTGAAGACACTGGAGAATATGATAAGGCTATATTTGTTCAATTATTACTGACTCAAGGGGACATAAACAACTATATGGAAGAAGGAATAATGAAGCCTCATAAACTAAATAATAATGGACTCAGTATAAATGGAGTAGGGTGGAATAAACAAGAGAAATATATGAGGTTTTTATCATTGGTTGAAATACACTGAATTCACTATTGTCTAGTACAACGTGAATAGGGGACATTAAATTTTATAGTAAAGTTAAAGTTATATATCCCATTTTATCCTTTCATGTACTAAAAGTAGCAATATTATCTCCTTTTGTCTAGGATTGCAGGACAACCATTACAGTACAAAAGATCAAATTTCCTTTAGAAATCTCCAGTCTGATGTTACAGAGAGGAAACCTGACTTCGCTAAGGTAATATATGTTTGTGACTTCTAGAGTTGTCACCAAAATACACCCAACTATAAAATGTGATTGCTGGCCAACTTGTTATATATTTGCATTTTATTTTGTTTAGACAGAAATTGAATTAATACAACAGAAAATCTAACCAACAATGATGCATAAAATATATGTGTATTTAATAATTCTTTAATAATTTTTACCAACAATGTATAAGTTCTCAGAATAATGGAATATGGTGATTGATATCAATTTTATACCAAAGTCAATCCATTACAGAAAATAATAGAGAGAGAGAATATTATATCATATAGCATTTTGAAGGTCAGGAAGAAGTACTTTGAAATCTAACAAGGTAGTATAGGTTGCTTTAACTGCACAAAGTGTCAGTAGTATGAAAGAAGGAAAAAAATTAAAGGTCATATTTATATAACATAATGTTTCAGATTATAGAGGACAAAAGACTCTGCAAACTGTGGTTAATAGCTAAATTATCACGTGCCAACTCTGGCTCTGAAGTTTCTGTTCTTAACTTGTTTTAATGATTGTAACAGAGGAAGGCTCCTTCCAGCTAATAGAACATTAGAGTGTGACTTTCTCACCTGAAAGACTTGTACCAGACATTACAGTTTACAACACATCTGCTGTCTGTCACAAATGGATATTCTACTGCCAACTTTTGTAATTCTAAGAGGAAGGGAAACTATATAAATTGTTCTCTCATAGCAGATTTAAATAGCAAACGTATATATTAAAAATATCCCTCAAAGTCCTTGTCTCAGGTATTATTTTGATTTAGTTTTGCATTTAGTAAAGCTCTACATGGCCCCAAATTAATAACAAAGTACCCCAGGCCCCAAATCCTGTGGGATGGAGAATGGATACTATTTTGTGTCCTGAGATTTAGTTATTGATCTTCAAAGCCCTCTCTATATGGAAATACCAGGCTCACTGTCTTAGGATATAAATATGTGTGGTTATAATTGATTTGTTCCTTGAGAACAGGAGCAAAGACCCAGGTTCAGGGAGGAAAATGAGCAGGAAGAGAAGAAGGTTATTGAGAATGGAGGCTGGGAGGAGACTGCTGGGAGGGGACGGAATTGAGTCATGGGGATTGGGAGAACAACGCTAGGATGGATTACTACTCTTAATAAAAGAAAGATAACGGCTTCTTATCTTTCCCATTTGCTTTGTACATTGAGCTGGCAACTTTCAGCATTTTCCTCTTGGTATCAAGAGTACTCAGCATTTGGTCATTAGTAACAGTATAGATCTTTGGGGCCATGTGTTTGGATCCCTATAACACATATTTGTAGTCACTCAGTCACAACTTGGTCATTTTCTGTGCCCCACTTAACTTCTGGAAATCACAACTTCTAAACATTTGCTCTGGAATTACTCAGATCATCTAATTCGATCAGTTGCGTGACTTTCAAATTTCCCTCCTAAATTTTAAAGCTTTTAAAGCTTGTCCCTGTGTGTGTTCTATGGCTGCTGTAAGATGATGAAACATGCCAACAGATGCCCTGCCTGTGCCAGTGCCATCAATCTCTCCCTCTCTCCAGAGCCTGCACAAGATTGATCACTTTTCCTTCCAAAATGCATCAAAGCTATAGCAATGATATGCAGGTACCTCTTCTGCCAAGTGATTATTTAAAAGGCGTGAAATATGAAGCAGAGTTCTCTTCTTTAAAAATTAAGTTTTTATGATAAAAGTCATTACAACCTCAGGTAGAAACTCAGGAACATATAGAAATTATTTTTCCCATGTATTTTTTTAATAAAAGCTTAAGACTATAAGGCATTTCAACTTTTATACCACTCATTTATACAAAATATTCCATCAAAGGCAATTTCCCTTGTCATTTAAATTATTTATATTTTTTATTTTTAATTCCTGTGCAATATAAGATGCAGTTATGTATACCATAATTTGCTTACCCACTCCCCCTTTTTAAAGCACGTTGATTCTTGGTTGTTGCCAGGGATGATAGGGAGAAGGTAATGGGATGTTTTGTTTCATGTGTAGAGTTTCTGCTTTACAAGATGAAAAGTGTTCTGGAAATGGATGGAGGTGATGGCTGTAAAATATGATGAATATATTTGATACTACTGAAATGTGTGTTTAAAATGGTTAAGATGGTAAATTTTATTTTGTGTGTCTTTTACCACAATGAAAACATTGGAGGAAAAAAATTGATTTTTGTTAGCTTTTCAGTGTTACATATTACACTGCATGAATCCTTTGGTTTTTAGTAACTGTGCAGAAAGACAATAGTTTCACAATGGACAGTGAGAAGAGCTTGGATTTTTCCATTTGTCTTAAAACTCTTTCTCCATTGCTCTATCCCAGAGCAAATGCATACGTCTGAAAATGCTCTTCCATTTGGAGTGAACTGACACTGGGTTGACAGATAACCTAGTGATGATGACTCTGGATCTGCTCCATGGGGGTGAGCAGGTTGGCAGTGGATGTGGAGGTAGCCATTGTATCCGTGGGGAGATGTACCCAGATACTGTCTGGCAAATACAGTTTTAGGATGCAGAAAAGCAATGGAGGAGGAAAGAATTGTCTTGTGGAGAAAAATACAGATTTCAAAGGTACAGATCAGATTAGATGCTTATCCTTTGGAGAAATAAATCGCTACAGGAAAAGAGGCATCCACACTCCAGTGGCTCTGGATCTGATTTCTCTGATCATCTACTCCTTATCTCTTTCTTACTTCAACCTATGAAATGATGCCCTTCTTAGTAATATGCCTTAAGGTATAAATATAAAGTTAAAAACAGTCAATAAAAAGCATAAAACTATGAAAGCAGTTACCAGCTCTACAAAATCTTCTTTGAAACATTTAAAAGAAATCAATATTTTAAAGCAGAATCTTTGAGAAAGAAAACGTAAAATTGTGCAGGATGGTGATGGTTAGGAAATGGATGGTTTATGACCAAAGCAAGACACAAAACCCAGCTATTTGACTGACCTATCTTCAACCTTGAAATAGTACTTCGAACACAAGATGATTTTCTTCTTCCTATCAGATCAAATCTTACACCAGTTAACTTTATTTAAATGAAAGAAATCTCTTTGCAAGGCCACGTACAGTTAACCCAGTTAAAAGGCAGATGCAGTGTCAGGCATTTGCCATAAAAAATGTGATTACTTTTTTAAACCCGTGTAGTTTTAATAAAAGCAGTAACTGACTTAGGAACATTATTAGGAAATAACTCTTTATCTTTCTTGACTTCCCAGACCCAGATGAAGGTTTAGACACAAAATGATGAACATGTACTCTGTGATAGGTTGAATTATGCTCCCTCCAAATTCACATGTTGCGGTCCTAACCCTCAGCATACAAGAATGTGACTGTATTTGGTGACAGGATTTTTAAAGAGAAAATTTAGTTAAAATGAGATCATTAGGATGGGCCCTAATTCAATACAACTGGTGTTGTATTGTGTTATAAGAAGAGAAGAACAGGATATTGCCTGGCACGGGGGGAGACTACACGAGAAAATAGGGAGAAGTTGACATCCATACCCAGAGAGAGAGGCCTCAGAGGAACCCACACTTCAGACACTTGAGACTTCCAGCCTCCAGAACTGTGCAACAACAAATTGCTACATGTAAGCCGCCCAGCCTGTGAATGTTGTCATGGTACCCGTAGCAAGCGAATATAGACCTTTTCAAGGTTGGATATTATCTTTGACTATTTAATGGGTCTCTACAAGAAAAAAGGATTTGATAAATAAAAATTCCAGTAGGATTGTGTGTGTCGATGAGCAAGGAGTCCAGCATTTCCCTTTTAATTTGTCTCACTTTATTTGCGGGGGATCTTTCCAAAGCTGAATCTAAACACTGGAAATTACCCTTTCCCTGTAATTTGATGACCTACTTGATATCAGTGCCAGACTGTTAGCTCCATGAGACTAGAAATGTCCCTAGCACCCAGTATGGTGCCTGCATGCAGTAGGTGCTCAATAAGTATTTGTCAAATAAGTAATTAAACAAATGATTAGACTTAGTGTATTATGAATAACACAATTTATACCTAAAAATAGACTAGCTGTACATTCATAGCAACAAAGTTTCAATGTATTTAGTATGTATGGAATTATTTTTATTTATTCGATACAGATAAATTCAGTATACTAATTTTATGCTCCACTTAAACATGGTATAGTTTTGATAACATAGCCTCTCATTCCTCTAGAAGTTTGATTATAACAGTTATCCACTGATTTCTGCTGACTAAAAGTAACTCCCTAGAGTTACACACCACCCTCATATTTTGAGAGACATTTTCATACCTGCCACCTCTTTCGCTCTCCATACTTTTCCCATGGGCAAGAGAGGACAAAATAGATTTAACTGGCCATCAGTGTTTATCCCCCAGAACAGTGTCACCTTGACATACAGAACAATTCCGGAGCCTCAAAGATAAGTTCAAATTCATGTTGCTCATTATTACTCTTCATTTTTTTTTTTTGTTTTGTTTTTTTGATAGAGTCAAAATCACAGTCACATTTGCCAGGCCTCAGGAAATGACATGGTGGCTGAGTCCTTATCCCATCTTTCTCGGCTTCTGGGTCCCTCCAGAATGACTCCTGTGATCTGCAGCCCCCAGCACATGTATCCTACCTAGGTGTAGTCACTGAGCTTTGGCCAGAGCCCTGTCTTAGCCCAGGTGTGGAGCCAGGCCAACATCCCCTCTGCCCTGCTCCAGGACTCTAAAGTGTGGGTTTTTGCCAACTGCTGTGATTGTCCTTCAGTGCAACCCAAGTACTGCTGGGGAGAAGGCCCACCCGCAACAGGGCTCCCAGTAAGCCTGATGCATTGAAGGGACTGACACACACCATGTGACCAGAGTTGGGGTCTTTTCTGTTCCATGCTGAGATGATACTCCTACCTATCAATGCACCCTCACCTATGTCAGAGATTGCAGTGGAGGGAAGCTGGAGTCTCCTGTCTTCTCCTTGCTCTACAGCTGCTGAAACTAAGACCGGCTCTATTGTCCTGGAGCTAGTGTGAGAACCACAGTTTAGGATGGGCCCCCAGGGGCCTGAATTATCTCAGCCTCCTTTCCATTGCGTCCATGTGGAAGAATCACTGGAGAGCTATTTAAAAATACAAATTCTGGGCCTCGTCCCTACAGGCTCTGATTCACCTGGCCTGGGGGGAGCGGAGAGGCACCAACAAATATGCATCCTGTCCAGGTGTTTTTTTATGCAGGTAGTCACTGGTCCATACTTCAAAATAATACTGATGCTGCAATTTCCAAGATAGGTATTTAATTTTTCCTCCAAAGACCAATGTCAAAGCAGTTCCTACTGGGTCTGATTATATATCTCGTAGGGTGCTTGGGAACAATTATTATCAGAACTAAATTTAACTAAAATGGAAGGGATTGTGTGCAGTCAAATAGGCACCACGTGTACTTCAGTTTTTTTAGTAAATCACAGCCAGGAAAAGTGCTCCAGGGAGAGGGTTTGGGGTGGGAGGACTGCAGCAGAAGCATGGGGCTGCCTGCCAGAGTCACACAAAAAACTGTAAAAAAAAAAACTTGCTATCCCTCACCACCCCAGGATTCTACTGTAGAAGTGTGAGGATGAGGCTTGGGTGTTGGGATTTTGCCAGCTGCTGTGACTGTTCTGCAGTGCAACCTACATACTGCTGGAGAGGAAGCCCACCTGTGACAGGGCTCCCAGAAGTCCTGGTGCATTGAAGACCCCCCCAAGGGAGTGACACACACCATGTAACATTAAAGTTGGAGGTAGCAGTGAGGCTGAGAACTTTGATGTCTTTGTTCTTGTCCTAGAGTCACAGATATTTTGATTTTATTAAACCATGAAGTACATTTTAAACAAGCGCATTTTTTAAACAATGAAGTACGTTTCTTGTTCTTCGTCCATCTCCTGTCATCTTTTGAATTTGCAACTTCTCATAGATCTTTAAAGACAAAACAAAACAACAAGCATAAGGTAATGGAGATGGTATGAAGGATACAGGGCTGGGGGTTGCTTGTTCACACATGTTAGACCTCTTGTGGCCAGGCAGACATGAAAGGTCCAATGTCGAGCTAGAAAAGAACACTAAATTATATGAGCAAATGGTTATTAATCCTGCCCCAAAGAAAAGAAACTGTCACCATGCTTGCTTATCACATCTAGGGAAAAACAAATATCTTGCCTTCCAACATACACAGGTCTTTCTCCTACAAAAAGTGTTCTCTTAAGATAACCAGCAGCTTCACAACTCTGTTAATTTCAAACTGTGCTCCCCAGATCACCTGCGTCAGAATCACTGGGATGTGAGTTAAAATGCAGATACCTGAATCCTACTCACAATCAGGATCAGAATCTCTGAGCTGGGAAACCTGTAATGGATAACATCCCAGGTGATTCTTGTGCATGTTGGAGTTCAAGGTCTGCTGCATTATGGGCTGAGAGCCCCAGTTCTGCCTCCAGACTCCAAAGGCAAGAGTTCTTTGTAACTGGCAGGAACTTTATAGTAACTAGTATTATTTTGGGTCCTGTGCATTTCCTTGTGAGAGTTCATTGCAAGCAGGTATAATAACATCACAACGGAGGCCCTGGACCCCGTTCAGACTCACCAAGTGCTAAGGTATGGTTGGCCTTCCATGCTACTTGTTATGGTTGTATCTAAATGCCCCACCCCCCAAAGCCTCATGACTCATAGGTGGGGCTTTTCCAAAAGGGCTGGATCTACCCTGTGTGAATACAGTTGGATTAAGGGTGGGTGATAGTTGAATTAGTCCTCTGATTGGCTTAGTGTCCTTCTGGGTGTGGGTAACTGGAAGCCCCGCCCCCGTGTGCGTGGCACGAACCAATAGGCTTGTAGCCTGAATGAAATATAAAGGAAGAGATGGCAGGCAGGCTGGCTGCTTCCTGCTCTGCCACGGAACCAACTGATTGTGGGTGGAAACCTCTACAAACTGTGAGCTAAAATAAACCTTTCCTCCTTTAACTTTGGGTGTTGGGTATTTTGTCTCAGCAACAAGAAAGTAACCAAGATGCTACTCTTTGCAGTGCTTTATAGATAAACAATAAAAAAAAAAAAAAAAAAAAAAAAACCCACAGGGTCGGAAGAGATTCTTCTTCCTGGTCTCAACCTGGTGCAATGCTTTATTAAAAATCATGGTACACGGTTTTGGACACACCAGTGATTTACTGTTTAGGACTTAAAGTCTTGCTGATTAGGAAGCATGAAATGCCTTGATCATTTGAAATAATGGACAAAAACTCATGCCTAGGCAGGTGAGTGTTGAAATGCAGCAACGTGAGGTTAGTAGTTCTAATCAGTCTTGGTCCACCCTCCCCCAATCTTGATAAGTGAAATCACCTGATTGTCACAGCGTTCCTCCAGGCAATTATCTGTGCTTGGGCATGTGATTTCCATTGTCTTGCACTCTGGATTCAGATTCCTGTGATGCCAAGCAGCAGGGATAACAGAATTAGAGGCTAAATCAGCAAAAGTGGAGAACTGAGACTGACCTAAAAAGGTCGTGGTGGAAATGGAGGTCCCCATCACCATGCTGGCTGTTTCCAGGCTGGAGTGCTAACTTGTTGCCCACATAACCCTATGCCACCACTCCCCGAGTCCCAGCCCACTTCCAGATAGGGGCTTTCTTCTTCACTGAGGATGTGAACTTGTATTTGGAGATTCCTGGGTCTGGTGGAGGTGACTGTCAAAGTCTAATCATTTCCAGTGACATAATGTAAGACTGAGCAGAGAAAACTAATCCACTGGTCAGACTAATGTTTGCAGAAAGTGTAGCTTCTTCATACACGGAGCTGGGTTTCCTGCCCTTCAGAACGCTCAGAGGTGTCAGGTGTGCAGTAAAAAGCCTTGGACAAGAAATCAGTGTTATGAACCCAGTTCCTTGGCATCCTGATGACCCTTCAGCGCTTACAGCTTGTATCGCAGTGGGCTGCTTGAATAATTGGAATTTTTTTTTTTCCATTTGTAGGAAACTCTGGCATCACAAAACTCAAAAATGATTTCATCCATAGTCATTTCGCAGCTGATTGATGAGAACAGATCAAAAGAAAAGGTGGCTCAGCCTCGAATGTGTCGCACGAAGCCTTCTTCGGCTCATCGCAGCGGCGTCAATATCCACAGGGCATTTGCTTTACTTCCGGACAGACTGGGAATTCCCACGCCGTCAGATGAAGGAGGACCAGAGATAGATTTGCAGCCTTCAGGGGATACCGTGTGTGGAGGCCCCCGCCAAGGGTTCGCGTCCATCACCATCACTGCGCGGCGCGTGGGCCCCCCGGCCGGCGCCCTGGTGGGGGGCACTGCTGGGGACTCTTTGTGCCCCAAGTGTGGGGCCGAGGGTGCTCTGCGCCGGGGAGCCTCAGCCTGGGCTGCCGGTCCCCACTCACGTCCACACCATGGGCCTCTTGCCTGCACAGAGTTCCCCAAAAAAGGCTCTGTGGTGAGGGCGAAGGTCCCCGAGGCCCACGCGCAGAGGTGTGCAGGTCATGAACACTGGGTCACACACATGGACAGCAAAGAGAGCAGTTTTTCTCCAGAATCCCCGCCTTCCGGAAAGGGCCCGCTGGTGTTTACTTCCTGCGTCCGCCTCCGGGTGTCTCGGCAGTGTCCGAATTCGATCTACTACTTTAACAAGGCTGTCTCTGTCCCTGGGCAGCAACCTCAAGCTGTCAGTCCCCAGATGCACAGGTCCGTCCTGTCGCTCAGCCTCAGTTGTAGTTCCCACGGGTTAACAGCAGATGGAGCAGATGGCACAGCTAACGGAGAGCCAATGAGCAGAGCCCTGAAGCAGGAGCTCGTCGAGGGAAACCAGCACCTCCTAGGCTCGCCCTGGAATTCGGCTTTACCAGAAAGTCACTCAAAGGAAAACCCTTCACTGGGTCCGGTACATTTGGGGACTGGCACATGTCCTTGGAGTGACTGTCCTCCGCTGGAAAATACAGAAATCGCAAATGTGGGAACTAACCAGGTCACTGTTGGAAAACGGAAAGACCACCATGCAACTCCTCCGGCCAGCGGTCATGGCAACCAACTGTCCATTCACATTCCTGGCTGGAGTTACAGGGCAGGTGAGCGATGCTTCCTTTTGCAGGAGGGCCATTGTGTAAATATGCCCAGCTACCAGGCAAATTGAGTTTCTTTTACATAAACTATTCCAAGAGGCATTTCTCAGAAGAGTTGCATTGATCTCTTTGCTTGAAGTTGACAACTCATAGCTCAGTGTTGATGTCTGATTGGATAGATTTCCTAGACGAGCTTTTTGTAGATTATGAGAGAACTTCTATCAAATTCTGGTTGCCAGCAATCGTGCCAGGCCATATGCAACCAGTAGGAAATGGTAATACCCCCACAAAAGCTAATTTAGACCCTGCCCTCATCAAGTTTGAAAGCAGAGCAGTATGTATCCACATGCCCTCCACAGCCAGATGTTTTGTCTTTCTGGTGTCAAACATCTGTATATTTGGGTGTGTCCATAATTCTTTTAACTTCTTTAGTTGATATTTATGAGCTAGCCTAGCAGGGCTCATAAATATAAAAATCTAGGCCACAGTGCTTCATAATGAAGTGTATATGTGTGAGTGTGTGTACAGTAACTATAGGACATTCTCTAAACAAGGAAGTTGGAGGCTCTCCATGCCAAATGACAGCAGAAGTAATTTTTGGTCCTGGGTTATATCTTCTGGGGGAGCTTGGCTGGGATTTGTTGCTGTTTCTGCCATTTGCAAGGCAGGCAGAATTCCCAAGGTGGGTTCCCTGAGACCCTTCACTTTTTTTCTTTTTTTAGAAGATTAGAGAAGGAAGTAAGTCTGTTTTGGAGAAAAGCAGCCAGATTTCTTTCTTTTTGTAAACCTCCGATTTTCAGCTCTACTTTATGTGAGAAAGAATGGTTTATAAATTAGTGACTTTCCACTTGGGAAAATATTTAAAGATAATAGTAGTAAAATTGAAAATGCAGCATATGCATAATAATTTTATAGTGCAATTTTTGTCCATTAAAGCTTTATTAATAAAAATGACTGTAAAACATTTAAAACTTAAATGTGCATAGAAATGTTAAATGGTGTAATTAATTTTAACAAGTGTATATATGTTGCATGCTCAGATTTTTAAAGCAATTTTGACATGGCTTTCAGATTGGTTAAACCATTGAATGCATTTGAGTGTTACAGATTTACTGCAAGAGGAAAAATGCAAGCAGCCACCCCTGTTCCAAAGATAAACTCCACTTTAGTATTTAAAGAAATTGTTCAAGCTGGGCACTTCATCTTCCTTATTGATGAAGATTCCAGAAATAGACAACCTGTACTGTTATGTGCTACTCCAGTGAAAGCACATCTTTGTCTTTGTACTGTTTCTTGATGTGAAATAATAATTTGAATTTATAACACTTTTCACCAAAGGAGCTTTAAAAATAACTCAGGCCAGATCTCAAACATTTATCTCAAAGCAGAAGAGCAAAAGCAGTGAAAATTCACCAACTTATTTTTAGCTTTGGTGCAGAGATTTTTGATTATAGCTTTGTGAAATGGCTATTCTTGTAAGGGATTTTCTTAGGCAAATAGTGTAAGTTAAATCTACTTTCCACAGACCAACATCTCTCAGAATAACCATATATCCCAAAAATTCACATCTGGAGTACTAAGTGGCTCTAAACCACATAGCTTCATTCTACCATTTGAGGAAAGATTCACAGAAGCCAGGGGAGCCTTGAACACCTTTCTAAGAGTTGCCGATCTCATATTTTCTAGCTCAGTGAATGTGGACAAGTGACACAAGTGAAATTATTTCCTCCTCTGGTACCGGGAGCAGGAGGTGAAATGGGTACTCTCGAAGATCTTCAATCTTAAACAAATTCTGTTCTACCCACCCAATATGTAGTCTTCAATGGGAAGAGGCTCCGTGGGACTCTGGGCCTCTCCATTATAATGTCAAAGGCCACAGAGCTTGGGGTACCATTTGGGGCTCATATGTCTAGTATATACCAATACACACACACACACACACACACAGGCACTGGGCTTAGGTATACTCTCACTCAGGAACTAATTTCCAGGGAATTGTATTTTTTCTTGGGTGACAAGAAAGCACTTCTATCCATGCTACAGAATCCTTACCTAAAATTTATAAGCACAATTCATTGACTCTAACGACCACAGTCTGTCCTGGCACAATCTGCACAATGTTTTGAGAGTGAGCTTACTTACCTTCAGTCTTGACAGAGCTTTTTAGATTTAATGCAAGTGCTTTCAGACTGTGACAGTGCTCATTAAAACTCAGTGAAACTGTTTGTATTTTCCTGTCTGAAACCGGAATCATATCTGAGGCATTCTTGACAGCCTCCTGTGGCTACACATGCTATTAGCGGTCTTCATGCTTCATAGTTACTGCATCTGATTGTTTTTATTTGAAAGATTCCAAAATACCTCCTGAGCAGGATCCTCTCTAGGCTAACTTGCTAGCATTCAGCTGCCTGGGAGATTCTACAAACCAAGGTTAGGCAATTTTAGCTCTAGTTATTAGGTCACTGAACAGAAAGTCCTACAAATTGTATTCTTGAATGAGCCTCTAGGACATACACCCAGAAAGATTAGCAATATCAGGGAAGAGGGGAAACATTTCATGCAGTACAGATAGGCTCTGTCTACTGAAACATATCTTCCCAACAGGCACATGGGTACCTGTTCTCCTTTGATGTTGAAGGAATGGGAATTGGTTCTCTTTTTACATATCTCCTTGGTCCTTAATGTTTTATTATTACTTTTGTAGGCATCCTGTTGGTACCATGGGGGTGGACATTGTACAAATAGTTTTATTTATTTATTTATTTATTTATTTATTTATTTTTGTGGGTACCAGGGGTTGACCTCAGGACCTCGTGTGCCAGCAGGCACCCGTGCCGCTGAGCGATGTCACCAGCCCTTTTTTCGTATGTGGGTACCAGGAGTCGAACTCGGGCCCTCACACTTGCCAGGCCGGCTCTTACACCACTGAGCCGTCTCAACGGCCCCCAAATAGTTTTAGATAATAAAAAATTCATTATTATCATTGTCATTTTCATCATTGTTATCATCATGTTATCTATAACCACAAAATATGTTACAAAAATCCTAGGGGGCCATGCCCTGGGTTACATCCATTATTGAATCATTCAAACTGTTCTGTAAAGGAATGTCGTTATTCCTATTTTGCAGGCAAGCCAAGTGAGGTGTGAAAATTAAATGATTTACCCAAGTCCATGTGGCTAGATAAGTGTAAGAGCTGGGTAGTGGCTCCTGCTGGGTCCTTGCCAGGGGCAGCCCTATGTAGAGCAGGCAGGATGGCGATGACTCTCAGTGATTGGCACACCTCCATTATCACTATGGAAGCTGGTATAATGAAGACTGCTTGAGAATATATGGAGCAATACTACTATTTGGTGGGAAGTAATTTCTGGTAAAATATATGAAGTCATGTTGTTTGATGCAGTTCAATTTTATCAGCTCAGAAATCCTTCCTAGGTTGAAATCCAGTTCTTTGTGTTTCTCTATGGATATGTACAATATTGGTTCAAATGGTCCTGACCTCACTGGTTGTGCATGCCTGAAACATTGATGTACATACATTACTTATGGCCAATTTTGTTTTTCAACCATGGCCTAGCTCTGAAGGTCTCTCCCTTCTTGAGACCCCAAGAAAATGGAGCAAAATCTTCTAATGTTAGATGCTATTGGAGAAAAGATTTAGGAAAATTCTGTCCACACCTGTCTGTGCCAGTATTGATGCTCTGTAGTGAACCCTCGGTGTTGGAATGCCCTTGGTCAGTGCATAGGTTCTGGTGATATAGGTCTGAGAAGTCCTCAGTGGGGTTTGGCATTGCTAATAAGCAAAGACGTGACTGACAGAAAATAGAGAATTCCCAGCGTATTACCAAATGGGTCTGTGGTTGATGCTGTCTAATATATTAATAGTGAACAAGCTTTATTTCACTTATATCTCTTAAGTGAAGATAACACAATTTTATGATTTTTTTGTCTTAAATATTCCCAAGCTCATATGTTAAAAACTTAGTTCACAGCTGGTATTGCTACTAGGAGGTGATGGGAAGTCTAGGAGATGAGTCTAGTTAGAGAAAGCAGATCATTGGGGGCATGACTTTGAAGGGTATATTTTATCCTGTCCCTCCCCTCCCTTTCCTGGCTGCCATAAGGTGAGTAGCTTTTCTTCACTACATCTTTCCACCACAATGTTTCTGCCTTGTCACAGACCTAAAAACAACAGGGCCAGGGAACCATGGACTGAAACCTCTGAAACCATGAGCCAAAATAAGTCTTTCCTCTTTTAAGTTTATATTTTCAACTATTTTGTCACAGCAATGAAAAGCTGATTAATATACATACTTTGTGTACACTTGCCACTATCTGTGAGGGGGAATTCTGTATTACCCACATTAGAGTCAGCTCTCCTGTCTCAGGAAGTCTTCTTTTCTGAAGGGGTCAGAAGACATTTGAGGAAGTCTTATTTTACAAATGTAATTTTTCCTGAATGATCTAGAACCAAGGTGAGCAATCTTTCCTTCCTTTCTTCCTTGTCTTGTCTTGTTTTGTAAAAGATGAGATAGGAAATATGTTAGGTTGTGCAAGCTATCAGGCCATGCAATTTCTATGGCAACTACTCAACTCTGCTGTTTAGTCAAAAGCAGCCATAGACAATGCATAAATACATGAGTGTGATGTTGCTAAGAAAACTTTATCTGCAAAAACAAGCAGAGGGCCCACTTTGGGCTGTAACTTACTGACTCCTGCTCTACAATTCAAATAAATCCATTCTCCAAGATAAACTTTACCTGATTTGCTGGATTCCCTGGAACTCAGACTCTGAAATGAAGACAAATGGGCAGCGCATTTCCTGGGGAGTATTCTTCCCATGGGTGGAAAGGAAGCAGGACTGGGCAGAGGACTGGTTTTCTGTCAAAGTAGCTGACAGGCAAGCTATTTTTTCAGAATGCTTAGATGTGGAGACTGATGCTTGCATCAAAGGTAGGAACTGTCTCATCCTGGACCTCCTGACCTCCTGTTTACTCTGGGTCCTTGATACCTCTTCTGGACAGTGCCTTCTGGTTCTCTCTCATTCTTTTCCTGTTTTCAGATGCCCTCATGATTCAGCCTTGGGCTCTTGGCTTCTTGCCTTTTTCCCTGTCACTAACAAGGTTAGTCACTTGTGTGCCACTCACCATTGTTAATAAGTGGGTAGGGCACATGTCCAGATCTGGAACCTCCTGCTAGTGCCAGACTAGAGTCCCACCTGGACAACTGTTCCTCACTCATCTGATATGTATCATGTCAGCTGTAGAACCAGACACTGGGCTCGTCTATAGCCCACAATGCTGAGACAAAGCTCTGATGTCTCCCCAACCATGCAGGTCACAGCCTTTTAATGTTATTATTTGCTCTCTCCTGAGGCCAGTTCTTTATGTCTAGATCACCTTTTTTTTTTTTTTTTTTTGTGGGTACCAGGGGGTTGACCTCAGGACCTCGTGTGCCAGCAGGCACCTGTGCCGTTGAGTGATGTCACCGGCTCTTTTTTTGTATGTGGGTTCCGGGAGTCGAACTCAGGACATTGCGCTTACCAAGCAGGCGCTTATGCCACTGAGCCATCTCACCGGCCCTAGACCACCTATTTCTGAAGGCCAAGATCCAAGTCTGAGTCATTGGTATGACCTCTTCACATCCAGCAGAATACCATGGAGCACAAAGCAAGTGCTCAAGACCTTATGTTGGGTGAAGGACAGGTTACTCTATGACCCAATAAAGCCACTGATGTGATGTCAGGGCCACTTACATGCTGTCTTTCTCTCTTTCCTCACACACCTCTCCTTGTGCCCATACATACCATTTCTCTGGCAAGGAAAGGGTAGGGAGCCATGTAAGACTCAGCATCAAGAGGTAGGTTGTGAAAGGTAAAATGGAAACTATGGAGTTCACACTTGTTTTGAAAAATTGAGGGCAGAAAAGTCTCAGTACTATTTCCCTTCAAGAATTCAATCAGAGTAATCAGGTACTATCATGGAACAACTTCATTACCCTTCAGATGGTTGAATTTAATGTGGAAAAAGAGAAAACATGTGAATGACGTTGCAAAAATATTTCAAAGGGTTTTTGAAAATTTTTGTTTCCTTAACTCTTGGTAAGTCTTGCTGAGATGAGGTCATTTCCCACATAATCATAAATGCGATTTTCAAATCATTCCCTGGAGTTCATAGTGTCTAACTATTGCTCACTTCAGCCAATCCAGCAAGCTCTATGGAGATGAGTGCCTTTTTATTTTCCTGCATGAATGTGCTGTTTCCCACTTACAGTGTTGGGAGAAAGTCATTGCTTGATGGGCCATTTGCTCAGGTTTGCCAGGAATAGATGAATAGATTTGAGGCCTGAAGCAGGATGATTGGATAATGGTCTATCTTTTAAATTAGGAAAGTGGAAAGCAATCATCTGCACATGAATGAGTAACAGTGATAATCAGGGTAGCCCAACAGAAGTACCACAAGCTGGAGAATGGGACCCTCCAGAGTTTCAGTTCACTCTGCCAGTCGCCCACCATGTCCTTTACCAGATAATTCATGTGAAGAACACTGAGCAGTTTGGGGCTGAGTACTCACTGAGCACTGAGCAGTGGGGACTTGGTACTGATTTGTAATTATTATTAGTCTTCGGTATTATCTGAGCTATCTGCAGAAAGCAATTTAGACATGATCTTGGAAAGAGGAAGAGATAGCATGCTGTATTATGTAAGGAAAATATTCTAGATTCAGATGATGCTGGAAAATGGGTGTGTGTGTGTAAGAAATAGATGATGTGCTTGATTTCTTTGGCTTGGTGTTTTTTCTTTTCTTTTTTCCCAATAATCTTAAAGCAAAGAGTATATCTTTCAATAAAATAATGATTCTCTCTTGTGTTAATAGGTGCTCTCTGTTTTGTGGGGAGAGTCATAGTCAAATGAGGGGTATTAAACTGAATCAGTATGAGGTGGTCTGTGGAATAAGAAGCTGAAAATAAATGTCACAAAAATTCAGTTTTTCATAACCATTTTTTCAATGAGTTGAAACATTTGCATACAAGGACTCCATCATTTGGTTTCCTGTAGACATGCATTTATTTTCTTTGTGCTTTGGTGTTGTGCCCAGAAGCCTCCATTAAGCATATGGCCATTCATATTATTATATAATGCTACTTACGTGGGTCACATAAGGCAAAAAGATCTCAAATTTCCCCGTTTCCCAGAACTGTACTACTTTTGACCAACTCCAGTTTTTCTCTTAGACCACTGTGGGTACTTTGACCAGAGTTTCTATTTTTGTTTGTTGAAAATTCAGAGTCAACTTTGAGGGCCATCTCTTGAAAATATGTGGGGTCGCATAGTGACATTTGTTGTGCAAAACTCATTCCTGGCTTTGTCTTATCTTTTCCATGTATAAATATGTGAGTTGGTTGAAATGAAAGTATATAGTTTTACTTAAAATCTGCTAATCCCTCAGGCAGGATACTGAATCAGAGAATCATGCTTCTAGTTGAATGAAATGGATAGAAGTCTTGGGTGTATATCTTGCAGTTGAATGCTCTGGTTTGAAGAAGATAGAGACTTATCCATTTTTAGGATTTTTTGATCAGATAACCTATTAGATAGGGAACAGATGACCTTGAACTTGTGCATGTAAGACCTAGTGAACCATTTCATTGCAAAAATTATAGCCAAACAAGCTGCAAATGGTGGAACAGCAGGCACCAGCCAGCAAAATTTGGGATGGGTGATCTACAAAATGCATCGAGTGTCACACTGTGGTGCATTTGGGAGATCCAACTCACTAGGTAGCAGGGAGAATCTGTGGTGACTTGATTTGTTGTGTCAAAGCCCATCATGAGTGTCTTAGCCTCAAAGTCTGCCTGGGTTGTTGGTGCTGCGGGCAGCCATGGGTTTCTCTCCAGGTTTAATATGATCCATGAAAATGTCGCTTAAGTGGAATTGCTTTAAATAAAATTAGTTTAAATGGAATAGGTATAATGGGATAGTTTCTTCAATTTTTTCTTTGCTTTTATCATTCTCTTGTAGAAAAAATAAAACATATACATTATAGAAAATAGAATATAATTACTTAAAATATAAATAGAAAATGAAAATTAACCATAACTCTACAACCCAGAGATAATATCACTGTTATTATTTCATTATATCTTTCCAAATAGATTACTTAGATTCTCCCATAAATGCAATAAACTTTTTTTTTTTAACTTTCTATATACTCTCTTTCTTTTCTTAACAAAAAGGGGGCCATGTAAAACATGACCTCTTTATTTTGGTTTATTTCGTGCCCTACATATCTCCCTATTAATCATTTAATGGCTAAAGAGGCTTCTACTGAATAAACTTACCTAAATATTAAAAAACATTTTATTGAATAGGTTGTTTTCATTTTAACATCTTTATAATAATGTGTTGATAAATGTCCTTAGAAATGTTGACATTTTGTATGATTTTCTTGTTTGTGTGTGTGTGTATGTGTGTGTGTGTGTGTGTGTACGGGGGGGTCAACCTCAGGACCTCGTGTGCCAGCAGGTGCTCATGCCACTGAGCGATATCACCGGCCCTTTTTTCGTATGTGGGTTCCGGCAGTAGAAGTTGGGCCCTCGCGCTTGCCAGGCAGGCGCTTACACCGCTGGGCCATCTCACCAGCCCCTGTATGATTTTCTTAAACCAGATTCTTGGAATTTCTGGTTAAAAAGACAGGAACAATTTTAAGTCTTTTAAATGTAGATTTCCAAGTTACATGCTAAGCTATGCTATTTATACATAAATGCCAGCTTCTCTAAACATACACAAGCATTGGGTATTGTCATTACAGAAATTTCTGTGCCATTTTCATGAGCGGCAAATAGCATTTATGATTTCTTATTCTATGTTTTTTCATAGAGGTTGAACTTTCTCATATGTTCATTTCACATTCATATTTTTTCTCTTATGAATTGCCTGTTTTCTTCATTTACTTTTCTTTAGTCTTATTTTGTATTTTTATATGTGTAAGAATGTTCATTTTGTATTTTCCTTTTTAATGTTTCTATGGTCATTTTTAAAACTTCAAATTTTGAAATAATTTTAGATACACAGAACAGTTACAAAACAGCACAGAGAATTCTCATATAGCCTGCATCTAACTTCCCTTCTTGTGACTGTCATAGGCAACTGTAGTACATTGACCAAAACAGCTTCTTAATCTGGGCACTGTGGATATCTCAGGCTGGACGGTCTTGGCTGTCCCCTGTATTCTAGGATGTTTAGCAGCTTCCCTGATCTCCACACATGGGTGCTAGTAGCCCTTCTTTTTAACCCACTAGGTGTACAGTCAAAAATGTCTCCAGACATTATTACCCAATGTTCCATAGGGAGCAAAAATGACCCCCATTGAGAACCACTGATTGAAGTAAGAAATCAATATTGAGGTAATACCAGTAACTAAACTCTACACATTATTCAGATTTCACTGGTTTCCCCACTGATGCCCTTTTTCTGTTCCAGGATTCAACCCAGGATGCCACCTTGCTTTTAGCCATCATGCCTGTTCATGGTAATTTTTGACATTCAGATTCTTTATTGTCTTAATCTTTTTCTTTTGTCTTTTCTCTGACAGGCTTAGAAAGGACTTTCCTAGCCTACATTGCTCACCAATGCTTTTATTTAAATCAGTAATCCCTCTGGATGTATCTCCTGAGTGGTGTGAAACTGGAATCTATCTTTCCTAAATGGTTTGCCAGTTGTCCACAGGGATGATTGATGAGATGATCTATAAACTCAATATTGGCTGGCAGTACCACTCATGTATCTGATTCTTGTATATACAAGGATTTCCTGGAATTATCCAGTTGTTTTCCTGTAGAAATTGTCATGCAACCTAAATATTGTGTGAATCACAAAAGCTACCCTGTTGCTATGAATAGATTGGAAAGACGAGGGTTATAATTTAGCTACTCCATTTGACATGTCATGTCACTGCAGAAGTTAGGCAAGGACAGACTCTTGCTGCCCTCAGACTTCTTCAAATTTTAATTTTATATTTTAAAGAAGTCCCCTCAATCTAGTTCTGTACTCTTTTTTTAAGTACGTATCCTTTACTTATATTAAAGT
Source organism: Erethizon dorsatum (assembly GCA_028451465.1). Classification (NCBI taxonomy): domain Eukaryota; kingdom Metazoa; phylum Chordata; class Mammalia; order Rodentia; family Erethizontidae; genus Erethizon; species Erethizon dorsatum. The sequence goes on along the minus strand of CM051822.1, from coordinate 109,773,113 downwards.
ACATATATTTTTTCTATATACTCATGTAACCAACACCACAATGAGATACAGAATATTTGTATCACTTTAAACATGTTGGACCATTTTGCACCCAATCTTCCTTCACTCCAGCCCCATGGGTCTTCTTTCTGTCACTGTTCAAGAATCCATATAAACGGAAGTAAATTGAGCATACTCTTTGGTGTAAGGTTTCTCTCAGACTATGCTTTTGAAATTCTTCACGTCATTGCATGTATCTTGACTTTCTCAGCAATATTTTATAGTTTTCAGTATAGAGATCATTTATGTATTAATAGAATTTATCCTTATTTCATATTCTGAATGCTACTATGAAGGAATGATACTGATTTTTTAAAAATTTCATTTCCAACTTTTTGGGCATACACCAATGTATATATTTTTTGGGAATATATATATATATGTATATATATATATATATCTAAATATAAATATATATATAGTGTAATAATCCTGAATCCTATAAGTTTATGGAAAGCATTTAATAAATATAGCAGTGTTTTTTGTGCAGTCTTTAGATTTTCCATATACATTATATCTAAATATAGTTTTACTTATTTTTTCCTATCCAATGACATCTTTTTTTCTATTGTACTGATTAAGACTTCCAGCAGAATGTTAGAATTAATGAGAAACAACATCCTTATCTTATCCCTTGTTAGCTGTAGGGCTTTTAAAAATATACAGAAAGGTTCCATCTATATAGGAGTCTCTTTTGATTCCTTTTTCTTCTTCTTTTTTTTTTTTTTTTTTGTGGGTACCAGGGGTCGACCTCAGAAACTCGCGCGCCAGCAGGCGCCCATGCCGCTGAGCGATATCACCGGCCCTTTTTTCGTATGGGTTCCGGGAGTCGAACTCGGGCCCTCGCGCTTGCGAGGCAAGCGCTTACGCCGCTCAGCCATCTCACCGGCCCTTTTTCTTCTTTTTTATTGTGGTAAAATATACATAAATTTTTTTCAGTACTGGGGATTGAACCCAGAGCCTTCACACTAGGCTACATTCCCAGCTTTATTTTTTTTTTAGAAAGGGTATTGCTAAATTGCCTAAGCTGTGCTCAAACTTTTGATCCTCCTGCCTCAGCTTTCCAGAGTGCCGGGACTATAAGAATGATACCACCACATCTGGCCACTAAGTTTTAATTGTATGGTTCAGTGGCACTAAGTAAATTCACATTGTTTTGAGAATATCACCACTAATCTTAAGAACTCTTTTCATCTCACAAAGCTAAAACTCTGTCCTCATTAAACGTTAAATCCTCACGCCTTAGGAACCAGCATTCTACTATTTTCATGAATTTGACTACTCTAGGTACTCATGTGAGTGGAACCATATAATATCTGTCCTTCAGTGACTGGCTCATTTCCCCTTAGCATAATGTCCATGCATAGGCCATATTGTGTTTAACCATCCATAGCTGATGGATGCTTAGATTCATTCTACATTTAGGCTGTCATGGATTATGCTTCAATGAATGTGAGTGTACAAATATCCCTTCGAGTTCCTGCTTTCTGTTCTTTTGAGTACTGTATCTCTGAAGTAGAATTGCAGGATTATATGTTAATTCTATTAGTAAATTTTTGAGGAACTGTCACACTGTTTTCCATAGTAGCTGCACAATATTACATTCCTGCTGGCCAGGTATGAAGGTTCCAGTTCTCTACATCCTTACCAATACTTGTTTTTTGATTTTATTTGTTGTTGTTTTTGTAATATTCATCCTAACTGATGTGAAGTGGTATTTCATTTTGTTTTGATTTGCATTTCCCTAATGATTCCCTGGTTCACTTAAGCATTGTCCATTTGCAAATCTTTGGAGAAATGTCTGTCCAAGTACTTTGTGTAGTTTTTAGTCAGGTTGTTTGTTTTCTTAATTATTATTTTTCCTACCACTGATTTAATGAGAGACGTTATAATGCCTGGGTGTTGAATACTGGCAAATTCTTTTTATGCACCTTTTGGGATAAAAATAGGGGGTTTCTCCTTTATTTTATGATCTTGGGGAATTACTTTGATTTTCATGCTAAACCAACTATATATTTCTAAGATAACTATTTGGTCATGATGTATTTTATGTTTAAAAATCAAATACAGTGCTGGGTTCTGTTCGCTAATATTTTATGGAATTTTTTTTTCAGTTGTATATGAGAGATGTTGCTATGTTGTTTTCTTTTGAACTCTCTTTGGTTTTGATGTCGGGAGAATACCAGCTTTATGAAAAGAGCTAGAACACAGTAGGCTGTACTCCTGTAACTAGAAGAGATTTTCAGGGATTGGTGTTATCCCTTCCCTAAGTGTTTTGTTGAAATCACCAGTAAAGCCATCTTGGCCTGAAGTTTTCTTTGTGGGGAAGTTTTAAATTATGAAATCAAATTCATTACTTGTAGTATGACCAGTCAGGGTCTCTACTTCTTAAATCTGTTTTGGAAATTTGTGTCTTTCAAGGAATTTGCCACTTCATCCAAGTCATTTAAATTACTGGCATAAAGTTGTTCATAGTATTTTCTTATTATCCCAAGATCTCCAGTGATGTCCTTTGATTTATCCCCTGATATTGGTCATTTGTGTCTTTTCTTTTTTTCCTCACAAATCTAGCTAAAGGTTTGTCTGGTTTCTCGTTTTTTTTTTCAAAAATCCAGATGATGTCACTTATATGTTCTATTACTAATTTTCTATTAGATTGAACACCCCAATCAAAAATTCAACATAAAAATGATTCAAAATCCAAAAAGTTTTGAGCACTAATATGATTCCACAAGAAGACGATCCCACCCATACTTGAAACTTTGTTTCATGTACAAAATTGTATAAAGTTACCTTCAGACTGTGCATGTACTGATAAGATTGTGAAACATAAATGAATTTCACGTTTAGACTTGGATCTCATCCTCAAGATGTCTAATTATATTTGCAAGTATTTCAAAATTTACAATATTCAAAATCTGTCTGGTGTTTGATCACCAGCATTTCAGATAAGGATTATTCAAAGTATGAATTGACTTCTGCTTTTAAAATTAATTATTTTCATTGTCTATTTGCTTTATCCTGAATTGGCTTTTTTGTTTTTGTTAGCTCCTTTTGTGTGTGTGTGGGTACTGGGGGTCTAACTCAGGACCTTGCGCGCCAGCAGGCACCCATGCCGCTGAGCGATATCACCGGCCCTTTTATTTGTATGTGGGTACCGGGAGTCGAACTCAGGACGCTTGCCAGGCAGGCGCTTATGCCACTGAGCTATCTCACCGGCCCTTTGTTAGCTTCTTAAGGAAGAAGCTCAAATTAAATGCTCATATCAAATATTTTCATATAATCATTCTAAGCTATAATTTCTTTTTAATTTTGATATGTATTTATTTCATTTTCCTTCAGTTCAAAATAATTTCTGTGTATCCTCATCAATATCACTTTATTATATCTTCATGATGAGCTCTCAATGATCACTAGTTTTTGCAAAATTTTATAAGCTATTTTCATGTATTTACTTTAAGTAGAAAATATATACCACTTACATTTTTTGATAATTGATATGTTTGGATTTATTTCTATTATCTTATTTAGATTTCCTATTCATGTTACCACTTTGTCTTTTTGTCTCTTTAATAACCATGTGTTGAATTAACTTTTTTTCATTTTACCTTTTGTCCCTGCTAGTTGGAAGTTATGCTTTTTATTTCTATTGTTTTATTGACCTGTTAGAACTTGTGACATGTGAACTTAACAAAGCTAAAAGTTAATCAGTGTTTTTTATTTAGCATGGTGATCTAGCACTTGGAACACTTTCAGTCCCATCACCCCCTCAACCAGATACACTCCTGCTATTACAGTATCATGTTATGATTCTGTCTCTTTTCTTATTTTTTGACTCCTACAAATTGAATGTTAATTTTATACAGTGTTTAGATTTACCTTGTGTTTACCATTCCCTTTGTTTCCTTTGCCTGTACGTATGTTGGATCTAATTTTCTGATATCAATTATCATTTTTTTACCTTCCTAGAATACATATTAAATAGAAGGGTTTTTGGTGATAAATTATGTCACATTGTTTTGAGTATGGGAAGATGGGGGTTCTGTAGCATGTTTATTTCACTGTATATTAAAAGAAGACATAACAAGGTATATAGTATTCTATGTTGACCATTCTGTCCTCTCAGTCTTTTGAAAATACTATCCTAGTGCCTTTGGCTTCCACAGGTGAGAATTAGAGAAGGCAGGTATGATTCTAATTGTCATACTTTTCTGCTTTTTTTTTTTTTTCTTTTTGCTATGCTTAGGGTCTTCTCTTTCTGTTTGGTGTTATGCTTCATCATGATGTATTTCAATGTGGGTTTCTTTTTGGTTATGTGCATGATTTGTTGTACTTCACAAATCTGATGGTTATTATACTTACTGCTTCTTGAAATTTCTAAACTATTTATTTCCTGCCCTTCAATTTCTCTATTAATCTCCTTTAAATGTTCTGATTGGATGTATTTTATACAGTCTCATTCTACATTTTCTCCTCGCTTTTTATATTTTCCATTCTGTTTGACTATAATATGTTCAACAAATTTTTTAGATTTATTTTCTACTTCACTAGACTTCTACTTTCAGCTATATTTAAAATCATCTGAGTTAATTGCAATTGATTTATTTTTGAAAGTGATTTTTTTGGTTCCTTTGAAATCACTCTGGTCATTTTTATTGTCCCTTGTCTCTCACTCTGTTTTAATTAATTCTTTTATGCTTTTAAACATAATAAACATAGTTGTGCTATAAACATATTAGTTATTTTATTTGCTATATTCGTTATTTCTAATGTATGAGGTATATATATGAATCGAGTCTGCAGTTTAGCTTTTCTACTAATTTTTCCTTATAGTCACTTTTCTTGTATGTTTTCTGATATATATATATACACACACACACATACAAATATATGTGTATATATATGAGAACTATATATCTCCTAGTTATTATGATTCTACAGTCATGAAATTCTCTGGCTAAGGGCAAATTCCTCCAAAGGTAATTCCTATGGTTCTCTTAGCAGGGCTCACATTATGCTAAATTTTCAGCTTGTGGTTGTCAATACTAAGTAGGTTGTATAAATTTTGGTCCCAGCCCTGAAAGGGAACCAGCTTGTGATTTTGAGTTGTGTCTTTCTATATAGGAGTTTCCAATCTGACTTTCCAGATTTTCAAGTCCTGGGTTTTTTCTCCTGGTCTCTGGCTTTAAATCCAAAACCTCTAGGTAACCAGAAATCAGTAACAGCCCCTACAGCACTGGATTTGTTCTCCAGTTTTGTTTTGTCTTTTTTTCCTTAATCTCTAGGTTTATTCTTAACCTCTGCAGACTTTCCTTACTTCTTCGTAAGTTGAAATGTGTGTGTGTGTGTGTGTGTGTGTGTGTATTTCACACATTTCTGATTATTTCTGAGGTTGTTTGTTGCTTCATAGCATGAAGGTTTGGAGTATCTATTCCACTATATTGCAGGAAATAATAGATCTCATGAATTTATTTTTTTACTAGGATTTTGTGACATTGACCATGCATTGTTTTAAAGGTTAAACATTTTGAAGTTTTTTAAAAAATTAATTTTGTGGATGAATTTGCCGTCATTTCATATTAATTTTCCTGTGTGTGTATGTAGTATGCCTTTCATTTACACAAGTAGACTTAAGTCATATATCATAGTCCTCTCATGTTGATATAACAAAGTAAGACAGACTGGGTCAACCGAAGTTTATTACTCACTGAAGGCTGGAAGCCTGAGATTAAGAGGCCAATATGGTTGGGCTCTGGTGAGGGCCCTCTTCTGGTTTGCAGACTTTTGATTTTCTGTTGTATCATCTGGCTTTTATCAGAGGCACTAATAACATTCATGTCCTCTTCTTATAAGGGCAGTAATTCCAATCTATCCTGATGAGCTGATTACCCCCTAGAAGTTTCAGCTTTTAATATTGCCACACTGGGATTAGAGTTTTGACATATGATTTGGGAGGGAGGGGACATGAGCATCCAGTTTATTGCAAGACTTTTTTTCTGGTGGCATTATTTGGCTTTTGCTAACATTGCCAGTGTTCTCTTTTAAAATCAAGCCATGAATTAGAGTGACCTATTTCCACTGCTATTAAAAATTCTCTAAAATATAAATAGCTGTCTAATATTCATATTATAAAAGCTTTTAAAACTACATCCCTGATGTTGGGCGTTTAGCTTGATTCCTAATTTTTCACCATTTTAAATAATATAAATCTGTGTTTATAACACTTGTACCACATGTCTGCTCATGTTCTTAAGCTGTATTCCTGGAAGGAAAAGTATTAGGTAAATGATTGGAACATTGTTAAGGCTTTTGAATTTATATTATCAATTGTTTTTATTGGGACTCAGAAAACATAGTCCAAAGTGTGGTCCTTCAAACTACTGTATTAAAGAAGTAGCCTCAAGGTTTAGCTTGATTTCATAGACTGTGTTACCAAACCTTCAGAGGGAAAGTTTGAACTTCTCTGCACTTTGCAAACCATGACAGCAGTGTGCAAGCCTGTGGTGGTGTATGAGAGTTTCTGTCTCCCTGGAGTTGCACATAACCATTTTTACATTTTGCTAATTTGATGGAAAATAGCATCTTATTTTTGTCTAATTTCAAATCACAGATAAGGCTGAATTTTCTATTTGTTTGTTGGCCATGTATATTTCCTGCTTTGGAAATTGTCTTATATTCCATATCTCCCTCAACTATTTGAGTGTTGGGGCTTTGCTTCTGAGGAAAGGAGTCTTTAACGCATTAACTCTTATGACACCGAGTACTTCGTGATTAGCCTGTACCATTTGAGCCAGTATATGGTGATTCCTATATCATTCCAAACATGTGTTTTACATTTCTACTATTGTATTCTTGCTTCTTTGTCTTTAGAGAATTGGGGGTAGTTTTGATAACTAAAAATAATAATGGAGCCATGCATGGTGGCACACACCTGCAATCCAGCTACTCAGGAGGCTGAGGCAGGAGGATCTGATGTTCGAGTCCAGCCTGGGAAACTTAATGAGACCTTGTTTCAAAATAAAAAACAAAAGGGATTGGGGATGTAGCTCAGTGATAGAACATTTGCCTAGCATGCATGAGGCCCTGGGTTCAGTCTCCAGTACTGGAAAAAAAAGTGATGTTGATGGATTTAGAGGAAATTGGCACATGCGTGAAAAAAGCTGGTATAAAAAAATCATGAATTTTATAGTTGTATTAAATACTAAGTACGAATGAGCTACTGTGCTTAGTGATACACTGAAGAATGAGATCACTTTTTCTGTCCGAAGATGTACAAAGGAGGGAGGAGAGGGGAGAAGAACGGAGGGGAGGGGAGAGGGACGGAGGGGAGAGGAGAGGGAGAAAATAAATCTACCAGCAACCACATTTGCAAAATGAGTCAAAGTCAGGCCTCTGGGATATCCAAACCCTATGCAGAGCCATCCATGAGGTAGAAAGGACACACAGTAGATGGCTTGATGGTTGTAAATAGGGTGTGATAATGGAAAAGAAGCTCAGGATCCAGCTCGGGGACCATCCACACTGTAGCTTTCAGAACTCACCTTGGGACCAGGCAGGGAGGAGAGAGAACACATATCCAATTGGTATGAAACCCATGGCTACAGAGTGAATGCTAATGACTTATTCTGAAGTCTTATTCCTCCTTTCTTAGTATTCCCTTAAAAAAATACATCATGTATTCTCAAATCACAACCCAAAAGCAAGCACATATTTTCAGACAACCTTGACTAGGCTAAAATACCATTCATCATTTGAAGTCGAGCTCGTGCTTGCAAATGAGGTTTCTGCTTCCCTCCTGAGCGTTGATCAGGTCAGCACAGGAGACACTGAGTTAGGATTAGTTGGGAAAGGATTGGGAAAGGATTTTTAGCATGATGTAATTGGATGTGAATTGTTAATTACATTGTGAAACCTAGAGTACAAAAACCAGAATCTCTACAGCTGAGTTGGATTAGTTCCTCAACCAAAAAAAATTAAAGTACAAGTCAAAAGACTAGCAGAGACGAGAATGCTAAGTGCAGAACAGTATATATTTCACTTAGGCTCCTCCTGGAACGTATGAAAGGCTCTTAGTTTGATCCTCATGAGTCCAGATGTCACTGCTCAGTTCAGAACCTGCTGGCCACGTGCCTATCAGTGTGGTGAGTAGTCTGCTTTTTTAAAGATTTATTTATAACAGCTTTGTTGAGATAGCATTCACATTCTGTAATTGTCTTACATTGTGTTATTTCCAGTAGCAATGTCTCCTAGAAGGTAATTTTTAAAAAATACATTGAATTTCTGAGTGTTGTATGTTGTTACATATTCAGAAAGAACACCTAATGTAACAGGTACAGGAAACCTAAAGTTAGAGGATCCCCAAGCCAAACTTATTCCTTAACTCCTTTTCCAGCAGATGAATCCCCCCTAAAACTTGGACCCTTTTTTTCATGGAAGTGCATACACCCTTCTCCTCTCAAAGCCGGAGCATCTTGTTTTTCCTTATGACTGTAAAGCTGCTCTGCTGCTTCCTTCCTGAAAATTGCCCTCACATGGCAAGGCTGGTGGTCTTGTCAAGAATGGAAAACATGTAATTTCAAATCCAGGGATAAGCTATAGCAACAACTATTAGCAAGATAGTTAATAAATGATCTCAGTTGCTGTGTAATCAAGCTCTTGGCTGCTCTGTCCTCACTCTGCTACCCACCTGGCTTTTGTCTAATTTTCTACCCATCTTTGCTTCTGCTGTGAAAGTATGCACAAAGATGTGAAGCTGCAATGGGTCCAGTTTGCCACCTCTTTTATAAAAGACTCAGAATGGAGAGGGGCAGGAACTGCAATCTATGGTGAAATAGTTATAATGAATTCTGTAAATTTGAATAGTTGCTTGTTATGTGCTCCTTGGGTTGCGATGCACATAACCCAACTTTCCCCTGTCCCTCGTAGCCAAATGGATTCATAGTACCAACCAATACAGTGACCTCCATCATACCCCTGAGCACAGACTAAAGGATTCAGGAAAAAAGAAGGGCTAGAGGGTGCAGAAATGCCTCTGCCATTTAGGATATAGACTTAGTTTTAGAACAGTTTTTCCTTTTTTCAGTTATTGAAGCAGAGAACTAGGGTTCCTCTTTAATAACATGCTTTTGTCATCCTTATTGTGAGATGGACTTATTTTAAGATTTAAGGCATTTAAATTGTCCTTTCTGTGAGGGCAGCAGCCATGAATCATTGCTCACTATCATATCCCTAGCTCATAGAAGGTGCCTACTTTTTTGAGGTGCGACACCTCAAAAATACCTCTGAATTATTGAGTTAATTTTTACCCAGACACTGTCAGTATTCCCCTGATGCAGCTTTTGGATGGGGATTCAGTGCCTCTTCATTATCTCTTGTTATCAGATAGGTAAGTGGAGTCTTCAGGATTTCATGGACTCCTCCTTGGGTAAATGTCTTTGCTAAGGACATGAGTTGTCAATTGAATGATAATGTGAATCACTTCACAAGCATTGTTGAGTGCCAAGTGTCATCTAGATGCTGGGCACTGTAGTAAGCAAAACAAGGTCCTTGCTCTTACAGAGCTTGCTGCTGAGTGGGTAGAGGTAGACAACAAATAGATGCTTGAACCTGAGAAATTTCAAATGGTGATAAGAGCTTTTGCATGGCCCTGAATTGGCAAATATGATTGGTATAGCTTCTTGCTCGCTCCTTTCAACGTGGTGGCAGAGAAAGATTTTCTGAATAAGTGACATTTCAGTAAAGGTCTTTCGGTATGAATGAGCTTGCTTTGCAACAGTGGAGAGGACGCACATTTTAGACAGGAGGAACAGCTGTTGAAAAGCCTCTGATGTAATGTAGAAATGGAGCTGGTGTGTTCAAGGGGCAGGACCAGTGCCAGTGGGGTTGGAACACAGAGGGGCTGAGGAGCGGCCTTAGCACTCAAGGACAAGGCAGAGGCCAGATCACAGTGAGCAGGGTTTGTGACTCATTCCAGGTAGGATGGAAAGCCCTCTAAGCAAGAGGAGCATCATGATCTGACTTACTTTCCTCCAGGTTGCAGGTAAAGCAGGAAAGTCAATGGGATGAGAGAGTGAGCCAGCTGAGTGGGATGTATGCAGGTGGAATGTGGTGTTCTCAGGTATGTTTTAGTTAGGTGCAATTAACAGCTCTTGCTGATGGAGTCCACAAACAGGAGGGAAAGGCAGCAGTTGAAGAAATCCCTAGATGTGGGGGTAAATAAGTCATTGACTGAAACATAATAGGGGGCTACGTTTTCAAACACACGGGACACTGAGCAGACTACTCCGCATTCACTGGTCCCAAGGGGCAGCCTTCACTGCCAAGCAGAGACGATGTTCCAGAAGTTCCCAAGCCCTGGGCCACCTTCCGTGAAGAGATGTGGCCATGTTTAAAGATGCCTGGAAATTCAAGTAATAGGAAAAGGACTCCAAACAGTGAAATGGTATTACATGGAAATTAGAATGTTCAAGCCAATAGACGACAGAACATTTTGCTGAATGAAATTATTGCACTTACGTGGAACAAGGCAAACTGGTTCATTTTCAGTCGGGCTGTTTCATGACATTTTCAGTTTGCCTAGAGCAATATTAGTATTTTGACTGGTATTAACATTTTGTCACTGCTTTTTCCTTAAATATGTAACTTTAAAAGGTTGTTTGTGTTTTAAGTATGATTTTAATATATCCAAGAAGTACTTTCTTTTTACCTTTGCCATGCATAATCACAAGTGACTATTTAAAGTCATTAGGAAAATAAAATTCTCTTCTTAGAAATTTTCTCTGCAGTAAACTTTTCTGGAATACAGCTCTTCTGTAAGGTAATAAAGAAACCATTCCATACTTGAGTTGCCAGTATAAACCTTTTGGTATCCTGATCATTAAAGAGAAGATGGGATGTATTTGTCAGGGATGAAAAGGGCATTACTGAAACTGTGTTCCTATCATAAATCAAGCAGAATTTAACATTATCCCACATCTAAACCTATCTAATGACAAGTAACTGATCTGCTATCATCATCAGAAAGGAATTAGATCTCCAGGGCAGTGAATCTCTCTAGTCTCTTTTTGTTTGTGTTTTTATAATCCCAAATAGAAACAATACATATGTTTTCCTTCCCCACAATTTATTTTTAGGAAATCTGGAAAAATGAATGCCTTCAGTTTAGCCACATGACTCACATTAGCCTTAATGGAGAAAAGCGTCTTCATGGAGGAAAAGAACAATCCCAAGTGGATAAATAAGAGCAGGCTGTGGCCATGAGGTGGCCTTGCTGCTGTGTACATCATCATCTGTGTCCTTGAGTGGGGTGCACCCTTCCCATGTTAGACTCTCACACAGGATGAATTGAAGAATTAGGGCCCTCGGGAGCTCAGTGCCAAAAGGTCTATTTTCGGGACGGCTCTTAGCCCTCCAGAGCTGGGGAGGGAAAGGGCCCGCAATGCTTGTCTGGAAACCCCATGTATTTTGGATCCCTTCCACCCCTTCTTACTGTATTCTCTTCCCAAATTCACAGCAAAACTGTGGGGTCCTAGAGCTTGTCCCTTTAACGGGACTCTTCTGAGAAATTGGCATAATTAATAATCATTTCAATTCAACTAGTATCTACTTGAGCCCTGGCTGGGTGGAAGGCACATCAGGAAGCCACTCACATTAGAATAAGGCACGGCCCTTCCTTCAGTGGTTAAAGTAGAAGGCTCTAAATGTCTCTGTTTACAACTTGACCTTGGACCACTATGTTTGTCACTCCTTTGGGAATGGGGTAGAATAGACGTTAAATCCAAATCTCACTATATGCTCTACTTCCTCTTTACTCAACTTGGTGTAAGTATCTGTATGCAGAGGAATCTAACTAGGGCTCAGGCACATTTCTGAAGGCAAAAATGCTTGAAGTGTGTTCACGAAAAGGAGCTTGTCCCAGCAGAGAGGGGACGGAGGCTGTTGTTGCCCATGCCTCAGCTCCATTTTTGCATTTAAAGTTTACCCGAGGGTCATAGGTCTCCTCCAGCCCCTGCAAGTAGCTGCATATCCCTCTCTCCTGCCTTCTTCCCAGGTGACATGGCATAAAGAGAGCAGGCACATTTAGGACCAGAGGTGTTGGTTGTTACCCCATAGTGTGGATGAGGAATCTGTGGCTGGATGGGCTGGGTGGCCTGTGTGTGGTGACATAGTTCATGGGTAGCAGAACCAGCAAAACCCCTTCTCCTAGAGCTCCTTGCAGGTCCAGGAATATGGCTCACTTTGCCCCACTCAGAGGACATCTTTTATTCCACCATTTGAGATGGTCATACACCAACTCACATTGACCTTTCCTTAGCCTTTATCCAGTAAAACTGGCAAAATGGGCATGAGGGTGAGACACTTACAGATTTAGCCAACTGTCTTCCTGCTGTTCTGTGTGTATATTTTCCCCCAAGATTTGAAATAAAGGGCAAAGTGGTTTCTTATCACTTAAGGGCCATATTTTTAAGTGTGCACTGAAGGCTACTCTAGGGCCAGGTAGATATAATGAAGACTCATCTTTACTTAGTGTGCTACCGTTTTCAAGTTTCCCTTGGTCTTATTTTCTCCTGTTACAGAAGAATGGTTATTACTCCATCATGTAAATGCATAACCTGACACTGGATGAGTTGGGTGGGCTGCGCATTGTTGCACAATTAATGGGTGGCAGAACCAGGCAGAAGTAGATATCAGATCTGTGTCTGTAAGTTTTTTCTATAACCTTCTGTCTTTCTGAAATGACATCCTGTTGCAAAACTCAGCCATCCTGGGAGATTTTGCATCAGGCACTTCCAAGTAGCTCATGACCCTCAGATTGACAGAAACTATAAATCAGATATTTTCTGAACCAGCACCTTGGTGTTTTAGTAAATACAGTTTTGCAAATATGTTTATGCCATTTCTGATGAATCACCAGATGCAGAGATAGTCATAGCACAGAGAAGTGGTTTTCATTACCACTCCATATGGGACTTTTCTAAACCTATCACAAATGACTATTGTTTCAAAAATTGTAAGTTTGTACTAATTTTCGTCTTATAGAAATGGGGTAAAAATAGTACAAATTGCTCCCTGTATGCTGGCCCTGCTTCCCCTAATGTAATTAAAATGTTAGAGGTTAATAATGACCATTTAATTTTGTTTCTTAAATCAACAAGCACTAATGCAACCTAAGTGCCTGCTCCCTGAAAACTCGCTTTGTAAAAGCAGTACAAATTTTGTAGACCATGACCCCAAAGATCCTTTCGGAGAAGGTATAAAGAGGGGAAACAAAGATAAATACAGGTATAGCAAGCACAGGTTGGACCTAAGGGTAGGAAATGAGGCTGACTTACCATCCTAGAGAAGCGCTGCTGAAACTTGACTAGGAATGTTCAGAGGTTTAAAAGCCCAATGGAAATGGATCAACTCCATTACTGTTCCCTCTCCAATGTTTTGAATTTGTTGAATGTTCTGCCCAATATGAGAGGGTAGGGGTGGAGGGTGGTGCTATGGTATGGAGGAAAAAAGTACACATTTTACAGTCACTGTGCATAATTCAATGACAAAATGAAAGTTTATAGAAATATTACTCAACTATGTGTATCAGCTGAACATTTAAAGATGCCGGGAGGTAGTTACTTCCATTCCCAGCCCTCATTAGACACCTACCAAGAACAAAATATACAGAGACTCTTGCTTTCCCCAAGCTCATATCTCAAGTGCTGGTTCAGAAAAAGCTTATAATTTTAGTGATTTTGCCTTCTCTTCTTTGTTCCAAGATGATGACTTTTTTTTTTCCAATAAGATGATGATTCATTTATTTTCACAAAGAAATTCCTCCTTTCTTTAGGGCATAAGGGAAATGGTTTTATGAGACAAAATATTCACAGTAGCTTTTAAGAAACAGTTAAATGTATTTGTGTTTTTCCATACCTAAATAGTCTCACAAGGCAAGCCCATAAACAAATTATGTTTTGTTTCTTATGACTTGCTCTTAGTGAACAGAAATAAATAACTCAGGAAGTCCACAATAAGGGGGAGTGATTAGAAAGCAGAGCATTCCATGAGACACCACCTGTTTATTTCATTGGGAAGTGACTGTCATTTAGGGAGGGAATGGAATGAAAGGACATTAAGTGTCTAAGCCTGGAAGTCGCAGGAGACAAAGGCAGAGAAAACCAGCCGGTGTCAGTGTCTCCTTCTTTGCATCCCTACTGTGGCCTGGCCTGTGCTGATTCAGCCTCTTTTTGTCACTTGATTTATTCCTGGTTACTATTTCCATGTGGCATGTGCTTCTCTTCAGAGGCCCTTGGGAGTGTTTCCAATTGTGATTGTCAAAAATAGTTCTTCAAAGGGCACAGCATTCTTAGAAGATGCACTCGGGGCTTTGTGTTTCCAGCTGAGTTGGGCTTGACTGCTTGAGGTCTGCAGAAAGTGTCTGAGTAAACCACAAAAAGGATGTCATCCTGGATAGGAAGTGCACCCCACCGCCCCAGCAGTGCTGATAAGTGGAGCTCAGGGCCTTTTCCATGGGAACCATAGCTTTGGAATTCACTTCCTTTTTTGACATGGATTCCTCTGAGATACTTACATCCTCTTTAAATGGGTTTCCAGGTCTTGTCATAGAAATGAGAGTCCTGACTAGTTGGAGGGAGGAACAAGGTGACTGGAGAGGCAGGAGGTGGAGGAATGACGTGGTGTGTCAGAGGGAGAGGTGACTCAGTTCCACAAGTGAGGCATTCCTGGCAGCTGGTGTTCTGAAAACATGTGTGGAGGGTGAAGAGGTATGGAGAAACCTATTACCAGAAACGGAGTCTGCCGTCAGACCCCTCAAAAGTATTACAAAATCACTCACTGTATATCTCACACTTTTAGGCCCGGTCTCTGGTCACATATATCTAACATTTCAAATTGACTCTTGAGTTCTGTTCATTTCCTTCACAACTCAGCACAAAGTCAACCAGGTCCTAGCTTAATAAGTCCAGGGACCATGAGTTAAGGCTTGAGATTTTCTTCTTCCGGCACCTGGCGAGTTCCATCCTCATCTTAATTATGACTGCTGAGTTCATGAGTGCCAAGTAGTCTCACATACTCATTCGCTTTTCATTTTCATAAAAAGGAGGGAACAGAGAATATGTTCAAATTATTGCCAGAAAACAGCTGTCTAAACAAGAATGACGCTGATGCTAAAGGCAGCATGTGGGCATGGCCTGGAGGTTTAATGTTTGTTAGCTGATTTGCCAATATTCAGAAGCAGAATGTGGACTTTGTTGAGAGTGTTGTTCTAATTAGGAGAAGTCAAGATTGGGAGCATCAAGATCAGCCTGTAGAGGATCATCCAGTAGCTCAAGCCTAAATGGGGAAGGCCCGCGTCTATCTTTATTATTATTATTTTTTTTCCTTAATGTGGGTACTGGAGGTTGACCTCAAGACCTTGCGCTTGCCAGCAAGCACTTGTGCCACTGAGCGATATCACCGGCCCTTTTTTTCCTTTATGTGGGTTCCAGGAGTCGAACTCAGGACCTTGCGCTTGCCAGGCAGGCGCTTATGTCGCTGAGCTATCTCACCGGCCCCCCACGTCTGTCTTGATGGGCCTACACCCATCCACCTGCCTCATCCAAGATGTCTTGTGTTTGCTGCTTTTTAGCTTTCCAAATGGTCTCTTCTACTCCACTTTGACTATGATTCTTAGCATAAGCGCTTACTGGGCTTTCTCAACGAGGCCTTCCATGTTGGATTTATTTATGGTTTAGTGCTAAGGGTTGCTCAGGACAGCTGGCAACATCCTTGGCCCAGGGGTGTAGCTGGAACTGTCCAACTGGAGGCACTACCTGGGACTCCCCAGATACAGATCAAAGTGATTTCTGTCCATTCTGTGGTGGAGCCGTTATTCCTCAATAGCCTGGGCCCTCATCCCTGGATCCATGCTGCTTGCCCTTGGATAAAGGACAAGAACGATGAGCCAGTGTTGTCCAGTGAGTCTGTGGACCACTTTGGAATCCCACTGTGGAGTGCTAATTGGAGGCTGCTGGGTGCGAAGGTAAGTTCGTGTGTGGCTTTGACAGGCATTGCCTCACAAGCCACATTGAAAGTCTTTTTCTTTTAAAAGGTGAGTTAAGTCCATTTACATGTATTCATATGAATAATATTTGACATCAACTCTGCCATTTTATAATTACAGTGTTTGTATTTTGTCATCTTTTCTGTATTTCTAAGATATGTATTCTCCTCTTTGCTATCTTTATATATACTTACATGTACACACATATATGTAAACAAGGTGTGGTCAAAAAATATGAATGCTTACACTGAAATATTTATTACAGTAAAAGATACTGTTATCCCCCTAAAAATACCCTCCTCACTTTGAACACACTTATCCCATCATTCTTGCCACTTTCAGAAGCAGTTCTAGAAGTCCTTTTTCATGTCATCGGTTGAACTGCTGTGGCTGCTTCAATGATGTAAATTGATTTAAAACATCTATCTTTCATGGTCATTTTGACTTTGGAGAAGAGTTAGAAGTTAGGCAGTGCCAGATCTGGTGAATGAGGTGGATGAGGACGTACTGTAATGTTTTTATGAGCCTTTGGATGGCACTTGGCAGCAGCATTCACCATATTTTTTAATCAAACCTCATAAAGACACCTACAAATGAGGACTTCCAAAACTGCTACGGAAAGTAGCAAGAATGATGGTATAAGTGTGTTTGAAGTGAGGGAGAATATCTTGAGGGAGATTAATGACAATATTTTTTTTAACTGTAATAACTTTTTAAAATTTAAATGTTCACTGTATATTTCAGTCACTCCTTGCATATGTATGTGTTTAAGAAGTTTTGTATTTTTGTCCTAGTTGTTACATTTGTACTTACTTTTTTTCATTTCCTTGGTCCCTGGCCTGAGTGAGAGTATTTGGAGGGAAGAATAGGCAGAGAAGTCAGGTGGACTGTGGAGCCTTTAAGGCTGGCCTTTGACATTCTGTTCTTGCAGGCACCTGGCTGGATTGCATGCCCTCTTTGACATTAAGACTTTCACAGTGAATTTTGGAGCAATGTAAGTTACTTGTGAGTGGAGCCTTCAGCAGCCAGTGCAGATTGCCTGCATTCCTTCTCCCAGCCAGTGTAGTCCCCAAAGCAGTGAGTGGAGTGACTGAGTGGAGGCCTCTGTGACCCACACGGGTCCCTCAGACTTGGATGTGGACAGAGCCACCCGGGAATCAGCTACAATGCAATTCTGATTCTATGTTTCTATGGAGGGCCTGGGATTCTGCAGCTCTGACACATTCCCAGGTGTTGTCAAAGCTGTTAGTTTATAGAGCACATTTTTAGTAGCAAGAAATTGAGCCACTGAAGTTTGTCTGCTTTTGCTCTGCTGCTTATCTCCAGTATATACTAACCTGTGGTCCTCAAGTGGGGTTTCTGGGGAAGGTGCATCAGTGACACCAGGGACTTGAGTGCACAATCCTGGGCCTCATTCCAGATCAGCTGAACTAAAAACTTGGAGGGGTCCTAGCAGCCTGAGTTTTACCAAACCTACTATGTCATTCTGTCATATATTACCACTAACCTGGCCTATCTAGACCTTGCTAGACCTTTAGGGCTTGCGTCTGGCTTTGAGTAACTAGACCCTCAAAATGAAGTGGTTTGAACCTGTAAGAAAAAAGGAAAGAAATCCAGAGGTGAGGGGTCTGCAGCGGGTATGGTAGGCCTACAGTGTTTTCAGGAACCCCATCCTCTGCCTTCTGCTCCACTTTCTCTCAGGTTTGGGGCTCTAATAATTTTCCTTATAGAATAGTTGCCAGAACTCCAGCCATCACACTCATATCCACAGTGAATGAATAACAGTGGGCCCATCCCTTCTCTAGACCTTCTTACTTCTCCCAAAAGACCAGCTTAGATCTACTAGATTATACCATAGCAGTAGTATATACTAAAATGATGTTTTTAGCCAGACTCATTGCCATCTTGAGCAAAAGGAGGATTTTCTAAGTAAAAAGAACAAGAATGGTTATTGTGTACACAACCAGTCACGTGTACCACAGAGGTGTTGGGGCATGAAGTCTCCATGTTAAGACACATGGACAGAGTTGCATTCTGTAAGCTGGAAGGGTTCATGGGTTTGACTACAGACTTTAATTTACTAGTTAAGGGGGAGGCATTGTTGGGTACAGGTCCATTTCCAACCGAGGTGGTAGGAGTGGTGGGTAGAGTGGATGGTAATAGTCGCTGCTGGGAGGTGGAGTGGAGGCAGTAGACGTTGGTGGTAGCGGGCTTGGTAATGGAGGTGATGGATATTGCTGATGGGGGATTGGAATGGAGGTGATGGACATGGTGGTTAGAGTGGAAGTGTGATGGGCATTGGAGATGAGGGAGGTTTGGAATGGAGGTGATGGGCGTTGGTGGTAAGAGGAACTGGGGTGGAGGGGACGGATACTGGTGAGGGCTTGGGAGTGAAGGTGATAGACATTGGTGGAGGGATTGGAGTGGAAGTTATGGACATTGGTGGGAGATGGAGTGGAGGTCATGAACACTGGTGATGGGGGCTATGGAGTAGAGATGATGGACACTGGTGAGAGGTTCAAGTAGAGGTAGCCTTTGGTGGTGGGGGAGGTGATAGGCTTTGGTTTGTGTGGGTTTGGAGTAGAAATGATGGTTATTGGTTGTAGAAGTCATGAGGGCAGAAACTTGGAGTTTTTGCTGCTCTGTCTCAAGTGCCCTCTAACAAAGCCCTGCACATAGTAGCTACTCAATAAATAGTTGCTGAATTGGAGATTAAGGGGTTGAGACATTTCCTCAGTAGAATAGGAGAGACCAACAACCAACTTTATTTCTCCTCCCTAGATTACTAAAAACTCTAGGTTTCAGGGTAATGATGGAAAAAAGTCTGATGTGTAAGCCACCCTCTTCTCCACACACAGATGCACACACACACACACACACACACACACACACACACATATATATATATTTGGAGGTGAGAGTCTGGCCCTGTGCAGACAGGTCACTTTGCAAGAGCATTGACCATGATTCTCCTCTACTGTTTGACACTTGGCAGATGAGCTTGTTTTGACCAAATTTTAACATGCAGTGCTAGCCAATTAGTAATGTTGGAGCACCCAAGAAAAGCTAAAAGATGAGGGATGGAAGCCCCTGAAATGGTCAGGCAACATGGTAAGAGTGGCTATCGATAGCAACGCACCCCCCCTACCCGTCTTCCCTGTAACCCCACCTTGATGAACCTGGAATTTGTGTCCCACTGGAAGTGGAAGAAGGTCTTGTTCCCTTTTGAGCTGTATCCACAGTGGCAAGGAAAGAACTGCCTGGTGTATTAGTCAGGTGTCAGGGCACATGTTTGTGATCCCAGCACTTTGGGAGGCTGAAGCAGGAGGGTCACAAGTTCAAGCCCAGCCTGGGTGACTTAGTAACTTCACAAGACCCTGTCTCAAAATACAAAATGGCTGGTGATATGGCTCAGTATCACAAAAAAGAAAAGAGGTCATGTATTAATGCACTAGAAATGTGCCCTACTTCTCCAAGACAACCACTGTGAACATTTGGGGGAGTGTCAGATTGTCAGTATACTTTTCTATAGTTCTAGGGTTTGTTTGTTTGTTTGGGACAGTGATCATTTTTCCCTTTTATAATTTAGAAAAAGTTGAAATATGTCTTCATAAAAAATCTACTGATCACTTCAATTGTGACGAAGTTTTGAGAAATGCTTAAAATGTTCTTTTTCTATGTGCTTTGGAATCTGAATCATACTTTGCGATGAAGGGTTATGGGAAAAAACAATAATCTGGGACTATTTCTTGTGTGGAAGGTCAGAAGGGATAGGCTAATAGTTAACCAGACCTTGTGTCTCTTTATCGTCTTTTCTAAGGTAGTTGAGGTCACCCTGTTATTAAGAAACAGGCAAGAGTGTGTGTGTGTGTGTGTGCATGTGTGTGTGTGTGATTTCTGCCTTCTAGGTACTTTTCATATGTTTTAAGATTTTGGTCATCAGTCTGAAAACCTCTAAGATTATTACATAATTGCAAAAACAGCTCTGGGTAGTTATCCAGCATCCTTGCTGGATATTCTCGGGAGAGGGGAGGATAAAATGTATTCCTCCTTTGCAGCAGCTACATATGTGGGTACTACTGTACATAAGAGCTGCATTACACAATTCTCCACATATTATCTTGAAATGTGGCCCTTATACCATAGCAGTAGACTGGGATTTTCCTTTTTATCTAAATGCACAGCGTGTCTCTGATGACTAGCCTTGTACATTTGTGTCCTGACACCACACTGACATCTGAAGAGCAGCCCTCCCTTCCCAACTGTCTGCCCTGGCTTCCAGAGGGGGAAGCTCTTTTCGTAGATCACGAGTGCCTGCTCTCACTTTTTACAAGCCAGTCTGATTTCTTGGTCATCCACCCCTTTCCCCTTCTGTCTTCTTTAAGAAGAACTTGTAATGGTTAATGTTTATAGCAGAAGAAAACTATGTGCTGTCTAGGAAGGAATGGCATCAGCAGGAAGTCTCATTTCCTTCAAGGGAAGTTCTCGCTTATTGTGTGCTGTCTCTTTGGACACCCCCCAATCCTTTCCAGCTGATTTGCATGTGTTCTCATCCCCTTGTCACTCCCATTTCTTTGTCTTTTTTCCTCCCAGTGGCACCAGCTCCAGCTCTGCTGTTGCTGTGTGAATCAGCTTTGGGACTTTGTGGGTAAACCAGCTTACTGCTCTTGGCCTCTCTGCTTGGAGCTGTTTCTCCCATTTGCTGTCTGCCTCCTCCCCCTTTTCCTTACTCCCATCCTGGGCTGCAGTGTTGCTATATAGAAATTGAACAGAAATACGCTGAAACAATTACTGGTTGATTTTAAACAGAAGTCTGGGGTGGCATACAGTGGTACCAAATGGAGATGCATTTCTACATGAGGCAACTGTTTTAATCTGCAGGCAAAAGATGAAGCCTCAACCAGTAAAAAGGCAGAAAAAGTATCCTCCAGCCTGGCTAATAGAAAAGCCTTGTTTGTTCTGTTAGTTATTTCTCGGAGACCATAAGCTACTCTACTTTTTAAAATTTCATTTTCCTTGAGCTGTAATTGAAGATAGTTTCAGGTTCTCTCTCTCTGTCTCTCTCTCTCTCTCTCTTTGAAAGGCAAAGAATGAAGCGAACAGTACTTACTTAGGGAAGTTGTGCATTTATTGAGCACCCATTGCTCCTGCCTTTCCCTTCCTCTTCAGTGGCTCCTGTGTCCATGAATTAGCATGCATCATGCAGGAAACTGAACTGCTTGCCCCTCTGCAGGAGCCTCTCATGTGTCGGTACCAAAAGAAGGACAGAAAAGTCTTGCAGAGAAAGAGAGCATTTGTGTGTCCTCTATGAGCCCACAGGTGCTATTCAGAATGGGCACCTATCTGACCAACACCCCGCCCCTTCAAGCTCCCTTATGTGGTTTCCAGGCAGATGCTGTAGTTATGGGTTTGCTGGAGGAGAACCCACAGGAGAGGGAGGAAGGTGAGGTAGGCAAGCTTAATAAAGAAAGGAGACATGGAGTTTTAAGAGGTGCTGGAAGTGGAGGGCAGATGGTGGCTACTTATGGCAGCAGCAAATAGCCCCAGGACCTTTAGGAGACCCAGAGGCCCACCAGGCAGCTGAGTGTAGAAATTGATGTTTATATAATGGCCCAGAGACATCACCACAAGCTTCAGCTACTGTATTTTTAATACAGTATTTTTAATTTTTAATTTTGAGGTGGGGGAGGGGGAGCAGTACCACCAGAAACATTAAAGTATGGGGAAAACATGTCTTGAATTTATGGAGAGAGGCCCATCTTGTTCAGAAATGTCTCTTTGGTTGATTTGTTTGTTGCAGTCTGTTTTAAAGAAGGTGGGATTTGTTTAGAGCTGAGCCCCAAACCCATAGAAACCATCCTTCTCTACCACGGTGAATGTTCCAGAGAGCTGAAGTTGCATCTTTAACACCAAAACACATTTAACACAATTTAAACTAATGCGGATATAAATGATTCCAAAGTGAGTTCTACATGTTATATACATGCTTTGGGCTGAGTGTCCCAAACAGCTGTCTTTTGTGAGCCTGTGTGTCACTTTTCATGGTGATGTTGTTCTTCCTTTGAGATTTGACTAACAGGGTCCTGCTGCTGCGCTGGTCCATTTCAGCCACCACGGGGCATTTTCTAGTTGTGTGCTGTAAACCCAAGTGTCACAGTTGCCAGAACTGTGCCCATGAGGACAGTGGTTCAAGAGGGGCTCACATAAGAACAACAAAGGTCTGTATGTCTCCTTAATATTGGGAAAGAATAAGTAAAGTATCTTTGTTTATCAAATTGGTTTATTATGACTCTAGCTAATGGGAGTAAAGTGTCCTGAGGAAGGGACACCTTGTTCTCATATCGTACCAGGGCCCTGCATGGGCTGGTAATATCCCACCTCTTGTCTAGATTTGGATGTTCTCTCAGCTGATCTAGATGATGTATTGGTGAGGCCTCTCTCTGTCCTGTCCTTGCCCTGCTGCTTGGCTCAGCTCAGGATCCACATTTTACTGTGGACAGTGTCCTGCTCAACCTGTCCATGGTAAGATTCAGAACTATGTTAGCAAACTTCACTTTGCTACAATGAAATGCATGAGAAAATCAACCTAAAGGAGAAAAGATTTATTTTGGCTCAAAGTTTCAGATGTTGTAGTCCACAATCATTGACCTTGTTGTTATGGTCCTGTGGTGGGGCAGAACATTCCGACAGGGAACACATTTTGGAGTAAAGCTGCTCACTTCATGGTGGCCAGGAAGCAATTGGAGGTGGAGGGTGTGTGTCAAGGACGTGCCCCCAAGGACCTACTTCTTCCAAGCAGATCCCACCTCCTTAAATTTCCACCACCTTCCAACAGCCCATTAAGTTATGAATCTATCAAGAGGTTTATCCATTCATGATGTGAGAGCCCTCATTATTAATTCATCTAAAGTCTACACCTCCAAACATGGCTGTGTTGAGGACCAACCCTCCAACACATGAGCTTTGAGGGAGAGGCATTTAAAATCCAAACCATAATAAGAACAGAATAGTCCACTTCCCTGAACCTACTCTTCAGCCAGCCCACATGCCTGATCACATGCCAGCCCTGCCTGATGCCCCTCAGGTCAGCCCCTTGTGTTCATGGCTTGCTACTCTCTTCCCCAGAACTATATCGCATAAGCTCTCAAGTCTGCTGGACTTTCTTTGGGAAGCTTTTGTCTAACAGACACAATGACATTTTATGTCTTTACCTGACTTTGTGGTTGCTTTTCAGTATTTTGGTACTAAGAACATACAGTATTAGTTAGGGAGACTTGCACAGGTAGGAAAATTATACACAAAAATCAATGGATGGTGTAACAAACAATTCAGGTGTGCAGTTGTATCCAGTGGCACATGAGTGGGCATCATCTAAGAAGGGCTCAGAGATGAGGTCTGAAGCTCAGGGAAAGTTTTGCCTCTTCACTTAGGAGGTGGCTTGGTGAGTGCTCTCTTTAATATCTTTCAGTTGTAAATACAGTGCATCTCACAACGACAGTGAGCTTGAGGAAAGCAGAACTGGGAACTGCATAATGATCCAAGAGTCTTTTCTTGTGAGTCAAAGATATGAAGATAATAGAAACAATTCCATTGGGCAGAATGTTTTTGTTGGTTTTTGTTCAATTTCTGGTACAGTGCTCAATTCTGGGATAAATAAGTTTGCTGGTTAGTTGAGTTATGGAATATCACATGTTTTAGAAAAGGGAATATGAGAGTATTACTATTTGGAGGAAATCTGTGGTCCCCCAGCCCCTGCATCTGCCAGACTCAGAGAGGAAGTATTGAACTTGAGACCAAGTAATAGACGTACCTGGCAGAAAGAGTGCTTCACTTTCATGCTTCTCTGAATATTGGCAGAACCTGCAGTGGAAATGGGTCCTCACTGGGCAGCGACATTTTGAAATTCAGGGCACGAATGAAGAATCCTAAAGTCCAACCTGCATACATTGTGTGTGGGCGCACAAGACTGTGCTGCTATGTCCTGCAAATGCTGCTTACAGATATGTTAATGGCCAGTGATTCAACCTTTCAGTAGCCACAAGAAGAGAACAGATCAATGAGTTGTCTGAAAATTTCTTCTTTGCCAACATATTTTTCTCTCCTCTTGTAGTTGTACACTAACTACATGCTACTTTCTGGAGTTGTTTTAACTCTTTCAGATTACAAGTGAAATATCTGACTCACACTGAATTACTCACATAATAATTTACATCAAACCAGTTACAGTGTATTAGTCAGCTTTCTGTTGCTATAACAAATACCCGAGATGATAAATTTATAAAGAAAAAAGGTTTATTTTGGCTCACCATTTTGGAAGATTCAGTCCATGATTGGGAGGATCCATTGCTTTTAGGCCTTTAGTGAGGGGAGAGGGCAGCCAGAACCTGCTGGCAGAAGCACATGGTTTAGCAAAACCATTGACTTCATGGCTAGAATGAAAGAGAGGAAGAAGAAGGGTTGAAGCCCAACTCTCCCCTTCAAGGGTATGCTCCCAATGGCCAGAAAACCTCTCACTTGGCCCATCTCTTAAAGTTTCTACCACCTCCCAAGAGCACCAAGCTGGGGACTAAGCCTTTAATACAAGGGCCCTTGGGGGATGCATATTTATGATCCAAACCATAGTAGATAGATGGATGGATAGATGGACAATAGGTAAAATGATTGCTAGTTCATAGAGGTCTGAAAAGATTGATTAATCTTTAGGGCTCTATAAATGCATTACTTTAAATAATTTATCACCAGGATGGATCCATATTATATGACAGACTAAGGCTGCAATCATTAATAAGTAATTTCATTTTTTCTTCTTTAGGAGAACATTTAATGAAAATAAATAATATAGAAAGGAATGTATATTTTGGAATTTTTTCTGTCTACAATATATTTCACTTAAACAGAACTGATATTTGAGATAAATTTTAGAAAGATTCTTTGTCATTTATAAAACGCAACCTTGTGATAGTTGACAAATCCTCTCTCCAAATGGCAAGGGCCAAAATAAAACCTGCACTTCAGTACTTTCAATATATCAAACACTGGGGTATAGTAGGAAGTTTACCTGTATTTTGTTTGTTCAGAAGAACATGGAAACCTGAGTTACCCCTTTAGTGAATCAGGAAATTGAGAGCTGCCAAATTAAAGATTTACCCGGGCTGGATCCCAAGAAAGTGCCCAGGATGGGGGCTGTACCCTAAAGTCTATGTTCTTATCACAACTGCATACCCCAGTGTTACCCACACTCTGCTATTCTCATTGGCTGGGACACTAGAGGCTTGGGGACAGAGGGGCTGGAACAGACTATAGACACTGACAGATTGTTGGGAGGTCAGTGTTATTATCAGAGTAGGTGGTTGTGGACCATTTGTTTTTGGGTAGAAGACCTTTGAGAAAATACAGTAAGAATCTTCAAGTTAATCCAGCAGATCTCAGGATTTCTGTTTTTTTTTTTTTTTTTTTTTTTTTCTTTTGGCCCAACACACAGGAAGGTTAGGACACATTCTCACCGGTAGCAATGGCTCCCACCCCAGATGCAGCCATTCCCCTTAAGGGTGTCAACATGGGGTACAGGGAAACTAGTGAAGGGTCACAGCTTTACTTAAAATAAGTAACTCTTTAAACAATTTAGAGTATACTAAAAGAAAAGAACTTTGGAACATCAACATATATAATGGGTGGTGTAGAGAAAGTCTCTCTTCCACTCCTGTTTCTGGTCCTGCCTTGTCCTTTCCCACTGTGGCCTGGTTTCCCAACTCTGGGGCCTTCCAGAGATATTCTGTGTACAGAAGCATTCATTTGCTGGAAAAGCAAATCCAATATACTATCCCGCATTTTACTTTATTCATTTAGCAATATGCCTTAGATCTTATTCCACATCTACACAACAGCATCCATCTCATTTTTTAACTGCTACAAAGCATGGATGTACTTAGTTTATTTAACCAGTCCCCTGTTGATTACATAAGGTGGTTTCTAGGCCTTAGCTATTACAATGTGGAAACCAGCAACATGTTGCACACATCTGTAGATCAACCCATTGCTTCATTAGAGCTATGCACAGTGATCTGATAAGTTGTTTCCTACCTCTATATTCACCACAGTATATTATTTGGCATCAGTATTTCTGTAATAATACTAGCTAATGTTTCTAAAATGTTGACTGTGTATCAGATACCATGCTAAACACTGTATGTGCATTATTATTTTACTATATTATTCTATTTTAACATCTGGTATTTATGTAAGTAATATCATATTATCTGATTATAAGATATAATTTTAAAAATTACAATATATCTATATATTATATAAAACTAAATGGTATAATAAATGGATTCTATTTAATACTTATTAATTCATTATATTACTGTATCACCTAAATTTTATAGATGAGGCTGGCCAGCTTAAAGGGGTGGAGGTGGGGTTTGAGTCCGGGTACTCTGGCCTGAGTCAGGGTGCGGAATCATCCAGTCTATGGATCACTAGAGGACATGTGACCTGAGTTCCTAACGGCTCTGCTGAGCATGACAGCAGTGTATCCAAACGGAGCTCTAACCAGATTCAGGGGCAGTCTTACAGGAATGACGAAGATCATATGGTAAAAGTTTGAGAACATGAGGGCGTATCGATGTGACAGGTCCCCGGAGGCACTGCTGTAACCCCACCAGCTTGCCTCCAGGACAGCAGCATGGGCAATAGATGTGAACACATTAGACATGGGCTTGTTAGACACTTTGAGCACAACTCTCATTTTATCTTTAGTAGAAACAAAAGTGTTTTCTGGAAGCAGCAAGAACCAGCAAGGAGAAGCACGTGTGACTCTGTCCGCTCCTCCAGTGGAGCAGAAGCCCATTAAACAGTTCCTTCCTGACGGGAACAGTTCCCCAAACGATGGCTGTCCATCTAGTGACCTTTCTAAGCTCACAGAGAGACGACCTCCAAGCTTCCTGAGACCTAGAGTCCCTTTGCCTGGGTTCCTTTGCCCCTTACAAGATTCACGCGCCTCTCCACAAGAAGACAGTGGTGCTCAGATAGAAAGAGAGCTCCCCAAAGGTAAGGAGTGAGGGTGGCGGTCAAGAGGATTCTTTCTTAATTGTTTTGTGGAAAATGGAGCAAGATCTTCCCGGGCGCCCAAGCCTGTGGTCCACAGGCTCGCCTTATTGAGATATCAGAGGAGAGAGAGAGCAGAAACAGCTCACGTGGTGGGACATTTAGACCTTACAAGCAGTCAAAAAGCAGCCCCGTGTGGGTCAGAGCTCCCAGTCCTACTGGGCATAAGGCTGGTACCAGCAAGGTGAGAGGCCGCCCTGGAGCACAGCAGGTTCTGACCTTAGCTCAGGAAAGTCTGAGAAGTTGGTGCGGCTGCTCTGAAGCAGCAAGGCTGACCAAGCATTCCTGTAACAGCCTAGCAGGGACAGTGGCTGAGGGCTGAGGCCCCGCGTGTTGCTGACACTAGTGTGTGAACTCACTAGACTCCACAGTGCCCATGAGGCAGGCCCAGGCTCAGCCCGTCACAGAGAGGGGAACCAAGTAGAATGCAGGCATCATTTCTCTGGAGGTCATTCTGCTGGCCATTCCTGGATAGTGCAGTGGGTGATGACGTCTAAGAAGGCAAAAATGAAAGTGGTCTATGGTCCCCAGTATGTCAGTGGGATAGTTTAGATTTTCTATCACTCTAAGAATTTTCTCAAAGTATTACAGAGAAGAACTGAAAGAAAGATACAAAATTATATAGCTTTGCATTGTAAAAGTTAAAATGGTTATGGTAATGTATGAAAGTGTCTCTTGGAACTCGTTAATCCCTAGCTCCTCATTCATCAATCCATCACAGAAGCAATTATTAAACATCTACTGTGTGCCGGGGTCAGGGCACCTCGTCCTCCAGGCTCTCAGTCCAGTACAGGACAGAGTGACCAGCATTACTCTGACTGTGGCCTCCTAGGAAGCTGAGGGTGGCCTGGCACTCTGAGAGGGCCTGGCAGAAATGTCTTCCCCCTAAAAAAGATTCTGAGCAGGAACTTGAAAAGTGATTAGAGGTTTAAAAATGAGGCCAAGAGCAAAGAACATTGCAGGCTGAGGGAGAGGCATATACAAAACAAAGGAATGGAAAGCACATGGCTGATTTGGGGAACTGTGAAGGAACCATGGGCCAGAGCACAGGGGTGGGCTTCTAGTGTGAGGGACCCAAGGTGTATCCATGGTTTCAAGTTGGAAGAGCCTTCTAAAACCAAAGCTGGGGTCTGACTGAAGGCAATGAGGTTTGCTCTGAAGGACACTTTCTCATAAGCAATGTGATAGACAAATGGCAGATAGGTCTCAGCCCAAGCAAGAAAGAATGAACGGTCACTGTGTAGGAGGCCATAGATATTTTGGATTCAATGGGCAGATCCTTGTTATGGAAGTGAAGAAGATGGGAAGATGGGAGAATTAGGGCTGCCTTTGGGTTACTGATTCTGGTAATGGTAAGACGGTGTAGAGGGATTCAAAGAAAGTGTGTCTTCCCTGTGAGCTAGAGGAAATGTTCACAAGAAACAGGAGCAGTATGGTGGAGGGGAGAATTGATTTGTTAAGGAGGGGGTCTGGAGGTTAATGGGTAGGCCTGGGCTAATCTGGGCTGATAGTTGGACATTGGCTAACCTGGGTAAGTGGTTATACCTAAAGAGGAGATGGGCCAACAGGGAAATCCTCCAGAAGGAACAAGAGCAAATGCTTGGAGATATGAAAGAGAATGACATGAGAATGTCTAAGTAGTGTGGTCTTGGTAGAGAATGACAGTGACAGGTGGCAATGGAACATTCACCATGAGGAAGCCACGCAAGGTCTGGTCAGCTTGGGCTCGTCAGAACTAGGGAACATTGATGGATGTTGAATAGAGATAGGACAGCTGGTCTAGCCAGAGAGGATCTAGGCATGAACCATGACAATGACAGAAGATTCAGATGAGCTGCATCCTATGGTCAGATGAGCCTTCGGATGGCCACTTTAGCTTTCCCAAAAGAACCAGCTCTTTGAGGCACCTGGCTTGGCACTGTGGAGCATAATGTGGTCCAGCCCTTGAAAGAGCCACAGGCTCACAGGGTTAGAACATCATCTTACGATCCCTCTCACGACCCATGCGGTTGAATGGGTGAAGGGTGTTTCTCCTCAGAAGGTTGACAGAGTCAGGGACAGATCCCTGTCTTGGGGAAGGGAGACAGTGCCCTGAAGCCTGGAGATAGGAGGTCACTGGACAAGAGAACTAAAGGGGTTTGTGGGGACAGGAATTGAGAAGAGATAAGGAAGACTTCGTGCTGGGTCAGAGGGGGAGGGTTTGGTGAGGCTGTAGTTGGGCTGGGGAAAGTGAAATAGGGAGAATAAGGAGGCTCGAATGGGAAGGGTGAGCTAAGGATAGACCAAAGGATTTATCCTTGTTTTCCAGGCTGAGGCATTGGTCAGGAAGTGGCCGGTAAATTCTTACTAATCTCCCTTCTACCACCCTAAGTGCTGAGGAATCAACTCATTTCCTGACCTTTTCCAGAAAGGAAAATCAAAATGGCCCCAGGGAGAGGCCAAAGCCAGCTCTGAGAGAGAAATCATCCCAATTACTTATGTAAAGCCAGTGATAGACTCAGACAAATTAAAGGGAGAGATAAATAATTGAATGCCATCCCCCGTCCTTATATCATTAGTGTAGCAAACATGAGATAGATTAATATGCTGTCCCGAAACAACCCAACTGTAATAATTGTACAGGACACACTTAATATGCAACAGAGAATAGAGAAATTTCTGTTCATTTTCAGCAAAGGCATTGTAAGCATCAGAAGTCAAGGAAATACCTCCATGGCATAATTAGCCAGTCATGAAGTATGGCTGACTGTGAGTGCTCCTCCCTGTGACCGGGGCAGCCGGGAGGGTCTGTGATGAAGCATGATCTTGTCGGCTTAACGAGGCCCATTAATAACCCACTGGCATTTCTATTTTCAAAATTGTCTTCTGTGTGTAATGGTATTGAGGAACCAGGCAAAAATCACTCAGTGCCCTCTAAATGGAATTCTAAATCTTCTCTCCTAGGAGATTATACATGCTGTGACTTGATTGTAAAAATAAAGGAATGTAAGAAGAGTGAGAACTCCACCACGCCTGAGGTCTCACCAGCATCCCCCTCATCAACACTTCTCAAGGGACCTGAAACCCCTGTTTTGTCAGAAGACAGCCCCAATCCTCAGGAAACACCTGCAAACCCCTTGACCTTGCAGGTAAGGCCTACTGAGCATCCCAGCTTGATTCCCACCAAAAGGAGGCCATTCCTGGGGTATGGGGAAGAGAAGTACAGCCTCATTTCTGCCTCTGAGACTGGAAACTGGGTTCCCCTTCCTAGTGGCTGTGTGACCCTGGCAGTTTCTCTAACCTTTCTGAGCCCGTTTCATCATTTGAATAATGGAGATGATGACACTGACTCTGCCTGGTGATAATGAAGATCAAATACTATAAACAGTGGCCATGATCATAGCAATGGCAGGTACTCAAAGGCTGCACAGGTCACTGTCACCACCTTTGATCCTCTAAAGACCCCTTGCAGACAGGCGCCCCATAGGTTGTCTTTAGATCGAGACACTGAACCTTTGAAAGACTGTGAAAGTTGGCAAAGTCATATGGCCATGAGCTGAAGGAAATGGAAGATATTTTTTGGACCTTTCATGGTTATAGGAGTAATATGGATACTTTTTTCAAGTTCTAAAAATTAGGAGGACAAAGAGCTTTCAGAGAAGCCTCACAAGAGTACATTGAGCAGCCAGCCACAACCTTAGGGGAAGGCACTTGGTATGTTGTGAGTCTCCCTGGGAATGTGAGGAGGGCTCCATTGGCCAACTCCTGCATCCTTGGGGGCCCAGTGAGGCCCCCTGATGTGTTCATGGTAACCCTAAACATCCAGAGTCTCCAGGGATTTCTTTGGAGTGACACAGCAGTCACACATGGATGAGCAGGGCATTCTCAGGAGCTGTCTTTCCAGGCCTGTGCTTCCCATGAAACTTCAGTATACGTGGTGATTGGTGGGTGCAGTGCCAGGTAGCCAGTGGCTAGCACTTGGTGAGAAGAGTCCTTCCTTGACACAGCCACCAGAGGCAGAAATGTGACATAGACGGAGCCCATAATGCTCACCCTGGGGAACTCTGAGCTCCCAGTGGGCTGGGAGAGGAATGAAGTAGAGGAGCATTTCCACCATGTCAGCACACTCAGTGAGCCTTTGCTGAGCACTTGCTGTATGCAGAGCTCAGGGCAGTGTCTGTGATCATGAGATGCAATATCAGCGACGTCATCTGCTCATGCTTTCCAGGTACTTACAGCCCAGCATGGAGAGAGACGTGTGTGACTCACTCTTGCATGAGGGGATCTGTAAAGTCCCATAATGATAAGGCTGAACAGGGGAGATCTAGCGGGGCTTCCTGGGATGGGTGAAACTTGAACCAGCGGGGGTGGCTGTGGATGGTCCTCCAGGAAGGGAACAACTTGAGTATGGACCATTGGAGAACAGGAAGTTAAGATAATGATGGGCAAAGACAGTAAGTATGACTCTTACAGCTGAGGCTCACCATGTGATCTACTGAGGTACTGTGAGCCTCAGTGTTTGCATCTGTCCAATGCGAATAAATACACCTACATTTCAGAATCCACGGGGGTATCCCAGGGGACAGCGTGTCCACATAGAGGACCTAGCCCAGTGTCTGGCATGGCAGCAGACAGTCTTTTCCAGCTGACCTGTGGCTTGGTGCATGGAGGTGGGAGGGATGAGGTAGATGTGGAATTTAGGGGCTTCTGACCCATTCTGTGGAGCTCATAGAACCATTCTGTGTAGGCAGATATTTCCTCCTCACTCTGTCTATCAAGGAGGAGGAGGGGTTTCCTAGAGCCACCATTATAGTTTTTCCTGAAAAGGCCCATTTTTCACCCTGGGAGAATAATGCTTCTCGAAGTCTGTGCCTTTCAGAAGCAAGTGACTTACTGTGCCTACCTCCCACCCCCACCCATTTTCCCTTGAATTTCGGATGCAGGGCCTATTGGCAATTAGGAATTTGACTTTAGCAAAGGACAAATGGGCAGATGTTTGCCTTTCGCACTCGTGGTCTCGATGTTCATTACTGTTTGATGTTGTGAAGTGGGACTCCTGGTGCTGGCCAGAACTGACCACCAGGACCTGTGTCATTGACATGTCTATTCCCATTTTTACACAAGGTCATGGGGGAAAGTGGTGAAGTATTTTGTATGCAAATTTTAGTTTCTGGGTGTCCTGCTTTTGATTGGCTTCTTTTGGTTAAATCAGATGGATGTGTTGGCTTTTGGTATCATTTCTCTTAAAAATAAAATATTTTCTATGTTCCAATTAGGAAGCTCTGGAAGTCCATAAACCTCAGTTCATTTCTCGCTCACAAGAAAGGCTGAAGAAGCTAGAACACATGGTGCAACAGAGAAAAGCACAGCGGAAGGAGAGCCTGGGGCAGAAGCAGACTCTCCTTCCCGTCCGCGCCAACAAGAAGCAATTCACCATTCCCCATCCTCTTAGTGGTAGGCTGCAGGTGCTGGGGGAGATCTGGAAAGGACTGGGGGAGAGGGGTTCTTGGGGATGATGAAGTCTTTACCCAGGTTCCAAATGTTCCCACTGACATAGGCAGAACTGATCATGGGCATCATAATGCCTGTTCTGAGAGCTTGCTCATTTTTGAGAGATTACATATAAGCATCAAACTTAGAAGAAATTACTTGGATCACCAATTTACCATTATAGCTGGGAAAGAAGCCACACCACTGTAACAGCCAGGGTAGCAAGTTCAAATTCTTGGCTCCTGACTGATGTTTGCAAGAGATCCCCTTTGCCCTTTATAGATTGCAAAACAGATCTCAGGGTGAGAGGTTGACTCCAGCTTGTCTACATCAACATTTGTCATCCTGAAACCCCTTCCTGCCATGAGCTCAGGGAAAGAATGGCCAGCTTGCTGAGCACTGTGAAACCAGGGTCAAGCTGACCCTGGGAGGGAGGGCTCTCACTCACTCATGGGAGAAGGAGTTATCAAGAACCTTCTCTGGGCCAGACACCATGTGGAGGACTGGGAATACCACAGTGAGCAAGACTGATCTCAGTCCCTTCTTCATGGAGCTTATCAACTGACCATTTAAACAAGCAAAAATAACAAGAAAAGATGAGAGCAAGGATGCATGACATCACAGCACATACTTATGGCCTGCCAACCCAAATCTTAAAATCTGCAGGCATGGAGAAAGCTCAGTATTATTCCTTTGGATAAAGGAATGAGATGTCTCTTCCTAGGAAAATGTTTTGTTCCCCAGAAGGCAAAATCATGAGTATAATTCTGAATAAAAGTCCTCTGGGGAAATAACCATATTCAATAAAGTGCAGCTTAGCAAACATTACCAAGATCCCATAAGGGAGAACTGGAGGACAGAGGAAAAAAGGTGTAATAGAATTCCTATTATCCCCCATGGTCCATAGGCAGGCGGTCTCCTTCCTGCAACCAAGGTTGCTGCAGGAGAACTGTCTGGAGACCGTGGCAAGGGTGGGCATGAATGTATCCTTGTGCAAAGCATTTGGCAAAATACCTGCTGCTGCTTCCTCATAGCATTTTCCAGTATGCTAAGGAATGGAGACACCAAGATGCTCCCCTATTGGACAGTGGGTATCCAGCCAGCATTCCAAGCCAGGTAGCAGATATGGGCTCAATCTGGGTGTGTTCTCCATGGCTGGTTAGTCTCTGGCTCTACAAGAGAGACTGGGTTCTGGTACAGACTTTCGAAGGTACCACGAGAACCAAGTGTTAGCCACAAATGAGAGTGTCCTTGGGCCTCAGTGCCTGCACTTGCTCTGAGGCTGGCTGGGTGGTGGTATCATGCTTGTGGGCCACTCAGCATCAGCATTTCTGAAGATACTGCCTGGTAAAAATGGTTAGGCTGATGTCAACAAATACAAAATAATACTGCTTTAGGGTACAACGCAGTCTTATACACACCCCTAATGGAATCTAATATCCTTCATTCTCAGCCAGGTTGGAACTTGTGCAGGGTGGTGCTCTGTCAATCAGCTTTGCATTGCTATAGCAAACGGCTGAGATAAATCAAGCTAAAGAGAGAAAAGATTTATTTTGGCTCACAGCTTGGAAGGTTTCAGTCCCTGGTCAGTTGTGCCCATTGCTTTTGGAGTTATGGCAATGCAGCACATCCTGGCAGGGAGTGCATGGTGGGGCAGAGCCACACATCTCATGGAGAGACCAGGGTCCCTCAGTCCACTTTGCAACCAGACCCCCAGTGGTCTATACCTACTAAGCCCCACCTCTTAAAGTTTCCACTACTTTCCAGGGGCTCCCAGCTGGGGACTAAGGCTTAACACATGGGCCTCTGGGAACATTGCAGATACAAACTGCTATATAGCAGGTGTCAATGCTTGGTTCTTCTTTCCCAGGTCAGGACCATTTGTCTGGCCACAGTATCTCAAGTATCAGAGGTGACATGGCCTTAGGCCACAGGGTTGATGTAGGAAATCCTTACACACAAGGTGGTTTAAAATAACAGAAATAATTGTATTTTCTCAAAATTTTGCAGACCAGAAGTCAAAATCAAGGTGTCTAGGGGGTTGCTTTCTTATGGAGGCTGAGAGGGAGAACATGTGACATGGGTCTTTCCCAGCATTTGTGGCTTCTGGCAATCCTTGGTGTTCCTTGGCTTATAGATGCCTCACTTCAGACTCTCCTCATGTTTTCATGTGGCCTTTCTCCTGTGTCTGAAGGTCTTTGTGTCCACACTTCCTCATCTCTTCTCTAGGTTAGGATCCTTCTTACTCAATATGACCTTATCTTAACTCAAATACATTTGTAGAACCACATTGCCAATAATAAGGTCAAAATAAGGTCCACAAGCACGAAAGGTTAGGACTTGATCAGATCTTTCAGAGGGACAAAATTCTACACAATACATCATCCAACTTTGATGTTTTGCCCCAAATAAATGTCCTTACAGGCTCACATGCCTATAAATGGAAATTTTAGAATTGTACATAAAAGGGGATCAGGCATGTCAATAGTGTTAAAATAACCAAGGTATCTTTTTATTCCCCAAATTCCAAAACAGTCCTGGAGACTGAAATGCTTGCTGGGGACTTGGCCAGCATAGATTTTATAGCCATTCTGACTGTCCCTGCAGTATTTATGTGTTGACGAGAGCTTTACTTTCGTGTTTATTTGTGTTAGGTCAGTTAAATCAGACAACTTCTGAAACCGGAGCGTCGTGTGAGCTCAGGCAAGTGAGAGGGAATGTTTAAGGCCCCATTAAACAAGTCTACAGTACACATCTTGTCTTCAGCCTGTCTGCTGGCAAGATGATAAAAGCAAAATGCAGATGTTTTTCTTACATGCTAAATTAGTTAATAAATCATATGCATGAACGAGCTCTGGCTACAGTGTCAAGGCATCTGATAAAAAGAAGACTCAGATTTGCTTTCCTGCTGGGGCAGCTGCCTCTGATCTGGGCTCGCAGAGCAGTCTTGGCTGAAGGACAGACCTGAGAGGTTCAGGTAGGAACCAGAGAGAAGCAAGTTGCTGATTTGCCGGAACGATTATAGCCAGGACCAGGGCCAGTTGGTTCATGTTGGTTGATGAATTCTGAGTGGCCTCTGGGCCTGCATATGTACATGTAAGTGTTAGTTACGGTTAAGTCTGGAGACAGGAGAACTTTCAAGAACAATTGCGGATGACAGACCAGAAAGAAGCATTAGAAATGTCTTGGCTACAGCCCTCACTTTCTGGTGGAGATCTCCCAATTGCATTAGGGTGAGTAGCAACCATGCAGGTAAATCATGGTGTTAGGTAGGGAACAAGTCACAGGTGATGCTCAGTTCAGTTATGGGGGCGGGCAGTAGGGGTGAAACACAGGGAAGAAAGATGAACTCAAGGGAAATGAACCCAAGGAGGGCAGCAGGCACTATATCAGAAGGTCAGCCTGAGTAGGGAGCTCTGCAGTGTCACAGGCAAGATGTGACAAAGCCTGGCCCAGAGAAGAGCAGTGGGTGTGGAAAGATGATAGATTCAAGAGGTACTTGGGTGGAATCAGTGGTGGTTGCTTTGTGGAAGACAGAAGCTGAAACAGGGAACTGGGAGAAAATGGTAGGAGGGTTTTGCTTTCAATCTCCACATGGCCGACATGCCAACCTGATCGCCTCTCTCTTCTTCTCAAGCCAGGGCTTTACTCAATCAGTTCACCAGAGTTACCTGGGAATAAGCAAGGCTTCTCCCTCCTTCAGGTCTGAGGTGGATTGGGTCAGGTTCAAGGGCCAACCCTGAGGTAGAAAACAGTGTTTCAGAATTAGTCATTGCTTCTCCCTTGCAGGTAGAATCCAAAGCAGCCTGGATAGCACGTGTGGAGCTTCGGGTATACTGTGGGCCTTGGGATTCCAGCACCTGCAGGTAGTAAGTGGGAGCAGCCAATGGCATCCCTTACCATCCTGTTCACAGATCTGTGGCTTCATCCCATGCTCACTGCAGTTCTGCAAAACTAGCCCTGTCCACTTCCCACTGAGCT
Organism: Erethizon dorsatum; assembly: GCA_028451465.1. Taxonomy (NCBI): domain Eukaryota; kingdom Metazoa; phylum Chordata; class Mammalia; order Rodentia; family Erethizontidae; genus Erethizon; species Erethizon dorsatum. Next base: position 109,736,479 of record CM051822.1, on the reverse strand, counting down.
TCAGAGCCTCCATGGATTATGTCCCCCACCCTGAAACCCAGACCCCTTCCTCCCGGACTCTGCCACTCCCCCACTCTACCTAACTGGTCTTGTGTGCTGTCTCTCCAGGGATGTTCATCCTCAGGGACCCCAAACCACCTGATAGAAGTTTGTCTGTCTGTCCTTCCTCTGTATCACATCATCCTGTCTGACCTCCCAAGCCCCTGTCATGTCCAGCTTCTTCTTCTGTTCCATAGGGCATATGACCTGGTATGTGCTGGCTTCACTTCTCAACTGAGTGCTTTGCTAATGAAGAATCACTGTTGCTACCAGTACCTAATGCTGCAGCCAATTCAGAAAGCCCCACACTGCCCAAACACTGCCCATATGGCCTGGCTGCTGTCTCAGCTCGTTTCCTAGCTCCTGTCAGGGTCCTTATCCATGGCTCTCCCAGGCTGTCTCCTTAACCTTTAAATGTGCAGGACACCCATCAGCAACCTCCTCTTCTCCTACAAATTCCTCCCAGATTCCCCTACACACACTGCCACTTGAACACTCATGGCTCTTAAATGTGTGTAAATCACGTACTGTCTTACCTTCCTCGTTTTGCATTAACTCATGTGGCTTCACTAGGAAAATCTGCCTAGATTGGAAGCCCTGACAGGCACACACCATGGCAAGTCACTCTGAGACTCCCTGCTGGATCTACCAAAGCAGACTGACTTGATCTGAATTGCATTATTCATACTTCCCAATGTGAGCCAAGTCAGAGCCATTCAAATCACAGGCCAGTAGAGGAACGGAATTCTCGAGAAGCCATTGCAAATTTTCTTCTTTAGCAAATCTGCCTTCACTGATGACTCTTGGCTGGAGCAAGTATTAACATTAATTTACATTCCTAGAGCATCTAGCTGGAGATGCGACCCAACAGATATGAGATGGCAGCCGAAGTCATTGCAGTAATAAAAGTGTGCTGTTCATCACGCAGCTAGCTGAGCAGAGGCCACACTGTCCTTACTATTGCCTGATCTATCTCATGAATGTTTTTCTGTAAAACATTGAAATAAATACTTGTGGTTAGTTCTCCCGGTGTTAGTCACAAAGGAATTTTAAAATGTGCTGATCAGATAAAAGTAAATTTTTACTTTATCAGTCCGCAAAGAAAACAGGAAGCATGAGTTACTTAAAGACCGTTTCCCTGATTCAAGACATTGACAAGAATACTTGTTATTAGTGTCCTTCAGCACTGCGACACTGTGTTGCTTAAAAAAAAAGGGAAGACCAAGTTATGTCCATCAGTTAGACTTAGATTTTAAGGACAATGTTACTTCCAGTTAAAATAACAAAAAGTACAAACACTGAATTTCAGAGTGACAAGGAGAATGACTTTGAAAGATTACTTTTCCCAATTGGCTTGATTTTGTTTTTCAATGACTTCCCTTTGTATTTCACAAAGCAGTTAATAAACCTTGCAGTAATACCAAGAATATAAATCTACTCGGCCACCAGCATTAAGTTTATCAATCATCTATAAATCACCATATTTGTGGTTCTCTAAAAATGCTGGGAAACTCTGGAATTGGAACAAACACTGACTTTTATAAACAGTTACTACACTAGATTGTAATAGATGCAGCTGTTTGATGGTGAGGAATGTGATTTGAGTTTAAATTTGTCATTTAAAAATGCACACATTTTGTTTCACCTTTATTAAGGTTTAATTGACAAAAATTGTATATATGATGTACTATGTGATGTTTTCATATATGAATGCACTGTGAAATAATTAAGATAATCAATATAGCTATTGCTTCACATATTTATTTATTGTGAGAACATTTAAGATCTGCTCTTAATCTTTAGGTAAAATACTTTATTATTAACTATAGTCACTGTGGTATACAATAGGTCTTCAGAAGTTATTGAAGACTAATTGAAACTTTGTTCCCTTAGACCAGTGGTAGAGAACGTATGGCATGCCTGCCACAACCAGCTGTTTGTTATCATTGAAAGCTCTAAAATATTTACTGTCACTGCCTTAGACCAGCATGTCCTGAGTCTCCTAATCCCTCTGTCCTTTATAACCGCCATTTTACTCTCTCCTTCTGTATTATAGTTTGATGGTATGGATCAAAAATGTCCTCCCAAATGCACAAGTGTTTAGAGGTAGGGCTTTTGGAAGGAGATTAGATCATGAGAGCACTAAGATTAATCATTGAGTAACTCATAGATAAACGTGCCATTTGGAGGCTGGGGGAAAAAGGACACTGGGGAGGTAACCTGGAAGGGTGTATTTTTGTCCCAGGTCCCTTCTTCTTTCTTTGGATCTTTCCCTATGCTCTACTAGAGTATACTCCAGAGTATAGGGAAAGTGTATGAAATCCAACCTATCATGAGATGGACAGCTTTCTTCTGTCATACCCTTTGACCATGATGTTTCTGCTTTTGGAGCCAGCTACCATGGACTGAAGCCTTGGAAACCATGGGCCAAGGTAAAGCTTTCTTCCTTTAAGTTGTAGGCATCAGGTATTTTGTTCCAGAGACAAAAGCTGACTAATACAGTGAATTAAACTTTTTTAGATCCCACATGTATGTGAGATCATGCAGTATTTGTCTTTCTGTGTCTGGTTTATTTCATTTGGCATCATGTCCTTTATTTAGGTTCATCCATTCTGTCAAAAATGACAGGATTGCTTTCTTTTTGAAAAGCTAAATAGTATTCCAGTGTACTTTATGAGTGTATGTGTGTACACATTTTCACTATCCATTCATTTATTGATAGATACTTAGGTTGATTCCATACTTTGGCTGTTAAGTATAATGCTTCTAATGAACACCATAGTACAGATAACATTTCTATATACAGTGATACCTCGGTTCACAAACTTAATTCTTTCCATGATTCTGGTTGCAACCAAATAGTAAGAATTGTGGAACAAATTCTGCAACCAGACTCTTGGAAAGAATTAAGTTTGTGAACCAAAATACCACTGTACTGGCTTCATTTCCTTTGCATATTATATATCTAGAAGTGGGACTGCTGAATCATATGGAAGTTCTATTTTTAATTTTTTGAGGAACTTCCATCATATTTTCCATAATGGCTGTACTAACATGGATTCCTACCAATAGTATACATGAATTTCTTTTGTCCATACCTTTGCCAAGACTTTCTAGTTTTTTTTTTCCTATTACAACACCATCTTAACAGATGTGAAGTATTATTTCATTGTGGTTTCACTTTGTGTGTCCCTATAGATGAATAATACTAGCTTTTTTTTTTTTTTCCATATACCTCCTGGGCATTTGTATGTTTTCTTTTGAGAAATGTCTACTTGGGTCCTTTGCCCTTTTTTAATCAGATTGCTTTCTTGCCATGAAATTGGTCTGGTTTGCAAATATTTTTTCTCATCCCGTAGGTGGTCATTTTACTCTGTTGATTGTTTCCTTGGTTGTGCAGAAGCTTTTATAGTTATGATGAAATCCATTTTATCTACTTTTGCTTTTTTTTTTTAACTCATGTTTAGGGTTATAATCCAAAAATATTAGTATCTAGACCAGTGATGGCAAACCTTTTAGAACTTTCAGTGATATAAACAGCCCACTGTGGCATGCGTGCCACAGTTTCACCACCTCTGGCCTAGACCAATATCCTAGAACTTTTCTCCAATATTTTCTTCTAGTAGATTTATAATTTCTGTCAATTTTGCATTGATTTTTATATAAGATGTGAGATAAGTTTCATTCTTCTGCATGTGAATATCTCAACACCATTTGTTGAACAGATTGTCCTCTTCTTATTGTGTGTTTTTACCACTTTTGTTAAAAATAGGTTGAATGTAAATGTATGGATTTATTTCTGAGGTATCTATTCTGGTCCTTTGATCTGTCTATTTTTGTGCCAGTATCATTGCTGTTTTGATTACTGCAGGATTAGAGTTGATTTTGAAACTAGGTAGTAGAATACCTCCAGCTTTGTCATTTTTGCTCAGGATAGCTTTGACTATTGAGGGTCTTTTGTGGCTCCAAGTAAATCGTAGCATTTTTTAAAAATTTCTGTGAAAAATGTAATTGAAATTTTGACAGGGATTGCATGGTATCTGTAGATGACTTTGGATAGTACAAGCATTTTAACAATTTTGATTATTTGAATCCATGGACAGAGGATATATTTCCATTTATTTGTGTCTTCCTTAATTTCTTACATCAATGTTTCATAATATAGATCAGTAATGGCAAACCTTACAAACAGCCTGCTGCGGCATGTGTGCCACAGGTTTGCCATTGTTCATATAGATCTTTCATGTCCTTGTTAAGTTCATTCCTAAGTATTGTTTTTTCAAAACTGATAGAGTGGAATTTTTAAAATTTCTTTTTTGTATATTTCATGGTTAGTGTATAGAAATTTGTATGGTATTGTATGTATTGCACAGATTTTTGTGTGGTCATTTTGTATATGTGCTGCCAAAGTGAGCACTGTGTGGTCATTTTGTATCTTGCAACTTTATTATATTCGGTGATTAATAGTTTCTTGTAGCATCTATAGGAATTCGTACACATGTCCTCTGCAAACAGAGGTAATTTAACTTTTTTCCCCCCAGTTTGGATGCTTTTTATTTCTTTTTCTCTAATTGCTGGTTAGGACTTCAGTTCTATGTGGAATAGAAGTGGGGAAAGTGGACATCCTTGTCTTGTTCCGATCTTAGAGGAAAGGCTTTCAACTTTTCAATGTTGAGTATGATGTTAACTTGGACTTCCCATATCTGACCTTTATTGTGTTGAGAAACATTCTATAATTAATTTGTTGAGTTTTTGTCATGAAAGGATGCTGAAATTTGACAATTACCTTTTTTTGTCCTTCATTTTGTTAATGTTGCTTAGCACATTTGTGAATTCGCATATGTGCACCTATTCTTGCTTTCCAGGGACAAATCCCATTTGGTCATGGCAAATGATCCTCTTAATGTGCTATACAATTCAGTTTGCTAGTATTTTGTTGAGGAATTTTATATCTATGCTAATCAAATATATTGCCTGTAGTGTTATTTTCTTGTAGTGACCTGGTCTAGATTTGATATCAGGGTAATGTTTGCCTCATAAAATAAGTTTGGAAATATTATCTTGTCTTTAAATTTTTTGGAGGAGTTTCAGAAAGATTTTATTAGTTATTCTTTAAATGTTTGGTAGAATTTAGCCATGAAGCCCTCAGGTTTTGTGCTTTACTTTAATGAGAGATTTTTACTTCTGATTCAGTATCCTTATTTTTCATTGCTCTGTTCAGATTTTTAATTCTTCTTGATTAATTATTGGTAGGTTTTATGTTCCTAAGAAGTTATTCATTTCTCCTAGGTTATCCAATTTGTGGGCATAGAGTCACTCATAGGGTTCTTAGGGATCCTTTGTATTTTTATGGTGTCACTTGCAAGTCTCCTTTCTGATTTTATCCCTTTGAGCCTTCTCTTTTCTTAGTCCAGCTAAAGGTTTGTCTATTTTCTTTGTCTTTCAAAAAACCAATTTTTAATTTTCTCAATCTTTCATGTTTTTCTAGACTTTATTTCACTAATTTCTGCTTCATTCTCTATTTCCTTTATTTCCTCTCTTCTAACTTTGGCATTAGTCTATTCTTTATTTGGTCCTTCGAAGTATCACTTGAGAGCTTTCTTTTTTTTATTGTAGGCATTTATTACTGTAAGCTTTCTTCTTAGAACTGCTGTTGCTGCATCCCATAAGTTTGTGGTGTGCTATTTACATTTTTGTTCATCTTTGGAATTTTTAAAATTTCCTTTGATTTCTTCCTTGACCCATTGGTTTTTCCAAACATTTATTTTCCACACATTTGTGAATTTTCCCAAAAGTCCTCCTGTTGTTGATTTTTAGTTTCATTGTGTCTAGAAAAGATACTTGATATGATTTCAGTCCTCCTAAATTTGCTAAGACTTGTTTTGTGATTTACATAATCTATTCTGAAGAATATTCTGTGTGCCCTTGAGAAGATATTTTTATGCTTTCAGATGGAATGTTCTATAAATGTCTGTATACTATTATGTATAGTTCAAGTCCATTGTTTCCCTACTGATTTTCTGTCTGGATGATCTACGCATTGTTGAAAGTGAGATATTGAAGTCCTCTGATATTATTGTATTGCTGCCTATGTTTCCCTTCAGATCTATTATTTACTTTATACAGTATATATTAAGGAGTTCTAGTGTTGGGTACATATATATATTTAGAATTGTTTTGTCCTCTTGATGAATTGGTCCCTTTATCATTATATATTAACTTTTGCATCTTTTTCCAGTTTTTGAACTTAAAGTGTATCATTTCTGCTATTGTTTAAAAATTTACATGGAATTTATGGGGAATATCTTTCCCTTTCCTTTACTTCCTAAGTGTGTCCTTAAAGCTACATTAAGTCTCTTCTAGGAAGCATGTACTTGAGTCTTTTTTAAAAAATCTATTTATTCACTCTATGCCTTTTGATTGGAGGACTTAATCCATTTACACTCAAGAAAATTAAGTACTTACTACTGCCATTTTGTTAACTTTTTCTCTTGTTTTTTAGCTCCTTTGTTTCATTCTTCCTCCATTGCTATGTATCTTTGTGATTTCTGTAGGAGTATGCTTGGTTCTAGGTGTTTACATTGTCATAATCATGAGTCTTAGATAAAACAATTTATAACAGACTGCTTTAAATTGATAATGTAGCTTTAATCATATACAAAAATATTTACTTTTGTTCCCTCCACTCTACTTTTCATTTCTGATGTCACAATTTATAAAATTTTAATATTTAAAACCTTTTAAATTTGTTTATCTGTTATTTTTAATTGTTTTGACCTATTAGAGATATGCTATTTATATACCAGCATTATGATATTAGAGTATTCTGATTTTGGCTATGTATATATTTGTACCTGATGAGTTTTTTTTTTTTTTTTTTTTTGTGGGTACCGGGGGGTCGACCTCAGGACCTCGTGCGCCAGCAGGCACCCGTGCCTCTGAGCGATATCACCAGCCCCTTTTTCGTATGTGGGATCCGGGAGTCGAACTCGGGCCCTCGCGCTTGCCGGGCAGGCGCTTAAGCCGCTGAGCCATCTCACCGGCCCCTACCTAATGAGTTTTATACTTGTATATGTTTTTATGTTGCTAATTAGCAGCCTTTTGTTTCAGCTTGAAGAACTCCCTTTATCATTTCTTATAAAGAAAGCTGAGTGGTGATGAACTCCCCTCAAGGTTTATTTATGTGGGAAAGTTAATCTCTTTCATTTCTGAAGAACTATTTCACCAGGGAAGTATTTTTAGTTAGCCTTTTTTTTTTTTCTTCTAGCATTTGGAACATGTCATCACACTCCATCATGGTCACCAAAGTTTCTGCTGAGAAATCTGATAACCTTCTATGTCCCTTGATATGCATGGATATTGTTTTCTTTTGCAGCTTTCAAGATTTTCTCTTTGTCTTTGATTTTTGACAGATTGATTATAATAGGTGTTGGTACAGTCTTCTATGGGTTCAATCTGATTGGAGACCTTTGAACTTCTAATACTTGGATGTTTGTATCTTTTCCCAGCCTTCAAAGTTTTCTACTATTATTTAAATAAACTGTCTTCTTCTATTTCTCTTCTCCTCCTTAAAATTCTGTAATGCAAAATGCTAGCTCTCTTTATTATCTGTCATTCTTTGTTTTGTTCCCCTAGATATTCTCAAATAACCTGTCTTCCGATTCACAGATTCTCTTTTTTCCTTGATCAATTTGGCATTGACAGTCTCTATTGCATTTTTCATTTCATTCAATATAGTCTTCACCTACAGAATTTCTGGGTCTTTTAAATAATTTCAATCTGCGAATCTTCTCATTTTGTTCGTGTATTGTTTTCCTGATTTTGTTGAATTATTTCTTGCTTTTCCTTACAGTTTGCTAAGCTTCCTTAAAACAATTATTTTAAATTCTTTTTCAAGGAATTCATAGATCGTTATTTTTTACATCAGTTACTGGATAAGTATTTCATTCTTTTGGTAGTGTTATATTTCCTTTGTTTTTCACATTTCTTGTTGCCTTGCATTGATACCTGTACATCGGATGGAGTAATCAATTCTTCCAAACTTTAAGAGATGGAAAAATCAATCCTTTTGGGTGGTTATGAAGGTACTAGCTAGGTGAGGTGAGGCAGTTTTGGCTCCTGTGAGGATCCAGTGGGATAGTTTCTGTGTAACTCAGTCAGCTAAAGTTGGTGCTGGTAAAGATTGCACAATGGTGGCAAGGGCTTTGGGGTCCTCCTGATACCTTTTCCTCCCCTGGAGAAGTCATGGTTAAGAGGGTCTCTCTTTTCACCTGGTTTGGCTCTCAGCACACTTACAATAATGGTGATACTGGTATGATGCATGAGGGGCCATGGAACCAGTGTCTGAAGCACAAACACATTTGTAGGGACCACAACTCCAGAGTCAGGGGCAGCAACAGTACATGTGCCCAGGCACAGGCATCCTGCTTCCATGTTGGTAATGGCATATGCATATTTTTCAGAAAATGTGGAGAAAGTATACCAGATTTTGTTTTCATACACATAGATTAAATCCTATCCAACAAAAGCAAGTAATTCTGAAAAATGAAGATTGATTCTAACTTTTAATGTCCCAAAGTTGGTAAAGAGAGTAAGACTCTTTCTTCCTAATGTCCTCTAGCCAAGAACTACTCCAAATTCTGAGCAGGGCCAACCCCTTCAGCATTCTTGGAGAAGTGCTTTATGCTTTGTATTTTGTATTCTCTTGGAAGTTCACACTGCCCAATATATGATAGAGACACTTATAAGTCCTGCAGCAAGGAAAAACTGCTTAATTCACTTAATCTTTTTTCTCCTAAACTTCTTTTACCTTAGAATGCTTTTATCTAATTCTCAAAAGCTCACTTTGGAAATATTGCTCCAGGATGATGCTTACATAGCATCATCTACCACACTTTTCTAAAGAAACCTCTGACTGGAATTTCAAATTTCCATTTATTAATGGAAATGGGGGCCTGTAGGAAAGTGGTCTTACTCCCTTTAGCTGTAGCACTTCAGTCCAGCATGGCTGAGGGCCACAGGAACCCTCTGGGAAGTAGTACATGGTGCCTGTTTTCATCTGTGTCAGGCTTTGTCCCACTAGAAGCTTGCCTAGCAATGGCCTTTACCCAGAACTGTCTCCGTGTTGGCTACCCTAATATCTGTAACAATGCCACTATGACAATGCCCAGTATAAAGTCTTTTTGAAAAACAAGAGCTAGTCACATTCCCCCTAGAAAAGTGCTTCAAACATGTCACAATGTGAAATAACCACAAAAGAGAATCGGATCAGATGGAGTGTGGCTATACAAGTAAACTGAGATAGTGACAGTAAGCATCAATGAGCCACCCAAGAAACAACTGCATGAAAAGGGTAGAGCTTGCTTTCCTTCCCTGGTGTTTCCTTCATATACAGCTGCTTCAGTCAGTGACCTTGGGGCCCTGTGGCTTGGGCCTGATGCTTTGCTGCGTGGCATGGAGAAGCTTTTTAAATACTAAGGTAGAGTTGCCAGATTCATCAAATGAAAATATAGGGTGCCAGGTTAAATTTGCATTTTAGATCAACAACGAATAAATTTTTGCATAAGTATGCTCCATGCAATATTTCAGAAATACTTATATTTTTAAGGTTTCATTATTTATTTGAAATACAAACTTAACTGCACTATAACTGCATATAATGTATGCTGCAGTATATCTAGCAAGTCTTCCAGAAGGCTATGAAACTCAGGGGAGGACTTGTCTTTGTTTTCTAATTCCTCTTCTTACCTTCTATCAAAGTAACAGTGGCCTTTAAGTACAGGAAGGCATCAAAATTACCTGTAGGGCTGTTGACACAGACTGTAAACTTGTGCCTGGCAGAGGGGGCAAAAGGCAACAGTCTCAGTTGCCCCAGTAATGGTAACTTTTTGACAAAGGGAACTTTTGAATGCAGAGAATTCTGTTCCATTGTCTACCTGGAAAGTCATAGGTTTGCCCCCAACTTTTGCAATGACCATGGGCTCTTGGGGGCCCAATTTGATAGAGTTCAGTCTGTCCTATCTATTCAGTGTGACAGGGTGCCACTCATTTGTCAGGGCTGACAGTCCTCAGTCAAAATGTGGAACTCAGAAGGAATTGCTGACAGTCATCTTGAGTGTCAGGATATGTGCGTCTCTGGGGAAGGGCCTCTGTGGCCAAATGCAGGCAATGAACTGGAACTCGTTCAATTGGCTGAAAGTAGATGAGTCAGGAGTGGGGAGTGAAGCTATAGGTGTGGGCAGCAACTGCAGCAGCTGACAAGGGTGCTAAGGCAGAATTCTCAGGAAGAATGGGCCTCTTTTCCTTTTTCCTTTTTTCTTTGAGATGCAGGGAGTGGTTTGGTTTCATTTTTAACTCCATAAAAGCCCCTTTTCCTGCAGTCAGGGACTGTGGGTTTTAACTAATTAGTTCCCATTCTATCTTCCTACAGTGTATGTTGTGTACACTTGAATGATGGAGCAACAAACAAAGGATGGGTTCCCCTCAGAGATAGACAATTCAGATGCCCACCTGGCCGGGCCCTTCATGGAGACTTAGGTGCAACTTAGCTAAGGAGGGTTTGAAGCCTCTGTTATGCCATATATTGATCACCATGGAACTGCAGGTGAGGGCATGATCAGCCACCACAACCAGTGCTTCCCAGTCTTGGTGCACAGATGGAGCAGCCTATTGCTTATGCTGTCCATTTCACTTACTCACACAGTCATTCAGCAGGCACTCAGAGGTTAAACATTCCAACCCCCCCTTCCCTTGAAGATGGCCATAACTAACAAGAGTTGATCAAGCTCTTCTGCTCAAACTTGAGCAGGACTGCCAGACTGACTAACTGGGGTGCCCCCAGGGGTATTACCAGAATCAGGCAGGCAGGCAGACAGACAGACAGACAGATTGCATCCTCTTCCCTTTGGGAGCCAGTGTGAGCCACTTGAGTGGGAAGTGAGGAATCCCCCTCCTCCAGACCTTTGAGGGGACTCAAGAAGTCTTGAGGGCATGCCTTCCCATCAGGACCTTGGGGGGGGGTCCTTGCTCTGTCTGTAAGGATCACAACTGATGACCAAAGAGGTCAGCATGGTTAGTCTTCCTGGCCAGTGCATGAGATGAAATGGTAAGCAGAAACACCGAAAGGACACCCAGGATTTGGAGAGGCAGATTTATTTACATTGATAGGCACTGATTGGGATTACTCCTAAAATATCAGGCCCTGATCTCTTGTGGTCTAGGGCTTTTATGGGATAAGCAAGCAGAAAGTACAGAGGCAGAATGGCTTGTCAATTGGGGATTGGTTTATACAGTGTGCATCATAGTGACCAGCTATGCATCACAGTGACCAGCCGTTTCTATGAGACAGGAGCAACCAGATCTGGAACAGGAACTATTACCTGGGCAACTAGCAAACTGAAGTATACTGGCTAGCAGGGGGGCACTTTCTGCTACAGTATCTTCTGCAGAAAATAAAAATCTCACTGATTCTGTTAGTGCTCAATTCTCAGGTCTCTTACCTACTTACTTTGAGACCTCATAAAATACTTAATCCTAAAACCTTTGTTTCCTCCTGTGAAGAAGAGAGATCTCCTCTGCTGGGTCATTATAAGGATGAACTGAAACATAAATTAATTGAGAGGCTGGGGTCAGGTGTGGAGGGGAACATTTGGGGAATTGTGGCAGCATTAATTTCTTCACTAATTATAGAGCATATTCATGCAAACCATTCCCATGAGTTCTTCCAGGAATCTTTAAAGCAAATGCTGTGCATCTTTGAGCAGAGGAGGAACCAAGTGTACCAAGATCAAGTACCTTATCCAGGGCACATAGCACCAGGCAAGGGCTTAAACTGGCCATGGATTTTCAGGTTTAGCTACAAAATGCCAAAAGAGTCATAATATGCATAGCATAAAAGCATAATATGTAACTTATTCATGCTTATATTATCTTTAAGCAGAAAGAAACTGAATTTCCTGCCATATTGAGTGAGATCATGTAGAATTGGAAGTCATTCAGTCTTAGAGGCTAGATGGAGCTACCCATTTTACAACTGGATTTCCTTAAGCATCATTAGTGTGCTCAGCACAGAAAATACTCTGCATCACTTCACAGCCACTGCAGAGCTCCCTAGGTATGAGGGTAGGGAGCAGAGGTATGCAAAATTTTAGGAAATGACAGGAGCCCTTTATTAGAGTTTGCTTGGACAGCTTCTGATCCCAGTAGGAATCTGGTTTAGTTTGGGAGTCTCTAACCCTGCCAACAACAGATAAATGGAATTCACACAAGTGCAGCTTTTTATCTCATAGGTCCTTGGTAGGTCTGCAGTCCAAGTTAGGAGCTGGTGCCGGCCAGCCTTCTTCAGCAGTCACTGTGGCTTTTATGAGGAGCTCAGGAAGAACTTGAACCTCTTTGTCCCTCACTGGATCTCTCTGGCAGTAACCAGCCAATGAATATAAATAAGAAACATTTAGTATCTTTTGGCCATAGGGATGGAGTGTGAATGGGAAAGAAGCAGAGATACTGGGCTGGAGAGGAGGAATACATAAAAAAGAGGATTTCCCTATCCTCTGCATCAGGAACTCACATTTTATCCGGGGAGAGAGTTGAACAGGGAGACAGCTGTAAGCTAAGTCTACCATCCTGTAGGAGAAAACAGCTTCAGAGTCAGAGAAGGGAGCTGATAACAGTGCTGTCGAGGAGGGGACAGAGAGTGCAACAACATTCTAATTCTCTCCAAAAGTGGTTTTCATCTCTGTTTGTCTATGGGAATCTGGGATCTGCTCATGGCTTTGGTCCAGGTCCCGTCTGTCCTTGTTGATCAATCGTTCTTCTTCAGGAAGATCTGTGGGGGCTCCCAGGCTCCATGTTCATGGTGGGTCCCTCTCATCAGCATCCCCTCTCCCAATGAAGCAGACCCTAAGGAGCAGATCATACTCCCTAGCACTCTGTCTTTTCATGGAAACTCTAAGATGGTGACCCTACTCTAGTTTGAGGGTGAATCTCTGTGTGTAGGAGATGAGCTCTCTGCAAAACTTCCTAAGCCAGAAGCTCCTTCCCACTTTGTTTCTCAAACTGAGTATGCAAACAAAGTAGCTATTTCTGGAGACCCTCTACTTTATTTTTCGTTTCTTAAGTGTGTTCACCAGAAGGGTCAGAGAGCCTTGTTGAATTTCCAAACTGTGACATCATCACTACTCTCGAGTATCCAGGTGATAAACAGCACACAGTGTCATTTTCATATAAATGCCAGTGCTTGTGGGGCTTCCCCTTATCTTTCAGACCCCTAGACCAAGCTGCTCATCATGTGTGACCATCATCCAGGGGTAGGATTCCACAGAAGTGAGGTGTGCTTTTAGAAAAATGAGAATGCTTATCCAGCACAGAATTTTGTCAGCACAAGAGCATTTCAGAGGCCAATAACCTGTGTCTTTAACGTGCCTTTGTATGGTGTGATGTGCACTGTTTAATTTCTGGAGGGCTAATCAGTCCAAGATAGACCAATGAATTAGAGATTCCACCATGGTAAGCAGAATAGAAATGTTGTTTATGTAACTGGATGTGAATCTTGAAAACCATGATGTGCTTACTTCAGGGGCAACACAGCAGCTGCTTAATGGCTTTGAAATCGGTGTGATGAACAGCCTTGTGGTTTAGAATGCATGCATTGGAGGTCCCCCTAAAATACATCCCATTGTCATTCTTTGTGGAGGGCCCAGTCACTAAGGGAAGATTCTGGGAGGGGTAGACTTGTCCTTTACTCTCCAGCTGGCTTGTTGACTCTGCTGCATTCTCTCCAACAAGCATGTCTTAGTTTTGGTATATCTAAGGTTGGGAAGCAGATGCTTGAAACATTCTTCAAAGAGCTCAGAGTAACTAAAGAAAACAGGCTTCTGAGGGGGCATTGTCCTAATAAATCCTGTGCAGTTGATTATCATTTAGATTACTGTTCAGCAAGGAAAATGGAGCTTTGTAATCAGAGCTGTAGATGAAGGTTGGAGGGCAGGAAAAACAAGCCCTGCCCCATAAACAACCAATTGTGCTGGTGTGTTAGTGGTCCTTGGTGCTTCCTAGTGGCACTGTCAGCTGTCTGAATATTGAGACCACCTGTCCCTCTGTGTGTACATGGATGTGCATCATGCACACACATGCGAAGTGGGGATTGTGATAAATATCTTCATTTGTTTATGGAGACTAATGGGATGCTGGGAATTTGATTTTATAACAGCAGCCTTAGAAGCTCCAAAATCTTGGTATCTGGTTGTTTGTTGACTTTGAAACATGTAGTGGCTTAAGGAAGCCTGGCCTTGACAAATTAAATTAGCAATAGGCCCTGTATTTTGTATCTAGTAATGATTCAGATGCAAGATACTCAGGAGAAAAAAATAGTTTCCAGAAATAACAGAAATAACAACTTAGTGATCTAATTGGGAAAAAAAAAAAAACTCCTCTATTTGAGTGATAATGGGAGGTAAATACAACTGCAGTCTCTTTCCTCCATATCAGTGAATTAGAATACCCAAAGCTTCCAGGAAAATCCATAAAATACCTATAAGTAGTCTGAAAATTGTCCTCACCAGTCACTTTAATTTTGTAAAGGTAGAATTTCCATTAGAAGGGAATTGATAGATGGATTTCGCTGTATTTTTTGAACACAGCACATACAGGGTAGTTTTCCATGCCATGAAATGAGACCTCCACGGCTCCTGCTGCATGTGTCCTTGAGGAGCCCACTTGAGCTTTAGCAGGGCCATGGGGCCCCTCCCACTCCTACCACCACTGACTATTGGGGAGCACTTCTTTCTGGTTCTGCCATGGAGTCTTCCCAGATCCTCCTCTCCCCTGGTGGACAAGACCCTCCTCCATGAAACTTCTCCTCTTCTTGTGCAGACTTTGGTCCTGGCAGTTAATGATCCTGTTTATCCGGTTTTCATCCTGAGCTGTGAGCTCTTAGTCTTACTTATCTTTGTGTCCCTACTGCCTAGCACCAAGGAGATAAAAACTTAGCAACTGTCAGATGAATGTGTTGCTTAACCCAAAGCCTTGGAGTCATCTTGATTCTTTTTTCCTGGCCCCACAACTCACTGTTCACCTTTTCAGTGTAAATGAGTTTTGTGGCTATCTTGCATGCCAAGCATTGCTGTCTTTCACCCATGGGACTGTGATTGCCAGAACCATCTCCCTGCTGCCATTTTTTTTGCCTCTGTTCATGTTCCCAGTTCATGTTCTACAGAGCCACTGCAGTCATCCATAACTAATCAAAATCAGACCTTCTGTTTAAGATTACATGCGACTCTCCATCTCTTTTACTCTGGTGGCAAACTCCTTTCACAGGCGTGTAAATCTCCTTAAAGTTGAATTTGCAAAATCCAACAGTGGTGATTCCAAATTCTGTTGCACATTAGAATCATCTAGAGATTTTGGTTTGGATTCCAGTGCATATGCACAGGAATTTTTGTCAAAATCCCCAGTTGGCTAGAAAGTGTAACCTGGGTGGAAAACCATGCTAGTCTTTGCTCTCACCTTTGCATTCTTGCTCACACTACAGGTGCATTCCTACAGCAAGAATGCACTGTTCCCTTCTCCCAGGTCTTCCCTTGGCTGGTTCTGTGGTCATTTGAGTTCTGAAGGAGACTTCTTGACCCCTCTAGTCCCTCTTTACCATATGACAGTGCTTCATTTTATTAGAGCACCTGCCAATATTTTGCAGCCTGCCTCAACAAAAGAAATATATGATGGCAGAATATCATCTGTTATTTTTTCTTCCCAGCATCCTCTAGAGAGATAGTAACTGCTTACTAAATTAAATTATGGAAAGTAGGAAGGAGTATAGGAGAAATGAAATTTGGATTGTTTTGTGAGAAATGGAGGAGCACCTGCTCAGGGCTCCCAAAATACAAATTCTGCAGCTCTGAGTTGGCAGCAGTGTCCTGAAGTAAAAGCATGTGTGGGCATGGCTGGACTGACATGGACTAAAGCCCTGCTCTGACACTCACTCATTTATGGTGTGAACCTGAGCAGGTAATCCTCACTCCTTTTGGAAGTCAGTGACTTCAACCCTGAACTGCAAAATATCATGAGCATATCACAGGATTGGTATGAAAGATGAACTGGGATCATGTAGGAAGGCATCAATAAATACTAGCAGTATCATTACAAACCATCACACTGACAGTCAGGTGTAGAACACAGCTCCCCCTCTCTCCCTAGCCACTTTCCCTCCTAAACTGAGAAAAGCTGCTCCATGCTGTTGTGTTCTTTATACTCTGATGAGGTCAGAGCTACTCATGTTATACTTGCTGAGGGGATACTTCCCCTTTTTACCTACCTCCTGCCCCTCTCCAGTAGAAAGTCCCTTGCTTTTATCAAAAGGGCTTGGTAGTGTTAAGAAAACTCAAAATCAATAGCAACCAACATGCAAGCACCTCCTCAAGGGGTTGGGGTTGAGCCCGGCACTCAGGGAGCCCTTATGGATACAAGCAGCTTGTTTTGCACTGAACATGGGCTGAGGGGCCCAGAATTCAACCTTCTGCTACAGCACAGCAGGCAGAAAAGACTACAGAAAGCAGAAGAGTGGAGGTATCAGATGGCTCATATTTTTTGTTTCCTATTGGAAATAAAACCAAAGCTTAATTGTGGGATCAGGTGCTCTTAAAAAAACAAACTGAAAAGAAAGTGTAATTTCAAGAATAGACCACATACAACTGAATTGCAATTATGAAAATCGTACGAGCGCAGTTTGTCATGTTTTTATCCTCTTAGGCCACAGTCTGTCTACCTTGGCCTCACCCTAATTTTGAGTAGCTCCAGAGGAATGCTAATGCTGATTTGTCTTTATAGAAGGTTTCTTCTCCCTATCTGAGTAAGAGTCTTGAAGCACTCATACATTTGCTTACCCAAGATGTTGACTCACTTTAGATGACACTCTTCTCTGGGATTTTGCTTATTCTCTCCGTCTGGAGCAGAGGCCAGGGTGTGGGACTGAAAGGCATCTTGTTCCATCTCAGTCTCGCTGGTGTATCACATTCTCCTTCCTCTCACAGCCTCTCACCTTTCTAAACACTGGTGGCATTTTCCATTAAATGGGAATATACTGATTTCTCTTTTTTCTTGTTCCTGCTTTGAGTCTTCTTTGAAGTTAAGTAATGGTGTCATACTGTTATCTAATTGATGTTTGAATAACTAGACAGAATGCAAGCTTAGCTGTGGCATTGTTTCTGTATTGTAAATCAATAGCTGCATTTTATTTCTCCAGGGGGGAAACATTTCTTAGTAGCCTTATCTCTATCCCAGCATCTTGCATATTTCTGGGAAATTCTGCATATTCTCAAGCCTAAGAAATCTTCCAATGCTCTACTGGGTGGATGTGCAAGGGTGCTGGCCTGAGGGTGGGGGCAGATAAATAGAAACATATGCAGGTCTTCATTGGGGATCACAGGGTGCCCACTCCGACTCTCATGTTTAGCAAGGATGCCGAGCTGTCTGACTGCTTGCACTGAATGAAGGCAGTGAGCTGGTCACTGGCCAGTCCAATATTCAGGAAGCACGGCAGCTGCTCAGATATATGTCCATGCAACAAGCACCCTGGGAGCATTTATGTGTATCAGATATTTGGCTAAACTGTGGGCTGACATTCCCAGGGAAATTCCAGAGTTGTTGCAAAAAGCCCCATTTCCACTATTCCAAAAGGGTAATAGGTATATGCTATTTTTTAACCCATACTAATTTTAAGCATGCCATATGTAAGCATCATGATGATTGGTAGCATGTACTTACACTGGAAAACCTTCCAGTCTCAGTGTTTTTGCCATGGTACTTTCTGAATCGAAGGACACCGAACATAGGTGACTGTGAAGTTGTTGCCATGACCTCTTCTGACACAGAAAGGGCATAAAGTGGTCTTCATCTTGCAGAGGCTGAGCAGCTTAATGGAGGATTATGGGAGAAAGTGAAACCTCCTGCTCTCAAAATGCTGTAGGGGTATCTGGGAGATTTACTTGTCCTTAGAGGCCTTGAAATCCAAGTGTGGAGATTTTTCTGTGAGTGAGATGGCTTTAGAACATGGTGCTTTCCCAGAATACCATGACTCTGTTGCTAAAGGAAGCATTCAGAGCAGCGGCCTTCCATGAAGTAGGTCAGATACAAGTATTGTGTTTTATGCCTGTATTTAACTGTTGTCAAGCCCAATGCCATTGGTTAACCAGTTGTCAATCCAACCATTTAAAATGTCTGAGTCCTACAGTGTTTGTCACAGGCTGTGGCTTAGTGTAGTAACCAATCACAGAGAATGTACTAGATCTACCACAACAAATTCAGTGAGACATGGGTTCTGTATCTTCTAAAATTAATCCTCTTTCTATTTTTTTTTCCAGATAACTTGTTCAAACCCAAAGAAAGGTGCATTTCAGAGAAGGAGATGCACATGCGCTCTAAAAGGTACTTGGTTGTTGTGTGACATGGGAGGAAGTTGGGGAGGAGAGTTAAGGTGGTTTGGTGGATCCACATGATGACCAGTGGGGCCTTTGCTTCTTGGTACATGTTCAAGCTCATGACTACACATCTGAAAAACTGGCTAAAATGAGTGCAGTTGTCAAATTGTACCTCTGAATATTTGTGCTGCTCTTGGAGAAATCTTAGGAAAGTGGTAGGTCTTGGATTCTGGACTGACCCAGTAATTGGTCTCTGAGTGATCCCTAGAGTCTGACCTGGAACTCTTTTGCACATTTGCATCATCGCTCTGGGCAGGAGCTATGTGTCGCTGCACCTTTGAAGGTAATTTTACGAGGAGAGAAGCTGTTTCTCCTGAGGGCCTTGACTGCAGCCCAAACTGGAAGTAGGTGGAGCGTGGGAGCCAGCAGGGCCTCAGAGGGGCCACAAGCTGGCTTTCCTGGAACTCCATCTCTGACAGGCTTGGCGGCCCTGCTGCCAGCAAATTCTCCCTGTTCTGCTTGGCTGGTTGCTGTCCAAGACTCCCACTAATTCTCACCAACCTGGTCCATACAATGACTGCCATTCTTCCTGCGACCTTGCCTCTTAACCAAATGGCAAAAGCTTAGCAGTGTTGGCCACCTTCATGCAAGTAAAAAGTCATTAGGTTGTAATGAAGTATCTAGTACTGGGAGGAATTATAATAATTAAATCAAACTGATAGTACACTTAGAGGCTCCATTGAAATAGGAAGAATAATACCTCCTCCCCACTCAAGGCCCCAAATATCTGCTTTTACCATGATTATGTTGTATCCATAATTAAGTAATTTTGATCATCTACAGGGAGCCTCTTTGTAAGGAGGTGAAAAGTGAGGAGAAGTGGGACTTTCCCATTAAAGACCTGATTCATAGCATTGTAACTGTGGTTTCTAAAGGGCTGCTGGCTTTGAAGACCTGGGTCAGAAGTGCAAAGTTGTGTAGACCTCATACCTAAGGCACTGTTTTTTTCAATCTAGTGGGAAAAAATAGCCAAATCTTCTCCTCCCAGTCCCCATAGCAAAAGCTACTATTATGGTGGCTTGCAAACCAAGCAATTAAAATAATAGATCTCAAAGTAGCATTAGTAGACAGAGCGTTGCCCTATTGTTTTCACGAAGAGGAAAGGGAGGCTCGAAGAGGGCCAGTGAGACAGGTGATACTGTAACCGAGGCTTTGGCTTTCCCTGGCTGGCCTCTTCTGATGGCCCCAGCAGGTGGACTTCCCTCTGCTCTGTGGCATGTGCCCTGCCTGGGCTCTGACCCTGGCTCACCCATAGAATCACCCTGGAGCTTTTCTTCTTTGCATTCTTCATTATTTTGTTAAATTATATTTTCTTGAAAATTTTTATTTTTATCAGTACTTGCTTGTGATACATGATTGCATTCATCATGTGCAATGTTGTATGTAGACATTTTGTGTCTACTTCCCCTCCCCTCTCTCACTCTTCCCTCCATCTCTTGGTCCCCTTCCCATTTGCAAAAGATCTATCTCTGATTTTCCTATTGTCTTTTATTTTGCTCTTTATTTATACTTTGGGTTTCTCACATAAGGGAAACTATATGATATTTAAGTTTGTGTGTCTGACTTATTTCCCTTTAACATTATAGTCTCAAGGTACAGCCATTTTCCTACAAATGACTCATTTATCCTTCTTTATTCTGTTAAATTATATTTTTATTTAAAAACAAATGGAGATAAAGCTAAAATTCCCTCATAACCAGCTATTCTGTTCTCCCTTTGCACCCCCTTTCCCAGCCCCTGACCTATCTGCTATGATGCCCAGTTATATTTCTGTCTTAAAATAGACTTCTTTTTGTACATACACAATTATGTAATTGCTTTTTAATCATAAGTGGTACCATACTGCATATTATATTCCCATAGCTTGCTTTTTCTTTTTTTACTACTCTTTTTTTCTTTTTTTCTGTTAGCTTTTCTTTCTGTGCTGCAAGATGCAGATTATTTTCCTAATCAGTTTCAATGTCTACAGAGTGATCCATTATATGGATGTACCATGACTGACTGGAGAATTTCTTGTAAGAAATTACCAAATCAGGAGTGTCAGAGCTGGGACCTAGGAGTTCTTATTTGAAACTCCCCAGTTGATTCAGATGGCCAATTTTAGGAAGAGAAGTCTATGAATTTGAAGGACTTTCTACTGTGGAGTTTTGGGACATGTTGGCTTTACTACTGATTCCCTTCCAGTCTTCTCTCCTGGTCCTTTCCAGAGTTCTCCTGAATGCACCTATTCATGTGTTCATTCAGCCCATGGTGATGCACACAGCATGCCAGATACTATCTAGCACAAGGACCTCGTGAGTTGATGCTATATAGTTGGGTAACAGTGTGGCATAGTAAGAATCAAACAGATTGAGGTTCAAATGTCAGCCCACCTTCAGTCAGCTAAGGGACTTCATCCTTGTCCCTGATCTTGCTGGGACTTGGATTCCAGCAAGTCTTCATTTAACAGTGGAACACTGTGTACCTCTTCCAAGTCTCATGAGGATTAAATGAGTTCAGGTCAAAAGATTAGCCTGCTGTCTGATAACCAAGACATTATCTGCTGATATTTTCACCATTATTTTTATACCTTGCACATATGATTTTAATGGTGGAACATCTTAAACAGATTTCGTCTGGCTTTCAAACATGAGAGAAAATGAAAATGAGATGTTTTTAGCTGAGCGCCATGTGTGTAGCAACACAAAGGCTCAGGCTGCATGGTCTGCTACAGAAATCAGTGGATTCTAACAGGTATACTGGTTGGCATCAGTACATAAACAGTTTCTGTTTAGAAAGAGGAAAGAAGTATCCAGAAGAACGGTCTCTTGCACCCTGCTTATAAGTTGGAAGTTCCTAATTTTACATTAGGACAAGGACATAGTGCCTCGTATGTATGCCTGGTCTGGAAAGAGCTTAATTAGAAATGCAATAGGTTAAGAGGAAACACACATTTCTGTGTGCTTTGTTCTGGCATTATAATTCCTGCTACTTCCATATCTGCTCCTCCTTTTCTAAGTCACAAGAAAGCAAAAATTATTTGTCAAGATAAAGGAATTTGGTGGCAAGTTTATACTCAGAATGGCAAAGCAGTTAGTTCAGAATCCCTCAGTTTACAAGTAAGTAATTATGACTAAGAAGAGAGGAACAAGAAAAATGACTTCTGAGTGAATTCCTATCCTCTCCAGCTTGCCTGTACCTTGGAAGAGGTACACTTGCACTGGAAGCAAACAGACCTGTGCCATTCCCTGCCATGCAGCTGTGTTCTGGGGACATCAGGGAAGCCCTTCATGTCAACGACTCAGGATGTGGAGAGAGCCCACATGCAGTGCTCTTCCTCTGAAATGTGGGCGCCTGCTGCCACGACAGGACGCGCTCCACCGCAGGCACATGCAGCCTGCTACCATTCAAAATGTTCTCTGCATCTGTTTCAGAATTTATAATAACTTGCCGGAAGTTAAAAAGAAAAAGGAAGAACAAAAGAAAAGGGTGATCTTACAGAGTAACAGACTCCGTGCTGAAGTCTTCAAAAAGGTAATGGTTTCATGCCGGCAGGTGTGATGTGTGTGGCGCACAGATGTGAATGTGAACTTGACATCTTTGTTTCCCTGCTTCTCCAGCAATTACTGGACCAGCTTCTTCAAAGGAATGCAGTCTGACCCCAGGCCACCCTGCTGACCACTACCTGGACCTGAGAAGACTTCAAACACCGGATAAGCCATTAAACTTACCATTATCTTCATGACATGAAAACACTTATTTTTCTTTTGATTTTTTTCATAAAGGAAAACACCACTTCTTGAATGACTGACCCAAACAAACAGAAAGAGTAATCCTCAAGGAAATAGGTCAATAATCTTGTGGAGAAATCAACTCCATGTAGCCTACTAGACTTAGTCCTCTTCATTTTTTGACTTCTGAATTTTACCTTTTACTTTTGATGTTTCCTCCCTGCCATTACGACCCAAGCAGAAAGTCCTATACACTTAAGTGCTTAGATCTCTGAGGAATATTCTTTCATCAAACTTCTGGGACCAAAATCCATCATTTTCTAAAGGCGATCCCAACACCTGCCAGTTCTGCAGCTCCATAATGTGGGTCATCAGATACTGTGTCTTAAAATGTGCATCCTCCAATGCCAGAGGCTCACTTTGGGAATGAGCAGGTCATACGCTGCAGACTGCGGAGCAAGCAGTTTCTCTGTGACCCAGAGCAGTCAGAGTAGCCTTCAGCCTCCCCCCCCCACTCTCCCATGCACAGCTGTCTTTGCTGAGCCAAACAGCCTCTATTTCAGTGGGAGTTTTCAGGACAGAATTAGCTGAATAAATGTGTGGGGAATGTCGGTGTTTTCTGCATTCTAACCCCTCTCCCAACAGAAGTTGTACTGTTAAAATGGCCTAATGGCTCCAACTCAGCTATTTGTTCTTCCAAATACTTACAGTATCCATTATTTAAAAACACATATCTGGGGAGTTGAGAACTAGTTTTTACAACAAAAAAAACTGAAATAAATGCAATTATTCAAACATCCAAGTGTTTGTCTGTGACATATTCTGATCTACATGGAGCAGTGGTAATACATAACACTCAATATGAAATGCTACCGTGGCCCAGGGTGCTGCTTTCCTCCACCACCACCTCTGACCATCACAGAGCCCTGGTGCTTCCGGATGCCCCAGTGGGGAATGTTGCCTCCCAGGGAGCTTGTGCAAGAGAAGCAGGGATCCTGAAGACTACAAATCTCATTTGATGTATTCCTAGAAATGAGACAAGTTTTGAGGATGCAGCAGGTGTCCTGGTGACACCTCTGTCCCTTTTCTGAAGTTGCTACCTTCCTTCTCTCCTCCACCACTGCACACACTGTCCCTCTGTCTGCATCACCTGTCCTTTCCATGTCTGCTGGCAAACTACTTAAAACCATTGCCTCTGTGTTCTCTCCTGTGTTCCCTCTCCACTCTGCCCTCCAGTAGAATTAGAAACTTTACTTTCACTTCCCTGTTGCCCTCCTGTTCACAAGAGGTGATGTGGTCTGACAGTGCCGTTAGGTGTGGCAATTTAGGAGCCCAGCTGCATGGATTCAGATCATGACTGCTACTGTTGGTCTGTGGCCTTAGGCAGGGTTATCTGTCTGCATCAGCCAGGAGAGAGAAACCACACAGTAATTCGAATGAGAAAATTTAATGCACGTAAATATTAACCATACAAAGGACAGACATAGCAAGGGATTAGCTAGTAAGAAGTAAAGACAGCTCTAAAGAAGACAGGTAGGAACCTCAGATATAAGGAGCAGTAATACCCCAAGGAAGAAGGTCCCCTCCAGTCCTGGCTGAGAGGGAATGGTTGTATCCCCACAGATGACAGAGAACTTTCTGTGCCACCATGCTGATAGAACTTGTTGAAAATACGCCTTCTGGAATTTGTCAGAAGCATGCCCTCTGGGATGCACAGGGAGCTGTCTCCTGAGGCTTTCTGTTTCAGTTTCAGCTCAGGAAGGCCAGGGATCCTAGGCTATCCAGAGCCCTGGCTCTGGAGCCTACTGAGAAAACAGGATCTAGGAAGCTACACCTTTTTTTCCCTCCTGCAGCATCTCTCCAGTGCCCCCTACTGGCAAAGCTTTGCTAGAAGACAAAGGGAGACCATTCAAAGGACCTGGATTCATTTTCACAGAGCAGGCAAAAAAGGTGAAGTTGGAAGTAAAAAAAAAATACATTCAAAGATTGACACAGTAAGTCATTTAACTTTGCCTCAGTTTCCTCAACTGTTAAGTGGTGGTAATTGTAGTGCCTCCTTCAAGGAGTTGCTATGGAAACAGTAAGTCATTGTAAGTGGAGGGTATAGAAGAACACCTGGCCCAAAGCAAACCTCAGCACTGTTTTCTATCCTACGCAGAGGTGGGAGGAAGAGTATAGGGACTGTGTGTTGCTGATTCCCTGAACCCCTTAGCTTGGCAGTGAAATGATCCAAAAGGCCACTGAGTCATGGGCACATCTGCAGCTGAAGCCTCTCATACATGCAGGATGCTTCATAAACTTACTTTGTCTTCATGCTCTTCTGACTCTTAGAGACCATTTCAGCAGCATGGCGAGCTCACCTAAAGGCTACTTTTGGCTTTTTTGAAATTATTAGGCCTCTTCTAGGATGTTATACTGAATATCCACTTACATTCTAAGTGCCTTCTAAAATAAACATTTTAAATCAAATATATGATATTTAAGGGCAATCTTTTTTAGGTAAAGATCTTGACACACCTTTTCTTATTTTTCTTCAGTATCTTTGGAGAGTTTCCTAATCATTTAAAAGGGTGCTAACACTTCTAGACTGTTCTTTTATACTTTTCCAAAAAATGGATTTATGTCAGCTAACATTTTAAAAAGAAAATGCCTGGGTGGAACCAACTTTTCAAAAAATGTTCTTAAACAACATTGCCCTCATTGCAAACCAGTGATCAAGTCCTAAAATCTAAAGAATAAAAGTCAGTCTGAGATTAAATGCATTGATTAATGTATTTCTGAGGACAGTTCTTAACCAGCATGCCTGAGGTGGAGAATGGACAGCCAGCTCAGAACAAGGGCTGGAAAATAAAGTTTGGTTTTCTGTTGAACTGATTTTTCTTTCCTGTTGTTGCAGAAATCATTTTGAATGCAGACAAATGAATGTTAGATATCCAGTATCTCTTCTCTGTTGTAATAAAGTTATACTAGAAATACAATAATATAATACTATATATTATATATATATAATATAATATTTATTATAATAAATATGGCAGGAAAAGCTTGATGAATCAAATGGCCATCCCTTAGATTTCTCTCAGGAATTGGCCACAACTTCCTGTTTTGTTTTGTTTTTTTTTTAATTAAAGTCAGACTTTAGGAAAGACTTTGAAAATTCTAAGTAGAATTCATCACTGGAACTTTAGTAAGTGAGCTCCATTCTGGAATTGCTCTCTTTACATGTGTGCATTCTGGTTAAGGCACAGAAACAGTTCTTAATGCTGCAGCAGGTAGCGGGGGTTAAAGACTTGCAGCTGAGGTTCGTGAGTCAGGATGAAACGATATTCGGAATAACTGGAGGCGTCCAGGTGGTAACAGCACCACGCTGTCTCACGTGGTCTCCATGACTTCATGTCAAAGGAGAAATTACTATTTCAGTTACTTGTCTTCTCTGCCAGCTGGTAATGGAATAATGGAAAAACAATGGCCTTGGTTTTTCAGCCAGTGTCTGTTGCCAACCCAACTTCCTGGAAATTGTGTGCTCCCTGGGTGAGTCAGCAAATGCTTGCTCAGATGGAACAAGGCTTTTTGAAAGGACTATTTGTAAAACAGCCAATCACAGGAGAGTGGTTGAAAATTCTATGTCTCACAGAGTTCTCTCATTTCAACACTTACTGGTAAAAAAAAAAATAAAATAATGCAGGTAGTTGAGCATCAGATGACCAGTATTCTGATCCGAGGGACATTAGATGCAGGATGATAGGAGGAGAAGAGGGAAAGGATGTGGTTGCCCAGTGAGGGTGATCTGACTGAGGGTATGTGAGAATTCTAGGTTAAGGAAATAAGAGTGTGATAGAAAAATGGTCTGCTGTGGATTTGTGTGAGAGTATTTGCATGTTCATTAAAAGCAAAGGAAATGATCTGTTAAATGATTAAAATGAGCCCATCAGCAGATGGTTTCACATGATAGGGTTCATGGAATTGATATTCTCATCAATACTTGGTAATTGCCCATGAATGCCTAGCTCTGTATAAACCTTTTAAAATTGGCTATCACTGTCTGATGCAGCCCGCTCCAGGGATTGAATTGCTCTGAAAATCCTTCCAGCCCTCTCTGTCTGTCCCACACTGTGGGGACATTTCCCAGTCCAGGCAGGAGAGCAGGCTGTTTGAAAGCTGCTTGAGATTCCATCAGAGCCCCTTTTTCTCCAGACCTGGGCTGCTTGTCTGGGAGTGCAGGCTCCTTCACCCGAGCAGATGTTGTAGCCACGTGGAACGCAGCAACAGCTTTGGCAAGTCTCCCCAAGAACCAGGCTTTTATTTCAAGTTGTGTCAGTTGCCTCAGGCCGAGAGCTGATGCTGAGTTCCCAGGAGACCTTCCAAGGTAGTTGTCTGGGGTGTACATAGGGGACAGCAGAGGGGTGTTTTCCTTGCTTCTCTAAGAATGTTCACGTATGCATTCTAGATGATGCCTGACTTGCCAGGGTGCTGCAGGAAAGGTTACTTCAGGCAGCGGTCCTTCTCTCAGATCTTAGCACATCAGGAACTAGGAGTGGGTTGTGGGGGAAGAGTCTTTTCTTGACTTGAGCATCATAAACCAATGCTGCGTTATTCTTATAAAGGCTTAAAAGGGAAGAGAAAGACACAGGATCTAAATGACAGCACAGAGGAAGAAATGAGCTTCTTTAAATCATTTATTAAACAGCACCAAGAGTGAATGACAGAGAAAAAGGTGTCCTTTTGATGACCTTCAGAAGACTTTTTCTCTGTTTCAACATCTTTACTTTCCTGGCATGCATAAAGTGGTGCGGCAGCTGTGACTGACATCAGGGAAAAGATATTACAACTGGCACCATGCTAACTCCATGTGACGGCAAATATACTGTCATCAAAGCCCAACGTGCTGCCCGATGTACCTGCCCTGTGATGTAAGTGAGAGGGAAATCACAAATCTTTGCTGTGCTGCTGATTTATACGGAAATAAATGCACATTTTTGTGTTATGTCCATGTGGTTTCTTCTCGACTGTTATTACACTGACACCAAAAGGATTAACAATAACAGCCACTTAACAGGTCCAAGCTGCTATGTGCACACACAGAGTTTGTATTTTTGTTTAAAAATATAGCTTCAGGTGAATTAGGTCAGATTTAATTGTTCTATGCTGACACAATTATAATACCAGGTCTTGCTGTCTTAGCTGCAATGTTTGTTCAAGCAAAATGATGAAATGACTCAGAAATGCTTTATTTATTTATTTATTTATTTATTTATCGATTGATTGATTGATTGATTGATTGATTGATTGTTGTGGTAGCCTGTGACATTTCATTTGCAAGACTGAGCCTGGTGCTTTACAATGGATAATTTTATTTTTCATGGATTAAACTGGAGCATATGGTTGTTGCTATTTCTAAGATTCATTGATTCAGATGGAGGAATATGTTTTTTGTTAAAGTATTTGTTTCAGATTTGGGTGTTTCAACCCTAATTCCCAATGAGCACTTGAGCAAGATTCTGCCTCCTCCTGCTGGCTGCTACAACAATTCAGTGGCTTCTGACTCGTGGGTGGTGAGGCACCCCTAAGGAAGGAGAGAATTTAAGCAGAAGACTGCCTAACCCCGCGTGCATTCCGAACGCTTTTAACAACAACAGAAGTGCTAACCACGTGCCTGTGATTTACTTGTTTCTTGTTTGGTCGCAGTACCCTCAACACATGCAGATAAATAGTGGCCGCTTTGTGTCCCACTCCTGATTCGCACATTTGGGGAGCTTCCACACTGCCACTAACGAGAGACAGTGAGTTAGCATTTTGTTTATTCAGAATCAAGCTGTCCACTTTAAAGGTTCTGTCTAAAGTCTGACAGACTTCCAAGGCTTATACTAGGTCTTTCAAATCCTGCCTTCATTTTCTCCTTGCCAAGATGGTACCCACCTATAGTACAGGTTGGCTTTCCTAGGGGAAAGGTGCATAGGAGAGAGCTGCTGGTCTGCCTCTTAGGTCCTTAGGTAGTAATGGACCTGCTATGGACTCACTGATAATATTCAAACATCGCAGCCCCAGTACCCAGTGTGGCTGCATTTGGAGATGGTCCTTCGAGGAAGTAAATAAGTTTAAATGAAGTCATAAGAGTGGGGCTTTAATTGACTAGGATTAGTATCCTTATAAAAAGAGACACCAAAAAGGTCACTCTCTCTTTGAGAGTACACAAGAGGCCAAATGGGAACACAGAGAGATGACAGGAGCCTGGAAGCCAAAAGAGGAGACCCCCAAATGAAACCTCCTTGTTGGTACCTTGATTTGGGCACCTTGTGAGAAATATATTTTGTGCTTTAAGCTGCCCAGGCTGTGCTGGCTACCACAGGACCCTTGCTGTCCTCTGCAGTTCTGGTGTTTCTTGCCCATTCTCTGGCATCTGCTACCCAAATCTTCAGCCAGTAAACTCCCAGGCCTGAGGTTACTGGTGGTTCTTGTT
The DNA here is from genome assembly GCA_028451465.1 of Erethizon dorsatum. NCBI lineage: Eukaryota > Metazoa > Chordata > Mammalia > Rodentia > Erethizontidae > Erethizon > Erethizon dorsatum. The sequence goes on along the minus strand of CM051822.1, from coordinate 109,707,806 downwards.
GATTATGGTCTACTTTTGCATTTGCAAAGACTGTGTATCTCATCTAGACCAAAACACCCCCGGGTGGTCACTGTGTCATGCTTCTCCCCAGAAACTGGTGCCCACGGGCTTAAAGATGTTCCTTTCACGTTGATGACATCAGCCATCAGGGTTTAGTTTTCCTGTTACACCACCAGCTGTGTGTCGCACTTCTTTTATGTCTCAGTCCATCTGAAAAAGCCAGCATTGCTCACGTTCTCGCCCCAGAGTCAAAGCTAGTAAGATAGATAGACGCTTCTTAAATTCTAAACAGAAATTGCTATGTTTGAATCATTATTCCAGAGCTGAGAAAGGCCTCAGATGCACATGTAAAGAAGTGCCATTCATTAGCCTCAGGCCCATTCTTCGTGCAGATATTTCAGCATTGTCTATGTGCAAGGCTGAGAATGACGTGCTCACGGAATAAAGAAGGGAAGAGATACTGTCAGCAACCACCAAGACCAGAAATTAGAAACAAATTCCTGTTCTCAAGCTGTCCAGGTTACATCAGCGAAGGAATATTCAAGACAAGGTTTTATCAAATATAGGTCACAAGTGCATTGTGATACAAAAATGCAAAGATTATGATTTTCTTCTATATAATACATACATTTCCCTAAAAACATGCATTATTAATAACCTGTAAAATATTAACTTCATCTAAAATGCATTATTAACAACATAATCTGTACAGTATACCCACTTGGTTTTCTCCAGACACTTTATTTAGAACCCCAACTCCCTTTTTCTTGATATTAGTGAAAAAAAACTTCCAAAATGTTGATTCATAATGATAAAGAAAGTTCATGGAGTCAACCCAGAATCAATAATTCTGTCCAAAAAGCAAGATTTCAAATCAAAGATTGTTTCTTTAAGTTGAAAACGCATAGAGGCATTGTGCTTGTGCATGTTTTTAGGAATGCACTATTTTTTATTTGTTTCATTTTGTTGGCACTTTTTAAAATGAGTTCTCAAGTCCACAGACCTCAATGACTGGGGCTCACCACAATGATGTTCTTGTTTTCTCCAGTGTACATCCTTAAAGTCACAATAAAAAGATCTGCAGTGACAATTCATTCATGACCGCGAGCTGTGCATACAACTTTCACTTTAAAACAAGGCTCTGGCTTTGCTCTTTGCAGACAAGCCCTGAATTATCAGCTGTGGGGATTTTAGAAGTTGTCAGCATTGGAGGGTATACACCATAGTTCAAACCTCAGAAGAAGAGGACAGAAGATGTTTTCAGTCTTCACTTGGTCCTGTCATGGAATTCCTGGACTCTGGAAAAACTCATCCCCGAACAGCTGGCAGATACCATGCCAGCAGGAGCAGCTCCCACGTAAAGTTTCAATTAATTAGCCAGATCCCCCAAGAGGCACTAGAGAACCATTTGGGATGTTGCTTCTTGAATTCTCATTTGCAGCCTTGCAAATAACTTTCAAAAGTCATTAGACCGAGGGCTGCGGATATAGCTCAGCGGCACAAGCATCTGCCTGGCAAGCACAAAGTCCTGAGTCCGATTCCCGGTTTAAAAAAAAAAAAAAAAAAGGTCATTAGACCAGGAAGGGTTTACATTACCTTTCATTTAAGTCAACAGCAAACATTTAGTGATTGTTTACTTGGTACACTGTGCTATGTACATGCCTAAATACATCCAAGAGGGGATGCAGAGCAAAAAAAATTAAAGTCAAGACTGGGGTGTAGCTCAATGGTAGACCACTTGCCAAGCATACGTAAGGTGCTACGTTCGATCCCCAGCACTGCCAAATAAATAAATAGCCTAGAAGAAAATACATCAATAAATAATTTATAAGCATATGGCAGATAAAAACCGTTCTAAGAAGAGGACCTCAAGATGGCGGATGAGTAAGAAGCAGGCAGCGAAACTCTCTCTAAAAGTTACCATTGGAACACGGGAATATAGCGACCCGGAAAGCACAGGAGGGGGGGAGATGCCTCCCCGAAACCCAGAGAAGTTCTGAAGCACAATCTGGGACACCCGGCACCAGTGACGGGTGACTTCCAACAAAGAAGAAGGAAAGAAGGAGCAGACCGCACGCGCGCACCTTCTACTATCCCGGGAGTTGCAGCGCTGCGGAAGCTCAATTCTACGGACACACGGTGGCAGCTGGTGCCCAGGGAGCCCCCACGGAGGATCCTGAGACAGCGGCGGGGCAGGGGAGCGGCGGAGAACGGCGCTGACCGGCGGTGAGTGTCTCTCAGCCACAGCTGCCCCGCGCCAGAGAGCGACCGGCCGGGCGCCATTGTGGGGGGTGTGGCGAAACTCAGAGCGGCTCGGAAACTGCTCTGGGAACTTGTGCTCCGGACAGGGCAGCACAGGGCCTCTCAATTGAGCCCACGAAAGTGTGCTGAGGTCAGCAGGCGAATGAGACTGGACTCTCAGCCACACCTGTCCCGCGCCAGAGAGCGACTGGCCCGGCGCCATTGTGGGGGGCGTGGCGAAAAACCAGAGCGGCGGGAACCAGTGCAGGGAACCCGCGCTCCGGACAGCACGCTGAGCCTCTCAGGCCCAGGGATCGTGAAAGGGCGCTGAGAGCGGAGGCGAGCTAGACTGGTCTCTGCCTGAAAGTACGCGCCTCTGCTCACCGCCCGCCAGAGGGCGCTCCTGGCTTACTGGGACGGACCTGCACAGAACAGGACTCTGTCACAAGGTACCTGCCTACAACAGAGTCAACACCTGGAACTGATTCTTTTTATTTTTTTTATTTTTATTTTTATTTTTATTATTTTGTTTTTTCTCACTGATTTGTTTTTTGTTCTGGCGAAGGGTTTTTTTGTTTTTGTTTTGTTTTGTTTTTTGGTGGGGTTTTATTTTTGATCTGTCTGTTTTATTGTTTTTATCTTCGTTTTTGTTTCTGTATGTGTATTTGCTCTTTCCTTCATTATTCTCTCTGGTTTTTTATATGAGTGTAAACAGCGCCTCTAACTTCTTTGTGATTGTGGTTGTGATCTGTTCTTCCTTTTATCCCTTCCTTCTCTTTTTACCACCTGTCCTCTGCACTAGTGTCCCAATTTTAGTGGGATCCCTCTTGGTCCTCTAACCTTACATCTAATTCCTTCCTCTTCTCCCAATACTCTATTTCCTCCTTAACTCATTTTAAATTTAAACTCCTCAAGGAAAAATTGACATACATAGGACTTGTATACTGCATATAATTTTTCTGGTGTGTTTTAGATTTTGTTATATAACCACAACTCTATACAGCTAAAAGTGGTAAATAACTGGTTAGCTCAGTCTATCATTTTTTAGGCTGTGTTTGATGCTTTAGTTAACATTATAGCCAAATGTGAAATAATTGTTCTAAACATCTTTCCTTCCTGATATTTCATGATTGAGATTGACTAAGGGACACAGAAAATACAGTGGCACAGTACCAAAGAATCAAGGACTGGGCCAAACAGGTAGCAACTTCGCATACCCAACGAATTGAAGAGGTAGGATCTGGCAGAAAGCTCAAAACCTAAAAGCAAGCTCCACTTGGAAGATACTGCAGAGAAGTAGTCATCTTCTAAAGATCTTAAACACTAGCAATAAAGTAACCTACTATAGGTAATTTGCAAACATCACCCCAGGAATTAAAGAAAGAAAAAATGAGACGACACTTAAACAAGATGCAACCACACACATCCAATTCACCAAAGGCAAACCTAGGGAGCAACGAGGTGGGACAATCCGAAAGCCACCCACCTGGCCTATCTGAAGTGGTAACAACAAAGCAACTGAATGAGGTTCTGGAAAAAATTAAAACAGAAATAATCTCACAGATAGCTGCAGAGATAATGTCTACAATGAAGACCATGCTTAAGGACACTATAGCTGATACAGACAAAAAAATAGATGAACTTAAGAAAACTATAGAAACCATGAATGCTCAGCATAGGAAAGAAATGGAATCCATAAGGCAGATTCAAGCAGATATCCAAGAGATAAAAAATTCCATTGAAAGTATTTGTAGCAGAATAAGCCAATGCGAGGACAGGATCTCAGATATAGAAGACAGGCTTGCAATTAGTGATCATGAAATGGAAAAATTCTTAAAAATAGCAAGGGACCATGAAAAATCAATTCAGCAGCTGCTAGATGACTCAAAGATAAACAACTTAAGAATAATTGGAATAAATGAAAAAGCAGGAGATAGCATCAATGACATTAAAACCTTGTTCAAAGACATAATCAGGGAGAACTTTCCTGGAAGAGAAAAGGAATTTGACACCCCTATAAGTGAAGCTTTTAGAACACCAACTAGACATGATCAAAAAAAATCTTCAGCCAGACATATTATAGTCAAGATCCCAGAAATTCAACAGAAGGGCAGAATCTTAAAAGCTGTTAGGGAGAAGAGACAAATCACCTATGAAGGAAAACCCATCAGAATCACAGCTGACTTTTCAGCACAAACCCTCAATTCAAGAAGAGCTTGGAATGATGTATTGCAAGCTCTAAAGGAAAATAATTTTCAGCCCAGATTGATGTACCCTGCAAAACTATCTTTCAAAATTGATGGAGAAATAAAATACTTTCACAACAAAGAACATCTGAGAAAATTTATGACCACCAAACCAGCACTCCAAAACGTTCTGAAGGACATTCTAGAAAGAGATAGGAACCCCAACAGAAGGAATCCACCAGGCAGGGCAAATAATTAAATAGCCGGAAAGCGGAAAAACAAAGAGTGGGAACCAACAACAGGAAAATATCATGACAAGTCAATACATATCAGTTTTAACCATCAATGTTAACGGTCTCAATTCACCAATCAAAAGGCACAGACTGGCGAAATGGATCAAGAAGCAAGATCCGACAATATGCTGTATACAAGAAACACATTTAATTCAGAAAGAAATTCATAGACTGAAAGTCAAAGGATGGAAAACAATACTCCATGCCACAGGAACCCAGAAAAAAGCAGGGGTAGCTATTCTTTTTGCAGACAAAGTGAACTTCAAGCCAAGAAGTATTCAGAGAGATAAAGATGGTCATTACATCCTTGTAAAGGGAACAATCCAAGAGGAAGAGATAACGATCATAAATATATATGCGTCAAATACCAATGCACCCAGCTATATAAAACAAGTACTAAAGGACATGAAAAATCAAATAAGCACTAATACAATTATATTGGGAGATCTCAATACTCCACTGTCACAAAAAGATAGATCAACTGGACAGAAAATCAATAATGAAATAGTAGAACTGAACCAAACTTTTGAACAAATGGACTTAGTAGATGTCTACAGAGTGTTCCATCCCACAACATCAGAATACACATTTTTCTCAGCTGCACATGGGACGTTCTCCAAAATAGACCACATACTAGCTCATAAAACCTGCTTAAGTAAATGCAAAGGAATTGAAATTATCCCATGCATATTATCAGACCATAGTGCAATGAAATTGGAAATCAATGGCAAAAGATCCCACAAAAACTCCCTAAACACATGGAAATTAAACAGCATCCTCCTGAACAACCAATGGGTCACAGATGAAATTAAAGAAGAAATTAGTCACTTTCTACAACTGAATGATAATGACAGTACAACATACCGGAACTTATGGGATACAATGAAAGCAGTCCTAAGAGAGAAATTTATAGCATTAAACACTTATATCAGGAAAATAGAGCAAGCGCAAATAAACAACTTAAGGGTGAACCTCGAGCTTCTAGAAAAAGAAGAGCAGGTTAAGCCAAAAGCCCGTACAAGGGAGGAAATTATAAAGATCAGAGCAGAAATTAACGTATTGGAGAATAAAAAAACAATACAAAGAATCAATGAAGCAAAAAGTTGGTTCTTTGAAAGAATAAATAAGATTGACAAACCCTTATCCAACCTTATTAAAAAAAGAAAAGAAAAGACTCAAATCCATGCAATTGAAAATGAAAAGGGTGATATCACGACGGACCCTGCAGAAATCCAGAAGATCATCTATACCTATTTTGAAAATTTATATTCTACTAAGATGGAAAATGCAGAAGAAATGGACAGATTCCTAGATTCGTATGAATTACCAAAGCTGAATCAAGAAGATTTAAAAATCCTAAATAAACCAATATCAGCCAATGAAATTGAAGATGTAATTAAAAACCTCCCAACAAAGAAAAGCCCAGGCCCTGATGGATTCACTGCCGAATTCTACAAGAAATTTAGAGAAGACCTAACGCCCCTACTTCTCAAACTTTTCAATGAAATTGAAAGGGAAGCAATACTCCCAAATTCATTCCTGGAAGCAAGCATTACCCTGATACCAAAACCAGAGAAGGACCCAACTAAGAAAGAGAACTACAGGCCAATCTCCCTAATGAACATAGATGCAAAAATCCTTAATAAGATACTGGCAAACAGAATCCAACAAATCATCAAGAAGATTATACACCATGACCAAGTTGGATTCATCCCAGGGATGCAGGGATGGTTCAACATACGTAAATCAATAAATGTAATACAGCATATTAACAGAACCAAAGACAAAAATCACATGATCATCTCAATAGATGCAGAAAAAGCTTTTGACAAAGTCCAGCACCTTTTCATGATAAAAACCCTACAGAAAATTGGAATAGAGGGTCTTTATCTCAATCTGGTAAAAGCTATCTATGACAAACCAACAGCCAATATTATACTAAATGGCCAAAAACTGAAAGCCTTCCCTCTAAAATCAGGAACAAGACAAGGATGTCCACTGTCCCCACTCTTATTCAACATAGTTCTGGAAACTTTAGCCAGAGCGATTAGACAAGAGAAAGAAATAAAAGGAATAATGATTGGAAAGGAAGAAGTTAAATTATCATTATTTGCAGATGACATGATACTCTACACAGAAGACCCCAAAAACTCCACTAAAAAACTGCTAGATTTAATAAGCAAATTCAGTAGTGTAGCTGGATACAAAGTCAATACTCAAAAGTCAATAGCCTTCCTGTACACAAATAACAAACTTACTGAAAGAGAAATTAGGGAAACAATACCTTTCACAATAACATCCAAAAAAATGAAATACCTAGGAATCAACCTCACGAAGGATGTAAAAGACCTCTATACTGAAAACTACAGTACTCTGAAAAAGGAGATTGAAGAGGATATCAGAAAATGGAAAGATATCCCTTGCTCCTGGATAGGAAGAACCAATATAGTGAAAATGGCCATACTTCCAAAATTGTTATACAGATTTAATGCAATTCCAATCAAAATTCCAACAGCATATCTCACAGAATTAGAGAAAACAATCCTAAAATTCATTTGGAATCAGAAGAGACCTAGAATAGCAAAGGCAATTCTGGGCAACAAAGGCAAGGCAGGGGGCATCACAATCCCCGACTTGAAATTATACTATAAAGCTACTGTGATAAAAACAGTGTGGTACTGGCAAAAAAACAGACCTGAAGATCAATGGAACAGATTAGAAGATGCTGAAACAACCCCAGACATACTAAGCCACCTTATCTTTGACAAAGGTGCCAAACACATTCGCTGGAAGAAAGATAGCCTCTTTAATAAATGGTGCTGGAAAAACTGGCTCTACACATGCCAAAGATTAAAACTAGATCCATATCTTTCACCATGCACTAAACTAAATTCAAAATGGATCAGAGATCTAAATATTAAAACAGAAACATTAAATCTGCTGGAAGGTAGGATAGGTAAAACCCTTGGAGACATTGGTGTAGGCAAAGACTTTACGAATAAAAACTCAACCGCACGGGAACTATCCCAAAGAATCAATAACTGGGATCTCATCTTATTAAAAAGCTTTTGCACAGCAAGAGAAACCACCAACAGAGTGAAGAGACAACCCACAATGTGGGAAAAAATGTTTGCCAGCTGTTCCTCAGACAAAGGATTACTATCGAGAACATATAAAGAACTCAAAAAAATCAGACCTCCCAAATTTAAAGACCCACTCCAAAAATGGGCATCTGAGATGAATACACATTTCTCAGATGAAGAAATACTGATGGCAAACAAATATACAAAAAAATGTGCAACATCACTAGTCATTCAAGAGATGCAAATTAAAACAACACTGAGATACCATCTCACCCCAGAAAGAATGGCTACTATTAGGAAATCAACTAATAACAAATGCTGGAGGGGCTGTGGGGAAAAAGGAACCCTTCTTCACTGTTGGTGGGAGTGTCGACTGGTACAGCCACTGTGGAAGTCAGTGTGGAGATTCCTCAGAAAACTAGGGTTGGAGGTCCCATTTGACCCAGCTATTCCCCTTCTGGGCATCTTCCCAGAAGAATTAAAAACATCGTACCACAGCGATATATGTGCACCCATGTTTATAGCAGCACAATTTGTAATAGCCAGATCTTGGAAACAACCCAAATGCCCATCAACTGAGGAATGGATAAGAAAGATGTGGTATTTTTATGCAATGGAGTACTATTCAGCCATAAAGAAGGATAAACTGGAGACTTTTATAGGTAAATGGATACAACTCGAGAAAATACTCATAAGTGAAATAAACCAGAAGCACATGTGTAAGCATCGTATTATCTCTCTAGTATGAGAAACTGAAAGAGTAAATAAGATCCAAAATGTACAATAGACATGGTGAATCAAAAAGAAACTGGTCAAAAGGAAAGAGAGACTGGAATAGGGAAAAGAAAGAAGGGAAAGGGAAAAAAAAATGTATATATATATATATATATATATATATATATATATATAAGATGGTTAAGATAGATACACTACCATTTTTACTTAGTTCATTGAAGAGTAAGGTTTGTGCCAATAATGTTTGGACAATTGAATGCTAATGTCTGGTGTCCTGAATAACTAACTTAAAGATAGTAATACGTAATGTATTAACCATTGTTACCCTCCTATTATGTTGGTTTGAAAATTTTTTCTTCTTTTGATTTGTTTTGTTTTTTCTTCTCTTTAAAATAAAAAAAAAAATTTTAAGCAGGAAAAAAAAAAACCGTTCTAATGAAAGCAATGAAAGAAACATTTCTACAAATATTGAGCTATAGCGGAAATAAGGAAGGAAAGAATGAACAAGTGAGTCAACTTAGATTTAATTATACAGAAGTCAAAAATGAGAAACTGCTTGCTATGTCTGAATGCATCCCCACAAAAATTCTTAGGCTGGAGTTTCATAGCCGAAGTCATAGTATTAGGGACTTAAAAGGCAATTAAATTGTGAGGCAGAGCTCTCATGAGTGGGATTGGTGACCTCATGGACGAGGCTGTGGGGAACTATTCATCTCTTTTACCATGTAAGGACAGAGCACAGCATGCCTTCTATGAAATAGAGAGCAGCCCTCACCAGACACCGAATCCACTGATGCCTTATTCTCGGACTTCAGCCTCCAGGACTGCTACGGTTGAGACCTAAAATGTCCTGGAGGTGGGTCCTGGTCAGAATAGGTGGCTCACTGGTGGCATGACTTAAAAGAGTGTATTCTTATTCCCAGTTTCTCCCTTCTCTTTCTGCTTCCAGACTACCATGAGGTAAACAGTTTTCCTCTGCCATGGCTTTCTACCATGCCATTTCTGCCTTGGAGCCAGCTGACGATGGCCTGACTCCAGAAACCAAAATAAACCTCTCCTTTTCAAAATTGTGGATGTTGGGTATTTTGTCCCAGCAAGGGAAAAGTGACTAATAGAGAATGTTGGTACCAAAATGTCTTACTTTTCCATCACTGAGACACAATACCTGACACCCATAATTTAAGCAAGGAGAGGTTTATTTTGGCTCACAGTTTGCAGAGGTTTCAGTCCAGGGCAGGGCGGCATGGTAGAGAAACAGCTCATGGCATGGCAGTGGGAAGAAGAAAGAGATCAAGGGACAAGGGAGGGAAATATACCCTTCCAGGACACTTCCACAGTGACCCACCTCCTCCCAACATCAGATTTAGCTATAGAATCATCAGTGGACTAATCCATACCAATGAATATAACACCACATGATCCAATTGCCTACCAAAAGCCCCATCTATGAGCTCATGAGACTTTGGGGGGACATCTAGATCTAAACCATAACACAAAGAAATGGGTTTATTGCTGTGACTGTACTGGTTTGGAGATGGATGCTAGAAAAGTCTTAGAGTGCTGTAAGCTGAGCTTGATGGAAGATTTTGGTTAGAGCTCAGAAGACCAGAATGCTGATAGGAATACAGATAGTAAAGGCCAGGCTCAGGAGGTTTCAATTGGGAACAGTTAGGACTCCTTTAAGTTGCAAGTGTCGAGTATTTTTTCCCAGCAATGGAAAAGTGACTAATACAAGAAATTAATTCTTTTTATACATTCCTAGCCTAAGCTCTTTTGTTTAGCAGCCTGAATAGACTAAGACATTGCTGAATGCCAAAGAACACTATAAACAAAATTCAAAAAGCAAATGGAAAAGTGAGACAAATACTTGCAACTATGAAGTTATTTTAAAAGTATTATTATAAAAAGCACATTGGAATTAATCTACCTCAAAATACTCCCTCTCATTACTGCCACACTTATCCCATCCTCATTCCCACTTTCTGAAGCTATTCTGAAAGTCCTGTTTTGTGAGTATCTTTAGTTGCGTTGTTGTGGCTGCCTTAACATCCTGAATTGATTCAAAACATTTACCTTTCCATGATCATTTTGAGCTTGGGAAAGAATCAAAAGTCCCATGGTGCCTGATTTGGTGAATAAGGTGGATGATAACATACCAGAATGTTTTCAGAACCCTGTTTTTCCATTGGATGATAGTTGGTAGTTTGTGTTAGGAGCCTTTTAGACAGGGTGCATATCAACACACAACTCCCAGGAAAGGAATTTATCAAAACAGTGACTTAAGATGTATGGCCAGGGACACTTAGGGAAATACTAATTTTATCAGTAAAAAATGGAAACAACTTGAAAGTTCCACAGGAAGGAAATTGCTTGCATCTATAGAATGATATATAAAGTCATGGCAACGTATTTATAGTAGACTGACATTGCAAAGCCTGCTACTGAAAAAACTAAATAATATGAACCCTAAATTGGCAGGAAATGATGCTTTTATGCACAGGGCAAAACTCTGAAATTATATCACCCAAATCTGCTAATCTTTTATTTTGAAATAATATCATATTGATAGATTAGTTTACAAGAATAATACAAAGAATTCCCCTATATTTTCATCTAGGCTTATGAATTAACATTTTAATACATGTGCTTTATTGTTCTTTATCTCCAAACACATACACATATCTTATATGACTATAAAAAAAACAATTTTACATAATATATGCATAATAATATGTACTTTTATGTTTTTATGAGCCTACCTTTCCGTTATGGCACTGGGCAGCAGCATTCACCGTACTTCTGATTACACCTCATAAAGAAATTCATGAACGAGGACTTTCAGAACTGCTTCAGAAACTGATGAGAATGATGGGATAAATATGTTTTAAGCAACAGGGAGTATGTTGTGAGGGATTAGTGGCAATGTGTCTTTTGTGTAATAATATTTTAAAGATCTAAACCTCTACTATATTTCTCAGTCATACATATTTAATTTTATAAAATCTGTAATTTATATTGTGCATATTTGTATGTATATGTTGAGTAACGTTTATATATAATTCATGTGTTATATAAAATAACGTATATTATTTTTTCTGAACTATTCAATAGTAATCTGCAGAAATCATGTCCTTTCACTTCTAGTGACCTTCATATGTTGTTTTTATTTTTTCTCTCCCTCTTTTTCTTTTTCTTTTTTTTTTTTTTATGTGGGTACCGGGAGTCAAACTCAGGACCTCGTGCTTGCCAGGCAGGTGCTTATGCTGCTGAGCCATATCACTGGCCCATCTCTCTCTTATTTGTCTATATTTTTCAAACTTTCTACCTTTGTAATTAGACAAAAATTGTAACTCCTGTCATCCTAAGAAGTAAATCTCAACTGTTTAATCTCTCACATTCTTAAAGTGATGTTTAAATTACTGGCTAGATAATAAATTGACGCAACTCTTTTGAAATCAACTTAGAAATATGCAAGATTTTAAAATATATGTTTATTTTGAATTAATAACCCTATTTCTGGAACTCTAACCTTAGAAGTGTTTTATGTACAAGATGTAATAGCAGTATTCTTTTCAAGAGGAAAAAAATGTCAATAAGCCAAATATCTTATGAAATGGTTGCAAAAACTAGTATATCCATTGGAAGAACTATTATACAATCTATTAAGTGGCATCTACAAAGGACTGACTCCTTCCTGCTGGGAAATACTCAACATCATTACAGTCACAGGCAGCACTTGCTGAAGGCTCGGGTGGGAAGAGTGTGTGTGTGTGTGTGTGTGTGTGTGTGTAACGCTTGTGAGAAGGCTGCCCCCCACCCCAGTGTGGGAGCATCCGCTCTGTAAACAGACTTCCCTCTCCTGTGGGGATCTCAGAGTCCACAGAGAGCCTTGGGTCCCAGTTCCTGCTGAGAAAAGGGAGAATGCTACAGCAGGAACAATATTTTTCAGGGCTGAGCAGAAACCTTACTTCGCCCAACTCTTTCCCAAGGCAGACTTTATGGCCAATGTCTGCCTTCTCTCCTAGTAAGTTCAGGTGTAACCTCGGGATCATTCCGGATATGGCATTCCTAGAAAACCACATGGATGAAGCAGCTCTATGAGAAAATCTTATCCACCACCACGGTAAGCCTAGAGGTCAGAGAACCCGGGGAGACTTTTGAGTCATTGCACCCGGAACACCTAGGGCACGGGAGACGCAGCGGAGGGCCAGGTGGCAGTGAAGGGGAACCAGCAGCACTGATTGTGAAGACCCACCTCCAAAATGTCAATTTCCAGAAACAGTGGTTACTGGCCTTGGAGACAAAAATGTTTTAAAACTATATAAATGGTAATAGTTTCACATTCCTTCCTTCCCTCCCTCCTTTCTTTCTTTTGTGGTACTGGGAATAAGCTACATCCCCAGCCCTTTTATTTTTTATTTTGAAATGGGTCTCACAAAGTTGCTACATTGTCCAGGCTGAGCTCAAACTTTCGATCCTCCTGCCTTAGACTCCCAGAGTGCTGGGATTACAGATGTGCACCACCATGCCTAGCACGTGGTTTCACTTTCATTCTATGAATGGCTTATATAACCCTCACTGGTTGCTCTCAAACTTCTTTGCAAGCCTGCTTTAATGACCTGAAAGATTTAGTGCCCTTTGATTCAGTGTTAGTTCAGCAAACGGGAATGTAGCATGACATAGAAATGACCAGGAAAGGTAGGCTGCTGTGCTTGCCAATCTTCTTGCCAGGGTGCAGGGTGGGTGCCTGGATGCCAGCTCTCACTCCTGTGTAGACCAAGAGACCAAGCCTGTGGCCCCCAAGGCTCAGAACCTAACTGGATCACAGGGCTCTAGTGTAGGCCAGTGCAGGACATGATGAAATCAGTTGTCTCTATTATAATATGTCAAATCTTGCAAAAAAAAAAAATTTAATAATTTCTAAGGTGAACACAACCATAAATGCTGCTTGAAGAGGAAAGAAAATCATTAAAAAGAGCAATTTTCTCAATCCCTCCTGTGCAAATGCAGCAGTAGAATGTCCTCAGGAATGTCTCTGCAAGTTCAGAGAGGAAAGATTTAGAAATGGCAAACCGCGCTGGGATTTGCAAGAGGGACCTATATGTCTGTGTCAGGGTGTCAGACCCAAGGGGTGAGCCAGTGGAAGGCAAAAAGAGACACAATCCCCAGGAATAAACCTCCAAGTGCAGGTTTTAGCTTCAAAATCCGTTTTACTTATACCAAATGAGATCTGCAAGGAAGTGACATTTTAAAGGTTCCAGTCGTGCGGGAATAACAAAGACAACCATTATGTTGGAAAGAGCAGCTGCACTTTGATGTCTTAAAGGGCAGCAGACAGAGTGCCCAGGTGGAATTAGGGTTGGATTAGGAGGTGAGGTGAGGGAGGAGGCTGGGAGAAAGGGCTCTACAGTTTCAGACTTAGCCTGTAGACAGTGTGGCCCGAGAGCAAGCAGGGCCCGCTTCCTCCTCAGCGTAGCTCATCCTCTTAGACTGAAGCGAGAGTAGGATTTAGTTAATTATTCCAGGATGTACTGCCTGTGAATGACTGTGAGCACAGAGAGACCCTTCTGTCCCTGTCTTTTGCTTGGGAAAGAGCTAGAAAAAGTGACCTCCAGTGACCTCCTTCTTTATGACAAAGATAGGCTGTGCGAGAACTGGGAGAGTTCTTACGAAGGGACATTTCTTTTATCTGTGTCCCAGAGGATAAAAATAAACTCCCCACCTGTCTACTGCCCATTTAAGCAGCTGCTTGGAATTCAAGGGTTTTTTTTTTTTTTTTTTTTTTATATGCGGGTACCGGGAGTCGAACTCAGGACCTCGCACTTGCCAGGCAGGTGCTTATGCCACTGAGCTATATCACCAGCCCGGAATTCAGGTTTTTAAAGAAAACCCAGATCAGAAAACACCCCGTGGCTCATAGTTCCAGAATACTGTATGTAAGGTTGGCACATCACACCTGATGACACCCGTCTTTCTGCCAAGCCTTGCTTATAAGTTGGCAATAATTAAATATGCTTATTCTGTCAGCTAGTTTCTGTTCTGCAGCAGGTTACTGTCAAGTTTGAAATGATCTCCGCATTTCCAAAAGGCTCCATGATACCAACTGTGTGGCTGCCATTGTCATTGGAATGTGGTGTTCTGGTGTTGGACATGGTTCTAGGAAAACCTGGTTTGCATGGTCCATTCCTGGAGTAGAGACGGCAGCTCTTGCAGAGAAAAGTTATAAATCATTTGTCAAGAAGGAATCTCTGGAAAGAAACAGTAACCAGCCCCAGATAATAGGGTGACCTTTCAGAAGTTTCTTTCCAAATGCTTCAGTGGGCGCAACCAGCCCTCCCCAGCTCCTGCCACCACTGTCACTGCCACTGCAGGAAGTGCACTCTGGGCTTGTCCCTGCATTTTTTGTTTGCTTGCTTTGCTTTGGTGTTGTTTCTTTGGTGCTGGGGATCAAACCCAGGGCCTTGTGCATGGTAGGCAAGTGCTCTACCACTGAGCTACACCTCCCAGTCTTTTTTATTTTTGAAACAGGCTTTCGCTAAGTTTGAACTTGTGATCCTCCTGCTTCAGCCTCCTGGGTAGCTGAGATTACAGGCAGGCACAACCATGCCCAGCTCCCTCTGTGTCTCTGCTTGTTCTCCTTCCTCAGCCAGGAAAGGCACAGTGATGTCTTCGCCACTGGATACCCGCTCTCCCTGCAAGGCCTCCTATCTTCCAGGAAGTGGTTCCTGGCCCCTGCCACCAAGTTCCCATGCCCTGTGTGACCTCTGCACAAACATTTTCATGATCTGATTAAAATTCTGTTTTAAGGAACAGAAAAGACAGTTTGTTGGCATGGGAAACTGTCTGTATTTATTCCATTAAATCAAAAACGTAATTTATAAGAAGTATGTACCGTATGATCCCTTCTGAGTTAAGGTGGTTAAAAAATAAAAACATATCCAAACTAAAACATAATCTAGGGATAACAAGACTGTGGATAGTTTTTGCTTCATTCTTTGCACTTCCATACAGTTTCTAAATTTTTTCTCATGAACAAATTGTCACAACATAAACCACACAAATGTAAACTGCTATAGTTCTGCAGGTCAGAAGTCTGCTTGGGCTTCACTGGACAAAAGTTCAGCTGTCAGCAAGGCAGGGCTTCAGATGGAACCACTACCCAATGCTTGCAGGTTGTTGGCAGAGATCAGCAGGTCCCCTTGGCCTGTTCCATTCTTATCTTCTGGAGGCCACTCACAGCCAGGCTTTATGGCTCCCTTTCTGCTGCTTCAAAACCAGCAATGGTGAGTCAAGTCTCTCCAGAACCTCGAATTGCTCCTGCCTCTTTGTCCCTTAAGTCTCTATGGTAGGCTTCTCTGCCTTCTGATCCTGCTCTTAAGGACGTTAGGTTCCCCTATTTTAAGGTCACCTGATACTAGCAACCATCACTTCATCTGCTCCCTGATTCTCGGTTGCCTTGAAACATGACATAATCACAAACACTGGGGGTCCAAATTATGGGGACCCAACTCCTGACTACCATGAATATTTAATTAATGAAAAAATATAATTTAAAAAAGAGCCCAGGTCAATGACTTGGGTATAGTGGCATAAACCTGTAATCCCAGCACTCAGGAGGCTGAGGCAGGAGGATTGTTGTGAGTTCAGAGACCAGCCTGAGCTACGTGTGATTTCAAGGCCAGCCTAGACTGCATAGTGAGACCCAGTCTCAAACAAATAAACAAGCAATTAAACAGTAAATAAATCATGAAGTTCCCACCATCTTTTGACTTTTAAAACATAAATACATAGTCAATCTTGGCTGCAGATGGCTCCTCACTTTTTGAACATCTAATTGTCTTTGAAACTCTGGCTTCTTGCAACTCTCAAGCAAAATTTCCAATCTGTTGACAAGTTTTCTTCTACTGTATTTGTAGTCTTTAAAAATGACTTCTGTTTGCTTTCTGATGCAAGTGGCATTGGTGTTTCCTGGCACAGCCTCAGCTTCCCTGTTCCTGTGCACAAAGTCCTCTGTAGGGTGACTCTGTAGTCTCCTGCTCCACTCTGTCAGTCCTGGTTTTGCATGTGACATGCTTGGGTCAATAGATATGAGCAAACATCATGTGGGCAGAGGCATGAGAAGAGCAGTTACCTTAGGACTTGACCTTTTGTCCTGCTCTTTGGACACTGAATCCGTCACATGGTGCAGACTATGCTGACCCTTGCGGGAATAAGAGATGGTAAGGTGTAGACACACCTGTGCTGGCTCTAGTCTTTAGACAAACTAACCTGCCCTTCACCAACAGTGTGACTGTGCCCTCACCAAAGCCTCCTGACCACAGGACCCACCAAGCCAGCCTGCACCCAAAGGACAATCCCACTGACCCACAGAATCACGAGAAGTGAGAAATGTTTCTTGTTTAAAACCATTCAGTTTTAAAGTAGCTTGTTAGATAGCAAAGGGTAATTGAAATATATTGTAAGAAAAATTTATGATTGCAAAAACTTTCAACAAGAAACAAAAGTCACTCATAATTATATCAAACCAAAATAACCAGTCTTGCGAATATTTTGGTGTATTTTCTATGATTTTTATATTAGTCATAGCCGGAGAGGACAAGAAAATGAGAATGAGAGAGATGCTGATGAATAGAAAGATGATGGAAACCCACACCAAATTTATATACAAATTTCTTTAAATGTTGCTTCTTTTCTTTGTCTAATTACCATTATATTATGTCATTCACTATTTGTGGGAAGTATGGCTTTCCTTGGTAACATCTTTCAAACGTTGAATTTCCCTAATAGTCACTTTATTAAATAATGTCACCTATATAAGCCCTTTATCAATGTCTGTACCTGTGAATTCAAGCACTACAAAGATTCAGTTTATTTGATTTCAAATGAAACAAACCAAGCTTTACTGACTATCTTACATTGCTCAATTTCTTTTCTGGATAATTTTCTAGAGCTTGAGCTTCAGTTGGTCTGGTTTGGCCTTGAAAATAGGAGTCAATCCTTGCTACCCTGGACTTCCTGTGAATGCACACTTTCCTTTGCTCCAGGACAGGAAGTGGCGGAGTGGACAGGAAGAGCAGCTGATCACCAAGGCTGCTGAATGGAGCCCCTTCCTGTGCATATATTGCTTTTCAATGTACTTGAACCAGTGTAACTCAAGCCCTGCTCACTAGAGAGACATCAACCCAGCGGGGGAGATGGAGGGGCAGCCTCCTGCACAGGCCTCATCCTAGGCTGTAGGCATAATAGGAAGGCCTGGGCTATCTGAGAGGATGGGCCATTCTGAGTGTAGCAGGCTGCTGTGTTTTCAGATTCATTCACATCTGAGTCCAAGGAGGAGAAGGGACCAGGTAACTGTGACTTACTTATGCCACTGCTGGTGTCACTTTCAAGAAGCATGGCCCCAGTGGCACAAATGAATCCATGGGAAATCCAACCCTTCCTTTGGGAGATCCAAATCATAACACTCAGGAACTTATACCCCGTTGTTCAGAGTCCTCCATTTTCAATACCCCATGCTCCAGCTATTCTCTACACCCAAATTAGATACCACTCCTTCCTTGTCCCCTTCTTCCTAGCTCCTCCCCACTTCCAGCTCTTTCTTAGGTAGGTAGTACCTAAAGTCAGGGACATCCTGGGCTTCTAGGTAAAGTCTTCAGCTGTCTTGCTGGCCTTCCTCCTGCCCCTCTCTGCCCATCCCTCCTACAGCACCAAGCCCAGGAATCTGCCTCCATCAGGCAGGAGATACATGGCCTAATCATATAGGAGTTTCTTTCCTTGGGGGATGAGAGGAACTTAGAATGAAACAGAGAACACTCCCACAACAATCAGTTTTCAACTGCGACTGATAAGTGCTATCTTCACTAAAATTCCAAAGAAGCATTCCAAACAAGGCAGCCGAACAGGGGTCATGTGTCATGGTTCGCTGTCAGAGGCCAGCCCTGGCCATCTGGCCCCTGCAAGGTTTCCTGTGCACAGTTTAGAAGAGATGGAGCAGAGGGCTGTGCCTGGTGAAGGCTGGGGACAGAGGAGGCTCAAAAGCACACATATTACAATCCTAGGGATAACTTGGAAGTAAAGGGCTGAGTCGTGTGCCCTCATCTGGGCACAGAAGCCAGTGTAGAACATGCAATAAAAAGCCAGACAAATGCAGAAATGCAGTAAGAATGTAGCCTTTCTCACCTCCAGGCTGATGTGACTTGAAGGAACCCCAGTGATATTAAAATTACACTGATCCCACTTTCCTCAGGCTCTTACAGCTCCACTCTTTCAGCACTTCGTGTCTCTTTTATTTTCATTTTTTCATTCTGCAGCAGCCTCTGTATCTAGATATGCTCACAAATTGCTCACAATCCAAGTTGTAGAAGTCAGTCCACTGGTGTAATCATTCTGCGGAAGTTCAGTGAAAGCCAAATATTTGCCTCAAAGATAGGCCTTTAGTTTAATTGCTGGTGGTTACAATGAGCTACACAGGCACCTAAGTTATTTTAACCCCACAGTGAATTCTCACTCTCCCCTTATATAAATGTCAGTCTTTCTGTGGACATGTCTATCAGAGAAATCCAAAATAGCATCTCTGGGATAATTCTCTTGACGTGTGTGCCTAGAACAGGAGGTCACTGCTGAGAATTGCTCAGGCAGAGGTAGAGCTGAGGCAGAGGGGAGCATTTGCATCCCCTCAAGGCTTCACACAGAGACCACTCAGGCCTTGCCAAGAACTGAAAATGCAGAGTATGTAAATGCTGTGTTCTGTGATCATGGCAATATGGTGGCCTGAAGGGAAGAGGTGGACTTTGCAAAACAGAGCTGCACTAGACTAAGTGCTGTTATGGCTTGTATCTAGTCATCCCCCCAACCCCTCGTGCAGTAATAGGTGAGTTTAGAAGGTGCCTGGATTAGGGTGTGTGAATGTGGATTAAGGGTGTGATGCTGGGATTAAGGGTATCCCACCCTGGGTATGGGAGGCACCAATCAAAAAGCATGTAGCAGCTTGCTGCTTCTTCTGTTTCATTGCTTGCTGCTTTGCTGTCTCCTGCCTGCTTGCCATGGACTATTTCTCTGCGATGTCCCTCTTCCATGTCACCCAGACTTGGAGCCAGCTGACTATAGACTAAAACCTCTGCAAACTGTGAGCTAAATAAACCTTTCCTCCTTTAACTTTAGGGAGCTGGTATTTTTGTCTCAGCAATGAGAAAAGTAAATGAGACAGGTGCCAACCATGGCAGCTTCCTCCTGCAGCCCATCTTGCTCTTTCATCCCTCCAGACCCAGTGCAAAAGAGACTTCAGAGATGGAAAACATCTCCTGGTCCAGTGATGGTGAACTTTTTAGAGCTTTCAATGATACAAACAGCCTGCTGCAGCAAGTGTACAATAGGTTTGCCACCACTGTCCTAGTCCCTGGGAACTCTAGAAATTTCAGGCCAAATTCTTTCTGTGTATTACAGCTATGGATATTTGACATGGTCCAAAGAGAAGAGCTAAAAAAAAAAAACACAAAGAGAAGAGCTGCAGCCAAGCTATGGAGAAGGTGCTGTGGGTATTAGAAGAGGGAGTACAAACTCAACAGAGTGTGTGATATATCACAGGTTGTTATGATCTGTGTCTAGATGTCCCCCCAAAACCTCGTGCAGTCATAGAACTTTTTCAGAATCTAGAGTGTGCAATGCTGGGATTAAGGGTGCTGGGATGAACAGTGGGTGATTTCTGGATCAGTCACTGATTGATTTGGCACCGCCCTAATCCCAGGAGTCTGGATAAGATAAAAGGGGCAGAAAGAGGATTGTCTCCCCCTTTTCTGCACTTGTTGCTTTTGCTGTCTTCTGCCACCACGATCTGCTGCCCCTCTGCCATGTGCCACCCTGCTTTGGAGCCAGCAGATTATGGACTGAAATCTCCACAAATTGTGACCTAAATAAACCTTTCCTCCCTTAACTTTGTGCATTGGGTATTTTGTCTCAGCAATGAGAGAAAAGTGACTAAGACAGAGGGTCCCAAGACAGCACAATACCAGGACAGTTAAAATAGTGGCAGCCCCAAGTGTCCCTGTGAATGTGAAGTAACTGGGGTTCTCATGCTATGCCAGTGAGGGTAACAGTTGGTACAACTGTACTGGAGACTCTTTAGCAGTTGCGTACTAAATGTAAGTGTATGCTAATCCTATGAGGTAGTAATTCTATTCCTGAGTTCATGCCCAAGGAAAATGCATGCAAATATTCACAAGAGTTAAAAATTGGAAGTGAGTCAAATTTCCATTAAATAGGAGGATGTATAAATAAGTTGAGGTATATTCAGACAAAGGAATACTATGCAGCAGCAAAAAAACTTAAGAGTAAGACCCTATTTTAATTTTGTTAAGAGAAGTTTTTTCTTAACTTTTTAATTATGAATATAATTTTCAAGAATATCAAAAAATAAAAGGAAAGTCAATCATCCACACTAATCAACCCAATTTACAGTAGTTATTCTTTTGAGCTATTCACTGTAATATTTTTC
This sequence comes from Erethizon dorsatum, assembly GCA_028451465.1. NCBI lineage: Eukaryota > Metazoa > Chordata > Mammalia > Rodentia > Erethizontidae > Erethizon > Erethizon dorsatum. Next base: position 109,686,778 of record CM051822.1, on the reverse strand, counting down.
CTAATTTTTTTTAACCATCTTATTATGGAAAGTTTGAGCATTAAAAATGAAAAGAGTAGAGGATTATAAAGTACTCCCATGTACCCATCACCCAGCCTCAGTAATTAGGAAGACATAGCTAGTCTTGTTTCTATTGTATGCCCACCTTTAGCCCCAAATTATTTAGAAACAAATCTCAACCATGACATCATTTAAACAAGTGTTTAAACAAGTGTTTAACTGCATATCACTAAAAATAGTCTCTTTAAAAACATGATCATGAGACTAGTGTTAGACCTTAAACAATTAGCAACTTCTTCATATCAAATATGGAGTCTACGTTTACACTGCTCACATAAAAGACTTTTACAAGTTGTTCAAGCCAGGAGCCCAATAAAATTTGCATACTGCATATTGTTGTTTTAGAAAATTATTTATTCCATAGGTTTCCTTCTAGTGTTCTTACTGTTCATTTGTCAAAGTAACAAGGTTGTGTCCTGCCCCTCAGTAGTGCTCACATTTTTGCATGCAAACAAATCACCTGATCAGCTCATTAAAATACCTAGTCCTGGGCCTGGGCTGCAGAGTCTGAATCAGCAGGTCAGGGGTGGGGCTTGTAAATTTGCATTTCTAACAAGCTCCCAAACGATGCTTATGCTGGTGTGTGAACTACATTGAAAAGCTCTGCTCTAGTTTCCCACAGCCCCCATTTAGCTAGCTGTATACACCCCCCTTGAACATGTTTCTCTGCTTCTGACATATTTTTAAATTCAAGATTTATATGAAGGGTTGTATTCTTTCATTTGGAAACACAACTTCTGGTCAGTTAGTAGCTGCTGCTGATTATTCCTAGATCTGTGATCCCATCCATGGTTGCAAAATGCAATAACCCTCATTCTGTTCGTCCTCTCACCAGCCATTTGCATCACCGAAGACAGGGTTCACACAGAAAAGTCAGGGTAAGTGCTCAAATCTCATGAACCCACTTTGGAAATAATGACTTGGTTGCCTAGTATCCTGAGCAACCAAAAAATGTTTATTTTTTATCTATTCTAATGTAGTCACAAATACACGTGTTTGGTGTATTTCAATACAATAAGTTATTATTGTTCAAGTTGTCCAATCTTTGACGAGTGGGGAGTTAGGTTAGCTCTTTGGTTTCTTTGACATGATTCCAGCAATCTTTGATGTTCTCTTTTCTTCTGATGTGATGAGATATTGTAGGGTCACTTTGTATGTTTCTTGCTCCACTATCTCCAAGAAACCATGGTTGCATTTAGAGGAAATGGTAAAAAGAGACCACAGTGCGGGCTAGAAGCATTTATTATTAGTGAGTTGGTCATTGTTTCAAGAATGTTTTAGTGCATAAAGATAGAAAGTGTTCTATTTTTTGAAAATATATTATGAGTTTATACATAATACATTTTTTTTTGTGTGTATGTGGGTACTGGTGGTCGAACTCAGGACCTCATGCTTGCCAGGCAAGCACTTATGCCACTGAGCCATCTCACCGGCCCCTATGAATGTAGGAGGTATTTTTCTTGATTTCATCAATCTTAAATCTTACAACAGCCACCCTAACCCTACAACCAATAATAGGATTGTCAGAAACAATTTATCTTGTTATTTCTTCTCTATGTTCATTTTGTTTTTAGAGTATGTTTTAATAAGAACATAAATCAAATTAATATTTAAAGTCAAATGAAATTGTTTCTTTGTGGTCTTGCCACAAATCAATATATATCTAGGATTATTTGTTTCATTTTTGCCGTTGATTTCTAGAAACTGATTTTTAATATTTCAATTTGTTTGTGAAAGTATTTTAATGCTTTCAAAACCAAAGCTACAAACCAAAATATATTCAGAGCAGTCTGACTTTTTCCTTTCTTCTATATCTTGATACTTTTCTTCCCTCCTATGGAATAATTTATAAAAGTATTTATGGTTTCTCCTTTTATTTAAAAGCAATATAATAACAGAACAATGTTACACACATGTATTCATATCACTACTTCCTGAATAAATAGTAGCATATCCTACACACTCTTCTCCATCTACCTTTTGAAACTATAATGTTAACAATTTTTACACTGGATTGTAGTGTCAATTTTGGCATTTGTTGATTAAGAATATATTTAAAGATAAAACTGGATGATGTGTTCAGTAGCATTTTTAAATAGATTTAATCATAATGTATTAATGTGTAGTCCACACATTTGTTCAGCTTAGAGTAAATAATACTTGATGCAAGTCTTAATTTGAGTTGCCTAGACAGTCAGGAACCATAGGAGAATTACTATTTTTCTTTTATACTTCCCATTTAAATTCTAGAATAATTTCAGATTTAAGAAAAGTCACTAAGATGCTACAGGAAGTGCTTCTAAGTCCCTACCCAGTTTTCTCTGTTGTCAACATCTAAAATAACATGGTACATTTGTCAAAACTAACACACGAGTGTCAGTATGCTGCTATGAACTAAACTCCAGATTTTATTCCTATTTTACTATTGTTATGGTTTGTGTCTAGATGTCCCTGCAAAGCCTCATGCAGTCATAGGTGGGGCTTTTTCAGAGGTGGCTGAATCTAGAGTGTGTGACTGATTCATGGTGCACTGCTGGGACGAAGGGTGCTAGGATTAAGGGTGGGCAATTGCTGGATCAGTCCACAGATTGGTTTGGCACCACCCTAATCCTGGTAACCTGGATACAATATAAGGGACAGAAAGAGGCTTGTCTTCTTCCTCCCTTGTTGCTTTTTTTTTTTTTTTTTTTTTTTTTTTGGGTACCGGGGGGTCGACCTCAGGACCTCGCGCACCAGCAGGCGCCCGTGCCTCTGAGCGATATCACCGGCCCCTTTTTTTTCGTATGTGGGATCCGGGAGTCGAACTCGGGCCCTCGCGCTTGCAAGGCAGGCGCTTATGCCGCTGAGCCATCTCACCGGCCCCTCCCTTGTTGCTTTTGCTGTCTTCTGCCCACCATAAGTTGTTCTCCTCTGTGCAGCCACCCTGCCTTAGAGCCATCCAATTATGGACTGAAACATCTACAAACCGTAAGTTAAATAAACCTTTCTCACTTTAAATTTGGGTGTTGGGTATTTTGTTTCAGCAATGAGAACTATGTTTTCCACCAGTGTTCTTTTTCTGTTCCGGATTCAATCCAGGACACCACATTGCATTCGATCTCTTTCCATTCCTAATCAACCTGAAAATCTATCAGTTAAAGAACGCTTTAACTTAGTGCCAGTGGGACAATCGTAGGGTTTAAGTACAAATCTAGGTAGAATCTACTTTTATTAGTGGCAGTCTGGATTTGGGGGAGAAGATGTAAATTCTGCAATTAGGCGTACCTGGGTTTAAGTCATAATTTTGGTTTCTACTTACCAGTTGTGAGGTCTTGAGTACTTCATTTAATATCACTGAGCCTTAGTCTTTTTAAAATCTGTAACACAAGGAACAAAAATATGCCTTGTGGGACAATAGAAAACTTTATATATAACATATGTGAAGTGTTTTGGCCATAGTAAGTGCTCATTAAATGGTGATGACCATTATCAAAGCATTACTGTTGGGCAGGCCTAACTAGCACTTGGGAACTGGATGTCTGGTCCTTTACTATCCAAAACATAAATCTTTCTTGTAAAACAGATATGTAATTTTTATTCCACAGGCAGACTGTGGAATAACTGCTCAGATATGCAGCCTCTGATTAAAGTGAAGTTAAGCAGAGAGTTTGCGGGGGGGGGGGGCTTTGCCTCTGACTCTCCCATGACTCACACATGAGTTGCCTGCCTTCTGTCTGTGAGAGGAGGCATTCCACCAAGAAGCACTGACATTATCCTGCAGGAATTTTTCCAGAAAATAAGCATCTAATAAGTTAACACATGTATTTTTATTTTTGAAAGGACTGGTAATAGTTTTTTTAAGTATCCTCTGACAAGCTTTTTGGTACTCTGTGTGTGTGTGTGTGTGTGTGTGTGTGTGTGTGTGTGTGAAAACAACTGGTCCTCTGTGGAAAGTTGCTGCAGCCTTGGTTCCTGGGATGTGTGTCCAAAGGTGCTGGGCATACAGTTCTTCCTCTTATTCTTTGACAGAGGTTCAAAAGACTTTGTGTCACTTATCACAATGGAACTTAAAAGTAGGTCAGTAAAAGACGTAAACCGGGTCAACTACCATAAGTCTAAGCAGAAGAAGGAAGTAGGGTTTGGGTCTGTAAACTTCATGCTTAGACCCCTGGTCCCTGTTCTGCTGAGGCCTAATGGGCCCCTTTGTGGGTGGAGTGACACCAGACAACCTGTGTACCATAGCTGGTTGCATGCATTTCCTTTCTCCAGGACAGAGGTTACTGGTGCTGGTCATCAGGACTGCACTGGCAGATTCAAGCCTGATGGTCATGGAGAAAGCCAGCATGGGGTGGGGGAGAAGCATTCAGTTGGGAAGGAATAGGAAGGGTACTTTATTTCCTCCATGGATAGGTGAGTAAGTGGCTGGTTTTGAATAGCAAAACCATAATATTGGATCATGCTTCTGGTATTTCAGTGCAATGGAGTTGGATGCGGAATCCAGTTTCCCAACATTCCTACCCAAAGTGATGCCATAGTTCCCTCCATGGAGCTGGAAATGTGCCTACAAGGATTAGGCCGCTGGGATGGCTTTCACTTTACTGTGACAGTCCTTTCTTTATGGATGCTACTACTTCCTGACCACTGTGGGTCATTTTTCCATATGGCACAAGAGACTGTCTACATCTTACCCCCAGGAGAGACGCATTTTCCTTGTGCTTCAGGATTTTGATTTCCCCAGACCAGATTTTGTAAGGCTGCCTGGCATTCTACCAGGTGAAAGGGGCTCTCTAATATATGAGATTGTGCCTTTAAAAAAAAAATCAAATTTGATTTTGTGTCCAAGTTTCTTCCATGTGACTTTCTAAGTTATTACTGACACACATTTTTGGTTTCAAATTATTCTGACTCAGGCTCTTATTTTTTCCATTGTTGGCAATATCCTCAAGTAACCACAGTCCTTATCCATTGTCTGATTACCAGAACAAAACACAGTTTGAGGTTGTTTGGAGTCTTAAGAGAGTTCCATTTTGTTTCTATTAAATTTAAAAATAGTACCAGAAGTAATAGACTTAGTTAAAAATCAAGGATTCTAGAAAATAAAACATGCCTCAGTACAGATTGCTGCTCTGAGAAAATCAGTTCTAACTTGATCTGCAGTGCTAATGGGCCTTAACTGGAATAATTAGGGAGGCTGTAGGGATAATGGTTGGGGAGAGAAATGAAATATTGTCCACTTATCTTCTTGGACCTCAGCAATAAATACGCTTACATGGAATCACTGTTCTTGAGCCTGGATTGGAAAACTGTATAGAAAGGAAAATTCTTAAAGGGCCAAGTGGGAACATAGCTGCACACTGGCTCATTTATTCACTCAACCAGAAATTGCTGTGCCTTCCCTTTGCCAGGCTCTGGGCTTGGCGCAGGCACGTCATATATAATAGTGAGCAAGATAGAGGGCTCCCTCCAAGGGCATCTCTGTCTCCTAAGGCAGACAGGTGTGCACAACAATAATTATAACACCGAGTAGTAAGCACATGTTAGTGGCTACATGGAGCTGTGAAGGCAAAATAGTTTGCGTGGAGTGGTAGAGAAGACATCACAGAGGAAATGATATCATTTGGGGCCTTGAAGGAAGGGCTTTCTGACCTTGGGAGAAGCATATGGAAAATCACAAAGTTTTAAACATTTTGCAGATGCCTAGTGGCTCCAGGGGACTAACGGACAGAGCTGTGAGTCACTGGTATGGCTTGTGTCTAAATGTCTTCCAAAAGCCTCATGCAGTCATGGGGGGTGGGCTATTCAGAGATAATCTAGAGTTCAGTTGTGTGTGATACTGGGATTAAGGGTGTGTGGCTAGTAAATCACTCCATTGATTGGTCTGGCATAGTCCTGGCTAAGATTAAGGGTGTGAGTGCTACATGTACCCTAGGGTGGTTAGCCTGCATACAATATAAGGGACACAAAGAGTCTTATCTCCCCTTCCCTTGTTGCTTTTGCTGTAATCTGCTGCCATGAACAGGTGCCCCTCTGCCATGTGCCACCCTGCCTTGGAGCCAGCCAATTATGGACTGAAATCTCTACAAACTGTGAGCTAAATAAACATCTCCTCCTTTAACTTTGGGATGTTGGGTATTTTATCTCAGCAACAAGAGAAAAGTAACTAAAGCAGAATTTAGTACCAGAGAAATGGGGTCATTGCTGTGACTATACCTGATCATGTGGTTCAAGCCTTTGGAAATGGCTTGTGGAAAGAGTTTGGAAAGGTTTGGAGATGCCAGTTGAAAAAGTAGAGCTGGAACCCTGGAGACTGTTCTGTATGGGAGTTATAGCTCAGAAGACCAGAAGACTGATAGAAATCCTGCCAGTAAAGACCAGGTTCAGGAGGTTTCTGCTGGGAAGAAGGACTGCATTGGCTGCTGGACTCCAGACAATGTGTGTTATGGCTTGGCAGAAAGATTGTCTGCATTTTGCTCATGTCCAGAGAATTTACCAGAGACTGAGATTAAGGACTGTGGACAAATTAATATTGTAAAAGAAATTTCAAGGCAGTCAAATGTTGAGGTGGTGGCATGGCTGCTATTGGGGGCTTTTAGCTAGATCTTTGTTGAGAATCAAGAGCAAAGAGGCCAGCAGGATGATTTAAAGCGTTGTGAGTTTGGCCAGAAAAGAAGCGCCAGTAAAGCCGTGGACTGCAAAGATAAAGCAGAGGAGATCTTGATGCTGAAAGGAGAATAGAAAAGATGACCTGAGGGCATCACAAGAAGCAGAAAGACTCCACCCTTTGCAGTCTCAAAATTGCAAAAGTGAAAGACTTTGCTTTAGGAGAGCCCCAAGCACCATGTTCCAGAATGGTGGTGGTCTAGGGAAGTTGTTCCTCTGGATTTGGTTCGTAGGCACTCGACCCTTATAGCCAAGAAAGAAGAAAGCCTGCTACTGCTCCAGCTGGTGGCAGAACCTAGTGTCATCCACATAGTGCTAGTTTTAGGTGCATACAGAATGCAAGAGTTGTGGGGTCAAGAAAGCTTCCACTCAGATTTCAGAAGAAGGCGTGGGAGGCCAGACAGTGTGCCCCCCGAGAGGGCAGTGTGTGAAGCTGTAAGTGTGGAGCCAAAGGTGCAGTAAAGACCCCAGAGGTTTGGAGAAGGCAGGAACATGGATCTTCTGAGGAAAACTGCAAGGAGGGAGCAGAATGGGCCCAAGAGAGAAGCCATGGGAGCTACAACCACTGGAAGTGCTGTAGGGGTGGAGCCACTCATTACCTTTGGAGTTCACATCTTGCCACAGATGCTGCACATGGAACTACAGGACTTAATAATTGCCCTGCTGGATTTTGGACTTGCTTTTGTCCCATTCCTTTGTATTCCTTTATTTGTACTTTTTGGAATGGTAATGTTTAGTTTGTGTCATTGTACATTGGAAGTGTTTGACTTTCTTTTCATTTGTGTGAGGCTCACAGCTAAGACTTTGCCTTAAATCTTAGAGAAGACTTTGGACTTGGACTTTTCAGAAATATTGAAGATGTTAGGACTTTGGAAACTCTTAGAGACAGACCAAATGTCTTTTGCATAAAGGGATATGCATGAGTCTTTGGGTGGGTCAGGGCAGAATGTTATGTCATGTATCTAGATGTCCCCCCAAAGCCTCATGAAGTAATGGGGGGCAAGCTTTTCAGAGGTGCCTGAATCTAGATTGTATGATGCTGGTATTAAGGGTGTGTGATTAGTAAATCACTCTATTGGTTGGTTTGGCATAGTCCTGGCTAGGAGTGCTATACCTACCATGGGGTGGGTAGCCTGCATACAATTTAAGGGACAAAATAGTCTTGTTTCCCCTTCCCTTGTTGCTTTTGCTGTCTTCTGACACCATGAATGGTTGCCCCTCTGCCATGTGCCACCCTGCCTTGGAGCCAGCCAATTATGGACTGAAACCTCTACAAACTGTGAGCTAAATAAACCTTTTCCCCTTTAACTTTGGGTGTTATCTCAGCAATGAGAGAAAAGTAACTAAGACAGTCACAGAGTGGGAAACAGTAAAGAGATGTGCCTGGCAACTCTGCTTCTGGTCTAATCCCCCAAATTTTGTGTCCCATGAAGAAGATTCCATCTATTTCAAAAAGGCAGTGAGGACCCACCCATGTTTTGTCAGATCTTTGTTTTACAAGTGCATTTGCATAGGAGTAGCTGGAAAGACTGCATCATGAGCCCCCAGCCTCTGTGACTGTTTTCAAGAAGAGATACCATGATTATCTAGCCCAGTGGACAGGAGGTAGAAAGGACTTGATGGCCAGGTGGAAGAGTGTGGTTGAGGGAGAAAGGAAGGGGCCAAATACAAATGTTGAGTTTGAGTCCAACATCAGCAGAAAGGAAATGAAAGAGAATATCCTTGGAGTCAGACAGACTCAGCCTCCAATCCTAGCTAAGCCACTACTCAGTTTTGCATTTGTGGACAAGGCAGTTCTCAGAGGCTCATTTTCTTCCCTCCAAAGGAGGAGAGTCATTAATGGGGTTCATGAGGGTGATAAGATTTTGCAGACCCAGAGCAGAGTGGCTTCAGGTAGCAACTGTCTATTAGGATTATTTTCCTTAGGCTCAAAATCATTCTCTGTATCATAGGAGGATTTTGAAGATAGGGACTATTGTGCCCCTAATCTTTGGGGATGTTTGCTCAACTTTTGGTTCTTTGTTTTTAGCCCAGCCTACAAAAACAAAACAAAATGAAAAAAAGATGAAAAATCATTTGTATGGTTGAGGACTATTTGAGGAAAGGAAAATTAGCGTGTCTAGACCCAGGGGAGCAGCACCAGGCTGACCCTGCTGATAAGTATTGGTGGGCTTGTAGCGATGGGATCCTGTTGTGTGGGGAGCTGGTGGAGATAAAAATTCCAAATGCCTGGAAAATGCTAAAAAGTTAAAATTACATCAGATCTCATACCAGAGGTTAGTGTAGGAGGAAGAACAATTGGCCCCAGCCTCAGGACTTCTGAGGGTTTTTTTTATTCATTTTTTGCCTGGGTTCGTGGAGGGGTTAATGAGAAAAAGGAGCCCTAGATAAAGTGCCCACCAGGATGCAGACCTGAGAAAAATAAGTAGTATAGAAAACTGAGATCCAGGAAGTAGATTAAAATACTTATGGTGAAGGAGGGCTGCATGTGCCACAAGTAAGACTGGGCAGTGGGTGGGATGGAAGGCCAGTCATACTCATCTCAGAGTAGCCAACCTCCCCAGAACCTCCCAAAATTACACTTCCTCATGACCATAATAGAAACTAGGCCAGGCCTCCACAAAAGGGTTAACAGTCCCAACTGTGAAGAGACCCCACCAGATGCAATAAAGCAGCCTTGTGCTTCCTCTGGCCTCATGCAGACCCTTCTCGGAGCTCTGAGACCACATTTGGCCTCCCCGGTCTAAAAGAAATCAAGAAACTGGACTGGGTCCAAAGGAGAACAACAAACGTGATTAAAGAGAGTGAGAATAGGACCCAAGAGGCACGTTAAAGAAATTGGGGTTGATTTGCCTAAAACAGTAAAGATGAAGTGGGAACTGTATTCAAGTATGAGAGGAGAGACCCATGTCCAGTTATTTCCCAATTTCAACAGCACAGAATAAGACATAAATGGCCTAATCTGCTACCCGAGAGATTAGGTAAAGGAGGAGTTTCATAATGCATGTATGTCTTGGGATAACCTTTCCTGTGGTTATTGTAAAGTAGAGCCTGCCTCTTTACCCAGAGGAAACCTGCTGGAGACCAGATACAGAATCCTCAGCTTGTCCCCTAAGTGCCTTTAAGCCTTCCCTGAGCCCACCAGCCCTGCTCTCCTGGCCCCTGAGAATCTACAGTCTTTCTGGGAACAGAAATCTGGGTGGTGGGAGTATCTTGATCTCTCCACTTTAAGACCTAAGACACTTTCCTTTTATGCATTTTAATATACAGCCACTAGCAAAAGCTTGCAGGTTCTTTGGCTGCTGGGAAAACAAATGGCTTGCAATTTTCAAAATGGCAGTTTAGATCAGATTGGTGTGTGACTGTCTAACTGTGCAGTGAGGATGCTCAGAGATATCTGTGCGACTTTGTGCCTGGGACAGTGTTTTGCTTTGGCTGCTTTGGCTGCTCTGGCTGCTGCCATACTTAGGTTACCATCCATCACTGGAAACTCAGCACTCACTCAACCCAACCATCCATCCTAGTGGAACAGAGTTAAAACATAGTGCCAAGCACATGTGCCTGCCTGCCTGGTTGTCCTGCCTCCAGAATACCACATTAGAGACAGACTTAGCCAGTTGAGTTGTACACACTTATAATCCCAGCTACTCAAGATTCTGAGGCAGGCAGATCGTCAGGCAGGCTAATTCAAGGTCAGCCTGGGCAAGTTAGCAAGACTGTGTCTCAAAATAAAATAAAAGGGGCTGGGGATGTAGTTCAGTGAAAGAGTGCTTGCCTAGCATTTGCAGAGCCCAGGGTTTGATACCCAATACTGGGGTTGGGGAGAGGTGACAAATTGTCTATACATAGGATAACTGTGTCATTTTCTGTCAAACCAGAATGCCTGTGAGGGGGAAAGGACATGCTGTTGATAATTACAGTAAGACAAAATTGGTACTTGTGGCCACCCTATCTACAGCCAAAACTCGAAGCTCAAAAACAATGGCAGGGCCGGTGAGATGGCTCAGCGGCGTAAGCGCCTGCCTTGCAAGCGCAAGGGCCCGAGTTCGACTCCCGGATCCCACATACGGAAAAGGGGCCGGTGATATCGCTCAGCGGCACGGGTGCCTGTTGGCGCGCGAGGTCCTGAGGTCGACCCCCCGGTACCCACAAAAAAAAAAAAAAAAAAAAAAAAGAAAAAACAATGGCAGTGCCCCTGGTGTCAAAGTGATAGGAATGCTAGGAAAAAAAAACTAGAGACATAGAAAGTGTGATTGAAGTATTAGTTATGGCTGGTTAACAAATTACTCCCCAAATTAGTGACTCAAAACAACAAACATTCATTATTGCACAGGGTTTTCTGGGTCAGGAATTTGAAAGTAGCTTATCTGGATGCTCCCACCTCAGCGTCTCTCATGAGGTTTTAGTTAGATATTGTCCAGAGCTGCAGTTATCTGAACACTTCACCACTGCTGGAAGTTCCAGTTTCAAGACAGCTAACTCGCAGGGCACTTGGCAGGAAAGAACTCAGTTGTCCCCTCAGACCTTTCCTGTGGGGCTGCTGCAGGATCCTTACAACATGGTGGCTGTCTTCCCTCAGAGTGAGTGACTCTGGGGCCAAGGAGGGAGCTGAATGCCCATCACGAATTAGGCTCAGAACTCATACACTGTCACTTCAGGAGTATGTGACACTAAGACCAGCCCACACTGAAATGGAAGGGGATCAAAATCCATTTCTTCAGTGAAGGAGTCTCCTCCATGTTTGATCATTGTTGTTGTCTGTTTGTTTTTGCCCTGCCCTGTTTGCCATTCTCTGAGTACTGCCTTTGCCAGGTGAGAGAGGGAAGAGATGACATGTGCAGCCAGGAGGGCTACCCCGGTGCTGGTGCTCCTTCTGGTGCTGTTAGTCTCTTGGCGCACTTGACATCCAGAAGGCTACCGAGTTCCCATTGCAAATATGTAGGTAAGTGTGGTGGTTAGGGTGGAGTGTCTACTGCACTGACTTTGGGATCCACCTGGGGGATTGTCAGAACACACTTCTGGACATCTTTGGGTGGGCCATGGAGGAATGACCTTGGAACTATACCCTGTTCCTGGCCCTTTCCTCTTTGGCATTTTCCCCCTGCTCTACTATCTGGCTGCCATGAACTAAGTATCTTTGCTCCTTCATGCCCTTCAGTCATGGTGTTAGAGCCAGCAGACTATGAACTGAATTCCCTGAACCGTGAGCCAAACTAAACCTTTCCTCCTTTAAGTTGTGGGTGTTGAGTATTGTGTCCCAGCTCTGGGAAAGTGAACTGATATAGGGGGACGGTAAAAGGTCAATTGCAGATAACACAGGTAAATATGCATGGAGTGTCTTTTCCTCTCCCTTCTGATGCAGAGCATCCATGAATGTGCCGCCCCAACTCCACTGCTCTTTTATACCATGAAGATAGCCTACTTAAGTCCTGATTCTGTGTGAAAATGGACTATAGAAGTTTGAATCTGCCCAAAAGTGGTTTCACTGGGAGCAGATGTGTAAGGAGGTAAAGGCATGGATTTTTGAAGAGAGAAAATCTACAAGAAAAAAAAAAAAGGACTATGAGTTATTATAGGACAAGAGGAGCAGGCATTTCAGTCTCCCCAAGAGATGGAATTAAAAAAGATTTCCAAGAAACTTGATCATGGGGTGATTGTGTTCATGTACTCTTGCAGCAAGCCTCGGGAACTGTGCTGGGAGAGATAAAAGCTGTTCTCTGTGCTTGTGTCTCAAGTTCCATCAATAGGTCAAGCTGCAAGGAGGCTGGCCCTTCACTTGCTGCTTACATCAGGACTGGCTGCCTGTAAAATCCTGGTGTAGGAAAATTTGCCTCCATTTTTCATCTGCTTGTACTCAAAGAGGATTGAGCCAAATGTGAGCTTGGGTAAGAAATAAGTGCCCTGTTCATTGTGAAGGCTGTTAGACAAAAATAGCACACAGGAAACGGTATTGCAAAGGTCAATTCTTCTAGAAAGGAAGGGACAACAAGCCATCTATCTGAAATTTTAATGAGCAGATCCTGGCCTCTGACCCCACACCATTACCTAACAATCCAGTACTGAATGAGAAGTCAGCTTCCATTTCCTGTGAATGAGGAGGCAGAATTCCCATCCAAAGACAGACCATCTGCTGGACACAAGCTTTACTCTTTGCCTAGCTGGCTGCTGTTGACGTGTTTGACGTCTTTATGGACAGAGGGTCAGCCCAGGATCCTTCCTTTGCAGAGATGGTGAATTAGAGGTTTTAGAAACTAGACCTTGTCGCTAGGATTTTCTTTTCTTCTTTTTTTTCCCCCTGCAATGGCTGTTTTGTTTCATTCAGTCAAAATGGGCAGTGTTGGGGGCATGGAAATTTTAGCCTTTGGAGAAAACTTTGTAACTTCTATGTTTAAAAAAATCAAACCTTCATAGTAAAGAACAACAGCTAAATATCAAGGAGGAAAAAGAAATGGGTAATTTAAGAGAAAAAGTATTTAAGGCCCCCAGCTAGTGCATAGCACGTAGTAAGTCTATTATGAGTAAACCATTTACCTAGTTGCAGCAATTCAAGAGGCCAGAGTCTGTGCTCGTCTGAAAGGAAGCTTGTCCTGTTGATCTTAGAGGAAACAATTGTTCATTTCTTGCTCAGTGTTTCTGAAGTTCTATAAAGCACCAGAATCACCTGAGTACACTTGCTAAACCCATCCTTGACAGATCTTCCTGATCAGAATGCTATCGCAGAGGCCAGGGATTTGACTCCTTAGCAAACTTCCAAGGGAGCAGGTGGGCGGGAAGGCCTTGTACTAGTTCTTCCAGTGCTCATCATCCGTCTGGAGGTTTATATTTTACTTCTACTTAACAGATACAAGAGATGGACAGAAGGGGAGAGGGAGGACATAAAAAGAATGAAGATATGCATGTACCAACTCCCTATGATGAACGTAATCATTATGTATTGCAAACATGTACTAAGAAAAATGATTTTATAGAAAGACACAGGCTGTACCTGGAAAAGATCTGAGTTCAGATCTCCTCCTCTGCTCTGTGGTCCTTGGAAACCCCACGACTTCTGTATCCTGCCACTTCCTCACCTGTATCCTCTGGACTTTAACATGAAATAATGCAAGTAAAGCACTTCGGCACAACACTTAGATCATATGTAGTAGGCAAGGAGTAATGTAATAGTTAACAAACGACCTTATTATTAAATAGGTTAATTAACCTACTCACGCTATACAATAATGGTGACTTTTTGGCTTGTCTTCCAAGACAGAAAAGACTTCTTTTTAATTTGGCTTCTCAGTTCCCTCACATAGCATTGCTAATTCAGATTGAATGAGTGAATGTGTGAGTGAATAAACACAAGGACATGCAGAGTTGGTTAGTGGTATCGCTGGATCTCAGTGGGGGCCTGACCTTAGGCCTTGTTTCTACACTGAGTACTGAGATGGGCTGTGTCTGAGAAGGGGCTGATGGCCAGTACCTCTGACTTTTTGTTGTTGCTGCTATTTGCTTTTCACAAGTCCTGCCCCTCATTAGGAAGGTTGACCTGGTTTTGGGGAACACTACAAATACTTTGAGAAAAGTTTCTCTCCAGTAGGAAAAGATGGTTAAAAAAAACGGGGGGGGGGAGTTCCCCAAACCCCGGCTACCACCTTGTAAGAATGGAGGCTGACAGAAATCTCTGGGAAGTCTCAGGACCAGAGTGGAACTTCTGTGGGTGGTTGTGGGCCCTGGCTGCATTAGAATCACCTGGGACTTTGAAACCTGTCCGGGCTCCGCCCATCGGAGAACTTTCTGAGTTCATTGGTCTGGGCGTCTGGCACTGTCTTTAACACTTTCTATTCTATTCCACTTGCTGCTAGCAGCTCCCATGGTCCCAGTGAAGGCAGCAAGCCTTGTGACAAAAACCGACACTGAGGCTCAGGAGAAGGCAGAAGAGGTGGAGTAGGTTGGAAGGCAAAGCCATCTTTCTGTTCCTGTATTGGTGTTTCTCCAACAGTTGGTGCTGGGGCTGGCCCCACGGCCCAGGGGCCTCATTCAGAAGACATAGGAGGGGGCCTGGGAATCTGTATTTCTAACAAGCAGACCCAGATACTTCTTAAGATTAGGAAAGTTTGGGAAACCTTACCACACACCCTTTTCTGGGACCAGGCCATGGAAAATAAAAATGAACTAGTCTACCAACACAAAACCTAAAGCAATACATCAAAGGCGTCGTGCCCAGGTGCCTCGTGCCTGCGAGTCCAAGCTTACTCCTTAGGTGCAGGCTGCCCGTTTGGGGCTTAGGGCCGGGCCCAGGGAGCCTGCAGCAGCTGTAGACCGCCTTTCCGACTTGCTACCCGCATCCCGCCGGTTACGCGAGCCGGCAGCGAGCATCCGAGTCATCATTTCCAGCCTCAGCCTGGAAAGCTGGACCGGGCGGCCGCGTGTGCTCTTGGCAGCCGGGCGCCCGGGGCCCAGCGGCCACATCATCCTGGGGCGGGGAGGTGTGCGCTCCGGACGCCCAGCCGCCAGCAAGCCACGTCTGTGCCGCCGGCGCGCGCGGCCCGGGGAGCGCCCCACACCGAGCTGCCCCGGGGTGGGCGAGTGGCGGCGCTGGGCGCGACCCAAGCGGTCCGGGACCCGCAGAGGTCTCTAGGACCCGCGGGACGCCTCCGGCGGGCGGGGGGTGGGGGTACGGGAGACGATAATTTGTTCCGTGGTCATGAAAACGGCGACGGTTGGCCATGGATCCATTTCACAGGCCTGCCTGCTCTCACTAACGATCTTCCTCGTCCCCGGGCCAACTCGGACAGTTTGCTCCTTTATTGCAACGGTCAAGTCTGGCTCGTGCCAGAATAGCGCGCGCGCGCACACTCACACCTCCGGGGGTGGGTGGGTGGGGGACTTTTTTAAAAAAATGAAAGGCTAGAGTTGCTCCTCAGCAGCGGGGCGCTGCGCGAGGGGGTCGGAGCCGACTCGCAGCAGCAGGAAATCCCTCCGGTCGCTGCGACGCCCAGCCCCGGCTCGGCGCCCGCGTGGGATGGTGCAGCGCTCGCCGCCGGCCCCGAGAGCTGCTGCATCGAAGGCCGGCGACCATGGCAGCGCGCCCGCCGCCCGCGTCCCCCGCCCGCGCCCTCCTGCTCGCCCTGGCCGGGGCTCTGTTCGCGCCCCGCGCGGCCCGAGGTAAGTCACCGAGCCTGGCGACCGCCCGCGCCCGGGGCGCCTCGCGCTGCGCTGGGCTGAGAGTGCCAGGGCTGCCCCGGGAGGCGGCGCACAGGGCGCGTCGCGGAGCCTCCAGGCTCGAGCTCCCTGCGCGGCGAGAGGGATCCCCTTCCAGTTGCCAGTTCCCGGGAGAAGGGGACCACTTGGCCCGGGGCCTTGAAGCAGCCAGCGCCCGGCTTTTGATGGCACAGCCTCGGGTCTGCTCCCTCGCCCCTGCCTTCTTGTGTTAGCTTTGCTGGAATGTCTCAGTGTCTTGACAGTTACACGTGTCGCCCGGAATGGTGCGTGTGGGTCCTCTTACTGGTCCTGTACCGTAATGAATCCCCACCACAGCCTCTGGGTCAACCCTCCACTGGGGTGTCTTTCCATCCCCCGCGTCCAGTTCTGATGCATTTGGGGGACGCGCAGTAGCCACGCAGGTGAGCCAGTCCTCCCCGCAGGTGTGCTTGCTGCGCGCCATGCGGTCTCGCTCTCGCTCGATTTTTTCCTTTTCTTTCTTTCTTTCTTTTCTTTTTTTTTTTTTTTTTTTTTTGAACTGTGTTACCTAGTTCACCACCAGCCCCTTTTCGGACTACTCCCTAATCGCCAGTAACTTCCAAACTTTAGCAGAATTCTCTGCCTCTCGACACGCAGATTCTTGGAGGTAAATAGTCATATCAACTTCATGTAAAGCAAGAACTCATTTCGGAGTGAAACTAAATTGCATATATTATAGCTGTTTTACCGACTTAGAGTTTCCCGAGTTGAAATCCCTTAAAATCGGGCACCTGTGGATCCTGTTTGCATACTAAGGACTCACCCAGCAGGTGCCTTTTTAAAAATTCAGCTTTCCCGGGTTGTCGCCTCCGCCGTCTCCTTTCTGCCGCTAGGGGCACTGTTGGCCCAGCAATGAAAAATTTACCTTGGCCTCAAACGAAATTTCTCTGATTCTATGTAACAAGCGTTTATTTTTTAACAACTAGCCTCAATGTCGAACCGTTACCATTTTATGGTACTTTTTATTTTGCAACTGCCATTGATACTCCCCCACCTCCGTTATGTCTTCTGAGATGTGCCTACATCCCAGTTCGTGTTAAAATTCACACAGTAATAAAGAATCTGGGAATTAATAATTAAGTAGATGGATTGCACAAAAGCAAGGAAGAATGATGAGAAAACTAAGAAAGAGTATTGCTGTTTAAAGAGCTCTATGACCTGAAAATGAAAATAGTCAAGTGTTTTGAAAGACTTTTGTACAAATTCGTCGTTTTTAAATGTTTATTGCAAATGAACTGTAAAAATTGAAGTTTCAAAGTGTGCCTGAGGCGATCTTTAATTTGGCACATACTTCATACACATAAACAGAAGTCTTTTAAGTTAGGAAAAATCAAGATAATCATGGGAAATTATTTCATGGGGGGATTTTATTTTATGGCCCAACTTTGGTAGACAGAGTTTTTCCTTAGGATAGATATGAGCCCAGACAGAAAATGAGTTAGGCCTAAACACTAAGAATGGCTTACATATTGTGACATTCCAAGGTGCATTGCTTGCTTACCCTTGGATTCTCAGTATCAAATCTTAGGTCGTGTCCAAAATCATGCCATTAAGGTTGTTTAGAAATCCAAGCATACAGCAAAACATTTCTTCATGTTGGCAAGAGAAAGAGGAACTGCTACTTGATGAGGGATTTGTTTCCAGCCTAGTCTGTTACCTAGTGCTTGCACAGTTACCCATTTGGAACCTTCTGTGGCAACTCAATCCTAAGATGTCCAAAACAGTACCGGGGATCCCAGACTTTCCACTTCCAGATCATTCCTTCCCAAGTTCAGTAGGCGTGGCCTCCATCTTCTCCAGATGCCTCACATAACACTCGGGAATTCAGCCTTGAATCTACCCTTTCACTGCAAAACCACCAGCCTCCAGTCTCTATTTTCATCTAACCATATCCTCCCATCTCAAAATGCACTTTCCCCAATCCAGACCACTTTTTTAAAAATCCCGAATGCCAAAAACTTATTTCTAGCATAGTGGCCTCCCAACTAGTCTACTGGCTTTCCCCCTCATCTCTGCGTTCCCCTCAGCATTACAGCCAAAGTCATTATTTTCAGTCATGAATTAGGTCATGCAAATTTTCATTTAAGACTCCCAAGGCTTTGTGTTGCCCTTAGGGAGAAAAATTCAAACCCCTATTTAACTTACTGTTTTCCTCTCTAATCTCCTTCCTATTCTCTACCTGGTTTACTAGAGACACTAACTTCTTTCTAACTTCTCAATAGAGTATCACCATAAGTCAAAACAAAACAAAACATTCTGTTTTGATCATAAAGACTTTGCAGGGATTTTTCACAGTTGAGCCATGCAGTGTTCTATGATTCTATTTTGTAACTTGTAATTTTTCTAGAGTTAATAGCTGCCTTTATTTTGACTGTTCACTTTTGTGTACTGAACTGGATATAATAAGGAACTATTATATACTGAACTATTATATAATAAGAACTATGTATTTTACTTCTGCCCCTGGTTCCTAGCATACCGCTCCTAAAATCCTTGGACTCTTTAGAGTGATGAGTGACTTGTTTATGAATGAAATCACATAGTTTCAGGATGGGAGCTGGCCATCAGAAAGACTAATGAGTGATTAGAGAGTTGAGGCTGCTGGCCCTACCACCTCAGCCTCCAGGGAGAGAAGCAGAGCTAAAGGTTAAATTGATCATTAATGGCAGGTGATGTAACCCATTATACCTATGCAATGTAGCCTCCATAAAAATTCAAAATTTTGGAGTTTGGGAGTTTTTAGATTGCTGAACATGTAAAAGTCGGTGAAGGGTGGCACACCTGGAGAGGGCATGGAAGCTTCACACCCCTTCTGGTATTCTGTGCTCTGTGCACCTCTTCCACTTGGATGCTCATCTGCATCTCTTATTACACTCTTTATTAGTATATAAACCAGCAAACATAAATGTTTCCCTGAGTTTTGTGAGCTGTTCTAGCAAATTAATTTGAGCTAAGGAAGGAATCATGGAAACCCTGATTTATAGCCAGTTGGTCAGAAGTGTTACCTAAGCAGGTAACAAACAACCACTTGTGATGGCAAGTGGTTTCTGCTGAGGGAAGATGTAGGCAGTTAGGGAGGCCATAAGGGCTGCAACTGGTAATTCTGTAAAGAAGGGGCCACACAAGCCCTTTGAAACTCAACATCTCACCACAACCAGTCCCAGAGGTTGGACAGGGAGCTATAGGACTTAATTTTTGCCTTACTGGATTTCTGTCTTGCTTTGCTCCAATTTTTGTTTATCCCCCATATTCCTCACTCCTGGAATGGGAATGTTTACCGTGTACCATTGTACCTTGGGATTATGTAACTCGTTTTTGATTTTTTACAGAGGTTCATAGCTAAGAGGTTGCCTTGAGTCTCTGAAGAGACTTTGACTTGGACTTTTGAAAAATGCTGGCACTGTTGAGACTTTAAGAAAAGGAATTTTTTTCCTTACATGATAAGCAGTAATGATGTTAGCAGTGTAGTAGCCAATTTTACTGGTATAGCAGGTCAGTGATGTAATCAGGGACACAGTGCTTTCTTTTGTTGGCCATATTTATATATTGACTTTTACATTTAATCTTACTGCCTTATAGCCTCACGATGGCTACTGCACTTGTTATTGTATCTGCATTCCTGGTAGTAACGGCAATAAAAGCAAAAGACAGAGCCAGCCAATTCCATTTTTATTAGGAGAGTAATATTTTCATAAGTTTTTAAATGACTTTCGCATAGATCTCATTGAGTAGACTCTGACACAGGGCCACTGTTACCTGCACAGGTTAATAGAAAAGTAAATATTTGTAACTATACACATTGGTGTTTCGAAAAAACAGACTTCTGTAAGAAAGATGGTTGAACTGTATATCTGCCATACACTCCATCCTTGATTGCTCATTTGTTTAGTGTTGTGGTTTGTGCCTAGATGTCCCCCACAGAGCCTCATGCGATCATGGTCCTTTTCCAGAGGTGGCTGAATCTAAAATGCGTGTGATGCTAGGATTAACGGTGTGTGATTAGTAAATCACTCCACTGATTGGTTTGGCATAGTCCTGCCTAAGATTAAGGGTATGAGTGCTACACCCACCATAGGGTGGGTAGCCTGCATACCGTATAAGGGACAGAAAGATTCTTGTGTTCTCCCCTTCACCTTGTTGCCTTTGCTGTCTTCTGCCTGCCATAAACTGTTCTCTGCAAAGCCACCCTGCCTTGGAGTCAGACGATTATGGACTGAAACCTCTACGAACTGTAAGCTAAATAAACCTTTCCCCCTTTAATTTTAGGTGTCAGGTATTTTCTCTCAGCAATGAGAAAAGTAACTAAGAAATTTAGGTATAAAATTCCAAGTTGAAAATCATATTTCCTCAGTATTTTATAAGTTGTTTTTTTGTTGTCTCTATGCTTATTACTGCTGGAGAAAGTAAGGGCATTCTGACTGTCAATTCTTTAAATATATTCCTTTTTCTTTCTGGCAGCTATTATCTTCTCTTTGTTGCTGATG
The DNA here is from genome assembly GCA_028451465.1 of Erethizon dorsatum. NCBI lineage: Eukaryota > Metazoa > Chordata > Mammalia > Rodentia > Erethizontidae > Erethizon > Erethizon dorsatum. The sequence continues at coordinate 109,666,373 of CM051822.1, read as the reverse complement.
TTTTTACATTTCATGATGATGTGCTTTACCAAAGTTCTTATTAGTAATTATGCTGGGAACTTGGTGAGCCCTTTCAACTTGAGAATTCATGTTGTGAAGTTCTAGTATACTTTCTTGTGTTATTTCTTCAACCATTTCTTCTTTCTTCTGAAAACATCCTTTAATTTCCTTATTTTCATATCTTTCCATTTCTGTTCTACTTTCTGAGATAGTTAACTATTTCCCAACCATTCGCTTCAATTTTAAGCTTTTATTACCATATATTTAATTTCCAAGAGATGTTCATTGTTCTATGAGTATTCTTTTTTAGTATAATGTCCTATTCTTTTTTGTAATGAACACAACTTTCTATTAACCCTCTGAGTGCATTAATACATGTTAATCATTGTTCACTTCTGATTGCTGTTATCTTTGATATTCTTTTTCCCCCATTGCTATAATTTCTGACTTTCTTCAAATGTCTAGTTTTTGGCTTTCTGTTGACATTTGACAATGGGACACTAATGAGCTGAATGGGAGTTCCATGTGCTTCCATGGGTGGACTTATTGAATGGTGGGCCTTCGTTTTGTTGGGAGACCTCCATGTATCACTGATCTGTTGTTTCTCTTAGGCTGGTCAATTTTTCCAAAAAAAAGAAAAAATTCCTTCAGCTTCCTGCTATAGAGATTTGAACCTTCCTGTGGGACCTGTGAGACTGTGAGATAAGTAGGAGGACAGAGTTAAAGAGGATGTCATATAATCATGCAATTTTATTTTTTTAAACTTAATCCTTCCATGTTTTTAGTTTGGTATCTTGCTAGCCCTCCCTCTCTTTGCCTGAGCATCCTTGAGCGCAAAACTTCTCTGCCTCAGTGACCATCCAAGGAATCCCACTGTCCATGCAGTAGGAGAGGCAAGCACCTGCCAAGCTGGCTTTACAAGGGACCTCAGCTCCAATTTATCTTTAAGAAGTCTTTTAGCCTTTCCTATATTGGCTGTGAGAGGTGCCCCCATTCCTGGGCCTTTTGAGGGTTCTGCTTCTCATTTTCACCTCTGATGACTTTCCTCCTCTCCATGAGTGGGCTCCAGCTCTCTCTTTTCTGCCAAATCTGTAACCACTCATCCATCCTCTTTCCATCTTCCAAGCTTTGCTGCTTTTTCTTATCTGTTGGTATCTTCTTTCTGGTGGTTTGTTTTTTATTTTTTTGTAAGCATTTCTTTATTATAAAGTTTCGGGAAGGAGCATGGATAAACACCTGAAAATTTGCCATGTACATTTAGAAGCTAGGCCATGCTTTTATTACCACACTCAACATACAGAAACATTTTCTTCCTGTCACTTGTCATTTGGCTCTTTCTATTCCTTCCAGTGGAAACAAAAATTAAATCCATTTTAAAATGTTTTAAAACTTTCTTTTCAAAATCTATAAAAACTCAAAGTCAACATACACCTAATTAGATACATGTTGCAGCTGTGGAAACCGTAAAAAAAATTTTTTTAAAGAAATGAAGCTACATCATTTAAAGAAGCTAATCACATTTCTTCCTGATGTAGATGTTGCTGTAATGAAATCATTATAGCTGCAAAAATTTTTGTATCAAAGTTTGTTCCAGGAATGTTTTTAATCTACGTAATTCTTGCAGTATCCATGATTTATAAAGACAGATGTGAGAAGCACTTTTTGACATTTCTTCTAGACCACATAGCTATCCTTGGGGGTGCTTGAGCAGCCTGCCCACTGGGAGTGGAATTAAACACTCTGGATATGTGTATGTCCTGTAATTGTCAGCTCTCTGGGATTGAGAGCTGATAAAATTTATATAATATAATAATAACATTATTTAAGTAAAATTTATATAATATAGACAGAATGCTTTAAAGATAATTTCTGTGCATGTTTAGTAGCTTTTTATGTATGTTTGCTTAGTATTTTATCAAGCCTGAAGTTTTCATATCAGTACATAGTTATGTAAGAAAGGATTTCCTGAGCACCTTGATGCAAAGCGCCGTGCCAAGGTCTCTGCATGCACTGTCTCGCACAATGATGAAAGAATCTTGTAATTTGTCCTATCCTTACCCTTATACTTTAGAAGAGGAAACTATGGCTTCAGATGGTTATCTGCAATGTAGCAGATATAAGGCAACCTCTACTATTCCATGATGGAAAGCAGGTCTTAATCTAGCCATGGTAAACATTTTTGTAATCTATGTACTCTATCTCTGGCATAATTATAATGCCTAAGGCAATGAGGTTGTGAATCAGTTTTATTTTAAACAGAATAATATTGCATCTCAAGTAAACTTGGTTTTCCAATTGAAATGTTCCTTGGACTATTATTATTTCTGACAGGCTGCCATTTCAAACTTCTTACTTTCTTCATATCATTTGTCCTCCTGTTTCTTTGTGCTTTATTTAGTACGCAATATACCTTGCCTTCAGTTGATAGATGAGGTAGAGAAGCTGAGTAATTCAGCTTCATATTGCTATTTTCTGATCTTTTTTAAGCTTTTTATAAAAGCTCTCATACAAGGCTATCTTAAAATCTCAGCTTCTCGAGTTGCATCCATTTACCTATAAAAGTCTCCAGTTTATCCTTCTTTATGGCTGAATAGTACTCCATTGTATAAAAATACCACATCTTTCTTATCCATTCCTCAGTTGATGGGCATTTGGGTTGTTTCCAAGATCTGGCTATTACAAATTGTGCTGCTATAAACATGGGTGCACATATATCGCTGTGGTACGATGTTTTTAATTCTTCTGGGAAGATGCCCAGAAGGGGAATAGCTGGGTCAAATGGGACCTCCAACCCTAGTTTTCTGAGGAATCTCCACACTGACTTCCACAGTGGCTGTACCAGTCGACACTCCCACCAACAGTGAAGAAGGGTTCCTTTTTCCCCACAGCCCCTCCAGCATTTGTTATTAGTTGATTTCTTAATAGTAGCCAGCACATGTGTAAGCATCGTATTATCTCTCTAGTATGAGAAACTGAAAGAGTAAATAAGATCCAAAATGTACAATAGATATGGTGAATCAAAAAGAAACTGGTCAAAAGGAAAGAGAGACTGGAATAGGGAAAAGAAAGAAGGGAAAGGGAAAAAAAATTGTATATATATATATATAAGATGGTTAAGATAGATACACTACCATTTTTACTTAGTTCATTGAAGAGTAAGGTTTGTGCCAATAATGTTTGGACAATTGAATGCTAATGTCTGGTGTCCTGAATAACTAACTTAAAGATAGTAATACGTAATGTATTAACCATTGTTACCCTCCTATTATGTTGGTTTGAAAATTTGTTCTTCTTTTGATTTGTTTTGTTTTTTCTTCTCTTTAAAAAAAAAAAAAAAAAATCTCAGCTTCTTGGCAACTGCTTAAAAAACCGGCCGGCCTCATCAGGTAACAAATATCCAGGTAACTCATCAGCCTCATCCAGGTAACTCCGGACCCCTGTCTGTTTCCTGCTGCAGGCAGCTTGGACTTTCCCAGACAGTTTAGGCCACCGTTTCTTAGACTGTGGATGTCCCTGGAGGTGCCTTTCCCCAGCAGGACAGGGTGAGCTCTGTTTTGCTGTTTGTAATTAAAGCTGAATGGGATTTAAGCATTTCTCTTGGGGTTATGCTCATTTGAATCTGAATGTACTCTGCGAAGCTGGTATCCCTTGTTTGTTTTGGTTTGGTTTTAATCCTGGATGTTTGGATAGTGTTCTTGGGAGCCTGCATTAGGATTTAGAGCCTGCTTTATAATCTTAAAGTACAGCTGCTTCCTGGTTTGTAGAATAGGTACATTCCTGAAATGAGGCATACCAAGTACATTTTTTATGCTAAAATCATTTTTCAGTCTATTTCAGTCTAATTTGAAATATGATCATGAAAAAGATGATCGAGGAAGAACTTTGGCCTAAAATGCAAAGGCCTTAAAAGCACACAGAAGAAGTTACACATTCTTCCCAGCTAGATTTTATTATATATGCTTCTGATTTTTAAAATTTGAAGCTACAAAATATTGAAGATATGTTTATACCTAGCCCCTTTCTCCCCCCCTCCCCAACCCATCCTAATCTGAGACCTCCTCCTGCAAAGGTTGCATTGCTCCAAGGATTTAGGTTTATATATCTCTGTACATCCTTAATTAATACCTGATACTCTTTTTGTATCCACATACTAGGTCAGTAGTGCCCTTCTGTATTGACAACATTCTACAACTTGCTTTTGCAAAAATTAATATATATTTTGAGACTTATGTTGATACGTGTGCTTGGTTCTTTCCTTTCAATTGAATAAACCATAAATTGTACACTCTTCTCTTGATAGATATCTTTTTCTCCAACTTTTTGATACTGTAATGGGAGATTCTTATTCCTATCTCTGTATACTGTTGTGAACTCTAGCAATCTAATATAAGTTGCCGAGTTGTAACGTATTCCTATTTTATACTTTAATACAGTCTGTTAAATTGTTCTCCCAATTGGTGACATGAATTAATATATCCATTGGAGGTTTCTGGTTACCTAAATTGTTGCAATAAATGTTGACAAACTGGATGTGAAATATTTTATTGTTTTATTTGACATTTTTCTGATTACTAGAGAGTATTTTATAAGCTTGTATAAAGTTTGTGTTTTGACTTTGAGTTATTTTTATTTTCTATTTATTGTACCAGGTCATCATTTTCTTTTGCCACATCTCTGTAACTATTGTCCTACTAATATTTATTGAATTCTGGATTCTTTGTTCCATTGGACTATTTGTTATCTCAGTTCTAACATTATGCTCTTTTTAGTATCTTGTACTTTAAAGTAAGTTTTAAGTGTTCAGAAATTAGAGGTGATAAATACCTCTGTCTTCCTCCTAGACAAACCGCCGGCTAAGTGTACTTGAATGCATCTTTTCACTCCTCCCATTTATTATTATTGTTGTTGTCTGGTATTTTATTTCTACCATTTTGAAACACATCACTCACCACACAATGCAGCGGGGTAGTAGGCAGCTCTGCACTGTTTGGCATTCCAGGCTTATTCTGGTTGATCTAAGATCACAGATTCCTGCTTCTTGCCAACTCTGCTTCTGGATTCAGTTTGCTTCTTATCAAAGAATTTCTCCATTAAAGGTCTCTGAGATCAAATTCTCTGTATTTGTGGCCTAGAAAATGTTTGTTTTATCTTTTTCATGAGGACTAGTTTGATAGTGTATAGAATTGTAGGTTGGCAGTTATTTTTCTCAACCACATGATACCTGTTGCTCCTGGCCTCTCCTGCAATTAAGAAATCTTTAGTGTACTAATTGTTCTTTTGCAATAAAACTACCTTTTTCTCTAGATTTTTAGAAGTAGTTCTCTCCATCTCTGTCTCTATTTCTGTTTCTGTCCTTCTGTGTGTGAGCACTTCTGTAGTTTTATTATCATGTTTTAATAAAGATTTATTTTAGTATATCTGGCCTTGCTGTGCTTTTTGAATCTGATCAATTCTTGATCAGATCAATGACGAACAGTTCTTAGCTATTATTGTTTCAATTATCGCCTTGCCATTTCTTCTCTGTCACCTCCTTTGGAACTTTTATTATTCATTATTGGATTTTATCATTCATTCAGCCTGTTTTTACCTTCTTTTGTTTTCTCTTTATCGTTCTTCTTTTTATATCCTGGGTGATGTCACCAAGTTGAAATTCCATCTCACAATTCTCTCATGAGCCGTATCTAAATTGCTGGTTAAACCATCTATTGACTTACTTTATACTAGCCAATGTCTTTCACTTTTCATTTATTTTGTTCTTTTTTAAACATGCTAGGTCTTTTTAAATGTAATACCTTTTAGTTGGGGCTTCTTTATATTCTTTCATGTCTATAAGGACTTTGGATGTACATGTTAAAATCCCTTCCCATTGTTCCATTATCTCCAGTGCTTCATTTCTGACTCTTCGTTATTGTGGATTGTCTCCTCCAGTGGCTTACACTTTTGAACTGCTATGGTAGCTCATTTTCAGCCCCCAACCCATACACACGGCTGCCGTCACGGGAGCGCTACGGACGCTGGATGATGGTACAAACCCAGACACTTTCTGTGGAGTAGTTTGTTTACTTGTGACAGATGCCTCACAGCTTTCACTTGTTTAAGCTCCGTTTCTGTATAAAGCTTTCATCCTGAGTTTTAAACTACACGGTTGTTGTAATTTTGGTATCTATACCTGTGTAGCAAAGGCTTAAAGTTTGACTTTTCTTGAGAGACTCCCCAGCTCTTGCCAGATCTCTGAGGAGACATAAGCCTCTTTGCAGTTTCCTTGCGCATTTTATAGCGTTTTTATTTTTTTCTGACACTGATAATGTGGAAGAGCAGTCCTGCAGGGCCCTTGTTCATTCAAGTGCTCTGTCTCATGTGTTTAAGGTCACATTTCCTGTCACTAAACCTACAGCCCCAGGACCACTGGCTGGTAACAGCTGGGCCTCTTGGCTTTCCATGGCATTAACAGTGTCCGAAACTTTGGGAATTCCTATAATTCCCTATAACTCCCTTTTCTTTCTTTCTAGTTCATTCAGGTAGGTCTTCTGCACATGTTACCATATTTTATTAGCATTTTTTGTGTTTATAGGGAGGGTTTCTGTAATGTAGCCCACCATATTTGCAGAACTGGAAGTCTCAGTGTTGATGCTTCGCTTCATTCAGTCGACATGTTTATTTGCTGCCTATTATAATCCTAGATTTGTGCTAGGAAGTGGGGATACAGTGGTGTGAACCCAAACCCAAACCTTAACCTTACAGCATGTTGAATGGCACATCCCAGAGACATGCAAAAAATGAGTTGAACCTACATGGCAGCCTGATTCTCAGCTCCCAATACCCCGAATGCTCACTCCCATCGGAAAAGCCAGTCAGCTGCTTTCCTGCTGGCAGCTCATCTTTGCCTTGGCAGCTGTGGGGGTGAGATGTGCTAATGATGGGTCAAGCTGAGCTTCGCGGGTGAGACCATCAGCTGTTCCCATCTCCCTCCGGCCAAGACAAAATGAGAACAGCTGGGGAAAAGGGCAGACACATACTCCCAGGAGCAACCTCTGAGCCAACAAAGGTGTCAATGGAATTCCACTCGTATGTGCCTTCCGGGAGTACACACTAAATTCATCCCGTGCTTAACAATTCTAATAGCACATTGTATAATGGAGTAAGTGGATATGGAAATGCTTGTCTCAGTATCTATGTAACTTTTGGAATGAATATCATGATTCCATATAGATGGATTTCTCCAGTGATTTGTATAGGAAAACCAGATGCCTGGTTGTCATCAAAATTTTGTTGTGTTGGATTTAATCTACTCAATTTATTAAATTTTAAGCCTAGTTTCTTAGTAGGGGGGCCCTGCTCCTTGGAGCATCTTTTATTAGTTTGCAGCGCATAGTCCTCCTGAAACTCCCTCTCCTAGTTTGCTGTCCTGTATTTCAGTCTCCTTTCTCTATTTCTTGAATCTTCTTGCCTCTAGAAAGAGCTTTTCATTCTTCTTTCTCCTCTGCACAACTGAGGACTAAGCAATTGGTTACAGAGGCTTAGTGAGAAAACAATTTCAATGGGAACAGGATGGAAATGTTGAAAAGTGAAACCATGACAACTGTCTTCAAGCACACGAGATCCCTGCTAGAGGGACCTGCTTCTCCTACGCACACCAGTGACGTAATGAGATTTCCTTAACCTGTCTCCCTGGGCATCACTTCTGGGTGGATTTAGTGGGTCCAGGTACTGCGTGTTTTCCAACTGATATGATAAAACTGACAGGTGACTTAGAACAAAGAGTGGCTCTGGGTTCTGGCTTGGCCCCTTTATAGCCATGTGACTCTGAGGAACCCACTGAATCTTTCTGAACTCAAGTTCTTTGTCAATGAACAGGAATGAATGGGTCTACCTGTTGGGCTGTGGGGAGCATTGAATGAGGAAAATGTTTGGGGAAGGTTTTATAATTTAGCATTTTCTCTTTGATTATGCAGGGGACACATAGAACCTTAGCTAGGTCAGCAATGTAAGTTTGCCGCTGTGCATGGAAGACACAAGCTCTCAGCATCCGCAAGCCACCATGCTCTTGGTAGGTGGTTATCTGAATTCGTCTCATATGCAACAGAAGAGGTGGCAGAGGTTTGAGAGAGCTGGGCAAAGTCTCTTCTTCTTTCTCCCACAGTAAATCTCATGCTCTGACACTATTTCGATGAATCTAGTTTAGGGCTGTCTCTTTGTTAACCAGGATATTTGAGAACATCCTAATGATGTCAACTCTGCCAAATTTCATTTGCTTATAGAAAATTATTAGCTTCCTCCTTCCCCCCCATGTGTAATATACTATGAGCTTTGCAGAGGTCTGCAGAGAGACCCTGATGATGGTAAAGACCCAGGCAAGGGGCGTGAATTTTCCCAGCCTCTAACTTCTATTGGCCTCCTCTGAAGTGACTTGGGGAAAAGGGCTCTGAATAGAACTACAAGGCAAGTAAACTACAAAATGCTTATCAGGGCTCTGTATATATTAATAAGAATTGCTATGGAAATAGGAATCTTTCAGAACTATGTGGATGAAACATACACATAAGATCTTTTGAGATAATCACCATTTAGAGCTTATGGTTTCAATAGTAAAGCAAGTTAGAAGCTCTACAACCTTGTGATTCCATACAATACAAATTAAGAACATTCTGGAATCTGACAGAAATGTTCCCCTTTAAGACCAAAAGTTGGTATTATCTTCCCAATTTACAGAACACAAAAGTAAATGGGAGGACCCCACCACCACCACTGCTGCTAGGATTATTTATCTTTTGAACTTTTCTTACACTGCTATTTCCAGCTACCATTTCCCCAGAGTTGCAAAGAAGCAAATTAATTTTCAAAAATGCCCACTCAATCTTAGTCTAGCATGTTATCAAGCAATACCCAAGGCCTCCTGGCTATAGTTTTACTTGTATGTGTGGAGAACAGCCATGTTTCATGAAGGTAATTGTTCTTGCTTTGCAGATAGAATTAAAGAATACCATAAAGGGGTTTAGATTGCGTGATTCTGTGGGTCAACCCTGTTCTGAAAGTGTTACCTGCATCTTCAGTCCATCTTCCACTGGCCTCTGGGAAGCAGGCACCACTGCAGTCACTCTCTCTTCCAGATAAAAAAGCCATGGTTAGGAAGTTTAAATTCCTCTAGGTCATGCATCTAGCAGAAAGTCCAGCTGAGATTGTGCATACGAATTCCTGTACAAATGGGGAAAATAGAAATAGGATTTAGGCTAACAACAGCAATAGTTATGCCACTGGCAATTAGCCTGACATTCAGCAGGCACCAGTCTAAACACTTTACTGGGATTATCTTGTTAAGTATCACTATAGTCCCTGAAAGTATGTGCAGTTGTGATTTCCATTCTACAGATGAGGAAACTATGGCACACAGAATTTATGATTTGCCTAGCCCCTGCAGCTTAGAAGAGTCAGGGCTAACCTAGGTGGTTGACTTCAGAGCCCACATGATACACCTCTGGGCTACCATGGGAGAAACCACAACCTCCAGATATACTTCCAGACTCTCATTGCTTCACAGCTGTCTTAACTTGTGTTGTCTTGGAACACTGGGGTTTGAGGAGAGAGCCACTCAGCTTTCCAGGAAGACAATTATGTAGAACAGTACTTGAGTCCTCACTGCATGGGTCTTAGGGCTTCTTCTGTGGACCTTGACCTTTGATGACCCATTTTCAGGGCTAATAATACATTTTACCTTTTGTTTCTGCATTAAGACATGTGAACTTATTAGCTAAACTATATTCTCTGAACAGGGGAAACTTACTGTTTCATAACTAAATATTCTCTCTCACAAGTTAAATATAGGACTTGGCCTGATAACTTTTACTTATAAAAAATATTTAGCACAATTATTTATATAAAAACGAGTATACTAGCTACCTATTGCTGGGTGACAAATGACCATGACTTAGTGGCTTACAAAAAGAACTGTTTGTGATCTCAGTGTTTGTGGGATGGGAAACTGGGCATAAGATTTCTGATTCAGCTTGCAGGATGCAATGAAGGTGTGGCCAGGGCTGAGTCTTAGCCAAATGCTGGGGAAGGATCGGCTTTCAAGCTCACACAGCCATGTGGAATTCAGTCCCTTGAGCTGCTGGACTGAGAGTCTCAGTTCCTAGATGGCTTTTGGCCAGAGGCCCCTCCCTTTTCCCTAGCAAGTGGCCCTCCAATATGGCAGCTTGCCTCATCAAGGCGTGCCAGCTGGGAAGTCAACAGAGAGAGGCTGCCGGCAAGACAGAAGTCACAAAGTTTGTAATCATGGCAGTGATTGCCATATTCTATTAATTAGAAGCAAGTCACTAGGCCAGTCCACTCTTAGCCCTGGTTGCACAGGGGAGTGAATGTCTACCAGTTGGAAGGTTCTGTTTTCAGAGGTTATCAGAATGGGTGGTAGCATCCTTTTGGTGACATGCACGGTGCCTGCATTTCAGTTGTCTAACTGTGCCAGGTCCTGTTTTACTGCACTGTATTTGTTGCCTCTGCCTGACAGTTCTTTCCCCACCCTCACTCCAGGGCTTGGTTTAGTCTCCACTTCTTCCCAAAGTATCCTGTTCTTGGTCCTCTCCAGCCAGCCCTACCCAGGAGACGGCCCCCTGTTAGATGCTTTCGAAGTACTAGTTCTCCATCAGAGTGCTGACCATACGGCTAATCATCTGTGTGTGTTCCTGGTTATAATTTAAGGTCCGCAGTGGTAGAGACCATTTTCCATCTTGTTCCCTGCTGAGTCCTAGCGCCCAGCACATCACAGCTGCTCCATTCATATTGACGCAATGAATGAATAATTCCACTTCAGGTGCTGCTTTTTCTTTTCTACACACGTGGCACACTGAACCTCAACTCTTCAATTTTTGGCCTTCGTACAAACTTTGATGAACAAGCACACTTGGAAAGTCTTTTTTAAAAAAGACCACTAGTCCTAATATTTGGTATGGAAATAGTAGTTAGATATTTTAGGTATCCAAAAGAAATATCTCTGTTTCAAATGCTAATTTTATATTGGGTAGACATTAAATTAATTTAATAGAAATCAGAAGAGGTGTCTACTAATTTTAACTTGTTTCTCTGACCTCCCTAGGGAGCATCCAGGTGGAAGGATGGATTGGAAAAACACTTGCACCAATTTGGGTTTGTGTTTTTCTGTACCTAATACTGTATCTAGTGACCTAGTGATGACAGACTTCCTATTTACTTTTTTTCTTTTTATTTCCCACCTTTCCATTTTAAACTTTTGAGATGATTTTGACTTATATGGAGGAAAAATTCAATTGGTAGATAAAATGACTTTTTCTAAAATAGATCACAACTTCAGCAGCTGTTTAAGAAAAAACCCACATCAGGCTAATTACAAATCCTAAAATTTTACTCTGTTTTATACTGCTTCCTTATATTGATCTTGGTTATCTTTTCATTTACATCCATGTTGGATGATTTCAGTGGTTTGGAAAAAAAATATGTATGTACAAAAGTTTGAAAATTAACATGAAAGATTAAGATGATTGTTGATAAACTTGCGGTAATTTTAAAAGAACATTTCCTAAGGTTGTACCATATTTGTTTTTATGTTTTTCTCTTAATGTTTACCATCAGTCCTTCATAGAAATTGGTTTGTGTCTAGATGTCCCCCCAAAACCTCATGTGGTCACAGGGCTTTTTCAGAGGTGGCTGAATCTAGAGTGTGTGATTGATTCATGGTGCAATGAATTAAAGGATTAAGGGATTAAGGGTATGTGATTACTAAATCGGTGTACTGATTGATTTGGCACCACCCTAATCCCAGTAGCCTACATAGAGTATAAAAGGGGCAGAAAGACACTATTAAGGTCTCTTGTTGCTTTTGCTACCTCGTGGGCACCATGAACTGTTCTCTGCCATGCAATTCCGCCTTGGAGCCAGCCAACTATGGACTGAAACCTTTTCAAACTGTGAGTTAAATAAACCTTTCCCCTTTTAACTTTGGTTGTCAGGTATTTTGTCTCAGAAACTAGAAAAAGAACTAAGAATTATGTAGAATTATATAAAAACTAAGGTGTGGCTATGAGATATTGAAGTAAGTTATCAAAGGAGTGAAATTCCTGTTTTGGAGAAGTTTAATATGAATAACAACTGTGTGACCTGATTAGTTATAGGCCTGGGAATATGGACTTCAAGATCTATTTAGGTTCCATAAATTAGCATGCCCATTTGTTTCCTGGTTAACCTGTTTAATGTGTGTTTCTGTACATACACATATACTTATCTACACATACACACATATAGTTACGTACATTTGTAAAGAGATCTGGGTTTGATTTCCTAATATTTATTAAGGACTGTACATCTATGTTCATAAGAGACAATGGTCTGTGTTATTTTTGTTCTAATATTTTTGCCTGGTTTTGGTATCAGGATTATGCTGGCCTCAAAATAAGAGTTAAGAAGATTTTCCCTCCTCCTGTATTTTATGAAAACGTTACTGTAAAATCGTTATTATTTTTCTCTTATATGTCTGGTAGAGTTCATCACTGGAACCAGAAGGGTGTGACGATGGGGATAGAAAGTGTTCATTATTAATTCAATTTCTTTGACAAATCTAAGGATATGTGGATATTTCTCTCTCTTGTGACAGTTTTGGTAATTTGTGTCTTTCAAAAAATAGGTCCGGGGCCGGTGAGATGGCTCAGTGGCGTAAGCGCCTGCCTTGCAAGCGCGAGGGCCCGAGTTTGACTCCCGGATCCCACATATGGAAAAGGGGCCGGTGATATCGCTCAGCGGCACGGGCGCCTGTTGGCGCGCGAGGTCCTGAGGTCGACCCCCCGGTACCCACAAAAAAAAAAAAAAAAAAAAAAAAATAGGTCCGTATCATCTGAGTTAACAAACTTACTGGCATAAAGCTTTTTGTAATATTTTCTTACCATTTAATGCTCATATTATTTGTATTGATGTCCCCCTAAATTCTAGAAATTGTTAAATTGTGTTATTCTCTGTTTTTTCTTTCATCTTGCTAGGAATTTAACAATTTTATCAATGTTTTTGAACAACCAACTTGAGTTTCAAAGATATTCTCTTGTTTTTTTAATCTCACTGATTTCTGTACTTTATTTCTTTTCTTCTTTGACTTACTCTTGTTTGGGCTGCTTTTGGTAGATCCTTAAACTTGTACCATAAAATTCTCATTTTCCTGTATAATGATTAAGAGTAGGAAAATTTGGGGGGAAAAGGAATGGGGAATTAGCTCCTGAGAGACAGGAGGGGTCCTGAATGGGTTGCCTATACACATTTTTAATAGGCTGTATTTTCATTATCATTAGTTCAAAACATTAAAAAAACTTTTCTTTGTAACTTTGCTCTTTTTACCCTTGGCTTATTTAGGAGTACATTTCTTAATTTCCACATCATTGAGAATTTTTAAAGATATCTTTATTTCTAATTTAATTTCTTTTAATCAGATAATATATTCTTTATTATTGTTATCTTTACATTTGCTGAGGCTTGTTTTACATCCCAGCTTATCTATGCTGGTCAATATTGTGTGAGCATTTGAAAGGAATGTATATCATGCCACTATTGGACAGGGTAGTGCTCTACAAATGGCATAATTAGGTGATGTTTTCAAATCTCATGTGTACTTACTGATCTGTTTTGTTCACCATTTCTGTCAGTTACTCAGAGAAAAGTAAAACCTTTGACTAAACTTGTCAATTTATCTCTTTCTCCTTTTAGCATTATCCATTTTCTTCATGTATTTTGAAATTCCTCTAAGTTTTATTATACACAGCACTAGAACACAGTAGTTCTTGTCCTGAAGTCTACTCGGACTGATAACCAATGTAGTCATTTTAACTTGTCTATGCTCAGTATATGCACATGTTTGCATGGAGTACTTTTTTCCAATATTTTACTCTTTCAATATGTCCATATTTAAGCTTAAATTACATTTCTTTAAAGTGTGTAGTTGCCTTTGCATTTCAACCTGTTCTGAGTGTCTGTGCCTTTTAATTGGAACACTTAATCTAATTAATTTGATTTAGTTAGCCATAGGAATTAAATTCATTGTCTTGCTGTTTTTTGTTTTGTTTTGTTTTCATATATATTTGCCTAACCTATTTTATTTCTTTTCCTTAGTTTCTTGTTTTCTTTTGGGTTGAGTAGACTTAGTGTTCCAAATTTTTTAGCTATATCTCTTAGTTTTATTATTATATTTTAATGGTTGCCATTGGGATTAGAATAGATATCTTTAAATTACAAAGTTACAGGAAGGAGCATGTAGAATCTGCTGTGAGATCCAGAAAGGCTGTGTGAAATTAATGTGGGACCAGTGCTTTCATCTAGTAATTTTGTAGTTTTCCCTTTTTTTGCATTTAAATCATTTATCCATCTAGCATTTATTTTGATGTAAAAAAGGAAATTTTCTTTTCAGATGGCTATCTAGTGGTGATGACTATTTTATTTCAATTTATTTATTCTCACTTTCATTTGCTTCTATTGCTCTGTCTACTTGATAATTCTAATTCTGGCAGATAGAAACCTCTTATTTTTTCAGAATCTTTCTGTACCTTATTTTACACTTAAACTATTAACATGAAAAAAATTTTCATTTTTAGACTCTAAAACAATAGAAAGAAAACCAAAACAAAAGAAACAAAATCATGGGAAATGGAGTTGACAGAAGGCAAGTTTGTCTTCCTTTAACAATCAAAATTAAAAATAGGGGGCCGGTGAGATAGTTCAGCGGCATAAGCACCTGCCCGGCAAGCGCGAGGTCCTGAGTTCGACTCCCGGAACCCACATAAAGGAAAAAAAGGGCCGGTGATATTGCTCAGCGGCACAAGGGCTTGCTGGCAAGCGTGAGGTCCTGAGGTCGACTCCCGGTACCCACATAAAAACAAAATAAAACAAAACAAAACAAAAAAATAAAATTAAATTAAATTAAAAAAAAAACACAATAAATGTGAGCAGGATTGCATTAAAATTATAGGCAAGGCCAGGTGTGGTGACAGATGTCTGTAGTGCCAGCACTCTGGGAAGCTGAGGCAGGAGGATCGAAAGTTGAAGCCCAGGGCCGGTGAGATAGCTCAGCGGCATAAGTGCCTGCCTGGCAAGCGCAAGGTCCTGAGTTCGACTTCCAGAACCCACATACGAAAAAAGGGCCGGTGATATCACTCAGCCGCACGGGCACCTGCTGGCGCGCGAGGTCCTGAGGTCGACCCCCGGTACCCACAAAAAAAAAAAAAAAGAAAGAAAGTTTAAGCCCAGCCTAGTTAATTTAGCAAGACCATGTCTCAAGAAAGGGGGAAATGAGGTTGGGGATGTAGCTCAGTATGAAGGCCCTGGGTTAAAACCCCAGTAGAGAAAAAAAATTACAGGTGAATTTAGAGAAGAGTAAGCACCTTTAAAATTTGGCTGTGTGTTGCAATTTCCCATCCAAAGGGTATGTTCATTTATGTTCTTCTCAACCTGTAGCTCTGAAGATCTTCATCTGTAGCTAGAGGTATTATTGTTACCAATTATTATCATATTTTCTTTGCCAGATTTTTAGATTAAAATATTTTAATTTGCCTTTTAAATTTATTGTTGGGGTTTTAGGAGTTTATTAAACAACAGCTCCATTATCCTCTTATGTTCAGGGCTAATTGATTACTCAGGAGGCTGGATGTTAGAGATCACTCCATAATTATTAAAGTTGGCCCTCTGTATCTGCAGGTTCCACATGTGCAGAGTCGTTGAATGCCAGGTTGAAAATATTTGGGAAAATTGTGTCTGTATTGAAAGTTTACAGATTTTTTTCCTTGTTATCATTCCCTGGATAATATAATAAATATTTATATAATAGTATTAGGTATTGTAAGTGATCTAGAGATGACTTGAAGCATACAGAAAGATGTGCATGAGCTGTATGCAAATACTATGCCACTTTATACAAGGAGCTTGAGCATCCCTGGATTTTGGCATCCTGGTTGTGCAGGGGTGGGAAGGGAGGTGGTCCTGGAACCAATCTGTCAAGGATGCTGAGGGATCCCTGTACCAGGAAGCTTATTGGAATATTTGGCACTAGGTCTTTTGCCAAGGTAAGACACTACTTCTCCAGTTCCTAATTCAAGAGTCCCTAGTTTTGCTGGACGTTATTGACAATATGAAAGTTCATATGGAAGGAAGGACCAGAATGAATGTGCTGTAAACTGATCCAAGAAAAGAGGGAGAACCCAGAAGGAACTGAGCCACAGTACCCAGGCCTTTCTCTCAGTCTTCTATGATACAGTCCACTGATCCCTCCCTCAAGAGTTGAGGGTCAGTGATGGGGTGGGGGAGGCCAGGAGTCTAACACACACAGAAACAAAGGTGAAGGTGGGGGGAGAGGAGTTGCAGGGAGGAGAGGCTCTTTAAATAGTAATATGGTTGACTCTTTCCCCTTTTTTATCAGCAATTTGTGATTCTTGTTTTTTGAATCACGAGTTTATATGCTTTGGTTACTTTGTTGTTGAAGTATTTCTCTTCTCTTAATTGGTTTATTAAGAGGCATTAATTTATTATGGTGCTATCTTTCTGTGAGCCATAATTTTGTATGGACAGTATTGCCATGCATTTCTCACTACACATTTTAGGTGGTTTTTTTTTTTTTCTACTTATTTTTTTATTTCTTATCATTTAGTGGTATTTTTGTATTGGTTTATATACACACACTGTTTACTAAAATATCTTGCTGCTTTTAGTAGATGTTCAGTTGATTTTCTTAGGTTTTCTAGGTAACTAATCATATCATCCATAAATAATTTCTTTTTTCCAACATTTATTTCCCAGAGTTCTTTTTTTACTGCTTTATTATAGTGTCTCAAGCATAACGAACAGCTTTAAAAATGTGTGCGAATAGCAAGAATCCCTCTTCTCTTTTGGTCCTTAATATGAAGGGTCCTGTTGTAGTCAGGGTTTGCAGGGGAAACAGTACAATACAGGACACATAATTTATAGGATTATTTTATAATAGTCACCCAAAGAGTCATACAAAAGAGTGCAGGAAATCTGTCCACACACTAAAGACCCAACAAATCCAGCTGAGGACCTGGATCCCATGGCAATATCCTGCACAAGTCCAGCTAAAGACCGAGAGCCCATGACAATGCCCCCGAGTCCAACTGGAGGCCTAGAGCCCACGACGATGTCTCATGCAAGTCTGTGTCAAGGGTCTGCACTGGAAAGGCCGAAAGGTCAGTGGTGGAAGCTAGAAAGTCTGTGCCAGTGGGAGGAAGGGTCTGTGCCAGCAGGCTGAGGGATCTGCACTGGAGCCAGGAAGTAACACTCAAAGTAAAGCAGAGCTCCCTTGAAAAGTACCACAGCCATCCTCAGCGACAATGAGGTCCTGAGCTCCTCTGACAATGAGAACAGCCAGGTTCCTATCAGGAAAGCCAGAGCAACAAGCTTCTCCAGGAGAACCAACAGCACCACTTCTTGCTCTCCAGTTCTCCTTTTTATGTTGGCAACAATCCTCAGGTGGGCCCTCCACACCCAGCGCCATGCTGATTCAGTTCAGCTGGGTGTTACAAGTTGACCACCAGTTGTCAATCCACCACAGGTCCTTATGTTTCACCATTAATTATAGAATTGACTATTGATTTAAGATGTAAGTTTATTATTTCTAGGAGCAATCTATTTCTAGTTTTCAAATGATATTTTAAAAAATAAACATTATTGGCTATTGAATAATATTAACTACTTTTTAGATACTTATTGAAGTACTCTATCCCCTCCCTCCCCCCTCCCTCCCTCCCGCTATCTGTTCACCTACTGATACAGAGATTGATTGATGTATTAATATGTATATCATTGATAGAGAAATGATTGTAATTACATAAAAGTATTCTGGCAAGGTATATAATATTTTTAATATGCTGTTGAATTTAGTTTCAAATGCTACCAATCAGCTTGGGCTTCTTTTTGATGTTAACCGGCTCATTTTTAGCAGCTCACCCAGTTCAATCTGAGATAGAAATCACAAAGAGACAAGCAATAAAGAGGCTTACTGGGGTTTATGCTTAAGCATGATGGAGATAGTGAATGAGTTAGAGCCACCAAACTACTTGCTGAGGACATGAACAGCAAAGTTTATAAATAGAAAAGGGCAGGTTCAGGCAGGCACACAGTCAGCTTTTGTACATGACCCCAGGATTTCTGTACATGTGTGTCAGTTCTTTATTATGAGTACTGGGGTTTGCACTGACACGGTGATCTATTCATGAGTGTTGGATCCATTTGCACTGGGCTCACAAAAGATGGTAGAAGTGCTCACTGCTGCTGCCCCAGGAAGATCATATATTGGTTGAGTTTGAGCATATTGCACATGAAGGTCTTGGAGGGAAAGCTTGGGGGAGGAGTCAGCAGCTCCTGAACCTGGTCATTAATGAAAACAGTTTTCTGAAAACATCCACGATAGGTGGGAAACATTGGTGGGAAATCAGGGCCCTCCCTGCACTCTCACAAGTGTTCTAATTAGGATTTTCCACATCTCTATTAAGAAGGTAAAGCAATCATATGAATTGTATATTAATACAAGCTCAGTGGCTTAAAACAATAAAACATGGCTTTAGCTCATGAATCAAGGATTTAGGTTGGGGAGTTCTGGTTCCTGCTGGGCTTGCTGACATTTTGGAGGCCTACTAGGCATTAGTAGGGTAAATGGGTTCTTTTCCATGTGTCTCACCTATGCCTTCTACAGGCCAGTCCAGGCACATGCTGATGGACATGCAAAGGTATAAGAACAAGCACGTCTTCATATACTAGCCCCTTTCAGTTACCTGCTTGGGTCTCACTTGTACCTACTCCGTGGACATGACAGGAAGCCAAACTCAGAGTCAAGGGTGGGGAAATAAGATTCATACTGAGAGGAGTTGCAACGCCATGTCCAAGCCCCCAAACAAAGGACTTTCTGGGCCTGGCATATAAGGAGAGTGAAATATTAGAGCCATTTTAACAATTGGCCATAATCCTAACGTTTCTTTCGTCATGTCATTGACTGTCTGTATATGTGTGTTTCTAGGACAATAAAAATTGTATAAGGTCATCTGTCTTTGAGCACTTTAAAAACTCTCCCTTGAAGTTATTTGGACCCAGCATCATAGTGGGACATAAATCCTTTGCAGATTTTTCAACCTCTTACATGCTTTTTAGTTTGCTATAATCTCACTTGTCTAGTTTTGCTTTTATTACCTGTGCTTTTGGAGTAAATCCAAAAAATTATTGCCCAAACAATTGATGTATACATTTTATGCTATACTTTTTCCTAGTACTTTTATAGTTTAAGATTTTATGTTTAAGTCTTTAATCCACTTTGGATTTTTTTGTTTGTTTGTTTATATGGTATGAGATAAGGATCCAGTTTCAATTTTTTGTATATGGATATTCAGTTTTTCCAATAATATCAATTAAAGAGATTGTTCTTTTCCCATTATGTGTTTTTGGCACCTTTGTCAAAAATCAGTTGACTCTGCATGCATGAATTTATTTCTGCGCTCTCTGTTCCACTAGTTGAGGTGTTTATTTCTCTGATAGTTTAATTACAGTCACTTTTTAGTACAGTTTTAAATCAATTAATATGATACCTCTGGCTTTGTTATTTTTCTAATGATTTCTTTGGCTATTCATAATTCTTTTGTGGATCCATATGAATTTTAGGATTTTCCTATGTCAACAAAAATGGCATTGGAATTTTCATAGGGATTGTATTGAATTGGCAGAGCACTTTGGGTGGTATAGACATTTTAACAACATTACATTTTACAATCCATGAACATAGAATATCTGTCCAGTTATTTGTATCTTTTTAAATATCTCCTATTACCATTTTATAGGCATCAGTGTACTAGTCTTTCATCACACTGGTTCAATTTATTAGTATGTATCTTTTCGTAGCTATCGAATTGGGGTTGTTTTCTTTATTTCTTTTTCAGATAATTTGTTTTTAGTATATAGAACTGCTACTGATTTGTGTGTGTTGATTTTTGTATTCTGCAACTTTATTCATTTATTAGTTCTAACAGATTTTTGGTGGAATCATCAACAAACAGACTATTTTACTCCTTTTCCTATTTGAATGCCTTTATTTCTTTTGTAGAATTGCTCTAGACAGGACTTCTAATACTGAGTCTAGTAGAAATTCTATCCTTGTATTCTTCCAGATTTTACAGGAATGCTTTTCAGTTTTCAGTTTTGTTCACCACTGAATATTATATTAGCTCTGGGCTTATCAGGTATGGCCTTCATTGTGTTGAGGTATATACATTCTATACCTAATTTGTTGAGAGCTTTTTTTAACCACTTAACAGTTTACCCTGAGAGTCACTTATGCAGCAGGTACTGACTATCCTGAGCATCCCTCAGGCAGGTGTCATTTAAACCAGTTGATTCTTGTTTTTAATAAAGTTGATAAAATTGTCATTGTTAGTATATGTGCTGCTGAAGCAAGCACTAAAATTGTCATTTTTATATTTCCTTATTTTTTAAATAATTTTTATCTTATAAAAATTAATGAGGAGCTGGTGATATAGCTCAGTGGCATAAGCACCTGCCTGGCAAGCGCAAGGTCCTGAGTTCGACTCCCGGAACCTGCATTAAAAACGAGAAAAAGAAAATGTGCAAATTTTAGTCATCCTGTATTAAACAATTGGAGTGGTAAGTGGTTAATTATGATAGAATGTTGAATTTTGTCAAGTATGTTTTCTGCATCTCCTGACATAATCACATGATTTTTGTCTTTTATTCTGTTGATGTGTATCACGTTTATTGATTTGAATTTGTTGAACCATTCTTGCATCCCATGGATAAATCCTCCTTGATCATGTTGAGTGATCCTTTTAATGTGTTGTCAAATTAGATTTGCTAGTAATTTGGTGAGGATTTTACATCTATGTTCATCAAGGTTGTTAGCCTATTTCTTTCTTGCACTGTCCTTATCTGACTTTGGTATCAGGATAATGGCAGCCTGGTAAAAAAGTTTTGGAAGCATTCCTTCCTCTTCTATTTTTTAGGGAGAGTTTGTGAATGATTGGTATTTATTCCTCCTTTTAGTGTTTGATAGAATTCATCAGTGAAACCATCCTAGACTTTTCTTTGATGAGGAATTTTTATTGATTCAGTCTTCTTACTTAGCTTTTGCCTGGAAATGTTTCTATTTCTCTCTCATTTCTGAAAGATGACTTTGCTAGATAAAATTTTTTTTTTCGTTCAGCAATTTGAATATATCATCCCATTCTTTCCTAGTGCATAGGACTACTTCTGAGAAGCCTACTGATAGTCATATTAGCACTCCTTTTTATGTTATGTGTTTCTTATTTCTTTCTGCTTGATCTTTTTCTTTGTATTTGGTAGCTTGATTATTATGTATGTTGGTGAATTTCTCCTTGGGTTGCATTTGATTGGAGACCTCTGAGCTTCTTGTATGTGGTATCTTTCCCCAGTTTATGGAAGTTTTCAGCTATTAGTCCCTTAAATGTATTTGCTGGCACTTTTTATTCTCCTTTTTAAACTCCTGTTATGGAAATGTTAGGTCAGTTTATCTAACAGGGTTTCTTCCTTCTTTTAATTATTTTCTTTTTACTCCTCTTTTTTGCATAGTTTCAAATGTCCTATTTTTGAGCTCATTGATTCTTTTTTTCTGCTTGATTATATCTGCTGTTGAAGTTTTCTCTTGCATTTTCAGTTCAACCATTGTGTTTTTCATATCTAGGATTTCTCTTTTCATTGATTCTATTTCTTTGTCAAAGTTATTGTTTTGTTCCTATGTTGTTTTCCAAATTTCATTTACTTTATTTGTATATATTTTATAGTTCACTGAAACTCTTGAAGAGAAATCTACTAAATTTATTGCCTATCATTTTATGGTTCTCTGTTTTTTGTTGTTGTTTATTTATTTATTTATTTATTTTGAGACAGGGTCTCACCGTGTAATTCAGGCTGGTTCTGAACTCATTATATAGCTCAGGCTGGCCTCGAACTCATGGAGATCCTCCTGCCTCAGCCTCCTGAGTCCTGGGATTACAGGTATGCACCACCATGCCTGGCCTTTTGTTCTCTATTTCTTTAAAGTCCATTATTAGAATTTTTCTGGTATATTTTGTAGGTGTAATGATTTTCTGAGTCCTTGTTATGTTCATGTGTGGATGTCTGCATATTTGAGGAGACAGCCACCTCTTCTGGCTTTTATGGTGTTCTTTGGTAATGATAGACCCTCATTATTTAGTTTAGCCTGATTCTAGATGGGTCAGCTGGGAATGGGCAGACAGAATTTGCTTTTACATTCTCTGGATGGCTGGGCTGCTCTCTTTACTCTGAGTTTAGGTGTGCAGCTGGCTGGTCTCTACTGTCTAGCAGGACTACTGTTGAGCTCTGTAATTAAACAGAGATGCTGGCTGGTCACTGAAATTGTGACCAGGGCACAGAGTGTATCCCTGTCTAGGCAGTGTTGCTATTTGACTTCTTGAGTTTTAGAGGGTCTCAGTAGGATCCCCAGGTTAGATGGAGTTGCTGTTTGGGGTAGAAAGGACTAGCTGCTGTCTTCAGTAGAAATATATGGTTGAGTTTTGCCTTCCTCCGTAGTCAGAGCCTTGGATTGGGCCTTGAGGATAAGCTGAGTACTGTTTAAATTCCTAGGTGTGGCAGAAATGTGTCTTGGTACATGGCTGTTTCTCTGGAGAGGTCTTGGTCTCAGCCTGGAGGTTAGCCATCTACAGGTAGGTAGAACTTCCTGCCACTTCTGGGAGTGAGCAGATGGCTTTGTGGGTAGGCTATGTGGTTAGCTCTGATCATCACCACTCCTTGCAGGTACATAGATATTCTATGAATCCTGTGATCAATGTAAGTTTTAATGTAAACATAAGAAAAATTTTTTTCTCCTGATTGTGCCACCCTTCCAAGATAAAATGAATATAGATTTATAATTTCACTGGTTGAGTATATTTTCTGAATATCCATTTTTTCCAAAATATTCTTAGCAGTGATTACACAAAATCTTGCCATGGTCAGTTTCATACCATTCTCCCAAAGACTGATTTTCTTTAATAATCCACCCCTCTAAAGTCTACTCCCACAGAGCTTTCTTTTAAATCGCCAACTAGTTTGCTTTCAGCATCATTTTTTTCCATTAAAACTCTACTTTTAAAAAATGGGATGTAGGGCCGGTGAGATGGCTCAGCAGCGTACGTGCCTGCCTGGCAAGCGTGAGGGCCCGAGTTCGACTCCTGGAACCCACATACAAAAAAAGGGCCGGTGATATTGCTCAGCGGCACGGGCACCTGCTGGCGCACGAGGTCCTGAGGTCGACCCCCAGTACCCACAAAAAAAAAAAAAAAAATGGGATGTAAAGAATGATGGCATTTTAGAAATATAGCAGAAAGTAGAAACCCAGTCCTGTGGTTATCAACCTTCCCGCGTTCCCTCACAGATGTTCACTGAGCGCTTACTACATGCCAGATACTGTGTGTGATTACTGCTGAGTTCTCCTTTTCCCTCCTCCAGAACATAGGATCATTAGTTACTGAAAGTTCAAGCATGGTGGACAGCAGGAACTAATTTCCTTAAAAAAAAAACTGGCATTATTGCGAGATATATTTTTTTTGCTTAGTATAATAAAAACGACTAATAGAGCCATCATACTATGTTCTTGGAACCCCAGGAAGCTTAGAGACAATTCATAAATCTGCTGTTATTTTTCAGATAAGGAAAGCAAGGCTGGGAAGGGCACATGACTTGCCCAAAAGACACTAAACTAGGGCAGGAACAGGGTTTTATGGAGACATAGATGAAATGTCAGTGATAAAGTCTAAGTAAATAAATATAAAATGTTTCCCTCTCAAAAGTTTTTCATCAGTATAAAAACATGTAAATCACTTCAAATTTACATTGGTCATCTTCCTCTGATACAACATTTGGGGACATGGCATTTGGTGTAAACCTCCTGGCCAGAAGCCCTAATGTAACGCAGGCATTTCACAAACAGGTTGAGGAACTCTGTAAAAAATAAAAATAAAAGGAAAAAATAACAAACTAATGTAAAGACAGTATCTGCCATGTCTTATCATTGAACACCTCTTTGGCAATGTTGCCTTCTTGGTCCCGAATGTGGTTCCCATATGCATTCCCTTAAATGCCTGTGAGGCTAGGAAGTGACTGGTAATTCTTGAATCTCTGAGCAGTGTTTTGCACGTAGAAGATGCTCAAATTCCCTGTAGACAGAAGAATGGGTGCCCTGGAGCAGTGGAAAGAAGACTGCTCTGATCCCAGTGGGAGCAAGTGGGCCACACTCACAGCAAGAAACCAAATAAGCACTAACACAGCTGTAGTGGGGGACCTTAATATCCTACTCTCACAAACAGATAGACCAATTGGACAAAAAAATCAACCAAGAAATATTAGAATTAAACCAAGCCTGAGAACAAATGGACTTGGTAGATGTCTACAGAGCGTTCCACACCATAATATCAGAATACACATTCTTCTCAGCTGCACATGGGACCTTCTCCAAAATAGACCATATATTAGCTGACGAAACATGTTTAAGTAAATGCAGAGGAATTGAAACCATCCAATGCATACTATCTGACCATAGTGTGAGGAAACTGGAAATCGACGACAAAGGAAATGACAAAAACTGCATTAACACATGGAAATTAAACAACACCCTTCTGAACAACCAATGGGTCACAAAGGAAATTAAAGATGAAATTAAACAGTATAAACAATTAAATTATAATGCCGATACAACATACCGAGACTTATGGGACACGATGAAAGCAGTCCTATGAGGGAAATTTATAGCGATGAACTCACACACCAGGAAAACAGAACGAGCTCAAATAAACAACCTGATGTTGAACCTCAAACTTTTAGAAAAAGAAGAACAAATCAAACCCAAAGCTCGTACAAGGGAGAAAATTATAAAGATAAGAGCCGAAATTAACACAATAGAGGCTAAGAAAACAATACAAAGAATCAATGAATCGAAAAGTTGGTTCTTTGAAAGAATAAATAAAATTGATAAAGCATTAGCCGACCTCATCAAAAAGAGGAAAGAAAAAGCAGGCTTTGTGATTATGTTTTAGGCTGGTGATCAGAGACTGTTGGCTCAAAGACCGGAGTGTTGGAGACTATTATTCTACCACATGGACTGCACCGAAACATCTCATTATGAATACAAATTCTTCTACCCCACCTGGAATCAGGATCACAACTCTGCCATAGTAGTGAGACTTAGCTTGTTTGTCCAGCTGCCTAAGTAATTATACAGATAGCAGTAGTGCCCAGCTGTGGTCTAAGCGACTGTGCAGTACCAAGTTCTCCAATGTTATCTGAGAACTGCCTTCATAAATTTCTATATAGCTGTCTATTTATTGTGCTATTATTCAATATTTTTTCCTAATTTTCCTTTGTCATTTTATACATTTTACTCAAATTTATTTGAGAAGGAAATTGTATTTCCATATTATAAATAGAAGGCCAGTATCACTTGACATAAATACTATAAAAATAAACCCAAGGAAAGCAAAACAATGTTATTAAATTCCAGCCAGACAATCATGTCTGTTGATGTCCCTGAGCCAGAGCCATACTTCCTTTCTGAGAAAAGGTGGATAGCCAATGGTTCGGAGTTGTCGGCGTGTTATACCAAGTGGATGTTGTCCTAATTACAGGGCTTGACAGAAAGAGGAATGGATTATTTAGCCTTATGTTTTGTCTCAGCACCACCTAAGAGCACCCAGCTACTTGGGTGGGTCTGGCCCTTTGAGCGGTACTGGCAAGTGCTGGAGTCTGAGTTTCTCCAATAAAATCCCCGAATGACTTACTGTTTGACCTAAAAGGGATGGGGCCAGGTTTCTCCAGTGACCTGAGAGCACTTTTAGGGTCCACTCCTTGGGTATAGTTCAAAGGCTGGAGTGCTAGACTAGAGAAGTATGTGGACAACACCTGAAGCCAACCAGAGCCTTTGGGGGCTATGTGCCCTATTTTTTTTTTATACACCATTTCTTTGCTTTAATTTTTTTCAATTTTTTTATTGGTACATTGTAGATACACATAATGATAACATTTATCATATGGAATTTGTGCCTATACATCATGTATCTTCTTTTTTTCCCATTCCTCTATCCTCCCTTCAACCCCTCTTAGCCTCCTTATTTACAAAGCTTTGTTTCTATTTTTTCCTTCTATTCTTTCTTTGCTTGTCCCTTCTCTCCTTTTCCCCCTCACTCCTCCCTTGTTCTCCTTCTCATTTGAACATTTTCTTCCCATTTCCCAACATCTATTATACATTTTGGTCCTTATTTACACTTTTGGTTTCTCACTCCAGAAAAACCATGCAATATTTGAACACATGTGTCCGGTTTATTTCACTTAAAAGTATTGTGCCCCTATTTAAATATGACCCACCCAGCTAACTATACACTAGCTAGGAAAAGAGTGTACACTGATGCATTGTTGTGTTAATGAAGAGATTGGGCATTTTATTCCTGGACTCTGGACCCATCAGTCAACCAGGGAACATTTTCATGCATGCCGTCTAACAGCTTGGGAACCTCATCCCTTTCTATCACGTCCGTTTGATACATTTATTAGCATGTGGTACGTCCAAAGTGCTGGGGCCCCAGAGGAGAGGAAACTACAGTTCCTCTCCCAAGGAGCTAAGTCCTCTTTGGCCAGGAAACACACATGCTTTCTTACTGTTTTACATCAGGGAGGGGAACTACAGTGTTCAGAGGGCCAGAGCAAGATGGAGTTGTTCTTATAAGAGGTCTGGGGCAGGGAACCATTGTACTTTAAGAATGCAAGGTCATTTCCATTGAGGCCAAGAACCAGCCTGTCCATGACAATGAAATGCTACTGATTTGGGTGAGGCCAATGGAGGACAGAGCTGGTAGGAGCCAGTCATGACCAGGCCACAAAAGGTGAGGTCAAAACAGCAGCAGGAAAGCCAAAGTTGAAAAGGAGTGGAGGACAGAGCAAAGAGTCAGGGGATACAGGTCACCTAGCGATGGCTTGGGGCTGAGGAAATGAGGTCTGGCCATCAGGTTTCTGTTCTCAGGTGCTCTCTGCCACAGCGCAGCTCCCCTTAAAATCCTGTCCATTGCCTGCCCTCCAAGTTCTGCTTCATCTGACCTCGGCAGCTAGTGAGGACACACAAGGGAGGTAGGAGGTATTCCAGATAGATGAGAGACCAGCATGAGCAAAGTGCAGGGCAGGGAAGTGAAGAAGGTTAAATGGGATGGGGCTTTGAGGACCAGCCAGACATTGAGACCACAGCAACTCTGGATCCAAACAATCTATCCGGACCAAGTAGAAGCCCTGGATGTGAGCCACTACCAGAGAGGTAAGCACTGGGCCTCCAGAGGCTTGCTCCCCACCTGCCCATACCCCACAGGGCAAAATGGCATCTTTGCCAACTTGTGTGGGATGACATATGTTGGGTGCAACTGTGAAGTGCATGGGAGACATTAGTACAAGATTCCATTCCCAACATGGACAAAATCACCACAGAAAATCCTCCAGGAATTGGACACCAGGGCAGGAACTTCCAACCCTAGTGGTGACCATGTTGGGCAAAGTACCGCCTTGAGGCGATGACCTCTAGGTGTCTATTGCCACCCTTCTCTCCTTTCTTTCTTCAAAATCATCCTTCTAGAGAACTTATTTCCACTTGGGCTTAGCTCACCCTATGGAGGGTATTCGTTCTCAAGATGGGTTTCCCCATTGTGGCTTTGATTTGCATTGATACCATCAAGTTGAAAAATATAAATTGTGTGTTCCACAAAAAATCAATGTGACAGTTTCTTTGCTCCCCACCCATTGCTTCTCATGAAAAGTAATCCTAAGGACACACTGGAAAAGTTAGTGGCAATACACTCCATGCCAGTGCATGGACTCTCTTTTGCTTGTTTCAATTTTTCCATTTTCTCCTTGGGAACAGAGAACATTGAAATATTTATAAGAACATCATTGGCCAGCTGTGGCAAATATTGCCTACCCTCCTACAGACTGAGGCTGTATCTACATGCTATCACATACTTGAAGGAAAAATTAGAAACAAACATAAAGCCTATACATACGTGGCTTTTTGACACAGAGGATAAAATATCTATATTCCAATATTTTCAGTTTTTATCCAGAAATTTATCTTACAGGAAAAACTACTTAGAAGAGAAACCAGCATACCTGAGTGAAGTTATATACAGAGAAATCCATTATGTGAAATTTTTCTGTTTTTGAGTAGTAGAGGTGAACAGAATGGTGTGTGCATTGTTATAGATTGGACATTATCTTCCTAAATGGAAGAGATGTTCAGAATTGTTGAGGATGTAAGGGACTTCTAAAGTTTATTATAACATGAGTTACCACTCTTGATAATTTCATTCTAAAGTTGGGGATTTAGAGGAGAGCTTCCTCTTTGTATAAGGAATTATGCAAATATTTGGCTTATAGTGGATATATTTGGATTTTCATCCTTTATTTTATAACAATTGCATACTAAAACAGGCATCTCTGGCAATGGTTGTCTCATAAATTTAACTTTCTTTAACATATTTTAAAAGCAAATAATTTTGGTATTGTGGTCTGCTACAGACATCATTTGTAGTTTAGCCAGGATATTATTTGAGAACTGCAAATCTCTCTAGGTATTACATCTGTATATAAACCATGTGTTAGAAAGATATAAATTCAGTTTTGAAATATTTGTTAGACTGCTTTTGGCTTTCAATCTGTGCCAAACATGTGCTTTGGTGACAGATGGAGTCATGTGAGCCCTGAATGAAACACTTTATTGTGCGTAGACTTTGTCTTCCAACAGTTGGGTTGGAGAAGCTGGGAGATTAAGAGGATCTGATTGCTAAGAGGTGTGTTGTTCATTGAGTGTAAAATTCTCCCCATCCCCTTCAAATATATTACTAGGTTATTTGGCCTCAAATTCTGTGCCATAGAAAATATTGTCATGCACTCTTTATTGATCTAGAATAATTAATTTTAAGTCATTCTCATGTTCACTTTAAATTTTGAAATTAGAACATTTTCCTAAGAGTCTATTGAAATGTTTTGGCTTTGTAGCCCTGTGAATTATTCAGAAAAACCTCAATCTAGGGTTGCCAGATAAAAGAGAGGATTCCTGTTATAATTTCAACTTCAGATAAGCAAGGAATACAGTTTTTAGTATAAGTATGTCCCCAATATACTTGTCCCAACACCTTGGGACATACTTACACTAAAACAACTATTTGTTTCACTCTTGTGAATAGTGATTGTCCTACAAAACTCCTCAGCCATGGAGACATAATGAGTTTGGAAGTCCATGTGCCATAGAGGTGGTGGAAATCTCATTCTGTCCCTCTTGTAGAACAAGGAATGTTCTATGGAACAAAGTGTGAAAGCAGACTTACAGCACATCCAGACACTTCTGCTTGGTCTCAGCTTAATACTTTTTTTCTCCCTGTATGCATGTATTTCTTCACATTTCCCCTGCTTGAGAGCCATTTGTTCCCACATTGTTCAGGCAGAGAAGGGTCATAAGGGGATAACTCAGAAGGGTGTCCTTAGGCACCTTCCATCCAACCAACCTTCCTCTTCCTCCTCAATCCTCACACATGCGAATCCTACTTGTGCAAAGATGGTATAACTGGTACCCCTCTGTGAAGTCCTCCAGGACTATCTCAGCTTCAATCAGGTTTCCCAGCTCAACTGCAATGTACTTACCCTCCCAATCTTCTTTATTAGATGTCATGTCCCCTAAGTGCAGAATCCAGTCCAGTTTAAGGAAGGACCATACAGTGAGGAGCCTGGCAGGCAAGTAACACTCAGAAAAGGTTTCTTTATTTCTTGCTTCTCTCGAATGCTGACTTCTAACTGAGCGCTGCCATTTATTAGGCCCTAAGACTGAGCCCTTCTGTAAATCACCTCCTTTACCTTTCTCAGCTACTCCAGGGGTAAGCATGATGTGCTCCACTAGGTACAGCACAAAGGTCACCTCTTGGGTAAAAGGCAGATCTCAGAACTAACCTGGGTTCACACAGAACCCTGAACTACTGTTCATGGTTGGCTTACACCAACTGCACCCCACTTCTGATTGACAGAGGAGAATCAGCACTGGATATGTGATTCCCAACCTCTGCTCTTACATGAGAATTCAGGTTGACCCTGCAGTTTGTTTTGGAAATAAGCCTGTGGAACATTCCTAAACACAAGCAGCTTCATATAAATAAATTAGAAAACAAACAGACCAATTTGAAGTTGGTGTGACATGAACAAATAATCCCCAAGTTAAGAAATTAAAATAACTGCTAAATGTGAAAAAGTCCAACTTCAGTGATAAATAAATACACATTAAAACAACAAAGGAATTCGGTTTTTTCCCTTTATAAATGGTCAAATATTACTTATAGGGCTTTCTCAATAGTGATTGGCTATTGAGTTATCAACCTAGCATTACTGGTCATTGCCCAGTGAAGAAGAGCTGTTACATTTCAGATCCAGCAAAGAGGAGAAAGGAGCTCTGCACACCCCCAGTCCCTCCTCTTTCATTCGTTAGCCATGGAAAACTGTACCTTCTCTTGTTGATTCAACTGTGCTATACCTTGTGATCAGAAGCCAAGAGGAAAAAAAAAAAAGATCAAGTTCCCAGCATTGCCAGAAGCCTTTTCACAATGCATGGCACTTGGCTGACATATCAGTGCTAATTTTACTGAGATTTTGAAAATCCATTTAGGACATTTAATGCATCATTAGTGTGGATTTTAAACGAAGGCAGTGACAGTGGGCAAATGCTCTTCCTCTGATAAGATACCTATTGGCTGGTGGGGGGATTGGGTTGGTTCACCCTTGTCTGTGGGAATAGATCAGAATAAACATGGGGTATTGTTGAGAAGAAATTGTTTTAAAAATGTTTAAAAATTGTTTTAAAAAATTAATTCTCAAACTGAATAGTTTGCTTTACCTTTTTTGTGGGGGGGACTTTCTGTAAGACAATGCAAGAGTTTTAAAGAGAGTTAATCATACAGTTTAGTTTCAAAAACTGAAGACACAAAAGTTTATTTTTTATTTTATTTTTTAAAATTAAGTTTATTGGTACATTTTAGATATTCATAATGATCACATTCATCATAGGGAATTTGTACCTGTACATGATACATCTTGATTCTTCTTTTTTTCCCATTCCCCTACCCTCCCTTTAACCCTCTTCCCCTCCTTATTTACAAAAGCTTTGTTTCCATTTTTTCCTTCTTTTCTTGTTTTTTCCCTTCCTTTCCCCTCCCCTTCCTAATTCCCCTTCCCTAAACATTTTCTTCCTATTTCACAATATCTAAAAAGTTTATAATAAAAATAAAAGTACTCATACATCAATCTATATGCCTGACACATATTTGTCAAATTGAATAGAGTTATAACTTCTGAACTCAAGACTAATTCTATGCTATAACAGTTTGGATTGTTTTATTTGACTATATAAATTAGGATTTCCCATTTGGATTCCCCAGATTTAATAGTCAAAGTCAACGGCAAAAAAATTAAAGGTTGTAAAAATTATATCAGCACTTGCTTTTAGATAGCTACACTTGATGCTTGGTCATCAGGACCTAGGCAGGTGTCCCCTAACTAGTGTCCCCCATTCTCACTGTGCTTCCAGTCCTGTCTTACTCCCTGTCTTTGTTTGTTCCCTATCCCATCTAACCAAGTCACTGGAGTCTCCTATAACTGCATGTCCAGCAGTAGAAAGGGAGGAAGGAAAGTTTCTTGCAGCTGGGGCATGAGGCAGAGGAGGACATACCTCTGTTGTTGCCTTTGGGGTTCTATATATATTTCCCCATAAAAACATGGAAGGTTTCAGGTTTAAAACTATTACCTGAGTTGGAATTCAAAGAACTTTTTTCTCATATAGAAAATGAAGTGTTCTAAGTGGTGGCATGAGAGTCAACTACGTTATAAGTTAATAAACATTTGAGAACTAGTCTTGAAGAACTCTCTGAGTCTATGGAAAATAGATTTCAAGCTCAAATAGCCTATGCTTTCTGACTTTAGTGTCCTTGCTGGGGTTTAGCTCTTCCTTGGCTAGCCGGGTGTAGTTTTGAGTAGAAAAGGAAGTATCAGGCCACCACAATGACAATTTCTATTATGGTCCATAACTTCCCTGTTCGGATCTTAATTAGGCTCCTCAAGGAAGCTTTCCTGCTGGGTAGATAATGAGCAAGATGTTTTAGATGAGGACTCTGGTTGACATGGTGGCTCTTATTAAAAATAAGTAAATTGGAATTCTGGCTTATAAATAAGGCTCATGTGGATTCAGTTCTGTGCACCAACCTGCAAGAGATTAGATGGTACTAGTTGTGCTAATAATCACCTGTCAGAACTTTAAAGATGAGGAAAAAGCCCTGGGCGCCCACCCCATATATCATGATCATAACCAGGCCATGGAAGCTTAATTTGTTGATAGTATTTCATTGTCCTGTCTGCACCTGGAGATACAGCAGTGAATTTGACAGACAAGGCCTCACCCTTGGCTATTGCCACTTTTGATGGGAGATGGGGTGATAGAGACAAGCAAAGGGTAAATAAATAAAGTCTGGGTGGCAGCAAGTGCTATGAAAGAACAAAATACAGTGAGGGACTGGAGGGAAAATTAGACTAGGAGGAAGAGCACAGAAGTAGGGCAGCTTCTCTGAGGGGTAACATTGGTGCTGAGTCTTGACTAATAAGGTTTGGGGGTCATGTGAGGCTTGAGAGTGGAGCCTTCTAAGCAGAGGGGACAGCATATGCCAAAGACGTGAGGTAGGATAGAAGGTTGGTCCATGTGGTCGCAGCAGAGTAAGCAAGATGGTGCTATCAAGTTTCCAGAACCTGCAGTACTCAAGGAAGAATTTTTATTTTATTCTGATTGTTTCTTGGCCAGAATGATTAGCAGAAAGATTAGGAGCACAGATCTAGAACTTAGCTCTATTGATTGGCCTCCTGGTTTCATGATTTGTGTGATCCTGGGTGAGTAATTTTGTCATCTGTTGAATAGGGATACATATCATAGGGGTGTTTTCAGGTTTAAACCAGTTAAACTTATAAAGAATTAGAATGGTGTTGACTGCATAGAGATTAGTTATGTAATCAGTAAGCATTTAGTATGTCTTCTGTTCTCAACACTGCATTTTTGCCCATCCATCCTTCTCATGCATTCTTCTCCAAGTTTCATTTATTCCTTTCTCAAGCAGAGAATGTTTTTAGTACGACTCAGATTTGTACTGCTTAAAATCCCTAGGACAGCTTCCCACTGCACTCAAAATCCAAACTGTCTTGGATAACCTGGGCCTCATCTATCATCTATCCTTCTATGCCCACATTTTTATACCGGGTCACTCATTTCCTTTTAGCTGTGTGAATCACCCATCTGGTTTTAAAACTCCTGAAGCTCCCTGTTAACGCAGGACCTTCCCACTCATGTTCTCTTGATGGGAGACGCCTATGTAGACTTTGCTTTTATCAAATGTCCCTTCCTTTGAAATAGACCTGTAAGTGCTGAGACTATCTCTATAAATGTCCAATTCAGAAGTGGAATATTTTAGAAAACAAAAGATTGCAGGGGAAAAAAAAAACCAGCACAAAACACTCAGAGTTATTGACTCTAGGCAGTAACTGAAGACTGTGTCAAGGAGGTCACTGAGCTGTGAGCCATGACGGTCATCTGCTTCAGAGGGAAAAGTGAATGGTGGTGACATTGGCAACATACACAAGACAGAAATTGCCTTGGGTTTTGGGTGAAGGATGGAAATGAAAAACCTTTAATTTTGAAACACGTTGAATTTGCAGTGATGATGGAGAGAACACATTTCAAAATTAATTTCAAAATTAATATGGCCAGTAGATACATAGTTCAGACTGTGCTTGGGTGACAGGGCCAGATGGGAAAATACTGATTCGGGATACATCAACTTAAAAATTAATTAGTTCTCCAGGGAATAGTCAGCATAGAGAGGGAACAGGGCCAAGACCTGAGGCTTGGGGGGACATTCACATTGAGAAGACAAAATCTGGCCAGAGAAGTGGAAGAAACTCAGAATCACTGAGTCCTGCCAATGAAGGAGGTGTGTGTTCCAGCAAAGATGGTCCAGATTCCAAGCAGTACAAGGAGGATGCTAGGGGTGCGCTTAATGCTCTTAGAGCCACAGTGTACTGGGGCTTCTTCCTCATTGCTTAATTCCACTGAGTTCATTGCAAGACTGAGTGGAATAAACTAGGCCCATTCTTGTTTCTTTGCTGTTAATGTCCAAAAGTTGTTTCTGGGGTATAAATTTTAATATTTTATATTTTCCTCTCCATTTCTTGCAAAGCAAACTTTGAAGAATTCTGACACCCCTCACTTTCTGCCCCCAAAGCATTACAGATGAACAGCCTATCTTTGTTTCTCTAAGGAACGAAGTGATTAATACATTTTGAAATGCAAAGGGTTTGGGTTTTGCCATGAATTCTGATATTTATTATTGGACAACTTTGAGAAAAATTTTTACAACTCTGTAGTTCAATCTTACAGTTTGTAAAATAGGATTTGTACTGGCTTTCACTGACAAGTAAAGGGATATAAAAATAAGTTAATGTTGCAAATGATCTTGCTTTGTACACGTGGGAGGCACTATGGGCATGACAATTATGTTTATGCATAGTAGAGAAAACTTTGTACTTGGGGTATGAATCCATTTGAAACATTTATGGGAAGATATAACTAGCTTTCTTTGAATTTCAAAATGACATATAAAACATCTTTTCAAAATCATAATTGTCCCATAGTACTTGATTGGTTTTATTTCCAAATGGGCTGTGGTCTCTAGCATGCCCAAGGCTATGTGGCTGTAATGCCAGGGAAACTGTTGGCTTGTCCTCATGAGTCAAAATAATTGTTTTTTCAAAGTTTATTTTTTCATAATAAAAGTAATATGTGCTGATTATATAAAAAACAAATACAAACTGTAATGGCTTGTGTCTAGATGCCCCCCAAAGCCTCATGCAGTAATAGGTGGGGCTTTTTCAGAGGTGACTGGATACAGAGTGTGTGACACAGGGATTGATTCATGGTGCAGTGCTAGGATCAAGGGCACTAGGATTAAGAGTACTAGTGCTGCCTACCCTAAGTAGTCTGAATAAGATAAAAAGGAAAGAAAGATGCTGTTAAGGTTCCTTGTTGCTTTGCTACCTTCTGTTCCCCATGAACTCTTGCCCCTTTGCCATGCCACCCTGCCTCACAGCCAGCCATTTATGGACTGAAACCTCTACAAACTGTGAGCTAAATAAACCTTTCCTCCCTTACCTTGTGGGTGTTGGGTATTTTGTCTCAGCAACAAGAAAAGTAACTAAAACACAAACATAAAGAAGGAAAATGTAATGAATTCATAGCCCAAAAACTCAAAGAAGACCAGCAAGAACATTTTGGCTTATTTCTTTCCAAACGCTGATCTAAAATACACAAAAACAAGAAACTAAAATCAAATGATATGCAGGTACAGTTTTGCATCCATGATCTCACTTGGTCCTTTTGCCAGCCCTCTGTGATGATGGATAGTAGTCCATAGCCTTGCTTGACTTGTAAAGGAACTGAGTACCAAGGAATACATGTAACTTGCCCAAGGTCATGTACGGCGTAGTGTGTGTTGGACACAGAACATGTCTTCTGACTCAAATTTTTATGGCTGCTTCTCTTCCACTAGGCTGTATCTTGATACAGTGTAGGCTGCCTGTGTGGGTAACCCCAATCTTAGGATCTGAGAGAATCTGGGTTCTGTTTTATCAGTATGTTGATATGACAGTCACTCAATGTCACTTCCCTAGCCCAAGGGATAGTTCTCCCTTTGACTTCTTGACTATCTCAGAGTTGGAGCCTAAAGCCAATAAAAACTTTTAAGTTTTCATCTCAGCTTGCTGTTTCTATGTTCTGTAGAGTTCCCTTGAGTACTTGAAGGACCTTCCAGTTGTTTAAGGATCCACTGTGCTTACATACCTCTACCTTTCGAAACTCCAGAACAACTCTACGCTTGGTTGCACTCCCTGCATCTCCTTTCCATCCGAAGAAATAGCGATGTTGGAAGAGAGATTAATGTGAAGTGCTCCAATTTACTCATATCTGGACACCTAGTGATAAGCATCCATCTCTCAGCTTTTTGATATGAAACTGTTCCAGAATGACATGATTATTTTTGCAAGGTTCAGATAAAATTTTTAAAATTACTATTAATGTCTTTAAGAGCAGGTTTAGATTTATGGAAACATTAAGAAGCTAGTACAGAAGGTTCCCAGATACCTCGCATGCCATTTACCCTATTTTTAACATCTTGCATTAGTATTATATATTTGTTACAACAATGAATGGCATAATATTTTATTCACACTGTCTGTATTTCCTTTTTTTTTTTGTGGGTAGCAGGGGTCGAACTCAGGACCTCGCGCTTGCCAGGCAGGCACTTATGCCTCTGAGCTATCTCACTGGCCCCTGTCTGTATTTCCTTGGTTTTTTTTTTTTTAATTTTATTTTAAAGAGAAGAAAAAACAAAACAAATCAAAAGAAGAACAAATTTTCAAAACAACATAATAGGAGGGTAACAATGGTTAATACATTGCGTATTACTATCTTTAAGTTAGTTATTCAGGACACCAGACATTAGCATTCAATTATGCAAACATTATTGGCACAAACCTTACTCTTCAATGAACTAAGTGAAAATCGTAGTGTATCTATCTTAACCATCTTATATATATATATACAATTTTTTTTCCCTTTCCCTTCTTTCTTTTCCTTATTCCAGTCTCTCTTTCCTTTTGACCAGTTTCTTTTTGATTCACCATGTCTATTGTACATTTTGGATCTTATTTACTCTTTCAGTTTCTCATACTAGAGAGACAATACGATGCTTACACATGTGCTTCTGGTTTATTTCACTTATGAGTATTTTCTCGAGTTGCATCCATTTACCTATAAAAGTCTCCAGTTTATCCTTCTTAATGGCTGAATAGTACTCCATTGTATAAAAATACCACATCTTTCTTATCCATTCCTCAGTTGATGGGCATTTGGGTTGTTTCCAAGATCTGGCTATTACAAATTGTGCTGCTATAAACATGGGTGCACATATATCGCTGTGGTATGATGTTTTTAATTCTTCTGGGAAGATGCCCAGAAGGGGAATAGCTGGGTCAAATGGGACCTCCAACCCTAGCTTTTTGAGGAATCTCCACACTGACTTCCACAGTGGCTGTACCAGTCGACACTCCCACCAACAGTGGAGAAGGGTTCCTTTTTCCCCACAGCCCCTCCAGCATTTGTTATTAGTTGATTTCTTTATAGTAGCCATTCTTTCTGGGGTGAGATGGTATCTCAGTGTTGTTTTAATTTGCATCTCTCGAATGACTAGTGATGTTGCACATTTTTTTGTATATTTATTTGCCATTAGTATTTCTTCATCTGAGAAATGTGTATTCATCTCAGATGCCCATTTTTGGAGTGGGTCTTTAAATTTGGGAGGTCTAATTTTTTTGAGTTCTTTATATGTTCTCGATAGTAATCCTTTGTCTGAGGAACAGCTGGCAAACATTTTTTCCCACATTGTGGGTTGTCTCTTCACTCTGTTGGTGGTTTCTCTTGCTGTGCAAAAGCTTTTTAATAAGATGAGATCCCAGTTATTGATTCTTTGGGATAGTTCCCGTGCGGTTGAGTTTTTATTCATAAAGTCTTTGCCTACACCAATGTCTCCAAGGGTTTTACCTATCCTACCTTCCAGCAGATTTAATGTTTCTGTTTTAATATTTAGATCTCTGATCCATTTTGAATTTAGTTTAGTGCATGGTGAAAGATATGGGTCTAGTTTTAATCTTCGGCATGTGTAGAGCCAGTTTTTCCAGCACCATTTATTAAAGAGGCTATCTTTTTTCCAGCAAATGTGTTTGGCACCTTTGTCAAAGATAAGGTGGCTTAGTATGTCTGGGGTTGTTTCAGCATCTTCTAATCTGTTCCATTGATCTTCAGGTCTGTTTTTTTGCCAGTACCACACTGTTTTTATCACAGTAGCTTTATAGTATAATTTCAGGTCGGGGATTGTGATGCCCCCTGCCTTGCCTTTGTTGCCCAGAATTGCCTTTGCTATTCTAGGTCTCTTCTGATTCCAAATGAATTTTAGGATTGTTTTCTCTAATTCTGTGAGATATGCTGTTGGAATTTTGATTGGAATTGCATTAAATCTGTATAACAATTTTGGAAGTATGGCCATTTTCACTATATTGGTTCTTCCTATCAAGGAGCAAGGGATATCTTTCCATTTTCTGATATCCTCTTCAATCTCCTTTTTCAGAGTACTGTAGTTTTCAGTATAGAGGTCTTTTACATCCTTCGTGAGGTTGATTCCTAGGTATTTCATTTTTTTGGATGTTATTGTGAAAGGTATTGTTTCCCTAATTTCTCTTTCAGTAAGTTTGTTATTTGTGTACAGGAAGGCTATTGACTTTTGAGTATTGACTTTGTATCCAGCTACACTACTGAATTTGCTTATCAAATCTAGCAGTTTTTTAGTGGAGTTTTTGGGGTCTTCTGTGTAGAGTATCATGTCATCTGCAAATAATGATAATTTAACTTCTTCCTTTCCGATCATTATTCCTTTTATTTCTTTCTCTTGTCTAATCGCTCTGGCTAAAGTTTCCAGAACTATGTTGAATAAGAGTGGGGACAGTGGACATCCTTGTCTTGTTCCTGATTTTAGAGGGAAGGCTTTCAGTTTTTGGCCATTTAGTATGATATTGGCTGTTGGTTTGTCATAGATAGCTTTTACCAGATTGAGATAAAGACCCTCTATTCCAATTTTCTGTAGGGTTTTTATCATGAAAAGGTGCTGGACTTTGTCAAAAGCTTTTTCTGCATCTATTGAGATGATCATGTGATTTTTGTCTTTGGTTCTGTTAATATGCTGTATTACATTTATTGATTTACGTATGTTGAACCATCCCTGCATCCCTGGGATGAATCCAACTTGGTCATGGTGTATAATCTTCTTGATGATTTGTTGGATTCTGTTTGCCAGTATCTTATTAAGGATTTTTTCCTTGGTTTTCACATAATGTGTGTTTTCTGTTCCTCATTCCCATGCAGGATACTACATTACATGTAACTGTCATGTCTCCTTGGCCTCCTCTTGTAGTATCTTAAACTGTCTTTGTTTTATATGACATTATCAGTTTTGAAGAGTATTGTCAGGTGTATTTTCGGATGTACTTCTTTTGGAACTTATCTCATAACTAGAATTGAGTTATGGATTTTGAGGAGGAAAATCACAGATGTGAAATGTCATTCTCATCATAGGTCAATGTTACATAAAACCCACATGACTTATCCCTGTTGGTCTCGATCATCCGACCTTATCATTGCTCTTTTCAGATTAGTTTTTGCCTTAGTTCTTTTGAAGATCCTTGAGCTATGTTATTTTAAAATTGTACCACTAATTTCCACTATGGATATGCAAATGAGGTGAAAAGTGATATTGTTATTTGATTGAGATTAAAGATGTGAATCTGGACCAAAGAAAAAAAATTTTTTTTTCTTTATGGGAAGATCACTTCTAGCATGTTCCTTGCTCACTATTTGTATTTTAGAGTCAGTATATCTGTCTCCATTGGTGAAGAACTGTATGTAGCCTTTAGGTGGGGGCCAGGGCACTAAAGACTTGATCTCCGCTTCCCTCCGTGTTTCCTTTTATAAACTGGCCAAAGGGGAATGGCCAAACCTGGGATGTGGTAGGGCTCATGCAGACACAGATTCTGGGTAACTCACATGGGGGGCTCTGAGTCACTTTTTGAGGTGTCTGCCAACTTTTCCATAATTTTCAAAGCCATCACAATAAAGATACTTGACTGAAGAACTGGGCTGAGATGTCCCACTTGACCAGCCTTAATCATGTCTGAAAATGACAGACTCAGATGAGGAGCCAAAAAAATCAGGCACACAAATCTGATGAGAAAGTAAAGCTGATGGTCACAGAATATAACTATGTTCAAGATCCAAGTATCTACCATGCATTTTTCCACTCTGGGCCTAGTGTAAACTGGCCATTTTATCAACACAACAAGCGTTGTGTGTCACGTTACCCAACAGCAAGAAAGACTGGAGGTCCCTCCCCAATATAAGCTGTCTATATTCCTTTTTTAGGTAATAGTGAGTTTTTGTGCATGCCCAAATATATGTTATGAAAAACAAAATGTATGCAAACTGTGTATTTTATAAGGTCATTTTCTGAATGCATGCATCATTCAAGACCTGCTTTTATGGTTTGTCAACAAGATCACTCCATAAAATACATTCTGATATCTCACAGCTATGTACAATTTATTCTGTCTATCCATGCAGCACAAATAAAAATTTTATTTGCATCATCTAAAAGAAATACCAGTGTATAAATACATAAGCAAAACTCATGAGAAACAGTCTTCTGACTACAGATACTGCTGAGAGGACATTGTGCAACCAATTAAAAAGCTGAGAGATGGCTTCATTATCCATATACACAGATAATAAACACTGTGCTCAGCAAATAGTGCAGTTACTCAATTTCTTAAAAGGGTTGCACAACATCCCACAAATGCTGACACTGTCTGCCTTCAGATTCTCCTGGGAATATTTAGAAATAAAGCCTCTTTGAGGAAACCATTTGAGCCAAAAGAGTCCTCTTTCAGATTAGGAGGCTGGAAAATGTAGGTGAAAAGGGAAATACTCAGTGGTTAGAATATTTTGCCTTCAAAAAAGCAACTGTGTTTTTCTCTACCACCAGAACCTTGGAAGAACTGGTTCCGAGGATTCAGAATGCTCTTCACATTTGATTCGCATAGCAGCCTCATCAAATCAGAGGTCCCACTGAGGTCTGCCTAGCATCTTCCAGCTCAAGGTGTGGAGCTGCCTCTTCTAGTTCCTTCACTGGCAGGGGCACATGCTAATGGTTTCACTAGGAGACCTGGTTTTCATGCACAGTCTCCTCCTTCCTTAGACAGCTTCTCAAGCAAGTTGTAGAAAATGCAAAGCCCATTCCTCCAAGTATCTGAGGCCCATGTGAAAATCTTGCAGCCATTTTGGTACTGTGGCTGGAATGCTAATGGTAACGTCCTGTCCCCTGTTGCTGTGTATAGATGGTGGGGGATACATGATGCCCGTTTTAGATATCATCCTCTGCCCAATTTAACAGGCCCTGGGACAGCTGTTTGTGATTAATTTAACAATTTACTCGTGTTGCAAACTTAACTTGGATCTACCAGGAATAGCTTGTAACTCAACTGTTTTGTTTATGTGGAGGGATATTAAGATGTTTGTGATTGCTTTATTGACAGTTTTACCTGACTTTTCAAAGAGTGCCATCACTGCTGTGATAACTCTTGACACATGGCATAGTGTTCTGTAGGGGACATAGGGGATGTCTAGATAGATTTCCACTTTTTATTCCATAATTGGCAGTAATTCATAGTGTGTTTTACCCAACTCGAATACCATGCAAGCTCTCTTGTAAGTGCAGTTAATTTCACTTCACTCTCTTGCTCTGCAGGCGCTGTATAACTGGATCAGAACCCATTCTAACTTGTGAATCCCAGGGGTTCTGAGCAAGAGAACCAGATGTTGGCAACTCTTCAAGAATGATGCCATTAACACCAATTGACGCTGACTTGCACTTTCTTAAATGATATCCCTGGACATGTCACACTCTGCCTAATTGCAGGAAAAGAACAACTTTCACCCTGTCTCTCCTGACATGCTCTTCTCAGGGGCCTATAGGGGTTGAATGGTTCTCATCTTCAGGTCTCAGCTCATGTGCACCCTATCCCTAAAAACAACCCCCCCAAAAAGGCTTTCCTGGCTTATATATCAACAGTGCCATTCCCAGCCACTTGTTTCACTCCCTGAAATATTTTACATGTTGCGTGTCCTTTAACTGGTCCCTTGGGACAAGAAGTGTTTCAAATTTTTTATTTTTTAAAGAAATTTTTGGATTATATAAGTTTACATATACACAATGAGATATGTTGGGGATAGTACTCAAGTCTAAATAGAAAATTCATTTATATTTCATATAAACGTCATGCACATACCCTTATCACTGACATTTTTAGTGTGCCTGTATTTTGAATACAATCTGTCACAAGAAGTCAGGTGTGAAATTTTCCACTTGTGATATCATATTGGGCTCTAAAAGCTTCATATTTTGGAACATTTCAGATTCTGAATTTGCAGATGAGGGATGCCCAACCTGAGCTTGTTTAGTTGTTTAGTTGTCTCTTCCCAAAATACAAGAATGTTAGTCATGGGTTGGTGCAGCTTTATCTGCATAACCTCTCTTAGATGTACAGGACTGAAAAAGTTGAGTGTTCTGGGGTGAAGCTGTTTAACAGATGAGGCTGCCCATGGTGTGCACAAAATGTCACTGTCCCCGGGTGACATTAGGTGATGCTGGACTGAAGCAGACAGAATGATCCTTTTGAATGGAAGCCCTCTGGTCAACAGCACCTGCAAGCATGTCCTGCACAAGGCAGGCAGTTCTTAAATACTTGGCGACTGAGTAAGCAAGCACATTGGCCAACAAGAAGGCAGGAGCCCCTAACAAAGCCCCTGCTGTACCTCCTGTGAGCACTCTGACAGGCACAAACTCAAGCCATGGGAGGAACCTCATTGACTGCAGGTCCCCAAGCTGCCAGTGGCTGCCCCTCTGCAGCCAGGGCACTTCTGATGACTTCCAGATGGTCATTCCTTTCTTTCCAGCCAACACTTCACTGATGTCTGTAGTGTCTGATGTCTCCACTGATGTCCCCTCGGCTGGCACAGTCAGGATACCCATATCCCACATACAGATTCATGAATACTTGAATCATCCCGGTCCAGAGCACTGCTCTCCCTACCCTCCTCACTCAGCCCGTGACCATGGTTCTCTCTCTCCCTCTTCCC
The DNA here is from genome assembly GCA_028451465.1 of Erethizon dorsatum. Lineage (NCBI taxonomy): Eukaryota > Metazoa > Chordata > Mammalia > Rodentia > Erethizontidae > Erethizon > Erethizon dorsatum. Next base: position 109,623,439 of record CM051822.1, on the reverse strand, counting down.
ATGTGGCCAAGAGACGCAGCTTATCCCTCCACCCCAGCCATGTTCCTGAATTTCAGTTCATCTCATTCCTGTTGGCTTTGCCCTCAACAAATAGAAATCTAGAATACCTTGTGACCAGCTTGAGTATTTTCTGGAGAGGCTGGGTCAGACAGTTAATGCTCCAGCAATAATCCTTTTGTAACCTGACTGTAACTGCAGACTTCCACATTGAGAATGATAAAATGGTGTGGATTTAAAAGTATTTGGGGAATTATAAAATGTCTAGGATTAAAATTTCAATACCATTTGTGCCTAATAAATGTGAACTCTTTAGTAACTTAAAACTGTGCTATTATGACTCAGGTCTGAAAATTATGAGCCCTGGTTGAAGAAATGGGAATAACATATGAGGGAATCTGGTCCATCCTTTACCTTGAAGACTACACTGTGGTCACAGTGAATAGCAAGCGTGTGACCTCATAGGAGAACAAGCCCAGAGAAATTACTGTATTTGTTAAGAAAGTGATATACTCTCCAGAAGAGAAAAATGTTATCCTTTCCATTAGGCTTGTTTGTGGAAATGGAGCTGAATCGAACTGTGTCAGTACAGTAACTGGTTTGACGGACAGGACTCCAGGAAACAAGAGCATATAACAGTTTATTGAATGACTTGAGTTTTCTTTCTTACATAAACCAGTCTAGTCAGTCTGAACTGGCAAATTCATTTTGTCTATAGAATCACTCACTGAAGTGTATAAAATTAGACTTTGTAAGTACAGAGAGGAGATTTGGCATTGTGTTTAACAGATTCACTGGGACTTAAGTAAATGGATTTAGTCTTAATACAGTTAAAGCCTGGAGACTTAATAGAGAGCTAATCTTAGGTACAGCATTAATTCATCATTTTCAAAATCACTTCTTGTGCTTTTTTGTTGCTCACTGAAGGACTGAATTATATACTGTATAATAATAACCCAGCATGCATTACAAGTTTAGGGTAAAAACTTTTAATTTGTTTTCTTTAAAGTACAGTATTTTGTTAGATTGACAGGGAATTCATTGGTTTCCACACTTAACATGATTTAATGGATTATAGTGTTTCCTTGTACTTATTCCAAGTATTTTCACTGTGTCATTTATGTATAAGCTCATGATGTCAAACTCTTCCTGACTAGAATGAAAAATGTGGCTTCTTTTCTTTTGATTCAGGACTGAGCTTATGGGACCAGGTAGGAGATTATGAAGTCGCCAGTGCTGCTTTTCTGAATCGAGACCTTGGGACCCCAGGGAAGAACAGTGCCTCAAAGGTCAGTTTTTTTCCCCTTCCACTTTGAGACCACTGAAGTTTTAAAATAATATTGAGTGCATCTTTTATTTGAGTTTTGCCTTTACCCATTTTAGTGCTAACTTTATTCTCATACAATGGAAGCTTTATTATTAAGAAGATAAAATGAACCCAGGTTTGATGTGATAGCTCTAATAAATGACCCAGCATTATTTGTATCTATTGAAAGTTATTTTTCAAACAAACACAAAGGATTACATTATCAAATGAACAACTTCCATGTTCAATGTACTTGAATGACAGATATTTTATCTTCATGTCTATTTAACTAGTATTGCATCTTTTCAATTATTGGTAGACATGTTTTCATACAACTGAAAAAATTCATAAGTTTTAATGCCATCTAAACTTTGTTTGCTTTGACATGTTTGAGTTGCATCTTATGTGAAAGAATAAAGTAATTGAAATATTACTGATGAAATCTAATAGTTCAGTGTGTTTTATCTGCCAAGTTGATAGGGCTTTCCTAAATTTCAGAGCTTGTAAGAACAGTTGCAAAGTGATAAAATCTATAGAAATATGAGCTCTTTGGAGAGATCAGACAGATGGCTTTGTCCTTGTGTTATTGCAACTATTTTTAGATCATTTTTCATGATAGAGAGCAGATTTTTTTTAAAGAACAGTTGAAATACTCAGAATCCTAGGTGGTTTGGGGGAATGACTGCAGGGGGCCACCTTTATATGAGTAATGATTTACATAATTAATTTATTTTCAATAGAGTTTGCATTTGAAACTGAGTATTAAGAAAAGTTGATCAATTCACTAAGGAAGCCAAATGCCAAATCTGCACTTTTTAAAAAAACATTTCTATTTCATGGAGATTGTTGTGAGTTGGATATACAAAAGACAAGCATGGTGATATTGATGATAGGTCCCGGGAAGAAGACTTAAGTTATTAAAGAAAGTCTCATCATGTTATTAATAAGCAAAATTATAAGCAATTATTATAGATACAGAAAAAGAGTATGTTTGATAAAAAAAGTATGTCTGTTTAAATATTTGTAGGCACTAGTAATATAAACATATGGAACAGTCTCAAATTTCTTCGGTAATTATGGGGACTTCCCCAATGGGTGGAGTTGCCAGATTTATCAAAAAAAACTACCTGGTTAAATCTGGATTTCAGATAAATAATGAATATTATTTTAATATAAGTATATCCTATATAATATTTGGGACATACTTATACTAAAAAAAGTACCCATGTCCGAGTATTGTTTATAAGAATGTGGATTCGATCGAATGACCAGAGCAACAAGCTTCTAAGGGTGCTGGTGTGGGCCAGTGCAGGTTTGCTCTGGTTTCTGACCTGCACTTTCATCCTTCCTGCCCACCACCCATCTGGCAGACATCATAAGGCATGTGTTCTGGAGGAGGAATCAGCACACCCACTGCTGGCCAGGCTTACTCCTACCTGATGATCATAGATCATGAGCACCATCTTTGTAGAAAAGTAGGAAAAACCATTATTGTTGGGCAGATGTCCCAACTCCTCAAATTAGAATTCCAGAATTACAACCATCAGGGTGGTACAAACATACCTAAAATAAATTGTACTAACATAGCTCCATGCTAGTGATATTATTTAAAGGAACAGGAACTTAGGTGAGTTGGAATAGCATTTCTTTGCAGTCCCATGGGGCTCATCTCAACATGCAGCTTATGACTTCAGCATCATGACAATAACTGTAGCATGTGCTCACATTTGGCAGAAAGCTCCCAAAACCTTGCATGAGAAATAGCACATGAGAGTGGTCTCCCAAGTGTGCATGTCTGTAGAAATTCCCCACAGAGTGGTGTGTGGATGTGTCGTGGGAGCCTAATGGTGTCAGAGCAGTCAAGATTTTAATTTTCAACCACATCAACACAGTATGTCTTCACTTCAAAGCAAATTGAACTTATGCCAATGAATATTTTTATAGAACAACTGTGCCTGTGATACTACAGAAAGCAGACTTTTAGATCTGCTTTCTTGCTCCCCAGCTTCTTTCTCTTTAGTCAGTTTTTATAGTTTGTTTATTTGCTTGCTTTTTTTTTTGGTACTAGAGATTGAACCCCAGGCACTTATACTGAGCCACATTCTCAGCCTTTCTTCTTAAAAATATTTTTTTCATTTTTCAGCAGAGTCTTACTAAGTTGCTAGGTTGTCCAGGCTAGACTTGAACTTGTGATCCTCCTGCCTCATCCTCTCAGAGTTCTGGGATTATACATGTGCACTACCATGCCTGGCTCATTTAACCAGTTTTTAATGGAACATCTTCGAAGTCCAGTGACTATACATACAGTCCACAAAGAAGGCAGACAGGTGTTCTACCTCTGCATCTGATACTCCAGTGAGGGAAACATAAATATAATACATTCAGATTGTGATTAAAAAATTATTCTAGGGACCAACAGTGAGATGCATTTCCATAGACTGGCCTGGAAAGTCCCTCCTAAGAAGACGGTAAGATATTCACCTTTTCAATAAGTTTAAAGGGTCAGCCTGAGAAGAGCAAGTGTGTGAACAGCTTATATGCAAAGAGCAGGGAAGAGCCCGTTGTCGTGAGTTGGATATACAAAAGACAAGCATGGTGATATCGATGATATGTCCTGCGAAGAAGACTTAAGTTATTAAAGAAAGTCTCATTGTGTTATTAATAAGCAAAATTATAAGCAATTATTATCGATACAGAAAAAGAGGAGTGGGAAATCAGATAGCAGAGGATGATGCAGGAGCAGCAGAACCACGCTTCCCCTCAGGGCTCCTTCCATGCATGGCCTCACCATAGATGAAGTGGCCTGGAGGAAACACATTTGTCCTAATAAGTTGACAAACTATGGTCCTTTTCCTCTACTAGTTACATATTTGCATCATGACTTCACAGGACTCACAACCATAACATTCATTTTTATAATTATTCTTCCCCAAAGTGGACATGTGCAATATTGATAACGATGAAAGCCATTCCTTATTCACGCAGAAACACCGAGCTCTTAAACAGTCCTGTCTGCCCAACCATCAGAAGTCAAGTGAGGCAGGACTGGACAGAGGGTTACTACTGGTAAGGCGACAAGAGCCTGGGTGCTGGGGCAGTAACATGTGCCTTTGTGTCCTTTTGCATTTCTTCCAGACAGCTTGCAAGAATCACCTTCCTAAAATGGGGAACTAACTCATTTATTCCTAAACATTCGGAGGTAAACTTCATGTCCACAGCATGAAGGCAAACTTCAGGCCTAGTGTAAAATCATATCTCTGTGTCATCCAGGCTCACTCATCACTAACCACCGCCCTACACACCCCCTCCAACCTGATGCTGTGATCTGCACCTTCTCCATGCCCTCCCCATGCCTGCATGGACTTTCCATCATCCTGTGATGCCACCAGTTGATCTACAGGGACCTAATCACCTGTCCCTGCTCTGGTGGCCATGCAAAGACTCACATGTGGGTCCCAGAATGGACATGAGGAGAATGATGAGGAAGCTGGGAGTAACTGCCGGAAGGAGACAGAGGCAGCTCAAATCCTGCTCGTGGACAGTAGCAACAGTCAGTCCGATTGAGAATGTGCACTGAAGGGAGAGTGAATTAGACTTGCTGCTAGATTAACAACTTTAAGGGCAAACTCAGTGTTGGGTCCTGGCTACTGAGGTGGAAAATGGTGCCATGTAGAGTGTCATCATAGAGAAAGGACCCCCTGTTTAATTTGGTTTCCATAACACCATTAACTTGCTGCATGCATTCTCAGTCTGGATGCATATTAAAATCACCTGGAAACTTTTATAAATATCAGTGTTCAGCATCCAGTCTTTGAGAGTTAGTTTAATTGGCTTAGGGGAAGACCCAGGTATCTCTCTTTCTTTTTTTTTTTTAAAGCACCCTCCCCAAGTGATTTAATAAGCACAGAAGTTATAGAAGCAGTTGGAAAATCTGTGCTGCATCTAATGCTAGAGTGCTGGTCAGCCTAGTTCAGTGGCGTAGACACCGGCGCTGTCAGCTGCTTCTCTCCAGTATTGGGGATTGAACCCAGGTCTTTCACACTGAGTGAAACCCCCAGCCTTCTTTGATTTTGAAACAGGGTCTCACTAAGTTTCGCAGGCTGAGATGAACTTGTGAGCCTCCTGCCTCGACCTCTCAGGGTGGTAAGATTGCAGGTATGTGCTACCACATCAACTTCTCTTTCTCTGTTTCGTCGGTAGTTGCAATATATCTGGATGAGACATTAGTGTAGCCCTTCCAAACCAAGAATCAAGCCATAATTGCCACTGGTAATTTAGTTGAAAGAATGGAGGGACAGGAAGGAACATGGCCTTGTACAAACTGGAGAGCTTCCAGACTTTTGTTTGTGTCCTTTATTTCATCATCTGTAACATGGTGATAAGCTTATCTGCTTTCCATGCTCTTAGGGTTATTGAAAGAAAGAGATGAGACAATGACTTTAAAAATACATTGGAATCAGAATGTTGCTGCCCAAAGGTAAGGTGATATTGAGAGTTTAAAGTGTCTGTAGGGACTAATCCCCAATTTTGTGTCTTGAAAGAAAGCAGACCTAGAACCAGGGAAGACATGTCAAAATGTGATCGATCATGAGATGACCTTAGCTGAGCTCAGCCCCTGAATGCTCCAGGAAATTTCCAATTTCCAGTTTTCTCACATGAGAGTGAATATATGGAAATAATATGTGAAATGGAAAAATAAAAGGCAAATGGATTAGAACATGAAACAAAAGCTTCCCTTAGCATATTGTGGGTCTCAAATATCAAGTATCAAATGGCAACTAATTGAAATGGCAGAGGCAGATTCTGTTCCACGCATCTCCGCTTACTTTTCTCAAAGCTGAGAAAACCAAGCTGTGTTTGTCCATCGAGTAGCTATCCCCATCTGTCCCTTCACATTCTGACGTTCCAGAGAGGTGGCTCAGGTTTGCTTGCTGACCTCCTCCCTAACCTGGCCCCTGGTAGCATCTTTTCTTCCCAACACTTCCTGGTGACTGCCTCCGAGGTCATGGGTGGCCTCTGAAGCCAGCACATATCTTTCCTTCCATCTGACTTATCACAACACTGACTCAGTCACCTTTGAAATTCTCCCTTCTTTTGGCTCCTGAGATCCTCTTCTTACTTGTCTCTTTTCCTTTGTTTTTAATCCTTGCTTTTCCTTCATCTTCCTGGCTTTGCTTCATCACTCTTGGGCTCCTCTGAGTTTCTTGTAGACCCACTCCCCCCAACCATTACCCCTGCTGGCAATGTCACTCACTCCCATGACCATGTGTGCCCAGGGGCCCGTGGGAAAAAGAACAGCAAAATTGAGTTCTTCTGAGTATGAAGTGTTGGACATGTGACCCCTGATAACTTCAGTGTTTGTCGTCCATCACGCACTGACTTGAGATTCATCTCCCTCACTTTGCTTTGACTCCTGAGGTTTGGTCATGGGCTTCCAAGGGACTACAGGCACCTCGAGCGGAAAGTGCCCTGTCATCTCTACTTCGCCACTCCCTCCAGTCACCCTGTATTCTCTGGTTTACAGAATAACCCCCAGAAAATAAGATTGTCATCTCCATTCTTTCAAATCATAAGGTTAACATCTGTTGACTGTGCTGGCTTCTCTCTCTCTGTGCCCACATTCACTACTTCATCATTCTGCCTCTGGGAGCAGGGTGGTCTGTCTAGAATACAGACATGGCCTGTCCCCTTCCTGTTTTCCAATCATTCAAAAGTCACAGGGACACCTACTTCAAAGCCAGCTTCCTTGGCACAGTGCTGCACCATCCTGGATCTGAGCCCCTTCTACCTCTCAGCCATGTCACCTTCCGCTTGATGCCTGAAGTAGCAGCTTGTTGCCTGAAGACGCCTTGTGCCTTATTATTGTGTTTAGCATTTGTTCTGTCTCTGTATTCTCTTGACACCCTGAGTTTTACTCATTCTCAAAGCCTCACTTACACAGCATTGTCTCCTGGGAGGCCTGTCCTGATTTCCTTGCCAATGAACAAACTCATCCTTGCCCTACCTTCATTAGCAGGTCATGCACATCTCTGGGATGTGCAGTCCTACAAGGCATACATTTAACTCATCCAAATGTGGACCATGGACCTGTGGAGAGAGACGCCACAGAGACACCATTTAAGTGGTATAGATGAATGCATCCTCTGATGTCCCCCAGGAACACGTGAGCAGAGTGGAGAGGGGAGAGCCATGTTTACTGTCTCCATAAGTCCTTGCTGTCATGGGATATTTTTCTTCCCAGAAGCAACATTAGTCCTTTCTGTTGTCTATCATGGTATCACACAGCCTCTAAAGTAAGCCAGCTCAACTCTGCTCAATGCACAATGCACCAATGCTCTGGAAAAAAGAAATGGCCATATTGAACTTGTTGAATAGCCATATTGAACATTTTAAAACTGTAGCGTATTTTGAAGGTTAATTTTTACTCTGCTTTAGGTACCACTTCTTCCTTCCGTCCGGGCCTTACGCCCAAGTCTACACGACTTGAGCCTCAGCTCTACATGACCACACAGTACTATCACTCTTAGCTTCTATTTCTACTTCTCCCAACAGCCCTATTTTTGTGCTCTCTCTTTGGATGGCAGCCCTGTGGCTGCCCCTGTCCCTTCGAGCAGAGCCTCACACCTAGTTGCACGATTGCAGAACATTTGATGGTGGACTCAGAGACTTCCCTTGTGCCAGGGGCTTATGTCACTCATTGCCGTGGATGTGGCAGGTGTTAACATAGACAAGGTTAACACTTACACTTTTCTTTAAATACCAGTGGGGATCTTGGGAGTCCCTCATTTCTGCTGAGAGTTTGCAAACCACTCTTTACCTCAACTTTGTAAGTGCTGCCCGTGTCTTTTTTTAGCAAGTATGCATTCTTTAAGGTCATTGAAGGCCTCTGATAGCTACACAGAATGCTACACTTTGGGCTCATAATATCTCACTGGGAAAACTCTCTTTACTTGCCTGACCATTCCAAGAGCAGTTCTGTTACTCTGGTCCAGTGGGTCCACCGGCCAGCCCCATAGAGAGTGATTTTCCCCTTCTCTAAGGTATTATTCTGACATTCATAGTTCCTGCAGGATACACAGAAGTGCCTGGCACATGACCAAGTAAGCTCAAAGGTTAGTTTTTCTGATTTATGAAACATTGTTCTTCTAGCTTACAAGCCAGCCAGTTAATGTTTCCTCTTAAGAATGTAGTTTTTCTAAATTACCTATTGTGGATCCCCTAAAAAGAAATGTACAATGCCTCAAAAGGTGGAACACTATTTCCAGACTGTACAGGCTCCACCTCTGCCTTCTACCTTCTGTTACAGGCCCAATCCCAGCCCTTTCTTAACAACCCGCATGATGCATGAGAGGCTGCTGTTTGCAAGGACTGATGCCAAGTACAGGGGACAAAGGCGAATAGTGGAAATTGGAACATGCAGAAATGGATTCAGCTTTTGCCTTTCTGTGTGACATTGGGTCGGTCACTCTCCCTTGCTGTGCCTGTTTCCTCATCTGCACAAGAGATGGTGATGGCTGCCTTGTTACCTGACTCAGTGAATGTCAGCCACTCACTCCTCTCCCTTGGCTCATGCTGGGTTTTCTACTCATGCTATGGCAGGGCTTTTCAACCCCAGCACTGATGCCATTTGGGCTGGATGACTCTTTGTTGTGTGTGTAGGGCAATGGCTGTTGTGTGCATTGTAGGATGTTTAGCAGAATCTCTGTCTACACACCGGATGCCAGTGTCATCCTTCCCCAAGCTGTGACAAGTACAAATGTTTCTAGGTATTGCCAGCTACTCACTGCACAATGGGGAAGGACTGGGGAAGGTGAGGAACTGAGTCCCTTGGTGCCACACAAATCCACAGACTTCCTGGGGAGAGCTGGATCATGAGTATCTTCAGCTGTACAGGTCCCAGGATCTCTGTCACAGCTCCCCAACAATGACACCTAAATGAACAAGTGTAGCTGGGGCCCAGTGACACTTATATGTGGACACTGAAATTTAAATTTAATATAATTTTCACATCTTATGAAATATTTGTCTTAAAAAAAAATTTAAAAATAGGAAACCAGTCTTAGCTTGAAGATTGTACTAAGCTAGGCAGTGCAATGGCTTTGGCTGAAGGGCCACAGTTTGCAAGCACTAGGCTGAATATTCTGCAGGTATCAGTCTCCGAGGCCAGCCTGAAGGTGGACAGTATTGTCACATTTGCAGATGAGGATGCCGAAGGCCATGGAGGCAGAATGCTGAAGGGTATGGAGGTGGAATACTGGTGAGAAACCCAAGTATCTGGGCCTGGCTCTCTGATCCTAAAGTCTAGTGTTCTTTCCATGGGGCTCAGCTACCTCCCAGAAACACCCATTAACTTTTCTTTCCTTGTGCATGGTATCGGGACGAGCTCATAAATCTGGACTCCAGAAGGCTGAGGTCAGCATTCAGAGGACAGACAGGGGAAGCTCTCTCCAGCATTGTCGCCCTGCCTGTCTGCCTTGCTCTACGCCTGGGAGATCTGGCTTTCTTTAAGTTGTGATTGTCCGATCACAGCTGCCTGCCAGGGTCTTTCCTGTTCACTCTTCCTTTTTGGCTAACCCACAAAGAGGAGGACACCAGCCAAGGTATTGTGGTCGGCTCAGCGATGTTTCCACTTAGCTCTCCATTCCCTTATAGAGAGGCTTGGGGACTGTGTTTCGAAAAACACTCTCCACCAACTAGTTTATCTCTTGTGACCTCTTAGCAAGGCCTTCATATCATTAAAAAATATATATAGATAGGTAGATAGATAGATAGATAGATAGATAGATGGATTGACTCAGTCCTCCCTACAGTTCCTACAACTTTTTCATAAGCCTCTAACGTCACTGCCTCTTTTTTAAAACAAAAAAATATATATGTATATAACTGCCTCTTTAAAAAAATTGTATTTTAAGGTAATTGAACAAATTTAGATACAGAGATAGAGTGGTTTGCGTTGTATAAAATGACAGATTATAATTTTTTTAATGCTCCTTGGGTAACAGTTTGCATATTTGATTGACACGTAGGGCATGTAGTTGCTTGACATCAGCAGAAAAGGGGTTCGATGAACTCTGTTTCTTTGGTGTTTCATTTGTCCAGGGACATGTGAATGCCTGCTGTGTCTCAGATCCTGGGTCAAGTTCCCATGATGCAAGAAAGAGCAAGACACAGTCCTTCTCTTGAGACGCTCACAGATTGTAATAAATTGAAATAAGTACTTAGAGACTAGGGATTTTTAAATATAAATAAGTTTTTATTTTACTAAAATTTTAGAGCAGTTTTAGGTTAAATGAAAAATTGCAAAGACTGTATGGAGTAGTCCATATAACCCACACCAGGTCCTTGTCATTCATTCTTATATTTGTACAGTGTATTTGTAACAGAGGTACACATTCTAGCCTGAAATCTTTTAACAGGTGAGATTTGAGGAATTAAGGTCATTTAAAAGAGCATGTAACTTCTAAAAGGATTACAATTCTAAAATTTTGCTTTAAACCAAAGAACTTATCTTCTCCAAAGAGATCCAATGTGTATTACTGTTGCATTTCCTAACTTCATATCATGTGAGGGCTGAGAAAGTTGTCATCTCTACTTACCCTGGATTTTCTCTGAGGTCACAACATACAACCAGAGAGGATGGTTCCATCATAGCTGCTTGATAAATAGTCCTGATGGTGATAAAGATATTTGGTTTAACCAAAAGTTCAAGTTCACAGTTTTTAAAAAGTCTTCCTATTCTTTCCTTTAAAAAAAATTCCTCCTATTCTTCCCTTTAAATATTTTTAAGCCTATCACAAGAGTGCCTACAGCTAAATATGTAACCTATGCCAGGGTAGAGAATTCATGTGAAAACATTTTGCTTTTGTATTAAGTTAGCGTGCTCATGCATGTGTCCCTGTAAGCATCAGGTGTGTGTTCCTGGCAGTGGGCACCAGTATTTTATAACCATTTTTCTCATTATTCCCTGCCTAAAGAGAATAATTAAATTACATAAAATTAAAATTTCATTTCTCCCTAACAAGGGTAATTTAACACTAAGTAATAAGATTTTGTTGGGTTGCGTTGAGATTTTGAGGACCATAATGATGCTAATAATGATGAGTTTTCACCTCCTTCCTAAGTGGCAATTTTTGCCTCTTTGGAGGCAATAACAAGCCCCCCTGACAATGCATCATAGGAATCACGTGTAAACTGGCAAAAGGAAATGTCTGTCTCCTAAGACTACACGTATTTGCCAAAATCTAGTCCATAGACATTTGGAGCAAATAAGAATAAAATTGACCCACTCTTCACCCCACCCAAAGACTTCTCGCTAGATTTGTAAAAAACCTTTTATATAAGAATAGTTTTAGATTTGCCAAAAAATTGCAAATATAGTACAAAGTTCCCAAACACCTCATACCAAGTTTCCTTGTTATTAACATCTGACATTGTTATTATACTTGGCACACTTAATGCACCAGTACTGATAGTTTATGATTAACCAAAACCTATGCCTTATTCAGATTTCCTTAGTTTTCCCCTAATACACTTTTTTGGTCCCAGGAGCCCGTTCAGGATCCCATATTCCATTTAGTCTCAAGTCTCTGTAGGAACCTCTTGGTCGTGAGAGTTTCTAAGGCCATTCTTGCTTTTGATGACTTCGACAGTTTCTGGGAAGACTGGTCAGAGGATTTTGTAGACTGTCCTTCACCTAGGATTTGTCTGATGTTTTTTCTTCATGATTGTACTGGGCTTGTCTGTTTTAGAGAGAATACCACAAAGGTAAAGTGCCATTCTTATTACAGCATATCCAGGCACACACTGCCTATGTCATTTATCCCTGCTGGTGTTGACCTTAATCACCTGGGTGTGATACTGTTTTTCTGGAGTGTCTACTGTGAAATTCCATGTTCTTCTAAAGGAAATCACTGTGCACAACCACACTATACACGGGGGAGTTATGTTCCCTCTCTTTTAGGGGCAAGTAGCTATGTAAGTTACTCTGAATAATTTTTTTTGTAAACTTTTGTTTATTTATTTTTATTTTTTATTTTTTCTGTGGGTACCAGGGGTCAAACTCAGGCCCTTGAGCGCCAGCAGGAGCCCGTGCCGCTGAGCGATATCACCAGCCCTTTTTTCGTATGTGGGTTCCAGGAGTTGAACTCGGGCCCTCGCACTTGCCGGGCAAGCGCTTATGCCACTGAGCTATCTCACCGGCCCTTGTAAACTTTTATGCCTGAATTCTTTTTAAAATTTTTATTAGTGTATGTTGATACATATGTAACAGCCACATTCATTTTGGGAAATTGACACACATATATATGAAATTTCTTGATTATATTTTGATCTCTGTACCTCCTCCTCTCCTCTCTCTCTCCTTCTTCTGATCCTCTGCCCCTCTGTTTCCAGCCATCTCCCCTTTATTTCACTTTTTAATTAATTTGTATTTTATGTTTCTCATATAAGAGAAACCATGTGATATTTAATGTTCTGTGTCTGACTTCTTAAAATTATGGTCTCAAGAAACATCCCTTGTCTTATAAATGACATGATTTCATTCTTCTTTATGGCTAAAATATATATATAGATTTAAAAGAAACAATTACAAATTTTACCTGCTGGAACAGAGCTGACACATTCCATATCCTTTCACATAACTAATTGTAGAAATTATATAAAAGAAAACTACCAGGAATCTGGCTTTTTATGCTGCACATGCCATAGGGGTCGGAAAAAGGACGATTTTCAGTAATCAGTTCTCGAGAATCAAACTTAATCATTAAATTCTTTCCTCTAAAAAAGTTAATTTTACAAATAAACTTCCAATTCCCCAGCTTTTGACCTAACTCTGGCATTTTGCTTTTGCTGAGTTGATCCATGTCTCAAGGCTGCCTTTCTGCTAATTACTTGAAATTAATTTGACCTTTTCCTAAAAGTGGCACACAAAAAAAGACTTTATTCATCTGTTCTATTTTCATATGCAGTTTTTACTCAGAAAAGGTACTAAGGGTCATCTTCTTGCTCGAACCTACTAATTTTCTGAGCATATAATTTAGAGACTTGGTCATGAATCCAAAACAGTCGGTGAGAGCACAGGCTAACCAAACCGGGGTTATGGCCTCTGTCTCTCTCTTATGTCCCCATGGAAGCCCTTCGCTCAGTCTACTTCCTTGTCCTTGCTCAACAGCGTCCCACAGGGGACATATCTGAGTATATGTGGTTGGACTGACCCTAATTCAGAAGCATCATGCATACAGTATTTCTCATCATTGATGGGTTAGCAAGGTTGTATTTGTAAAAATGTTACTTTTACAAATTAGCTTCCAATTCTCTAGCATTTGACCTAACCCTGATACATATACAAGGTTCATGACTTATTTTCATTCTTGTTGCCCAAACTTTAGCACCAGGACTCAACAACATGATCCTAACCTAATTATAGAAGCAGCTGCACATAATAGTTTGTGCATGCTTAATGTAGTTGTGTTTTAAACACATAAAGTGAATATAAATGATTAAAATGAAATATGCTGTGTATGTCTTAAAATGCATTTGTCTAGCATCAGGGAACACATTATTCCAGCTGGAAAATGCTGTGTTAGATCTTTAACAATTTCTCCATTTTTCCATCCAATACATATTTATTGAATACCTCATCAGGTTCCCATGTACACATTTAGGGCATGGTGTGGGGTGTTCCATCCTCAGAGTTTAGTTATGCAAAACCTGCTCAGCTGGGATGTCATCAAAGAATTTTAATAACTTTTCAGGAGGAAAAACACCAATTGGAGATTATCCTACTTTTCTATTGAGTCCGTTCTGTATAGTCATTTAATGAAACAAATATTTATTAAGGTAATATTATGTGCCAAACCCTGTGCTAGGTGCTAGAGATATCTTGTCAGATATTTTGCTAGAGATATTTCATGCAAAGATGTATTAAAACGGGTAATTGCACTTTAGAACTACTTTACTGCTTGCTTAAGCAGAACCCTTGGAATTGTCAACTCCTCCCAGGGGGCAAACACAAGAGAAAGTTAAGGGCCCACCATGGGGGGAGAATTCTGTCATAATGCCTTTGAAATCCAGTCCCTTCTTTTATAGTTTAAAATAAGACCACCGGGGCACATAATCTTTGGTCCTGCCTGATGAGCTGATAGGAATGTGTTTGCATTGCCAGAAGTGATTGCTGTTTTAGTGTTCTTTGATACAGGCAGATCTCTTAAGAGGGCTGTGTGGGAGTGCATCAGATCTCTGGTGCTGCAGCCTGCAGGACACCCGCCTGCCTGTATGTGTTTTCATGAGTAGGGAGCTCTGAGAGTATACATTTGCTATCGGCTGTTTTTGTGTCTGGGATCACTTTGGAAGTTAAGAATCCAGTTCTATAGACCTCCTTGCCTCATATTCTTAAGGAGAGAAGAGTTTATTTTTTCTTTTTCTTTTTGAAGTGCTGGGGATTGAACCCAGGGTCTGACGTGTGCTAGGCAAATGCTCTACCACCATTATACCCTTAGCCCTAGAAGGGAGATCTTGAAGGTTCTGCTCCAGGATGGGCTTGGTGGAGAGCCGGAGGCGGGGTTGTTCTGCTGTTCTGTTGGCAGGTGTTGAGCCTTGTCTGGTTCAGTCTCAGAGTGTTTCTGGGAATGCAGCTGCCATGGGAAACTCCTGGAATAGACACACAGAAACTGGTCATCCTCCGAGTCTCCAGAGTCAAAGGCATATTCTGCTTTTCAAAGCACATCTTTCAGTTTTCCAGACAGGGTTAGGAGGATCCATCAGTTGGGAAGGACAGAAAGGTGTTCTGAAGTCATATACAGGACGTAGAATGCTGTTGTTCTAGTTATGACGGACAGGACACATCTTTGGCACCAGTAGGGATTACAAGGAAAGAGTTGGCAGGCAAAGTTGGCAGATGGAGAAATGAGTTGGAGAAACATTGAAGATCTATAAAGTAAATGTCCAGAAGCTGTGGAAATGTACATCTTTAGTTAAATAAACACACTTACTGACAAGACATATACGTTTTTCAGTGAAAACTTACTGGTTACAACTGCCTATATTTTCAAATTCCAAGAATTTCGACGCACACAGAATTGACCTATGATGCTCATTAACCTCAAATGCAACTCCTTGCAAGAAATTCCTGACAGTGGCAGCAATTTAATTTGACTATTTTATTTGAAGCAGCTCAGACCTGAGCAGGTACTGCTAGAATTTCCTCACTCTGTCCTCTTGGTTCAAATGGGAAGGACGTGGATTCATGTACAAGCTCCAGCATCTGTTCAGATGGAGGGAGCCCACTGAGACCCCCGGTGCCTCCTCTTCATAAAGTAAGGATTAGAGAAGGCTCAATATTAGTTTTACTCTGTATGATAAACTGGAGTTTTATCCATTTTTATAAACGACTATGAAGTTTATATTACAGGTAAGATACTGTCAGTATTTGTGTTTGGGGTGTGGAGTCTTCAGAGTAAGCAAGGCCTTGGATGTCATGCTAGGGAGTTAGAATTCTATTCTGAAAGTAATTGGGAGTCCATGAATAGTAGTCAAGTGATGTGTGGGGACTATAGTATTAGAGGAGGTTTGAAAATAAGAGTTAATATTGAAAATGTTATAAACAATGAGTTCCTGGTTAAATCTTTTGTCCTTAAACCAGGTGTCTTGGCACACATCTATAATCCCAGAATTTGGGAGGCTGAGGCAGGAGGATAACTGTGAGTTCAAGGCCAGCTTGGTCTACAAAGTGAGTTCAGTGCTAGTCTGAACTACACAGCAAGACCCTGTCTCAAAACAAACAGACAAATAAAAAATGACTTTCTTTCCTTAAAAACATCCATATCATATCTCTTGATTGATTCAACTATGTCCCAACTTATGAATGGATGAGTCTTCCAGAATTGTCCCAAATGAGAAGCAGAAGCTCTTTAGTATGTGACTCTATTAATGTGTTGTTCCAAAGGGGCAGCTAGACTTCAGCCTGCACCCTGGATCTCACCCCGAGATGCCCTCTGTGTTGAAACTCCCTTCCCAGCCCCACCCACCCACCATATCCTGCCCCCATACTACCCCAGCTGCTTTCTGCTTGGCCTCACCTGGAGCATCTGGTCTCCTGTGTAGCAGCCAAATTGACTTCTTCTCCCATATTTGTGAGACTCGGGTTCCAAACCCTCTCTCTAGGCTCAATTCCCTCCCCACGCTCACTCAGCTCCTTTCACAGCCCCAAGGCTGTCCATCTCAGTGACCCCTTTATGTGAAGCTATTCAGGACAAGGTGACTGGTCTTATCTTCTGCACTGGCCTCTCATCTTGTTCCCGACTTGATTGGCTTTTTGGTTTTTGTCCAGAGGCATCTGAAAACCCTCCTGTGAATACCTGCTCCAGAGTTTGGTCACTGAATCCCTCCACCACCCATTTTGTCACATGGTGGATGCACCCCTTCTCATCTCTGCCTTAAAACCTCTTCCTGAGAGATGTCGCCCTCCCTCATTATCTTGTCGAAGCAGGTGCCCACTCATTTGGTTGCTATAATTATTGTTTGTTTCTTTCACACTCTGCCTCACCATTTTGCTTATCGGCTTATGTCCTGGTTTCATGTCTGCTTCTCTCCAACTGAACTGTCCACTCCCAGAGGAGGGAGACAAACTCTTTTGCTCACCAGTTTCCCTGAGTCCACCATAGAAGCTTTCGGGATAAATTTTCACAGTAGGTGGCTCGGTGGGTGGATGCTTGGATGGTTGGGTTAGCACTGTGATGTGGATGTTGTTGATGCACCATCTGTGTCCTGTGTCTCCCTTTTATGTGGTCTCCTTGTACCTCTGGCTGTGCTTTGTAAGATCTATTTTCCACGTGGGGACATTGCTCCTAGTTAGCATACTTTGAATTTTCAAAGTCAGGAATTTTCATACTTGAACTCAAGGGCCTTGAGATGGCACTTCCATGGTTATCTTTGCTCTTCTGCAGCACCGTCCTCCTCCATGGAGCCAGGGTTGATCTATGTCCCAACATGATGAAGTAGAGGTGTGCGACCTTGAGGGACATTGAGCATGAGAGACATTACAATTTCCATTTTCCACTTTCCACCTGGGTTGCTTGGATTTGTCACTCTGCGGGGAGTCAGCTGCCAGCCATGTAGAGAGGCTCATACAGAGAACTGAAGCCTCCAGCCAACAGCCACACCAGCTGCCAGGAGTGTGGATGCACCATCTTGTAGGGGAGCCCCAGTCTCAGTGGAGCCCCAGGGGACTGTAGTCCCCACTGAGATCTGACTATGCCCTCATGAGACATACTCATCAAGCTATTTTAAATTCCCATTCCCAGAAACTATAAGCAAAGGAGCAAGTTCAAAAGTTGTCTGCATTCGAATTAAAGTGGTTAATTTATGTGTGTAAGCAGCAGGGTATTATGGAAATTAAAGAAGAGAAGAGAATATGAATCTGAAGACTTGGCTTCTTTGATGCCCCTGCACATACATATACATATGCGTGTACATGCTCATGGCCTATTGTTAAAGGAACTCAAGTCCTGGTTTGTCAGATCCGAGGGTGTACTGATACCAGCAGATTTGATGGGACTGTGGTATAATGGGAGAAGAGAGTTGCTTGTTACCAAAGTAGGGAAAGGGCCACAACAGTAAGTAAGCTGAGTGTTTAACAAAACCAGCTGTAATCTTGGTCTCGTGTTTGGCATGGATTTTATGTTTAATTACAATGAATTCAGAATAACATAAGAAGAGGTTTCTGCCTGTTTATGTTCCCCCTCTCTTCGGAGGCCTACCACACGCCTGCCTCCTCCCTGAAGCCTTCCCTACCCACACAGGCTCTGCTGACCCATAGCTTCCAAATCTCATTAGCCATGTGGCTGGGACCACCCAGCTGAATGCAGGGCTTCTCCTTTTGTATTTGGTTTATGGAGAAGAACTAACTACCTAAATTTAATCACACCCATCCAGAAACACAGCCAAGTCTAACCCTGGAACTCAAAATCCTGAGGGTTGGAGAAGGCAGATCCCAAGTGATGGAGAGATGAGTCATGTGCCACCATTGGACAACCTCTCTCACCCATCTCATCTCCCAGCTCATCTTCTGCTGTGGCTTCTTGTCTTCTAACTATAGTCACACAGGAAAAATTCCTTCCTTTACTCTCACACTTCACTTCTGGTAATTTTTCCCCACACCTACCAATTCTCCAACTGTGCAAACACAAGTTGGGTGTCCTACAATTCAATTCTGAAACTACCTGGAGTTAGCACAGACCTCACAGGTGAAGGGCTCAGTGGCACAAGACTGCCCCACCTCCCCATTTCAGATGCCAATCACAAGGAGGGGATCCCTGGTTACCCACACTTCCATTCAATTTGGCCACAAATGGGGGATTCTCTTTTTGTCATGTTCAGTATTTCCTATGATGGTTCACAGAACTCAGGAAAACATTTATTTATATTTGCCTCATTATTATAAAAGATTTGGTGAAGAATACAGACGAATGGCAAGATGAAGAGGTGCACAGAAAAAAGTCTGAAAGAGTCCCAAGCACCGGAGCTTCTGTCTGTACCATCCTCCTGGCACATGAATGTGTCCACCAACGCAGAAGCCATGCAAATATCTTCCTCTAGGGACTCTTATGGAGACTTCATTGCATAGGTGTGATTGGTTATTAACTTGACCAGCCTTCTCTCCTCCTGGAGAATAGAGCTGGAGCTGGAAGTTCTAAGTGTCTAATCCTGCCTTAGCCTTCCTGGTGACCAGCCCTGATCCAGAAACCCATTGAGAGTCACCTCATTAGAACAAAAGATGTACCTGTCACCCAACAAATTCTGTTCTACAGCAAGAATTGGAGGTGGAGGCCAGATACAGGATTTCTATTATGTCATAGGGTCTCCCCTGCTCTGCCAATGTTCTTACCTTAAGCATGTTGCTGCTGTAAAAAAAAAAAATACTGTTTTGGGGAAATGAGTTTAGAAAGAATAATTCTAAGGTCTCAGATCTTATCTTGCACTGAATCTTAATGAAAATGGGCATCCCCTAAATTCAGGAGCCTTGTTTTCTACTTCTTTAGAATCCACTATATCACTTTGCATGTAGTTACTCAGCAAGAATGTACTATTATTCTCCTCATGGTGCACATTTTCATATTTTGTCCTGTTCATACCAAACATGTGAGATGAAAATAATTTTCCTGAGTATCTGCAATATAGCCTTAATCCCTTTATTTACTGATTTTTTATACTTTCACTGATTGTAAAAAATGCCATCCTAAGTGGTGATTTGCACTCAAGGCAATAGAGTGGTGTTTCTATTTTTTTGTAGTTAAGATCCAGTTTTCCATACCTGCCTGCCCTTCTTCCCCAATTCAGCCACTAAGCTACTCAGAGACACCCAAGTGCTCTTGGCATCTGCTTCCACCAAGGATTTGCTGTGTAACCCTTGAACCAGGTTCTGCCCTCCCACTTGCATGGAACATATTTTGGCAAAGTCAACAATGGCCTTGGTAAATTCCTTGCCCTTCACTCAATCTCCATGGACGCAATTCCTTTACATTTATGGTTCGTAATTCTCTTTCTCTTCCTTGCAACGGCTGCTCCTGGATTTCTTGGTTCCAAGGTTTTCCTTTTTCTTCTCCTACCTCCTTGACTATTCTATGAACGTCTCTTTCCACTCCTGTTCTCCACCACCAGTCTTCAAAATTTATACCATTCCCAAGGTTCTGTCTTTGGTCTCTTTTCTTTTTATTGTAGTCTCTCTCTGGCCCTTTTCAGCATACTCCAAGATTTAACTTTCACTTCTGTTAGTATGGCAGAGAGTCCTCGCCTCCAGTACTGATCTTTTGTGAGGTTCAAGTATATATTTACAACTTTCTCAAGTCATCACAGTCTCTTTCTTATGTCATTTTCTCTAGCTGCTAGCTCCCCAAATAGAATTTCTCTGCTTTACACAGCTGAGTGGCTTATGGATGTTCATATTTGCCTTGTGATGTAGCCAGCTCCAAAGCACAAATTCCCATTCAATATAATGTAATAGGAGCACTTTAATTTTATCTCTGTTCTCTGGAGTAAACTCACCATTCTAGCTTTTTTCTTTGAATAGACTCTTGCTGAGAATGATAATCCACTGTTGAGGATTACCTAATAAGTAAATTGACTCTTGGTTACTAATTTCAGAAACTTAAATAAATGCTGCTTGTGTTAAACAAGGAATTTTTTTCTATTCACAATACTGAAAAGTGATGGAATATGTCCCGGGTTTATACATGGCAGACATGAGGAACATAACCAGTGTTCACAAGACAGGTTTTTTACTCTTTACCTCTTGGCTCCACTCTGTTGGTCCTGTTCTCAGAGAGGGCTGTCTTCATAGTGGCATGATGGCTGCCAACAGTTAGAGTCTTGTATTCCTTCTGAGCAACATAACCTGCAAAAATTCTCTTCCTCAAACATGTAAAGAAGGGTCCTCAAATTGAGTCTCTGTGGACTGAGTTAGGTCATGTGTCCACACTTTAAATGATCCAGTGTGGCCAGAGGATGTGGAATAGAATGACTGGCCAACTTTGGGCCTCTTGATGCTAGGAGGAGGAGGACATAATTGACCAAAATCACAAGAACTGAAAATGAGTGCTGGTTCTCCTAAAGAACCTTGTATTCTGATACTGTGTAAGAGTAGACTAGAAGGCAAGCGGGAAGAATAGCCAATGTCTATTCAGTTGTATAAATGCATCTGTCCAGTCATATAAGGAGAGGCCTCATGACAGCTGACACAGGCATCTTTCTTGGACTGGAAAATAAGATCTGACCTTCAGTGATGGATATAATTATTAGAGGGACTTTGACATGCCACAGCTGTTATTCATAGTTGTTAGCTATGAGACAATTATGCTCCCTATTTGAGATGAGACATTCAGATATCCTCCACAACAAAGCACACCAAGCACCAGCCAATTTGCAATGAATATTTTTGAGCTTTTAGGGTATAGTTTGAGGGCATTTCCTCACATAGAAAAAAAATAGTCAAAATATCATTTATTCAAAATTCGAGTTAATTTCAAACGATTGTGTAGAAATTTGTTTTTATGCTATCAAAAATGTCAAGTCAGTAGTGAAAGCAAAATTTCTGTGGTGATGTTTAAAGTAGTGCAATGGCAAGCAGAAACACGGAAACAACACCCAGGATTTGGAGGTAGATTTATTTACATCGCTGGGCACTGGTTGGGATCATTCCCAAAATAGATAAGCAAGCAGGAGGTACAAAGGCAAAATGGCTTGTCAATTGGGGATTGGTTTATACAGTGTGCATCATAGTGACCAGCTATGCATCACAGTGACCAGCTGTTTCTAAGAGACAGGAGCAACCAGAACTGGAACAGGAACTGTTACCTGGGCAACTGACAAACTGAAGTATACTGGTGGGGGGGGCATTTTCTGCTACAGTAGTAAAGAAAAAGGCTTCTTTTGAAAATTTCCTGAATTAGTAGTACAAATGTACATAGGGGTTCTGGCTTAGTTTCAGAGGCCTAGTTGCTGGGGAAGAAAGGTAAAATGAAAATTTCCACACCCTCCTAGTGACAAGGAGACACAATAAGGATAGAGGAATGGACCAGCAGCAAATACATAACTCATCTCCTCTCACACTATACTATAAAATTTTGTAGTCCAGGGGCTACAGAGAATCTTTTGGGACTGGAAGACAGAGACTCTCCAGCTCTCAATCAAAAGCCTGGGAGGGTCACCCTCAAGTAATAAGTACTAACTGGAGGTAGACTCGGACTTCCAAAAGAACAGCTCAACCAGACCCATCTCAATTCCTGACAAGTGAGAGACCAACCACAGAAGTATAATCTCCCTACAGATGGTAGGCTGTACTTCCTCTAGCAGGAAATACTACTAGCACCTGTATGGAATTTTCATATACAATGTCTGGCATAAAAAAGGACTGGACACATTTAGAAAGGTAAGATAGTATAACAATGAAGGGGAAAAATAAAAGAGTAGCAGATGATATATATCTTAGGATTAGTTGAGAAGAACTTAAGAATAATTAAAATTGATATAAAAAAAAGTTTTAGGGCTGGTGAGATGGCTCAGCAGCTTAAGCGCCTGCCCGGCAAGCGCGAGGGCCCGAGTTCGACTCCCGGAACCCACATACGAAAAAGGGGCCGGTGATATAGCTCAGCGGCATGGGCGCCTGCTGGCGCTCGAGGTCCTGAGGTCGACCCCCCGATACCCACCAAAAAAAAAAAAAAAAAAAAGTTTTAAATGGTGAAAAATATGCAGAATTTCCATAGTGGCCTGGAAATCTATGAAGATGAACCAGACTGACAACCTGTAACTGAATAATGCAACATCTAAATAATCTTTGGAATGGGAAAAGAAGTTAGGAATAGTGAACATAAAGACCGATAGACAGAAATGAAATTCAAAAAGAACAGTGAATGGAAAAAAAAAAAAAAAACAGAAGATAGAGGATACAGGACAATGAAGAGTCTACATATAATTCGATTTTTACAAGGGAAGGAGAGAGACGGGGGCAGAAGCAATGCATGAAGCAAGAGTGGCTGAGAAATTTTCAAAAGTGATGAGAAGCAGTCAACTCAGAACTTTAAGCTCCGTGACCCCAGTTAGAACAAACCCAAAGAAAAACTGAGCTGGAAAAACTCATCTGAGCTGATAATCAATCTAATGCAAATCAAAGTCCATAAGAAAAATGTTTGCAACATTCATAGGAAGAAAGATTTTCAAAGGACCAAAATGAAGACTGATGGCCAACTTTTCAATAGAAACATGCTAATCAGAAGAAAATGGAAAGAAATCTTGAAAAGGCAAAAAGTAAGAAAAACTGCCAACTTGGAATTCACACCTAGAAAATTATTGTAAAAAGAAAGACAGAGATGTTTAAAGACCAAACAGAGGTGCGTGTTGGCAAAGATAACAGTATTGATGCTTCAAAACAAAAGATGTTTGAGCTTTACAACTTGTATATAAAATGAGTACCACAAAGGAAGAAATGAACTGTTGAAATATTTTTGGCTTGTTCTGAAAACAGTAAAGATACTAACCTAAGATAGTAGGGTAAAAGCCAGGCATGGTGGTACGTGCCTATAATCCCTGCCCTTGGGAGACTGAAGCAAGAGGGACTGTCAGCTAGGGACCAGGTGGACATAGCAAGACCCTGTCTTAAAAAAACAAAAACAAAAAGTAGGGTAAGGATTTTTGATGGCCTCAAATGACTCTCTTGAGGAAGTATTCCACATGAATCTTCTCTTCTTTTTTTTTTTTTTAACATGGGTACCGGGAGTTTACCTCAGGACCTCACGCTTGCCAGGCAAGCGCCTGTGTCACTGAGTGATATCACCGGCCCTTTGCATCAGTGGCGTGCACAGGTCAGCATGAGCAACTAAAAATACCAAAATGATGAAAAGCCCACTGTGATGGAGATTTATCAACCTGCCTGTGGAAAAAAAAAATCTATATGCTTCCTGAAACAGCAGTGGGCCACCCGGTACTTAAAGAAACATTAATTTCATGTTTGTAAAAGTGATTAACACATTAAACATTTTAAAATGATCAAATCAGTCCTTTCTAATTTTTCCCCTGGGCAATCAGTATACTTTGAAGCACCCAGTTTCCTACTTTGTCCCATCTTTGGCTTATATATTTCTCTCCTTGATGTCTAGCCTGTCCCAAAACCTTGCCATCTCTTTCTTTGCCCCTCTATTGTGAAATCACTTCTTTTCTTTTCTTTTCTTTGTACCGGGAATCGAACTCAGGACCTCGCACTTGCCAGGCAGGTGCTGTGCCTCTGAGCTGTATCCCCCACCCCAGTTACTTCTTTTCTAGTGTCATTACTTTTGTGCTCAACTAACAGAAAGGGAAAGTAATACGGATTTTACTGTATGAAGAGTAACAAATGCACAGAGTTCAGGCATTTATCATTCTATAAAGATGTATCTTTGGTAACGATATGTATAGCCTATTTCTCAAACGCTTCTCTTTCTAAATGTTACTGTTTCAGTGGTGATTTATAATTTAACATAATGGAATATCCTTGCCACTAGTGGTTTCCTTTTTAAAAACAATTGAGTACAAACTGACTGTACACAGGAGACAACTGTGCTTTCAAGTTTATCGAGATCATTTGAAACTTTTAATGCCCCTCTTCCCTTTCACTCAGCCGTTTCTTGGACCTTCACTCATTATCTAAGTGTCCTCATGCAAGGGGTGAATTCTTTCCATCTCTTTGTGTTTTTCTCTTCTTCTATTAATTTCTGTTTTTGCAGAAACTCATTTATCATGTTCAAAATATCATAAAAGACTAATTACTTCCTAAAAGAAAGCTGACTTTCCACTTTCAGCTCAAATTCCTTGAGATGACACAAAAGGAACACAGTTTTAGAAGCACATCTGCGATCACAACAAGAATCTAAGTTAGGGAGAACTTAATCTGAGCCCCCATCCTGGAGAAGGCTGAAGGTTTAACTTGCGAAGTTTGGCAAAGAAGCATATTTGGTGAAGCAGAATGAGTAGTTTGGAATGATGATCACGTGGGGGTGGGTAGAGTTTGAGGAACAAGGAGAGAATTAAGCCAAATGATTATTTGATTTAAGCATTGAAATTGGATGACCCTGAGAATCCCTCTGGAGAGCACACTACAGATTGTTACTTCCCCAAGAGAATGTTGAAATTTTAGATAAGACCAGCATGTTTTTGTACAATATTTGGACTTAACATTTTTCTTAAGTGCCTCAAGCTGTCCCATGGTCATGATACGTGCTCTTCAGATATGCTCCTTAAATTTGAAAAAGACTAAGTGATTACACCCCAGTCACAGAGCACAAACTATGATTTAAGGGGGCAGAGTACTAACTCTGCCTTCAAATTAGGGAAGACACGAGAGTGTTTGCAAAGGGTGCGGTCTGCAATTTGGATGAGAAGAGAGTGGGTCAATGTGTTTTTTGTCTTTGGAGTATTTCTCAGTGGACTCTTAAATGTCCCTGCCTTCTCACTGTTTAAAATTAAATACAACCTTTGATGATTGTCTTCAAAGCTTCTTGCCAGCAAGTTACACCCTATGATCCTTGACCTCATATAAATACACTCCCTTCCTCCAAAAACCCACTAACCCAGCTGTATTGACCACCATACACTAGATCCCCATGTGCCTTTTGCCTACCTCCAAGTTGTTACACATCTAACACCAAATCATGGAAATTCTCCTTCCCTCCTATCATCGTGCAGGATTCTCCCTTTAAATGAGACCTGAAAATGTGCCTCTCTCAGAAAACCTTTATAGCTTCAAAGCACACTGACCCACTTTCCAGTGCATAGTCATGTCTGTAGTTAAATAAAACTACATACACATTAACATGGGTTGAATGGAGTTGTATTTTGGCAAAGGAATTATATTTTGGCATGTATTCTCCCATTCAAAGGTGGTCTTCAAAAGTATGTAACACATCTGCTTGCATATATAAATAAAATAACAAGAGTGGGTGCTGTGTAAGCCAGTGGGTTATTAGTACTTAAGGAGTTATAGACCATCTGATTAAATGTAACTATTCAAGAAGAAAAATTCAAGCCAGGGTTTTTCAGCTGTGGCACTGTTAACATGTAGGTCTTGATACTGTTTTGCTGGGGGCAGGGAGGGTGCTGATCTGTGCTTTGTGGGATTGTTAGCAGCATCCCTGGTCTCTACCCTCCAGATACCAGTAGCAGCCCTTACCCTGTTGTGACTACCAAGAATGTCCCCATGCATCCGCCATACTGGGGAGCAAAATTGTCCCAGGTTAAAGCCACTGATTTCAACCTACCTGGTGAAATATTTGCATGTTTTAAATACTTTTTTTTTTTTTTAATTTAGCAAACCAAACCAGAAAGACCTATTGACAGACACCTTTGGGCCCCCTGCAACTGTCGGTCTCTCATGGAATATTCTAGCAGTGTTTTTATAGGAGCCACGCTAAACTGTGGACATGTATAAAAGAGTTAAATATTCAACCTATGTAGATATTTGTATAAGGGCTTTAAAGTTTATTTTAATTTTTCTGTTTAGAATTTTATTCTCCAGACAGGTCAGTTTTTTTGTGTTTCCTATTTAAGAAAAGTAAGGTCCCATGTTAATACATTCTGCACTAAATAAAATTGGGGTTTTCTGTTAATATCAGAAATATTGAAATAATATTGTAAAAATGTGGGCTGGTGATATAGCTCAGCAGCATAAGTGCCTGCCTGGCAATTGCAAGGTCCTGAGTTCAACTCCTGGTACCTGCATATTAAAAAAAACTTGTAAAAATGCATCTTGTATACATTATACAAAGACTTGTGATTGATTGTTACTCAGTAGAAAGACTCTCCCCCTCTAAATTGTTAAATTGCAACACAGATATATGCAGAATTTATTGCCTTGGCTTGAATTCAGAGAGACTGAATTTGGTAATGGGAAGAAGGAAGGACAGTGACGCTGCTTGAGGGGCCCCATGGACAGCACTGGTCTTGGCCCTCTGTCCTGTGTTTATCAATGGGGCACCAGCACCTAGGTTGTAGGAGGGGGAAGGAGACTGCCTGGAGGAGGGGGTGTGAAACAGCAGTCCCTTTCCTTCTTTCCTGGGCCATACTGGAGCTTTGGCTTTGGCCCTGACTCCAGCTCTTGGCCGGGATGAGAGGACAGATGCTGAACATGATTCGGGTGGCATCATTAAGTTGGGATTCTTCCAACTGCACAATGTTGCATGCAGGCATCTTAAGAAATGTAAGGTTGTAAGTTTTAGTTATGGATTCAGGATATTTTATCTGACAAAAACATAAAGAATAGGAAACAGGGATATCAGGAATAAATTGAAGATGCTGTCAGTGATACAAGGATATGAGGGGGAAAGCTGAATGGTAATGGCAATAAAACGAGAGAGAAAGAATAATACACATAAATTCTAGCTGAGCACTCATATGTGTTATTTTCTTTAAATTGAGAGTCAGGGTTGCTTAATGAAAAGTCCATGGTGAGGAAATAGACCCTGAGTTTGGTTAAGTAACATACAAGCCGGGTGACCATGTGCAAGCTGCTCATAGTCTCTCAGTTGTTGTTTCCCTTTACCTATAATATGGGTGTTTTCGTCTCTGTGACCAAAGGCCCCTGCACAGAGCCTGACACAGGTATTCAATAGATTTGCTGAATAAATGAGTGAAAATGAGGAAATCGATGTAACCAGGAGAAATTTGGGGTATATGTCCAGTAACTGAATTTCCACACAGGAAGCTTAGGCCCAAGGTCATGGAACCTTCTTCCAGTTCAAAAATATGTCATTGGAAATGAATGCTCTGAAAGTGGATGTGTGTGGTATTTCAACTGTTGTAAACTCATTGAGTGGGTTTTATTTTCCCTCTCCCCCTCTCCCTCCCTCCCTCCCTCTCAGTGTTTTGTAGCGTGCCTTTGATGTTAATTTAGAGGTTACCACAGATTAATATTACTCTTTAACCCTCCTTATATCTCTAGCAGATGTCCAAGTAATATTCCTCTTGCCTGAAGAAAAGTTCTCATTGTTCCTGATTTGTTGTTGATGAATTCTCTCAATTTTTATTTGTCTAAAATATCTTTATCTCACCTTAGGTTTGAAAATTATTTCATGGGGTATAGGAAGGTAGAAATTATTTTCTTTAAACATTGTTACATGTTATATTATCTTTTGTGTATCATCTGTCAATTATTGTTACTTCTTTTAAGATATTGTGTCCTTATCTTTGTCTCTGCTTTTCATCAATTTTACTGTGATTCCTCTAGATATGGCTTTTCCATTTTATTTATGAAACTTAGGATTTGTGGTTTAAAAACTACACAGTTTATTGTCTTTAGCCAATTTTGGAAAGTCCTTAGTTTTTTTCTTTCCAAATATTGCTTCTGCTGTGTTTTCTCTTGACTCTTTCTAGGTCTCTGATTGCATTTACCTTTCACTGCATTGCCTATGTCTCTGAAGATCTTTTCTAGATTCCCAGCCTTTGGTCTCTCTATGCTTCCATCTTGCATCTTTTCTTCGGATGTATATCCATCACACTATTTCTCTCTTTGGCTGTGTTTAAATAACTGTTGAACCTATTCACTGAGCTGCATTTTCCAGTTTTATAATTTCCTTGTGATCTTACTTCTCTGTTGAAATTTCTGCTGTTTAAATTCTTTGGACACCTTTTTCAGGTCTATTTCTGGGTTTCATTGATTGCATTTCCTATAGGCTAATTACTATTGCCAATCATTTCTCCTGCATTTTTTATCTCATCTTCTTGGTTTCCACTTATGCCTGGTTAGTTTTTTGTTGGTAGATATTGTATATAATGAACTTAAAGGTAAGTTGAAGCACTGGGTGATGTTATAGGGTGGGCACCTAAGTTGGGTGCACTTGTGACAGGGACTGAACTACTTCAGTCTATATAAGTGCCAGTCTAGTTCTCATTGCCCCCTCTCCTAGGGTACAGCATTTTGAGATCCTAACCAACACCTGGAGGGTAAAGTTGTTATACCACGTCTCAGCAGGTTCTCTCATCCTGTTCTTGTGCCCTTAGCCTTCTGAGTGTTGAAAGTTCTGCTGAGGGCTTCTGCCTCTCAAACATTTCTAATATAAGCAGGTGTCTTGAGTGGGACGGGTAATACCAAGATCTGTGGTCACACTAGTTTCCTTTTCTACCTGAGTCACAGTCTTATAAGTGTTTATTACTTTGGAAATTTTACACTGCTCCCAAATATAATTTAAAAATATTTACCTGAGCTCTTCTAGTTGTTTTCAGTAGAAGGATGGGTTCACGTGACTTAGATTTTCATTAATGGTAGTTAAACACTTCCATTCTGGTACCATCAGTTTAATGACTGTGAAAATCTTATCAGATGGTTCTTGTGTCATTTTTTAAGCCATTTGCCTGATGAAGACATGTAGGTGTTTTCTGGCTTTTCACTGTGAATTATTCTGAATGTCTTGCTGCTTATATCTCTGCATACTGTTCTGGTTACTTCCTTTAGATGAATTCTTAGTAGTGGAATTGTTGAATCAAAGCTATGCACATTTTTTAAAGAGTATGATAACTATTTCCAGATTGTCTCATGGAAGGCTATACCAATTTACACTTTTACCAGCTGTGCATGAAAGTGCCAATTTCTTGGCATCACACTAACACCAGCATCTCATACTTCAATAAACCTTGCACAGACCTGGGTAGCCACCAGGTTGGCTGAAATAATCATGGCTTTAAAAGTTCTCTGTAATTTGGATCTATGGGTCAAAACTCATAGGATAAATCATTAAGTAAAATGATAAGTCCTGTGGTTCAGTATAAAGCTAGGGAGGTAGGTCCAGGATGGGGAAATCTGATATAAAAGCAGTTCATAGGAAAAAGAGCTTGGGTTAATAGCAGATGAGCTAACGCACTCTGGGGCTGAATTTACAGAACCCGGAGGTAAAGATCAAAGGGGAGAAAGGGTCTCTGTGAGCTCTAAATGAGGTGACTCATATCCGAGATATTCTAAGTGTGGTTACATCTTAAGATGTGGTTACGTCGTGCACCTGATGTGGTCGTTGGACAGGTACAGAATGATGACTGGTCTACAACCATACCACACGAAAGATAGTTGAAGGAAGAGGAGTGTGTGGCTCCCACAAAAGATGTGTTTGTGGGAGGGAATTATGAGTTTGCTTGACTTCTTAACTATATTTAAAAATATTTTAAAATAAGAAATATTTTTAGTTTTTTAAAAATATTCTGGTACCCATTTCCTGATGGTCCTTATGCAGGGGTGGGTATGAGCCTGCAGTCCTCTCCTGTTCCTGCCTTTTGTGGCCTCCGCCTGCCAGGAATTTGAACGGCTGTAGCAGAAAAAATGCATAGATACAGAATTTACCCTAAAGGTATATGTGTGCTCATCTGTTGTTCAACACTTTATCACAGTGTTTTATTTTGAATTTTTTTGTTTTTTTATGTGGGTACTGGGAGTCGAACTCAGGACCTCGCGCTTGCCAGGCAGGCGCTTATGCCACTGAGCTATCTCACCGGCCCCCTATTTTTAATTTTGATTGTTAAAGGAAGACGAACTTGCCTTCTGTCAACTCCATGTCCCATGATTTTGTTTATTTTGTTTTGGTTTTCTTCAGAAACAGCATCCTTCCAGAAGCCAAAACATGTACAGGTGGGGTAGGGACAGGAGAACGTGTGTGTGTTTGTGCTGAAGGGATAAAGGCCTCTAGACTTACAGAAGAGACACTTATTAGGCTCTTTCCTTATTCAGATAACTATGATTGACAGTCTGGATGAGGTCCTTATAAGTTATTCTTTTGCTCAATTCTGATAGGAAAACAGAAATAAGCATGTGTGTGTGTGTGTGTGTGCGTGTGTGTGTGTGTATTTTTGTGATAAGACCTGCTTTGCGACATGACAGAAACTTGAATGTATGAACAGGAATGTTGCACTGGATTGGAGGACAAAATATATTCTTAGATAAAAGGGACAGAAGTATGGCCAGTGCCTGTGGCAGTGTGGCATAGCCTTTCCTATCCATCACTTTAAGTGCTTCACTTTCTATGTGCCAGCCCTGTCCAAGTAGTGATATAAACTGCGCAACTGAATCCTCCTGGCTGGTATGATTTATGGGTGAGGAAACGAGCTCAGAAAGGCTAACAATGACGGAGTCACAGTGGTGAAAGTGGCAGAGCTTGGATTTGACCCTAGGCCTGTGTGATCCTAATTTCTTTTGGGAGAGGAAGAGAAAGCTATCATAAAAAGATAAGTTCTGGTTTCCTGTGAAGCTACTTATGTGTTTTATTGACCACTTTTATGCTCCACCAAGCTCGAATTTTCTATTGATCAAGAATTAGCAGAGAAACCTTTCACTTAAGTGTGATGATCACGCAATAGTTTGACCCTGTTGAAATTGTTACGAACCAACAGAAAAATAGCGGGAAAAATGTTTTCATCAGGAATTTTCCAGGGATCCTGTATGGCATTCTATTTCTAGAAAATAATGGAATTTTGGTATGAAAATTGATTAGAAATCTTGATGATTAGTTATAGATTATTCATTCCTATGTGCTGCATCTGTTAATGGTCTTGTTTCCTCTGTTTTTCTTTTTGACAACTCAACATTATTTATCTTTACAATCGAGTTAAATTGATGATTTACCTAGGTTTGCACCATTTTAGTAAGATCGTTCTTGGGAAGGGAGCACCTGAATGGGAAGGAGTGAACCCTGGGCATCTCTAGCTGTCCTCCCAAAAGCAAAACCATGTACACTCCCTGGGGAAAACAAAGTCACAACTATGATCATCACTCATCGTGTCTACCTCGAATCAGCCAATATTGTCTACCGGAGAAATCCTGTGGTTTCCACACTGACCTTTTACTTTTTGTCATTTGTTTGTTTTGTTTTGGAGACAGAGTCTCACTATGTACTTCAGGCTGGCCTTGAACTCATTTATATAGTCCAGGTTGGCCTTAAACTTGCAATCCTCCTGCCTCAGCCTCCGGAGTGCTGGGATTACAGGCATGCGCCACCACACTTGGCTCTAGTGGTCTCTTAAATGCTTTTACATTTCCACTCTTGTGATTTAGTTTCAAATGGGCCAAGCCAGGAAAGCTCAAAATAGGCTAAGGACTTGGTAATCACACATGTGTGATCATTCTAGCCTCATCCTTAAAAAGGACTAGAATAGCGGTGGCAAACTTATGGCATGCATGTTATTTGTTTGTCTTTTAGGACAAAAGATCTTAATGTATGAATTTTTTCTAAACTAAAACCTCAGTATTCAGGTTTCATTGCAGTGTTGGCACTTTGTGATAAGTAAGTGGGTTTGGGATTGCTGTTTAGACACTCTTCTCTAAAAGGTTTGCCAACACTGGACTAGAGTTTTTGTTTTAATCTGAAAGTTGTCTATGTGTGAATTTAAATACTTAACTTTCAATACAATATCCCAAACCAAGTAGCTGGTATATTTGTTTGTCAGTGTAAGAAGATACATTAAGCCAGATGTGGCAGCACATCTGAGTAATCTTAGGATTTGGGGAGGCTGAGGCAAGAGGATCAGAAGTTTGAACCCAGGCTAGACAATTTAGCAATTTGGGAGACCCTGTCTCAACATGAAACAGGGCCGGGGATGTAGCTCAGTGCAAAGGTCTTGCATTCAATCCCCAGCACTACAAAAAAGAAGAAAATAAAAAAGGAGGAAAGGGCCAAGGAGAAGGAGAGTGAGAAGACATGTTAATGACTCTGAACTTTGTAGCAAAGGTCATGATAGGCTATCAAGGTGGCCTATATTTAGCACAGTATCAATATATGCCATGTAAATATTTGATGAAGGACTGAGGGAACATTTTATAATACATTGATAGTGTTCATCTGAAAACCATTGATGCCATACCTTCTATATACAAGAAAGCATTGCTGAAGGTGCCTTGATGGATTCTCAGAGTTGTTTATGGCCTCCAGGAGTTTGTAGGCCAGCAAGGGTACAGCTATGAATGGAAGTATTTGCTCTCCAGACAGAACATGGCCATGCAGCTTAGAGAGCAGAGACGGGTGAGAAGAGTTCTACCCGTGGGCCGGTGAGATGGCTCAGCGGCGTAAGCGCCTGCCTTGCAAGCGCGAGGGCCCGAGTTCGACTCCCGGAACCTACATACGAAAAAGGGGCCGGTGATATCGCTCAGCGGCATGGGTGCCTGTTGGTGCACAAGGTCCTGAGGTCGACCCCCCGGTACCCACAAAAAAAAAAAAAAAAAAAAAAGAGTTCTACCCATGCCATTGGGAAGGAATTGGAAGCCAGGAGCATCTGAGAGGCCCATAAGGGATGGGTGATACTTAGGAAATTTAAGGAAAGGTGAAGGAAAGAATTGGGTACACATTCATTCATTTCACACCTATTTAAAGTATATGTTATTATCCCATTTTATTTAATTTCCTTAGATTTATTTGTAATTGACAGATAATAATTATGTATACTTATGGAGTAGAGCATGGTATTTTGGTATAGGTACATATTGTGTAATGGTCAACTCAAAATACAGGTATGAGGGCCAGTAAGATGGCTCAGCAGCGTAAGCACCTGCCTGGCAAGCGTGAGGGCCCGAGTTTGACTCCCGGAACCCACATACGAAAAAAGGGCCAGTGATATCGCTCAGCGGCATGGGCGCCTGCTGGCATGCGAGGTCCTGAGGTTGACCCCCGGTACCCACAAAAAAAAATAAATGAATAAAAATAAAAAATAAAAAATACAGGTATGAGGAAAATAAAAAATAAAAAATACAGGTATGAGGTTATCCATCATCTCAAACATTTACCATTTTGTGTGTGTGTGGTGTGTGTGTGATGAGAACATTCCAAACCTTCTCTTCTAGTCACTTGGAATTATATGATACAACATTGTTTGGCTTTAGACCAGGGATTGCAGACTCAGATGCCTCTAGAGGCCAGGCTGGTGTCAAATGCACATAAAGGGGGCCAGGCATAAGATGATAGGTCACATTTGCCCCTTGGGCTCCATGTGTGGATACAGTAGAGCTGATGGGACTGGGAGAATGGCAGCCTCAATTTTTCTTAGCCAATTGTTACCACCTGAAAGTGCAAGCCTGGGGTTGCCATTTTCTGATATTTTCCCTTCCAAGAAATTACACGTCAGATTTGTCAGAGATTCTCCAGACTCTTAGATGCTAGGAGTGAAATCAAATGGACAGCAAAGGCTGGCTCACAGTCCGTGTTTTAACAAGCCCACTGGGTGATTTTGGTGCTCATTCAAGTTTGAGGGTTTTTTTTTTCTTTTTTTCAAAATGTTAGGGGGAGGTCAAAAAAGAGTATTATTTCATGACATATAGAATTATATGAAATTTGGCTTCGTTCTCTATAAATGGAGTTTTATTGGGACACAGTCACACCCAGGTAGTCTATATCTGCTTTGGTGGAGGAGGTATGACTGGCACCACACAGCTCACAAACCTTGAAGTATTTGTTACTTGGCACTCTATAGAAAATGTGTGCCGCCTTGCTCTGGGACTGTAAGTTGAGTGGGAGGAAGAGCGGGCAGACTGAAGCATGTAAGATGCTCAGGAACCCAAGCTGTAGAACCAAGATGAAGCAGAGAAAGACTATTTGAGTTCTGCATTAATAAAACAGCTCAGGGAACAATGCACAAATGTTCCCTGACATAGGATGGTTTGACTTAGGAGTTTTCAATTTTCCAATAATATGAAAGTGACATACATTCTGTAGGAGCCATACTTGGAATTTTGAGATTTACACTTTTCCTGGGCTGGTGTTATAT
Source organism: Erethizon dorsatum (assembly GCA_028451465.1). Lineage (NCBI taxonomy): Eukaryota > Metazoa > Chordata > Mammalia > Rodentia > Erethizontidae > Erethizon > Erethizon dorsatum. Next base: position 109,588,893 of record CM051822.1, on the reverse strand, counting down.
GACATCCTCTTCTCTGGGCAGTGCCAGTGAGCCGCAGCTGCCAGTTGCCTCACAATCATGAAGGGAAACATTCAATGCTCACAGCTGTGAGGTTCAGCAGGTTAGTTATAATGAATGCATTTTCAATTTAGGATGTTTTCAACTTTCTGTGGACTTATTGGGGCATAACCTGATCACAGGTCCAAGAGTCTCTGTATATGATTGGTTAAGAGAGAATAGCCAGGAGAGGCCAGATGAGGACCACACAAGCGGGACAGGAAGAATTGCAGAGACACTCCGGAGGAGGGATCACAGTGACACAGAGAGCACCAGAGAGCCCGAGGACAAACAAACTCCAGGGTCTTAATTTGTTACTCACTAAAAGCATGATTTGTGATTTCTTCTGAGGCATTCAGGGACTTAAAAACTGTTTTTACTAAACAAAACAAAACAAAATAAAATAAAACAGTGACTCTCCACTTGGGCCTACAGATGCCCAATAGCTAAAAGCAGAACAAAGCCTGACTTTCTTTTTGTATCTGTCTCTTTTTTACCTTAAAATTTTAGGCCAGATCCCTGCTCCGCTGCAGATAGGCACGTTACTCATTTAGGAGGAGTATCTGTCTAAAAGATGGCAAAAAAGTTTGATCAGCCCTAAATTTACATAACCTATCCCATCCCCCTCTAGATGGAGGACACTAAGATAAAAGATTTATAAGAGCAATATCTGAAGTCTCCAGTCATTACCCTAAACCTACAGTCACCTTGGATTACAGCAGAGCCTCCACAAAGCTCAGACCATCCCAAGCAGTAACAATCCTATCTAGTGACTGCCCATGGGCAATGGAAAGGATTAAAACTCTTTAACAGCTGGACTCCAATTAAAGTCATCTGCTCTCCATAGGTGGTCATAAGATAGCAACAATGGTAAAAGCAAACCTTTTGTTATAAGGCCCATTCATTCCTCCAAATGAGTCCCTCACCCATGTCAAAATTGCTACAGTGAACATTTGTTTTTGTTTTTTTTGTGTGTGTGTGGGTACCGGGGGTCGACCTCAGGACCTCGCACTCCAGCAGGCGCCCAGGCCGCTGAGCGATATCACCGGCCCTTTATTCGTATGTGGGTTCCGGGAGTCGAACTCGGGCCCTCACGCTTGCCAGGCAGGCGCTTACGCCGCTGAGCCATCTCACTGGCCTGAACATTTGGTTTTAAACAATACAGGTGCTCCTAGAAGATCTACAAGGTGCTAAATAATCCAGAAAAAAGACATTCTTTAGATAATCACATTTTCTGGCCAGACCATTTTTCCATATCCTTAAATCCTTATAAAAACCCCAATCATTCACCCTATGTGATTCCTCTCTTGGAAACTCGACCGTTTTCCCCTTTGGCAGTGTACCCTGATCTAAATAAACTCTTGTCTTTCCTACATTCCTTGTCTATTCATGAGATTCTTTTTACCAACCATGTCACTGGCCCTCCCTATACCATCTCTCATGGAGACCAGGTTAAGTGATGAACACTTCTGGCGTTACCTTGCAAAACCAGAACTGAGATCATGATCAACCAGTCCCTACCCCACTCCCAACTCCTTAATAGCTGGTCTCTTTCTTTTGTTAATAGGCCAGTCTAATCCTCTTCATCACAGCTTTGTCCCCTTCAGCACCTCAACCAGAACTCCCTCCCCTGTTTTCTCTTCCTAACTCTGCTTAATAAATCTGCCTGTGCCTCGCACTGACACATCCTGAAAGGCTTTGCTGTGATGATGAGTGAAAAGCCTACACAGGGAAAGTTGAGGTCCTCATCTCCTCTTTGGGGTGATCTCCTAGGACCCTGTCCAGTGACAACAGTACTCAGCCACTAATTTAACATATAGCTAAGATAAAGAGACAATTCAGAAGATGGTACCAATATGGCCCCCAAAGATCATTGATGGCAGTAGGAAAAAGAAGGGGCTACCAGATGAGATATGTATTTGGAGTTGTTGGGAGGAGCTGTGAAGTGTTAGGGCACTAAACACTGCAGCATTTGAGTTGCTGGTGAGATATTTGTTGGAGAGGTCTTGCAGGGCATTTATAACATGTTTGGCTTAAGAGAGAGATGGGAGGGCCGGTGAGATGGCTCAGCGGCTTAAGCGCCTGCCCGGCAAGCGCGAGGGCCCGAGTTCGACTCCCGGAACCCACATACGAAAAAGGGGCCGGTGATATCGCTCAGCGGCACGGGCGCCTGCTGGCGCACGAGGTCCTGAGGTCGACCCCCCGGTACCCACAAAAAAAAAAAAAAGAGAGAGAGAGATGGGAGCTAGAGATTTGGAAATGAAGGTCTTCCACATAAAGGACAAAAATTTCCTGTAAGTATCGCTGGAGTCCATGATCTTATAAGGAGAGTGGAGCCCCAGAACTGAGCTGTGTTGGAGATAGAAAGCTATATCCACCAGGACTGCAAAGCCCAGTAACATGAGGATCCACATGGTAGCTCCGAGAGGTCACACAAATAGCCATGTGACTTACAGGAGCTGAATTCGTCACTTGGACTTTCTGGTCTTCAGTCCTCAAGACAGGGATCAATACTGCATCCACTATGGCCCCACCCCTGTTCGTTCAGGCTCCATTCTCACAACTCAGTGGGACTCACTCTTCCTGGCCCAATTTGTTCCCCTTTCATCTTCTCCCTGCTCTTTCTCCCTCCTAATTCTGAGGCTCAGATGCCCCAAGGAACAGCATGACAGGCAAATGGAAAAACAGGTGACAGCCCTACTCCAATTTTTGTCGGAATAACATGAAATCTTACTTTTCTTTGCAAGATCTTGTAAGGCTTGAAGCAGGAGTTTTCGTGGTGCAATTAGAATAGGATTTTACAAAAAGTTAGCAATTAGCTGTAATTCTGTTTATAATAGAAAAAACTTGTTTGCACTTGGCTTCACTTAGTCCACAGCAACTTGGCAGTGCTGTTGTGATCAATAGCAGATAGCAGGATTACTCTTTATAGGGCTTATTACTTTCTGCTAATGTTTATTTGAAAGAGATTACAGTGCAGCTTTATAAATGGCTCTAAGACAACATGAGAATGGGGTATTCTCTCTAAAAGACAGCTTGCATGCAAACAAACTAGTAACTGCAGCTATTAACTTCTTCTGACTGGCAGTTTTGAAATGATGTTGCAGGAAAAAAAAATGGTACATGAATGTTTCCAGACATCAAATTAGTTAGATAAATGAACTTTGAATTGGAAACCAAGCTTTCTGGTTACTAAACACAGTGCATGCTATTTTACAGCTGGCCGTGTCTTATAAGGCTAGGCAAGCCATTCCAAAAAGCGATACTCTGTGCTGTTTTATAATAGTTTAATATCCTGATTATATCAGTAAACACACCATAAGATATTATCTTTAAAATATTTCATATCAAGATGAAGTACGCTCACATTTTGTGCTGCATCCACACAGGATTTTAAAAACCATCTATCAGCTTCTATAATAATGGTCATATGCACATTACACAACATGACCTCCCCAGATGGAAGAAGGGCAAAACTAATTTGTTTGAAGCTATCAACCCAAGACTGGCTTTGTGGCTGGCTGATAAATAGACTTTCAATGAATAAACATAGACCATTGTTTTTATTATTCTATTTTATTATTTTTTGTGTGTGTGTGGGTACTGGATGTCAACCTCAGGACCTCGTGCGCCAGCAGGCACCCGTGCCGCTGAGCGATATCACCGGCCCCTTTTTCGTATGTGGGATCCGGAAGTCAAACTCGGGCCCTCACGCTTGCCAGGCAGGCGCTTACACCACTGAGCCATCTCACCGGCCCTACCATTGCTTTTTAAAATCAATTAAAAAACTAAGTTATTATACCCATTTAGATCTAAATACAAAAAAAGCTTTTCCAAAAGGGGTGTAATTTGGGTAAATGGCAATAAATAATAAGTGAAATGTCATACTGCGAAGACACAGTTTCATTTGTGATTGGATTTCTGTAGTAAGTGTGTGCTTTCATTTTATCATCCATGATGGTTTCCAAACAGGCATTTTACCATTTGGATCTCATAGTGATTTTCCCAATTATATCAGTTTTTGAGTGATAGTGTAACAAATTAGCATGATTACCATGATTTAGGTGGCTTAAAACAATACTCTTTTATTATCTCCCAGTTCTCAGGGTCAGAAGTTCAGCGAGTGAATTGGGGGTGTCGGCTCCGAATCTCACTAAGTTAAAGAAGGCGGGATTACCCTCTTCGATGAAAGTACTAGGGAAGGATCCATTTTTTGCTCATTTGACATGTTGGCAGAATTCAAATCCTTGTGATTTTTGCAAGCTGTAAATTGAGGGCGTTCCTGGGCTCAGGGTTCCCTTGCTCCATCTTCAAAGTGAGCAAGGTTGGTCAGGTTTTTTCTTGTGCCACCTTTCTGACTCCAGCAATGAGACGTTCATTGCTTTAAAAGACCCAGGGATTATATTGGGCCTATCCAAATATTCCAGAATAATGACTCCATCTCAAGGTCCTTAACCTGATAACACCATCACAGTTCCTTTTGCCTAGTAAGGTATTATATTTCTGTGATATTTGGGGGTCTGACATGGACAGGAAAAGCATCATTCTCCTCATTTTCCTAGTGAGGAAATAGGTCCACACAGGCTGACCTGCAAGCCTTGGGAGCCACATGTGGATAGATTTTTAGCCTGACTCTCCTCCTATTGTGTAGCCTCTTAAATGAAAAAACACTATTTTTCAAGATAAAATGAAATAGTTCTTTGTTATTAAAATTATTATTGTTTTGTTGTCAAAGGCGGGGAAATTATTCCACTGTTGTAAACTTGCAGCCTAGATGTGCCCAGAAGTCAGTCAGATGCTGAGCCACCTTCCTGAGGCTTTTGGAGGTGGTCTGAGGATGCTCCAATGACTTGGGGTCCTGGCATCTGGCCAAGACCTCTTCATATGAGGAACACTCCTCACGATGAGTCCTACTTTCCAGTGGTTCTGGAGTACTGACATTCAACATTCACACTAGGCTGGTTCCTCTTGTATGCAGGGTGCTGGGCCCACAGTGCTAGGGCTACAGGAGTCCCTTGGAGGCCATCAGGACAGTGCTGAAGTCCCATCTTAGTCCTTGGTCTCTGGCCTCCTCACTCTGGTATCCTAATGTTCCTGAGCCATCAGCAGGTGGCCAAGTTGGATGGACAAGTCTATCTTTGCTGCTGGTGGAAAAGTTGAATATATGAGAGAATGAGAGGACTACATAAGTCTAAGGACCTGTAACCATAGCTGGGCAGAGCTGGTGTGATCATGGCCCAAGTTGGAGGCTGATTTCAGAAGCATAAGGTCAACATATGATCATGTCCCCTTGGCCACCTATCACTATGTGGTCCTATCCCTAAGCCACTGTATCACCAGCTAGTACTGTCCCCAGGCCATCATGTCACCACACAGTTGTGTCTCTAAGCCGTTGTGTCACCACATGGTCTTGTCCTCCCAGCCACCATGTCATTACATCATCCTGCCCCCTAGCCTGCCTCTGGGACCACTGTATCACCATGAGGTCTAGAGTCCAATGCCCCAGCCCAGGGCCAGAGAAGAGCAATTAGGAAATAGAACATGGTGTCCTAAAGCCTCCTTTCTCTGACTTTCCTCAACATCACCGCCATCCTGACATGGCTCTGATTTCTAATTCTCTTGGCCCCACCCTTCACTCTGCCTTGCATTTCATATTAATTCACATTTTATGAAGAGTCCTTCTCCTCTTTCTGCTGCCCTGATCTGTGCCTCTTTACCTTATTCTGGATTCTCAGTCATTAAGTTCTCAAGGAAATAAGCAGGAAGACCAAGAATCCTCTCCTTAGAGCTGAGGGTGCTGGGAGCTAGGCTGGAAAAGAGTGTCATTGATTCCCATGTATAAATGTAAGAAATTCAGCTCTGGGCCAGTGAGATGGCTCAGCAGCGTAAGCACCTGCCTGGCAAGCACGAGGGCCTGAGTTCGACTCCCGGAACCCACATACGAAAAAAGGGCTGGTGATATCGCTCAGCGGCACAGGCACCTGCCAGTGCGCAAGGTCCTGAGGTCGACCCCTGGTACCCACAGGAAAAAAAAAAAAAATTCAGCTCCCATGGGCTGGGATATAACTCAGTGGTAGAATGCTTTCCTAACAAGTGCAGGCTCTGGGAAGGAAATCCCCAGCACAGGGAAGGAAAGAGACGGAAGAAAGGAAGGAAGGATTTCAGCTCCCAGAGCAACCCCTGTGTCATCTCCTCAAAAGAACACAACACAATCCCACTTTGAAAACTTGGTTTCCTTCAAATACTGCTTGGTTCCCACCAAGCACCAGTGTCTGGGGCCAGCCAGGCAGCCTGTGGGGGTCTGAGGAAGGGCTGCAGCCCTTCGCTCAGGGACATTGTGTGGTAGGGGTTCATAGGTCCCTCTTATGCCTCCTAAGGTGAAGCTTACAGTCTTAGGCCTGTCCTCTCCCCTGACAGTGTCTCTCTGCCAGCTCCCCCTACTCCCCACCTACACCTTTACCCACAGCTGCTTTAGGGGGCCCTGCTGTGGGTGTGGGGGACCCGTACCCCACCCTCACAAATTTTCGCTTTTCCTGGGGGAAATAGACCATAAACTAGTAAATTAAAACCACAAATAAATTAGCACAGATGATGAAATATGCTAGGAAGAGACAGAATTGGTGGGTGGGGGAAAATGAAACCACTTGGATGGTCAGGGTCCCTCAGAGGCAGTGATGTCCAGGCTGACCACCAGCAGGAGGCCACACAAGGCACCTGCTGAGGACATTTCAGCACAGGGCCATCAGACACAGAGACCTGCAAGCTTGTTCAGTTCAACAGTGAGTTGGAAGCTTGGGGAGCAAGCACAGGATAGGCACAAGCAGAGGCAAGGGGTGAGCAGAGGCTAGACCCTCCCTTCCTGATGCAGAGACCACAGTTTTAGTATAAGTACAATGGGTGACCAATAAAGGACAATAAGAAAGAACGTCACTAAGCTGGGAGGTTACCCCAGCCTTCCCTTTGGATGGGGAGAGGGTAGGAAGAGGGGTGGTAAAATAAAAACTGAATTTTCAACGCATTAAGGTTGAGTGATCTACCTCCTGCTGTTTCCCAGATGGCTTTCTGTTAAGTACTGGTGTCACTTCCATCTTCCAGCCTGCCAGTCAGCTAGAGAAAGCACCGATCATTGACGGTGGCTTCAGGATCCACTGTGATCCTCAGGTGCACATGAGCACTCAGTGAACTGCCGTTCCATGGGGTTCAGATGCAGGAAAGGACACTTAAAATGAAATATTTAGATGATACATGAGGCCTTAACATGCTCTGGCTATAGCTAAATCTAAAATGGAAATCTAAACTGTTTTCTGTCAATTTAAGGATTAAGCCAGTGTGGTGACACACACCTGTAATCCCAGCACTCTGGGAGGCTGAGGTAGGAGGATTGCAAGTTTGAGGCCAGCCTGGGCAATGCTGTTTAGCAGGACCCTGTCTCAATACAAAAAAATAAAAAGGGCTGAAGATTTAGCTCAAGGTGAAGGCCCTAAATTCCATCCCTGGCACCACAAAGAGAAAAAAAATTAGGGATTAGTGTACACACAGTAGCAATGAAATCACAAGTGGGGCTGAGAGCCCTCCATGGGCCAAAGCAGGCCGTGGGTCTATCTTTTCCTGGTGTGGGGAGGGGACACATGAGCTGAAAATGGCAGGGTTGTTGTGACATTGAATGCAGTCAGAACATTGCATGCTACAAATAACCCAGCACTTCAATATACAAACAACCAAAAACTACATTATTTATCTTTCAAAAGCAGTTTTTACCAAAGAATATGTGCCATTCTGAACATGTTGACAAGTTGCCTGCTAATTTCAATTTTCTACCAGAAAAAAATATCAATAGCTCATGGATAGAAATCATCATCTCTTATGTTAATAACCAGTAGGTCTCAAGCCAGGAACTTCCCATGATAGTGCTGCAGTACCTTCATTCCTTACTAAGTTATACTGCAGTTAATTCAATTTTGTCCTCTCTAAATTTCATGGTGTGTGTTTCTTCCAGGCTGAGGAAATAGTATACTAATGTTAAAGTAGTAATCAAGATTGCTTCTAAATATTCATAGCAATAAATGACTCCCTTGTGCCCCATGAATGCCCAGGCTGCAGTCTGAAGTATTTATTTAGTGCCAGAGAGGGATCTAGTTATTTCTCTCGAAGGCAATATTTTAATATTGTTGTTCTGCTTGAAAAATTAGATCCCTCTGAACTTCCAGTATCAGTGGTTAAGATGAATGAGTTTGGCTCAAAGTAAGCCACAGTCTATAAAAGGATGGCAGAGAGGTTGCAGTGAGGGTGGGAGGGTGGATGCCATCACTGAGGCCTTAACAGAAAGGAGGTCCCTCCTTTCTGCCAGCCCTGATGCCATCCTGATGCCACATGATGTCAACTTCATGATCAGGGTCATATTTTTTAAGTCATAGAAAATTGGCCATTTTTATGATCAAATACCAAGAAGGATGGTCCTGTATATCCTTTCATCAAAGGGAAAATAATAAGCACCCTGCATTCATGAAAAGCTACATTTATGGACTCTAGGAATTTTATACCCATTACTGATGAAACAATTGAAATTCAAGTCTGGGTAAGCCCCTAACTACACAAATTAAAGAAGGGTAACTCAACAGCAATGCTATCAAGAAAATGAAAAACCTGTTGCTGAACAGTAAATCACTTTTTGCACTTCTAGAATATCTAGTGAAGCAGGATGCTCTGAACAAGTGTACCATGGGACACCTCTGAGTGAACAATGGCACCCAAGAGCCTGAAGGGGCAGCAGCACCCTGGGCAGACCCTTCTTTGCAGCTTTGCCTGAACTTGCCCTCCGGAAGCCTGCCAAAACCTCATTTCTGGGAGGAAGTCATGTACTTCCTGAGGGTAGAGCATCTGATGAGGGTAGGGTCCCAGTGACAAAGCTTCTGCCTTGGAAAAAGGGAGGTCCCTGGGATGATGCTTTAGTCGGAGGTGGGATTTGTCTCCAAACAAGGGGACTTGGATTTGAGTCCTGGATGAGATTAGAAGTGGAATGTAAGTAAAAACAGTGAGCTATTTCATGAAAATACCTTATAAGAAGTTGAAGCATCAGCCAAGGTCCTTATCATTAACACACAAACACACATATGCCACATACATGTGAATGCGTACAGGTGGGTAAGAGTACCAGCAAATACCAATGCCTTACAGCTTAAGAGGCAGTACCATAAGAAAAAAATACATTGATTCACTTGTCCTTTAGAACTAAAAAATTAATGAAAGAGACCTCATTATGCCTTTGGAGGAAGGAGGAAGCTGTAGACCATTGCCATGACTTCTTGTCACCTTTGTCGAAGAGAACTTGCCTCCAAGGCAAGCGATTTTGTCTCTGAACAACTTCCTCCTTCCCCCCTGCTCAGCACCCTGTAGGAAATGCTCCTGTTCTCTCTGGGATGTCCATTCCCCAGACCCTGTGCAGTCTCTCTGTCTGTGGCCCTTCTTTGGTTAGTTCCTGTTGGCTGCACTGATTTAGAAGTCTAGCTGGTGCCTCACACAGTCCATGTTCTCTCCTGACCATTAGCCTCACTTGCTTATGAACCATTCCCTACCTATTTTCTCCAACATGCTGTTGGGGCCTAAGCAAGACAAGCTGGAGGAAGACAGATGTGTGCCAGCCAATATAAGCTAAGCCTACCATGGAGAAGAGAGTGAGGGAACACTCCTTTCACTCAAGTAGAACAAGGAAAAGTGAACAAATAAAAAAAAATCTGTGCTCAAAAATATTACATTGACACTGCTGAATATGGAAGAAAAGGGAAGATCACAAAAGCAGCCAAGGAGAAGAGATGAACCCTGGCTGAGAAGCTTGAGGGCTCGCTTCTCTGCAAGAAGGGCAGTTGGAAGGTTGGTGCAGTGATGCTCTGTGCTGGGAGGTGATCATGATATGACTCGCCTTCCCACGTGTCAGGACTCATCATAGAGCTGCAGCAATCAATACGGGTGTCAGGATGCATGGAAGGATAGTGAGACACACCAGGGTAACATGAGATCTCTTGTGCTGTGACAGAGAAGAGGGGAAGAATGTACTTCTTAACACATGGTGCTGGGACAACGGGCTAACCATATTTTAAAAGTGAAATTGGACTTCTACTCTGTACTTGGCACAAGTCTGGATGGGATAAAGACTTAAATGTGAAAGGCAAAAATGTAAAACATTTATAAGGCGACATAAACTGACTTGACCTTGGAGTAGAGAAGTGTTTCTCAAATGAGGCACAAAAAGTTTAAAGCATCAAGAGCTTTATTAAAATGAGGCATTCCCAAACACAAAGAAAACGATCAAAAGACAAGCTGCAAGGGAGGACAAAGTGTTTGTGATATACGTAGCAGACAAAGGAAAAACACCCAGAATGAGAGAAAGAAATATAAATTGGTAAAAACAAGATGAAAAAGGAGGAAGAAAGAAAGAACAGCAAATGGTCAAAAATCACGGCAAATGATCACAGAAAAGGAAAATCAAATGTCCCACAAACATAAGGTGTTCTTCCTGTTCCTGATGAGGGAAATATAAATTAAAATTATGATATAAAATTGTACACTTATCAGTTTGGTCTTTCATCACTGTTCAAATTTTTGCCAGAGATTCATCAGGCTATGGAGTGATGAAACATTTATCCACTAACAGAGGGCATGTAACACACTTGTGCTTTGGAAAACAGGTAAAGCTCCCCAGTAAAGGCAAACATGTGCAGACTCCGGCATGCAGGGACTCCATCCCAAAGAACATCACTTCTGTCCAGTATGCATGCCACTGTGTAAGGACGGTGATCAGAAAAATACCCCCAAGGTCCATATGTAGCAGAGTGGATACATAAATTGTTCACACAATAGAATATTGCAAAACTATGAAAATAAGTGTACCCTAGCTTTTTACAAGTGCATGGATGACTCTACAAATAGAAGATCAAGTAAAAGAAACTAGTCCAGTCACAGGAGGACAGAAAAAGTATCATGTTCAAAACTGGGTAAAATTAAACACTCTGTTGCTTAGGAACATATAAACTTGGAATAAAACTATAAATGAAATCAAGATAATGATTAACAGAAACGTCAGGATAATGGCTACCTCTGGTGGGAATAAAAGGAATTCAGTGTGAAGGTATGTTCTGGCCTAAATTGCATCCCTCAGATCCAAATCCATGTATTGGAGTCCTCACCTCCAGCACCTTAGATTATGATTGTGTTGGAGAGAGGGGCTTTAGAGAGGTAATTAAGGTAAAATGAGGTCATATGGGTGGTTCCTAATGCAATATGGCTGGTGTCCTTATAAGAAAAGTTTAGGACACAGACATTCAAAAGACCAAATGAAGACACAGCAAGAAGGCAGCGATCTAAGAGCCAAGGACAGGCCTCAGAAGAAACCAAACATGAACTTGGACTTCAGCCTCCAGCACACTGAGAAAATAAATCTCTGTTGTTTGAGCAACCCAATCTGTAGCATTTTTTATGACTGTCCTAGAAAACTAATACAGGGATCTTCTAAGAGTCTGGTAATAGCATACGTTTTCAGAAGGGTGGTTGTAATTATTTTGTTTTTATTTTTTTTTAATCACACTGAAACATTTTATGTACTTGTTTGGATGTCCTTTCCTCAATTTAAGACATAGCATTATAGTTACTCTCCAAACATTTCTGGCCTATTGGTTAGCATTTAATTGATTTATTCAGCAAATGCAGTTCCCTAAATATTCATCAAAAGTCATTATTCCATTAATGTAATCAATATTTTATTTTTAAAGCAAGGAATGCTGTGTTGAACCAATGCTAGTTCATTATCTCCAATGGGTAACAATCAAAAGAAAATGGAATGGATACATGCATTTAAACTACGAAGTCTAATGCAATTAGTGGTGCTGAGTTAAAATAGCTCTCTATTCTATCTCCCCATTGGATTTCTCCTATACTGTCCATATCACCACAAAAGGATTTTTTCATCTCTCTGGAGGAAATACATTCTTTTGAAAAATGTTGACACTGCAATGTTATAACAGCTCTTATAGTTATTTTATGTAGAATTAGTACAAATGTTGATATTTAAACTAGCTTAATTCTTGGGGGAAAGTGGTTCTGCTAGTTAGCTATTAATTATTTAGTTAGCTGAGGATTAAACCCCAAGTCTTGCTCATGCTTACTAAGCTCATGCTCTACCACTGAGCTATATCCCCAGCATTTTATTTTTATTTACAAATCCAGTTGTCATGATTTCTCTCTAAGAAGGTGATACGTGTGTCAATATTTTAGGCAAACATAATTTGTAGCTAAGGTAACTAAGTAAATTTATGTGTATATATTTATAAAACAACTAAGTATACACACTCAAAGATACATACATACGGTGTTTGGACACATCTTGACAGAATATAGAAACTTTTGTTTTATTATTTTATTTTAAACAATTAATAATCTTGTTCTTCTAAGATATAATTAATGAATACATAATATAAACCCTGGAGAAAATATTGTGTAAGTATTTGTAATTAAATCCAAGTGTCAGAACGTATAAGCAAATATAAACAAAAGTCCCTGGGAAAGACACAGAAACAAAACACTTTTGCATACTGAAAGAATTGATATGCAGGTCAAGTTGGTGCACACCTGTAATCCTAGAACTCTGAGAGGCTGAGATAGGAAAATACAAGTTTGAACCCAGCCTGGGTAACTTAGTGAGACCCTGTTTCACAAATAAAAATTGAGAAGAGGAATGGGAAAATAGCTCAATGTAGAGGCCCTGGATTCAATGCAAAAAAGTGAAAGGTGGTATAAGTTTATTGTTATATAGGATTGAACAGAAATATTCTTAAAGTTCAGCAAACACTCAGAAACCCAATCAATCATAAACACTGGTGTCAAAATATATAAATTAAGAAGTGTGTTTGTGGGCTGGTGAGATGGCTCAGCGGCATAAGCGCCTGCCTGGCAAGTGCAAGGGCCCGAGTTTGACTCCCGGAACCCACATATGAAAAAAAGGGCCAGTGATATTGCTCAGTGGCACGGGCGCCTGCTGGCGTGCGAGGTCCTGAGGTCAACCCCCGGTACCCACAAAAAAAAAAAAAAAAAGAAGTGTGTTGTGTAGTCTTTTGCTATTATGAATCCATAAAAAACAAAACCTGTTTAAAACCAGAAAATGTGTAAACATTTTGTATGTTTAGAAATTCACCAGTTTGACTCTTAATCTTAAGTAATTTTCTAAAATAATACAATTTTCCAGTTAAAAGGATATTATTTTAAATAGTTATAACACAGAGGAGTTATATACAAGATAATAGCTGTATAGATGATAATAGTTATATAGGAGACCTCCCTCAAGGCACATTTACAAAACCCTTAGATACCAACTATTATCCCCTGGAGGCTCCCAGTTTAAAAATATCTATTACTCAGGCAACAATTGGATGCTGCCAGTTTTAAGTCATTTTTGCTCATGCAGAGCTGAGCAGTAGAACTTGCCTGCGTGTCCCCTATTTGTGCTGTCACCAGCTGCAGGTAGCTGTTGAGCCTTGAAATAGGTCCGGTGCAACTGATTTTTCAATTTTATTTTAATTAACTTAAATTTAATTAGCCACAGGTGGCTAATGGCTACGAGATTAGTCACAGAAAGATTACAAAACAGTACCAAAGCATTACCCGAAAAATAAGGCAAAAAGTCTTCGAGCCTTTATGATTCTACCCTAGTAATATGCATCGATTAATGTATGTTTTCTCATTTTCCTAGAACTCTTGTGACCTTTCAGTTGTTACGGCCTCTTTAAAATTTTTTTTGTTTTATTTTAACATTATTTTAATGTTGGATATTTGGAATCTATAATTCATTTTCTCTTAAAATGTGGTAACACATGGTTAGTTATTTTGTGATATAGCTGAAATAGTGTATTTTAAAAACGTTTCGAACTGTACCTTCAAATATAGAATGTTAGAAAACTATGCAGAAACTTCTTAGTCTCGTAGCTCTTGTATAACCACAAAACTGTTAAGTTAGAGCTAACTTCATTTGTATTGGTTTTGTCTGCCCGTTCTGTGAAATGACCCATCTCCCCCTCCATTTTTCTTAAGCTACTAAGAAACCTTCATTTATACACAGGGCTGCGATGGCATCTGGCCCTTTCTCAGACTGGCTGAGTCATTTATGATTGAACCATTCCTGTTCTTTCCACACCAGCCTGGGCAGTGCCCCTGAACTGAGAAGCTGTGGCTCCATGCCCAGATGTGCTGTGCTCACGGTCTTCAAGCATCACCAGCAGGAAAAACAGCATTAATTATTTGAAATTTACTTTAAGATTTTAAATTCTCTTTATGGGAAATGCCCCACTGGATATGTGATAGCCCTATTTGAAGAGAAGGATAAGGGAGAAGATTTGATCCTGAATCCCCAGAATCATTGAGGACATACAGAAAGAGGAGCAGCAAGAGAGGGCCTTTAGAGAGTAAATTTGGGGTGGCAAATCCATTTTGTCCTTTCTGAGGATTCCAAGTCAATGACTGGGTTCCACGGGAAGTAAGGATATCCCACAACCCTGCCTTAGGTGAGAGAGAGCCTGGGCTGGGGGTTTAAGGGCTTCATCACATGGGGACATTCTTAGGGAAGGGCATGAAACTCAGGGTTTCTGGGGCAAAACAAAAACAGGTGCCTTTTCCCACTCAAAAATGGACACACATAGATTAGTTTTCCTGGGATTCAGAAGAAAGAAGAGGAGAGGAGGGCATACGACAACCAAGAGGGAAAAGAGGCTGGTAGAGCTATTTGCCCTGTTCACTGATTGATTCCTTCACTCACCCAATATTAATTGAACTTCTGTTATTTGTTGGGCAACCTCATGGATATAATGAACAAGCACAAATCCACATACTATGTTATTACAAGTAGGACAGATGTGCTTTCTTGGAAGGAAAGGGCAGGAGGCTGAACAAAGAATAACAGGGGCAGAGTACAAAATTAGGTTGGGGGGATAAAATGAGGCTGCTTTTAATAGGTGGTTTTCAAGCTGATCCCAGCATATGCAGAGACTCAGAAATATAAGATAGCTCAGTGTGTCTGAGGAGCTGGCAAGGCCAGGTTGGCCAGCGCCAGGTGAGTGAGTGGGGCAGCAGTGTAGGTGGGTGTGGAGGCTGATGAGGGTCAGGCCACAGGCATGGGACGCTGTAGGCCACATTAGAGAGCTGGTGTCTGATCAGTGCGGTGGGAAGCCAGCGTGTGCTAATTTTCAGCAAGAGTGGATCAATCGAGTGTTTTTAAAGTTAACCTTCTACTGTCATTGGAGAATGAATGAGAAGAAAGCAAAGGTAGATAGGAACCTGGATAAGAGGGGTTGTGCAGTAACTCAGGTGAGAGATTGTGGTTTGAGATGCAGGAGGGTAGAGGGATGTGAGGCCTAGACTATGGTAGAGGTGACTGATCAGAACCCTTTCATGGGTTAGATGGAGTTGGCAAGGGGAGAGGAAGGCTTCAAGGATGACTTCAGATACCTGGCATAAACCACCAGGGAAATGAAGGTGACTTTTATAGAGACAAAGAAGATCAAGAAAAGAGCTGATGGGTAAGGGGTGAGAGAGGGGTGTTGGAGTGGAGCTGGTCCCAAGGGTGCAGTTCATGGTCGAAGGAAAAGATCACAAAGGCCATGTCAGTACCAGTATCACATTTCCCAGTTCCTGTCATGGTCTTCTGTACTTGTGATATCAGGATGTTCCAAGAAGAAAATATGTTCTTCTTTCACTCTGTTGACTATCCTTATGGAACATATCCAGATATTGGCAAGCCAATGTCAAATGTTTTCAACTACCTCTCCTTGTTTATCTTTCAGGATCATCCAGAAGTATTGAATGTTCGAATACAACTGGAAAGCAGAGAACTGATCATAAATCTGGAAAGAAATGAGTAAGTCAAATTAGTTCTTGGTTTTGGCACATTAGGACAAAGTTAAGACAATGTAGATGGAAAAGTGCTATGTAACGCAAGTTGGCATTTACAGAAACAAAACTAAGTACATGGATTTGTAATCCATACTCAGATGTAAGGCTGGAATTAACATCAAAAAGTTATCCAATGGAGAAATAAAGCATTTTATCATTCTAAAGGCAAACTTGATAACTCTGCAGGGCTTTTCATGGTTCCATTTCTTTTCATTTCACAGCTTGATTTTGCAAGGATAGAATTTAAGCATCCATTCCAATAACTGTTCCATAATTAGTTAACACTTAATGACTCCTGAATTATATAAGTGAAGTTTCAAGTAGGTACAAACTCTTTTCTCCCTGGAAAATTCGAAGAGTTCATTTTAATCTTTCAATGCCAGGCTCCAGCAGAAAAGCTTTATTTTTATCTTTCTGTTTAATATTTGGCCCTTTTCTGTAAATAATACTAATTTCCATGAAATGGTGTATATTTTTCTGGACCACTTGGTTATTATTATGTATTTTGTATGGCTTCCTAGTAGAACCTGTGTCTGTACTGAGTCACAAGTGAAAACCATCCTGTTCGTACCATTCCTTACCCTCCTGCTTTCCCCTTAAATTTCTCAGCTTATTCTACTTGAATAAGCTCTTCTAAATAAATAATCTGTATTTAAAGGAATAAATCAATTCCCTGAGACTTGCTTGATTAAAAATAGCGGTTTCTTGCAGAAGTACTGGTCCCTGTTTCTCACTCCTCAGTCAAGCGCTGCTTTGTGCTGAAGTTAACAGTGTGAATAGAGAAGCTTTCCTAGGAAGCGTCTTGCCAGGGATATGGAATTACAAAACCTGGAGTCAGGGTCTCTATGGAAACAAGTCCGATCATTTATTGGTATCAGTGCTTTGATTTGAGGGTGCTATGCAAGTCAGACAAAATAGGCCATGGGTGGCCAGTCCTAACATTTGGTGTCTAATGCCACAGTGTATTTTAAATCAATACAGGTGAAATCAAGCGAGCGACCCCTTAGGATTTGCGGCTCACCTCTTTGTACTTCATCTTATGTGCACATCTCTCACCGTTAAATGGGTCACATGAGTGGTAAATAGTAAATGAGTAATGTGTCTTAGCTTTCCTTATGACCCGATGAACTTAAAATAGAGCTTTAGGCACACGTACTGTATTGAATAATCAAGGATCTAAACAGAAAACTGCATATTGCTTTTGATGTGTCTTTCTTAGGAAAGCAAATATTTTTGTAGTCTTTTTCTTGTTTTTCCATATAAGAATATCATGAGACATTTAAGTTCTTTACGTTCTGGTTGCACGGTTTTGAAAATATCTCCCTGGAGGAAGCCAGGTAGTCTCTGAAAGAGCCAGAAAAAGGCTTCCAGAGGCAACACATGCCCTAGACAGGGTGCTAGAACTGGCAGCTGGTTGTAGACGTCTGCGCCACAGTTGTAGTATTATTAGGTTGTTGGCAGGACATAGCGCCCACCACGGGGGAGGCTGACCCTAAACTTCACGGATGGTGCTCATGACTGCAGGTAGAGGAGCAGAAAAAGACTTAATAAAATGCTTAAAGTATTTGTTTTTACTGTAAAAAGAATATGTGCCCCAGCAAACAATTGAACATTGCGGGGGGGGGCAGGAGGAACAACACCAAAACTATGTAATCCTACTACTAAACGTAACCCTGGTTAATATTATGGTGAACATTAGTATTTTCTTACTAGTAAGAGCCTTGCTTTTTTGTCTTTATAGTTAGTATCATAGTCTTTGCGAGATGGTATATATCTTTTTTCATATATCCTTATATACTTCTTCATTTAGCTTTATAATGAACATGCTTTTCCATTTAGAAGTGATTTCTTAGTATCATAGTCTTTGCGAGATGGTATATATCTTTTTTCATATATCCTTATATACTTCTTCATTTAGCTTTATAATGAACATGCTTTTCCATTTAGAAGTGATTTCTTACAGCCCATCTGGTTCTCTGAGTTTGTAAAGTGGCTTAATAGCCTTGTTCGTAGTTCCCTCTGAAAATGATTTACATTACTGCAGATAGTATAATACATGTTGACACCTGGACCATGGCTAATTTGTATGAAATATCATTTTAAAAGGCATCTTTATACTCTTTCAATCCTTTTATAAGATAATCTCAAAGTTAGAAAAGGTGAAAACATGAAACTATCTCTTCTGAATTTATTTCTCTCTTCCCAACTTCCCTTTCAGCCTACATTTCAAAAATATAAGAAGAGTATTTAAAGTGTTCATATGATACTCTCTAGCTTCTTAAATTTACATTACTCATACCAAAGTTAAAGTTTCCTCTGTGTTAACAGTAACATTTTCATAGTTAGACTATACGAGCATTACTATTTTAATAATGCATTTCCCCAAATGCTTCAGTTTTGAACATTCTTTTCCTAAATAAATTATGTGTCTATTGTAAATGGACTCTACATTTGAGGCAATGAATACTAAAATAATCTGCAATTTTGTGAGTAAAGTGAAATGCTTTTATGCTTCTAGCTTTTAATGCTGTTAGACACAAAATGTAATAAATCATCCAGTTTAGAATTTTTTAAATTTATATAATCTGTGGCCCAATAGATCCAATTCAGAAAGTTTATTCAAATTAAGCTTAAAGATTACCCAAAGATAAAAATATAATAGACAGTCATTTAAATATTTAACAAGCAGTACAGTAAAGAAGCAATTCAATCAGAACGAACAGCTGGCCGGTGAGAACATAGGCTGGTTGGTACCCACTTCAGTGCCTATAGACTGGGAGTCAGTGTTCAAAGAGGTTTGTTGCAGAATATTTTAATTAAGACTACATTGATAGGAGATTGACTTAATAAATTATGGCTTGGCTATAAAACAATGCTATGCAGTAATTAAAAATTATAAAGGTATTTGTTACTAAAAAATCTACGATGTAATCAATGTAAACAGAATGTTAGAAAATATTTCCCATATTGCCCAGTTTTTATTTTAAAATCATAAGCATGACACATATCTGGATAGTAAGCTTATGGAAAACTTTTTAATTTTCGTAATGTTTTACAAGAAGAAAATACGACTTTTAAATTAGGAAAAAATTTTTATTTTGAAAGAAAAATGTTGTAAAAACTTGAAAATGGTTGAAGAGAGGAAAGTAGAACTATTTACTATTCATAAAAGAAAAACAGGCCTTTGAAAAGCCTCCAGCAACTTTTAAAGGACAAGAAAGTTCTACCTATTGAATATTGAGCCTTAGAATTTTCAGAATTCTGTTCTAAGTGAAAGTTTGCTTAAAAATTAAAACCTAAATAAAAGCGGTCCCAGCCTCTTAAAGCATAAGAGCTATAATCTGAAGCTAATATTGAAAGAGAGTCACCTAATTATCCCTCCTCAGAAACTCTTCTATGGTAAACCAATTCTTCATCAAGCAGGGCTGCATTTTTATTAAAGAGTTGTTGGAGAGAATCTATTTTATTTGCCTTCTAGCATCCCTAATTTGTGCAAAGATCTGCTGTTCACTTAAAATCTGTGTTTGTATAGCTATAATTGAATGTTTAAAGAAACGCAAAGCTTCCCCTGAGCAGTATTTTTCACAGCGTAGCTGTCTGCCTATGGGACTGCAGGGACCAGGTTTATAACTTCCGTGACTCTGCGGGATCCCCGCAGACTCTCCAGCCATTCCTTAGACAGGTGCGTGGTGAAACTGCATCTTTGATCAGAATGCTTTATGGGGCAGACTGACCAGCTTAGACATCCGTTTTTCCAGTTTAGGGTAATTAAAAGTGAGGGCAGTAGATCACACTCCCTACATCTCTCAACCCCAGTGTGCATTCTGTTTGCAAGTCTCATTCCTGTCTCTGACTGAAGGCAGTTGCCACGGGAAGTCTACGGTCTACTGAATTTATATCTGGGGTGTGTCCGGGTTAGAAAAACTTGGACATCGATTTTTATTCTGTCTGGAACAATTCCAGACATCATTTGAGGGGCAAATTTAATTCATATTCCCTTACTCTAGAACAATAGCAGAAGGGCCACTTAAAAAATTGTCAAACACTGGGCATACATATTGGGAAGGTGTTCAGTTTAGGTAATCTCTCAGGCTGCCATATACGGAACAACGCAGTGTGGCCAGGGTGGAGATGGCATTAGATAGATTGGAAGGTGGCTAAATGCCTGTCCAGAGCACACTACCTATTGTTTACACTGACCCAGACTGTGCTGCACAGCTGGACTGCGACTGCTCCCAGTGGCCTCGGGACTGTGTGCATGGCCTCATCCTGGCCCGTGATTTTATCAGCCATCTCTGTGAGGACATAAAAAGGTGCCCTAATCACACTTTCTGGCAACACAAAGCTGGGGGATAACTGTGCCCGCAAGGAGGTCTGGATTATGAAGATTTCAGCAGTTTGGATCAATGGGCCAAAACTAACAAGATGAGATTTAATGGGGATAAATGTAAAGTCCTGTGCTTAGGTTAACAAAGAAGTAAATGTTGCAAGTTCGGAGGAAAATTTGCCAGTAATTTTCACGAGTGAAATGTGCAACAGGAGCTCTGGAGGCAGCGTGGCTATTGAGAAAGGTGACAACCACCAGAGTCTGTGTGGCATGGCGGGTCCCAGACTGGTATTCCTGCCATGTGGTGACCCTGGCTAGACCCTGTGCAATTTCAAACATGACATCTCAGAGCTGCCAGCTACTTTGTTCTTATTTCCACCATTGAACATTCCTTTTTTCTCCTACTAAAAAGGGATGTCCTTAAGATCAAAGGCAGGACCTTAACATCCCACCACCACTACCACATTTCACCCAGCTTGCCTCGTCATAGGCACTCAATAAGCACTTGCCACATGAGTGAATGATTGGAGCTGGATAACCTGGAGAAGCCAGATGTGAGTCACCAAGAGGTTGACACTGTGTCCTAGAGGGTGTGGGCCACAATTCCAGGAGAAAAGCTTTAAAACTCAGCTGTGCCTCCAATAGCAGGCTGCTTAATCTCTCTATTTCCTGGTCTGCAATACGGAATTAAAAAAGGCCTGTGGATAGTCAGTGCTGAAAGATTATAGCTCGTGTCATTTTTGACAGTCAGATGTGAATGACTTAACAGTTTTCTATGGACTGGCAATATTCATTATTTTACCTGATTATGTCTTCACTTTACTCTGTTTTATTTTAGACTTTCTAAATTAATGAAAACTTGCCTTACTCTTTACCTGTAAGTCTTGGTGATAGCCAAACATCTCAGTTCTGAAAAGACCTGGACAGGAGCAGTCTGTCTTTTGGGTTCCTGTTGCTGTGAGGGTTGTAACATTGCAATGCTGACATTCTCAAGAATTGCAATTTTAAAATATTTGTTTCCTTGAGCATGGAGTGCTATTTCTTTTCACCTCTACTCTTGCAGAAGAAACCTAACCTTCTTGTAGAACAAGGAGCTCTAATCTGCTTGGTGGTTCTGAATAGTGATTAAATGTATAACGACAAAACTATCTCCGGGAAACTTGACTATTTTGTTTCCAGGGTTCATCTCTCAGCTTCCCTTTTCCTGCTCACAAATCTTTATCAGAATCTTTACTAATGTGTTAAAGAGATCATTTATTCCTTAACTCACTTCCCTAGTTTTTTCTCCAAATATTTACCTAATACCAGATAGTGCGATTGGCACTATGATAGAATAGTCAAGGAGCTCAATGCTCAGCAGATCATTACAGAAATAATAACTGAATGGCAGTAGTGGTCAGTTGCAAGGAAGGAAAGTATGGGGCTTTACCCTCATCTAGAGGAGGAGGTGTGTAATGTAGCATTGATGCTGTGCGTGAATGGGATGAACCAGGTAGAGGGCAGAGAGTAGAAGATTTGAGAGAGAAATAAGAGCTTATGTAAAGGTCCGCAGGGTGAAGGAAGGAGCTTTCCAGAAACTAAGAAGGACATTGTGTGAGTGAGAAAGGAGGAGACAGAGAGGGGCACAGGAGGGCAGCCTGTGCAGGGTCCTCTGCACCACGATGAGTATCTTACATTTTTTTTTATAAGGACAGTGGTGCATCATGGAAGAGAAGGCTTGTAAGCATGGCAATAACATGGGCAGTTTCCATTTTTAAAGACCATTATAGATGGTGAAGAGTGGTGTGGTTATTGTTCTCATCCAGGGAAGAGCAGGTGTGATGGCTTGAACCAAGAGAATGTGGAAAGGAGATATCGGATAGTTGAAAAATGTCCAGAAGGCAGAATGGGCAGAGCTTGATGAACAATTGAATGTGTGGTGTAATGGAAAGGAGGATGTCAAGGATAATTTTCATGCATGAAATGCTGAGAGTACAGTGATGTTTGGTCAGAGTAAAGATCCTTAAAAAGGACCAATATCCTCTGAGCAAAGGCAATTGTAATTGCACCTTTTGCACTTTTGTTGCACAGTTCTCACATTTCCGTCTGTCTATTTCTGGGGTTTCTATTCTATTCCAATGATGTATGTGTCAGTCCCTCTGCCAGTATTATAGTCTTGGTAACGGAAGCTATATAATAAATCTCAAAGTCAAGTAAGCTGGTTTCTCCACTTTACATTTTTTCCTACAAAATTGTTGTTGTTATTCCAATTCTTTTCATTTCCATAGAAATTTTAGAAGCATTTTGTGTTTACAAAAACTCTTGCTGAGATTTTGATAGGAAATGTATTAAACCTTTATATCAATTTAGGGGGATTGACATCTTTATGTTGACTTTTTCAATCCGTACTACAGAATATCTGTCCATTTATCTGGATCTTTGATTTCTTCCCTCAGTGTTGTGTAGTTTTCAACACAAAAGTCCCATACATAATTTGTTGGATTTACACCTAGATTTTATTTTTGGAGCAATTTTAGATGGTATTAAATTGAAATTTTTGTGTCCATGTGTTCATTGTCAGTATATAGAAATATAGTTAGTTTGTATGTTTGTCTTGTATCTTGCAGCCTTATTGAACTCACACATTACTTATAGGAAATATTTGTGAGTCCATGAGATATTCTTTGTAGACCAGCAATGGTGAATCTTTTAGAGCTTTCAATGATACAAACAGCCTGCTGTGGTATACAAGCCATAGGTTTGCCACCACTGATATAGAGTCATTTACAAATAGGAGCAATTTCCTTCCCTTCTCCCACTCCCTCTCCTGCTTCTACTCCCTCTCCCTTTCCCTGTCCCTTGTGGTGGAATTGGCTATGCAAATCTTGCAGCAGGTTGCATATGGGGGCTTAAGAGAAACCACTCTGGAGGTAAACACGAAGGGCTGCCACGTGGAACTCGGTGTGGCATTTCTTTGGATTCGTGGATACTTGCAGCTGACTCAAATATGGCAGTGGTTGGTAGCTGTGAGCTGGAGAACCTGGGCCTGGAGCAGGTGCAAAGTGAGGAGACATTAGCTATGGTCTCAGAGTATCTGAATAAATGTCACAGTGCCCATGCTCCATTTTCATTTCTAAGCCAGAGCCTAATGGGGTAAGCCTCTGCCCTGCAGACTCCCTCCCAACATCTCTTCCATAACTTTCCTATAGTCTGTTTCTAAGCAGTAGGTGGCTCTCTCTACCAGGAGCTCATCAATGGACTCCTGCCCTCCTTAAAGTTTCTGGACCTCCACCATCAGGACCATCGGGGGAACTTGTTTAAAAGCAAGATGCTTGGCCCCACCTCTCTTTGTTGACCCAGAGTCCCCAGCACTAGGGCCTGTGGATCTATACTTTTTAACACACTTTCCAAGGAAGAATATTCACATTTTACGTGGACAGCCACTAGCCACATGGGACTATTTAAATTAAAATTAACTTAAAATTTAAAACTTCAGTTCCTTGGTCATTCATGCCATAATCAAAGTGTTCAGTGGCTATGCAGGGAGAGTTCCATCATCACAGAAAGTTCTGTTGGACAGAGCTGGGACCGAGAGGGAAACATCAGCCTGTCAGATCCCTCTGGTTTGGTATCCTGTCTTAGCTGATACGTGGCCTGTGAGAAGGTTCCTTCCTACAGGGAGGAATTCTAGAGGCATAGGGAGCCCCGTGCTGTGCCTCAGAGAATCAGGAGGCCTCAGGGAGTCACTGGTGTACTTTAATGAGTGGGTAAACGTACAGGAGAAAGTTCTCCAAGAATGACGTTAGACCACGGAGTTGGGAGTTGACGGAAGCCACGTGGGTTTCAGCAATCTTCTAACCAGACCAAACTCCTTCGGGTTGAAGTTAAAAATCTCTCAGCCTTAACCCTTAAGATCTTTTTAATTGGGCTAAATTTTATTTCCTGAATATGAGCTAAATTCCCTTGAGCTTCTACCTTCAACTGTTTTGAAGTTGTGCAGACTTTGGAAAAATCAGGACACCATTTTTAGAATTTTTGGTTCCTAACCTGATTTAACTAGAAAATACCTAAAATGGTTAAAATAAACTTTTTAAAACAGTGTGCCTTCTATTCCAATTTGAGTTTGGTGTCCTTGAGTGGACACCTTAAAGTCAGAAGATTCTG
Source organism: Erethizon dorsatum (assembly GCA_028451465.1). Taxonomy (NCBI): domain Eukaryota; kingdom Metazoa; phylum Chordata; class Mammalia; order Rodentia; family Erethizontidae; genus Erethizon; species Erethizon dorsatum. The sequence continues at coordinate 109,564,460 of CM051822.1, read as the reverse complement.
AAAAGGCCATTTGATATGAATATGGATTTCTGCATTTCTTCATGTCACTTGCAATCTCTCTCACTTCTTGGACCTGGGGTTTATGATTTCCTACGTCCAAGATGGACATAATCGTCGTGCTTGCTCTTTCCAAGTAGTCTTTGGCCACTGTGGATGAGTTGATGCCATCTTTCTGGTTGGCTTTGCACTATCCACTTCCCCGAGGTGTGGCCAGTGATGGTTATATACAGGTGCTGTATGGACTCATGTATTTATGACAAGTCTTTTTACTTTTTCTAATTGTCTTGTCCTCAACAGAAGGGTCATGGCCTTTTGTTTGTGTGATACACTAAGGGTCTTCATTGACCACTGAAGACAGCAAAACCAATTCTCTGAGGAGCTTGAAACTCTAACATGATTTCACTAAGTTTATAGAAACAGATTCTGCTAGATTCTTGTAATATAATGCCACAGGAAACCAAAACTCTAGGTTATTTTTTCCAGAAATGTTTACCTCAAATTCATTACACTGAATAGAATTGGAACTTTGTCCGTGATTAGCCATGCTTCATAATGTGCTTGGAAAACCAACTTAGCAATTATAGCTGTTATCTTGGTTCCTTCTCATTTGTTTCTTATTTATACTAAGTGTTTATGCATAATTAGTGATGATAAAGGGCTATCAAATAATGTTATTTACTAATAGCTCACTTGTTATGCATGAATAATATACAGTATCTTTTTTTTTAATGTGGGTACCGGGAGTCGAACTCAGGACCTCGCGCATGCCAGGCAGGTGCTTATGCTGCTGAGCTATCTCACTGACCCCAGTATCTTTTTATTTATTATTATAAATAGCTTTCACTATAAAGCTAGACTCTATCAGGGCCTTAAACAGATATTTGTACACCAATTTTCGTAGCAGCATTATACATAATGGCTTCACACTTGTTAAAATATTATTCAGGTTTAAAAAGAAATGAAGCTTTGACACATGCTACAACATGGATGAACCTTGACAACATTATGCTAGGTGAAATTAGCCAGGCACAAATGAACAAATTCCATGTTATTCCATTTATATGAGGTACCTACGGGAGGCAAGTTTGTAGAGATGAAAAGTAGAATGGGGCCTTCTGGGGCAGGGGGAAAGGGAAGAGGGTTCTTATTTAATAGAAACTCAGGATGAAAAAGTTCTGGAGATGGGATGATGGTGATAGTTGCACAAAATTGTGGATGTGCTTCATGCCACTGAATTGCAGACTCGAAATTACTACAGTTAAAGATTTTATTTTGTATGTCTTTTATCAGAATATTTTTTAAAAGCTGAATTCCTGGTATGATTTTTATTGTCAGACAAAAGGCGTCCTCCCTTTCCTCCTGCTTGAATACATATAGTATATGAGTAGATGGCAATTTATTCTGAAGCTTTTTTTTTTTTTTTAATCTCTCGGAAAATCATTCAACCATTCTGCCCTGTTGGGTGACTGCTGTAGCCAGTGAATAAGGGTATAGCTGTGATGTAAGCCACAAAAGCTGATCTGACTTTCTTGACATTCCAGCTTTTTTGTAGGGCTTGGTACCATGCTGTCACTGTCCTCCCTTAGTGATCCACCTAGCCCTGGCCTCTTCTCCCATAGGGATGGAAATCTTCTCTTCAGGTCTCATCTGAGCAGCTCCTGACTCTAGCTCCCTATGACTCCCACTATTCTTGACTCTGGCCTGTGTGTCTGTCTTCTCTCCAGTCTGTCTCCTCCTCATTTCTTGTTGTGGCCAACTAGGTCAACCCTGAGGCCTGCTTCACACCAGCTTCCAGTTGCTGTTCTTCTTGTCTGAGGGCTGGGAACCTCCATTCTCCACTCCAGATGGGCATCAACAGTGGGAAAGTTATAGGTTATCTGTGTACTGTGGGTCAGGGTGGGCCAGTGACTGACTGCTTGGCTGGCCTGGGGACCAATTAGGTGAAGTTAGTGCAAAAATTAACTCCCACAGATCCATTGTCATTATGCAAGAGAGAACAATCAGATTCTCTACCCCATGCATCCCATGATCTCATCCAAAAATTCTTGTGTACGTGTCACTAAGAAAGAATAGTTTGCATCACACCTAAAAATTACTAATAATTCCTTAATATCAAATGTGCAGCCAGAATGAACATACACATTTTCCAGATATTCATCATTCGTTTCCCTCCCTCCCCCTCTCCCTCCCTCCCTCCTCTTTCTCTCTTGTGCGCATGTGCTTGAATCGAGATATAACCAAGTTCCCCACATTGTATTTATTTGCCACAATGATTAAGCCTCTTTTAATATATATTCCCTCTCCCTCTTTTTAATTCTTGCACTTGAAGTCTTACAGTCCTTGCAAATGAAACAAGTTTGTAGTGCTTGCAAATGAGGCCCATTTATTTGCCCAGTAGAATTTTCCACACTCTGGGCTTGCTGATTTCATCCACTGGCCATGTTTCCTGTTAGCTGGGAGTCAGATCTACAAACCTGTGCAGATTCAGATTCAGAGTTTTGGCGGGACTACATTACAGAGTAATGCCTTATCCATCTCTTGCATCGAATCCGTTCTGTGACCACTGATTATCTTACTGGTGATGTTGGGTTGATTGCTGGGTATGGATATCACCCTGATAGTGCCATTTAAAGTTCACCTGAGGCTTTAACTACCAGGTACAGAAGCCATTAGTGATCAATCCTAGATCTGTTATTTCTTAAAGTTTTAGAAAGTGGCATTGTCCTAATTCCATTATTTCTTCTTCATTTATTAGCTGGAATGCTTCCATAGAAAGCTTTTCCCTGTCAGAGGCATTGGTTACCCTGAAGCATGCGATAATAGGTGAGATAATTCTTTAGGGACCACGTCTGATCATCGCTCTGCCTTTGCCAAGGGTGGCTACTACGTTTCACAAGTGCAGCCCCTCGCACTTGGTGGTTCCCTTAGGGCCCTGTCAAGCGCCCACCTTTGTAACATGTTCTGTGGGAACATGGATGTATATTACCACCCTTCCTGAGTAGTTGAACGAGCACTGGATATAAGTCTGAAACTGCTCTACAGAGATCTAATTTCCTTGTCCTTTTAAAGAGCAAAGTCTCTCTGCATCCTTCAGCAGGTGAGGAGAGTTAATGCAGGAAGGGGGTCCAGCATTGCTGCCAGGAAAACCAGGGACTTGAAGCGGAGTCTGGTCGTAGCTTATCTCTTGGAGGATTGTCTCCACGTACATCACAGTTACCAGTTAAAGAAACTATTTCATTAACATGGAAAGAAATGGCAGGCAGTTCCTCAAAATTCAATAGCCTAAGAACTTGGAATGGGAACCATACTTATTTAAGTACTTTGAAAAAATAGAAAATGAGGGCATTTACCTAACATTGCTGTGAAATGTTCACGTCTACCAGTATGTTGGTAGATTTCATTGTGGAATGAGGTGCGTTTAGTCTAAATAGAGAACAAGAGTCTATTATTTTTATGATTTTCTTCCTTATCAAAACCATGTGGGCAGATAGAAGATGATACAGGACCAACCCATACAGCAGGATGGTTATTTTGGAAGAGATTTATTTACATAGAGTTATTCGCACAGCATTTTTAAGGCCACCTCTTCAGTTCCAACCTACCTAGAGGATTTTGCTGGCCAATTCCAGGATTGTCTTTGAAAATCTGACTGCCTCCAATGGAGATTCCTTTTGTCCCTTTGGCAGCCAAGCAGCACCAGGATAACCAAGAATGTCATAGAAGTACCCTTGGGAACTATAGGTTATGATTTCTAAGTGCAGTTTAGACAAAATTAAAAAGCTTTAATTTATGTTTTCAGTAAAATCCTCATGGTATTGTACATTCACATAAATAAATAGAATGTTAGGAAGTTGGTAGAATAAAAAATATAAAATGCCATTAAAATTTACTATACGTACTAACTCCATAATTTAGTAACTAGTTTAAAAATTAATTTAAAATTTAGATCAAATTTATTATCTTAATAAAGTGATGACTGTAACTTGATTATATACTTACGAACACCTCTTCATTTAAAAGCCTTGTGTTTTTACATTGGACCATAAATTACCTGTGTAGATGTCCCACAAATCTCTTTATAATTAGAAAAGTAGTTATCCAAGATGGCTACTTTTCCCAAAGTAATTTTGCCTGTAAGAATCTAAATATAATCATTGACATAGAGGGTGATATATTATTAAATCAATTAATTATCATATTATAGAAAAGATTCAAGATTGCTAAAAGACACATAAATTAGTTATCATCTTCCAGATATATAGACTATCTCCCACCAGCAACCTAATTTCCTGCATTTCACTCTGTTTTCAGAGCACGAATTCTAGTCCCTGTTGATAAAAATTCTGAAGATGATCATTTGAAGAAATACCCTGTATGCCTGTCATAGTTTTGTTGTTTGTTTTTAAGAGCAAAGGAAATTTAGTGTAGGACGGAGAGAAGCATTGAGCCAAGGGGAAGGACAAATGAATTCTCTGGTTTTTGGTAAGCTTTGTGACTTTAAGCAAATTTCTTAACTTTTCACATCCTGGGTTCTCTCTTTAGTAATCTGAGTTAAGCCTTATTGGCTTGAGAACTGGCCCAGATAGATTTTGGGGGACACATGGCCACTCTGAGACCTATGCCTGAGGAATTTTCTGCTTTGGAATCTGAACCTGCTCACCCAGAGGAATGCTTGAACTGATTGTGCTGGCAAAAATTGTACTTATGACCTAGATGAGGAATCATTTAGAGCATATTGTACTTAAGCGTTGAGAGCAATTAAACAGCTCCTCTAAGAGCCAAGGTTTCTTATTTAGTTCTATGCTGGTGAACCAGGAAACCCTGTCTGCTGGGCTCTGTTCCTTGGAGAACTAAGCATCCTGGGAAGCATCTCTGGGCCCAGAGCAGTCTGTTTTCTCGGGACATTTAAACATGAAATTATGCAGCTGAGGGAAGTATGTGCTCCAGGGAGACTCCTGGCCAAATGGTGATGAAAGTGTGGACTCCCCAGTCTGTGGTATGCAGGTGGGATAGGAGGTGCCCAAGGGAAAAAGAGGTTCCTTGGCTGAAGGGATAGGTTGTATTTGATAGAAGATGGAGTGTCTTCATGACACCCTGATGTAAGACAACCTTGACCTCCTTAGAGGGTTTCAAAATAATTGAAAAAAACAATTATGACACCAGAAGACAGGCAGTAGGGTCCCAAGAGTGCAAGTTACGTTCTGTTTCTTAAAGTGGGTAATGAGGGTGCGGGTTCATTTCTGTGTTCATTTTTCACATTCCTTTATATGTACACAGTAGGTCACAAAAATAAAGCGTGGATTTTTTTTTGTTTTGCTTTGTTCTGTTTTGATGGCAAAGCCTAACAGAATTTTTTTGTTCACAAAGAGCAATTGTTCTCTTCCCTTTGACCATACTTGTTTTCTTCTCCCCTCTGACCTTGGAGAGGAATCCAGATGGATATACAGAGGACACTGTCCTTGGAATGACTTTAAGGAGAGCGACCACCTTTTGTTGCCAGAGATGAGACTTGGTTCAATATTTTCATGAAATGTCATCTTTTTTTCCTATGATAATTGGCTAGAAATCTTATAAGTGGAAATAGTGAAAACAAACACAAATATTGTATAGAAAGTGGGATTTCTCAGAATGTATTTGAAATTAAATTTTAATACATGAACATACATACACTCATATATTCTATATATTTACGTATTATACAATGTTATATAAATATGCATTATTGTGCTTAAAAGCCAACAGTTCATGTTGTTAGGAGGAGCCAGTAACCAATGTGTTATGCTTCGGGAAATCTCTTAGTAATGCTACACATTTAATGACTTTTCAGAAAATTCTATAGTGATGCAAACTCGACTTATGCTCTAAGAAATTCTATAGATTTAATTTAGAAACACACATTTGGACTTTTTAGAAACTAAAACTTCAATATCAATTTCTTCCAACATTTATGTGCTGGTAGTAGGAATTCTTGTTTATTAGCAGAAAAAAGATTTCCAATCTGGAGTATGTTTTTGCTGGTTTTGTATTTTGCATTTTGGCATTAAAGTACTTGATACTATACTATGTATTGCATTTATTCATTTGTGTTTGTTCATTTGTTTGCAGGGCTCCTCCTCTTCACAGTGCTCAAATCTACCTCCCTTCTATAAAACAGCAAAGGATAGGCCTGTCTGACGTGATTCCAACAAGCACGCACAATGGGACAGAGTTAAATTAAGATTTCTTCTTAATGTAATGGGAAAGTTAGATAACATAGAATGCTGCTCTTTTCTCCTGATCTTTGCCCTGCTTTTTCCTCCAAAAAATTGAAGCACTTTTACCTTTTTCCAAGTACAATCTTAATTACTTTAATCTTATTCATTTGTGTTTGTATGTATATGTGTGTATAGATGTAAATATTTAGTTAAATATATATCCCTTATTATATGATTATAGTTCTGCTATAATCTATTCTGTCATAGCACCTTTGGGGTGAACATGGTAGAGACAATGTCATCATTGTGGCAGCACCATACCAACCCACTCTATCCTAGGATCATTGGCCTCAGGAGCTGAATGGGAATCCCCCTCGTGGGTGTGCAGCCATCACCATTGTTCTCTGTCAGCTGTCCATGATGCCTTCTTCATGGCCTAAAGAGAAGGGCAGTATTGCAAGATCACATCTGTTTGTTCAGAATGAGGGACCCACTTGCCTTTAAAGATATTTCTGCTTCCTATTTTTATTTTTACTCTGTTTCCCTGTAGTCTACTTGTTTTAAAGGAGCCAGATGAAGAGCTGTCCTTTTGTTCCTATCTCCTGTCCTCTGAGGAAGTGTTCTTGGTCCTCGTATAGAAATTTTAAGAGTGGACTGTCCCAAGAGCCCTCCTTCTGGACTCTTTGTAAACACTGACTATTTTCAGTTCCTGGAAACGAAGGCAAGAAAAGAGACCAGTTTTTAAAATGGCAGTGCATATCTTTATTTATCTTTGAGCACAGGTAATTCAGCAGGCAGCCTGGAGCCCTGGCTCCTATTATCGCAGGACAGATCTCAAAATGAACTGGAGACTAGTTAGGTAACATATATAGCATAAATATTGGTGCTATTGTAGGCTTATGGGACCTAGTGTCACTTGAGGTGGCAGCTGACCTCACAGGCAACACTGTCAGCTCAGGGAAGTCATCCAGCTTTATGTCCAGAAATTATTCTTCATAAACTTAAGTGTTCTGACTCGTAATGGCCAGGCACACATTATGGATGCCTGAACCAGAACTTGCTCTCAAAAGCCCCAGACAGCCAAGTCCACAATCAGGGCCAGAACAAGGGGTGAGGAGGACACATTCAGAGGAGCACAGGGGACAGTCAGGTGGTGACGCATGAGCCCAGGAGTGAGAAGGTCAGACTTGGAGGTTCCATATCACCTTACTTTTTGTGGTGAACCACGTAACTCTGCTAAGCCTCAGTTACCTCCTCTATTAACTGGGAAGAATAGCTCTAAAGTTGGGGTAGATCAACTTATGTGATTCTAATAGAACATTTTGCCCAGTGTCCAGCCTATTTGCTTTATTTAATTCAGGGTAGAACAAGGCCCAGTGTTCCTAGCCACAGAGGTCCCCCTCTCTAGGGAACAGAAACTTTGTGGTCTCCATGTTTGGCATTTTCCTCTTGACAACTGCCATGTTCCTTTCCTGTTTCACTGGACAATCCCACTTCCAGTCTCTGTTGGGAGCAACCCCTTCTACTCCCAAGTTCCCCCATCAGCTGCACTGTTCTTGCCCATCAGATTTGGTGTGCCCCTAATGTGGCCAAGACTTCTCCAGCCCACCTGCTGCCTTCAGACTGGGAGGCCACTTATTACTCAGGGAGGATAAGCAACCTTCTGAATATATTCCTCCTGTATTAATTTCACTAGTTTTAAAATAAATCTGTGTTAGATGCTCCTGCCCCAAGCCATACCATTGAGCTTCAAGAACTTTAGCAGTAGCGATAGGTGGGTGGGACTGATTGTACTTGCTTACTTCTCAGAGGGTGACTTATCACATGGGGACAGGAAAGGGTGCTAATTAAGCCTTGTGCAGATGGCAAATGATAACACAAGGCCTTGTAATGGAGAACAAAAAATATTCAGGATGTCAAATTTCCAAGTATTAAGCACTAGAACTGCATTTTCCCATAGTAAAATATTTTGCTATCTCAGGCCAGATCATGTGCTTAAGGACTTTTAAGTGAATAGAAAAAAAAAAGTGGATGTTATTTTTGTTACTAAGGAAAGTGTGTGAAAACTCTTTTCAGTAAACAAATTTTTTAAAAATCTTGAGAAGGGAGTTTTTGAGCCAAAAGAACCATAGCTTGTTTTGCAAGTTCTTATTTAACATTACAGAGCTGAACTTGTCCCCTTAGGGCTCCTCAAAGCTTTCCAAAGAAGGGAAGGTCTTGTGTGTCACACTTGCTTGGACATTAAGAAGGTTATTCATTTCACTAGATAAGCTGAGAGTGTTGGACTGGGACTCTGGACTGGGACTCTGATAATCCAGGATGCAACCCTCACCCTTCTGGATGAAGTTAGGAATAGAGTTCTCAAGAGTTCCCTCTGTTGTCTGTACAATGGGGACCACCAAGACCATGCTGCTATTTTAATAATGAAATGCAATAAGCCATGAAAGCACTTAGTATAAAGTCTAAGGTATAGTGGAGGCTGTTATATTAACCAATAGTTTTTAGCTCCTACTGTATACAGAGCATTGTACAACACACTGGAATCAAGAGGGGAGCAGAGGAAAAATAGTCCTTGACCTCAAGGGCTTGCAGGTTGGTAGATCAGTAAGATCAATAAAAGATAATCGTACAAATGCTGTGTGACACTGTCATAAACACTAAATGTGCTCATAGAGTGGGTGATGAGAGGGAGAAAGGAGGCTTGGTGTGGCAGCTAGGGAAGGCCCACAGGCTGTAACCACAGCAACCTGTGGGAGTCCAGCCAGCAAACACAGGAAAGAGAGTTTCAGGCTGGGCCTAGAGCACACTTAAATCCAGGCAAAGTAGAAGCTTGTGGTATTGAAGTGCTGGGTGAAGGCTGAAAGCTGAAAGGAGAATGAAAGGTTGACAAAGACAAGGCTTCACCGAGCTTTAGCTTCAGTTTCAGGCTCTACCATGCACACCCTGGGCAGCCATTGAATGTGTCCAGTAGGGTAGTGACAGGATTGCGCTTGTGTTTATGAATGGCATCCTAGCCAGGGATGTAGCTCAGTGGCACAGCGCCTGCCTGGCAAGCGTGAGGTCCTGAGTTCAATTCCCTGTAAAAAAGGAATGGCATCCTGGCATTAGAGTCCTGTTGAGAAGCTGTGACAATTGCTTATATGAGAACTGGTGGGATTGGCCAAGCATGGAGACAGTGGAAATTTTTAAGAAACAATTAGGGAAAAAATCCTGAATCCTAAAACAGGTAGACACAAGTGAAAATGATAGGCTTAGAAAACTGCTAGATACCACCGAAAGACTCTAATGAGGACAAAGACAGAATTTCAAATTATTTTGTAGGATGTGAAAGTAGGGAAAAGCAACATTAACAAATTAATGTATGTAATACATTCTTTTTTATTTGTTGGTATATACTTGTTATACATAATGTTTACATTCATCTTGGGGACTTGGTAGATATACATATCACATGCTAATAATTTTATTTCCTCTTCCCATTTCCATCTTCACTCATCCCCATATTTCTTTCCCATCTCCCCAAAGTCTACCTCCCTGTCTCCTATCATCTCTCTTTTTGCCCTTTAAATTATCTGTATTTCGGGTTTCTCATATAAGAAAAACCATGCAATAGTTAACCTTTGGTGTCTGATTTATTCCACTTGGCATTATGGTCTCCAGATGCATCCATTTTCCTACAAATGACTCAGATTTATCCGTCTTTATGGCTGAGTAGTACTTCTGTGTGTGTGTGTGTGTGTGTGTGTGTGTGTGTGTGTGTGTGTTACATTTCTTTATCCATTCATCTGTTGATGGTCACATAGGCCACTTCCAGAATTGTACTGCTACAAATATGGGTATGCATGTATCATTATAATATGATGTCTTTAATTCCTTTGGAAATTACCCAGGAGAGGTTTGGCTGGGTCAAATATACAACTGAATTGGCATATATAGTAAGTAAGAGTGAACTACCTCTACAATGTGTATATATATCTATATAAATCGAGTATAGAGATAGTATGCAATTGGCAAAATTCCTCTTGAAAACTTACAGTGAGAGACCATTTTCCAGGTGAGAGTACTCTTATAGCTGGCAAATACAAGATACTTTTCTCTTTCTAGCTGTTCCCAAGTACAGTGTTTAGAATGACACCTTCCTTGGTTCAAAAATCCATGACTTGTTAAAAATCACTTATTGGAAAAACATCATTGGCATCATTTCTCCTGCCAAGTGTCTCTTGAGTCCTTGGTGGGACTTTTTTATTCTAACCCTTGCATTTATGTATTTTTACCTTTATCTTTGTTCTTACATCTATAAAACATAGACAGTTATATTTCCTTGCTAATCTCCACAGTTGATGGATGAAAGTTATTTCATAAAGCAACTGTACTATTCGATGCATGATATAATTCTTGTGCAGTTGCGATGACAGGTCATATTTTCCCATTTTTCTTTCATTGTTATGGATTGAGTTTTATTCAGAGTCATAAAATACTCTGTGTATGTGTGAACACAGCATAGAAATGCGTGGCCACTATGCACAGCTGAGAAAGTTAGTGAAAATAATACACAGATACTCCTCTGCCCGAGTTCTCCTTTGTTCTAAGTTTTATCTGGGTCAGAGTTACTTTTCTAAAATCATTGCAGCCCCTGCCTCCTCTAAGCAGTGAGGAGGCCATCTAAGTACAAATGGATCATTTTGACTCAAGAGCTGAGGTCAAATGGGTGTTCCCCGGCCAGGTTGCTTATTGCAGTGTGTTTACAGAGTCCTCGAGTGGACAGAAGTGGTGTCCTGGCTGGAGGATGTCTTCCTGGTCCTGCCTTTGGAGAGTGTGTCATTGTATTTGGCAGGCACATTTAGGGTCAGGTGTTTGCTATCGAGTGGGAAAGAAAGCTGGCAGCAGCATAGATGGAGGAGTTGTAGATGTTTGGGGAAAGAGGGAAGAAGTGGGAGCTGTGGGCCTAGGGCTGTAGAAGTGGGCTGGGAGTTGCTGCTGCATATGGAGCTGCTAAGAGTAGACAAGCAAGTGCTGCAAAAGGAGAAAAGTTGCAAGACTGTTCAAATCCCTTTATTGCCATTATTATTATTACAATTATTTCTACCCCAAAGCTGTAGAGTCATTACTTGTTAGGGGTGAGTATGTTGGAATGCTACATAAAGACCAACCTTTGCAATGTTGATACTAATATGAAAGAGATTTCTGGATAAATCTACTTTCTCCCTATTCCTTATGGCCCCTACCTAATTTTATCTCCAACATTTTGAAGCCCTTCAGAGTGATTAGAGGGGAATTTTCTTCCATTTTCTCCACTTTTTCTTTTGGCCTGATCCCTGATCCTCTGAAATGAGCTATTTTCCAGACAAATAAAGAATACTCCCAGATTTGCACACTTTTCAAAGTGGAAGTAGGTAGAAGTGAGAATCCCTACTCGAATATAAGCTCTCAGAGGACAGGTGCTGGTTTGACACCTGGCTGAATGTCCAAGACAGAGCCTAGCATGCTGTTGCTAAGAATGCTGGATACTTGAATATAAGGAATGAAAAGATCAGTATATCACTGTCACTGGTTTAGAGAGTGACTTGGAGAGCAGGGAGACTTGGCCAAGGTCACATTAGTGGTAGAGGTGGAAGTTAAGCCAAGCGATCCATATTATAAACCCTAAATTGGAGCCAGGTGGTGGCACACACCTGTAATCCCAGCACTTGGGAGGCTGAGGCAGGAGGATTGCTGTGCGTTCAAGGCCAGCCTGGACTACACAGTGAGACCTGTCTCAAAACATAAATAATCAATCAAACAACCAACCAACCCCTGAATTATTGTTTTCTAATATAGGACTTGGTATTCTACTGCCGTTGGTATTCTGCTAAACTGCATTCATGTTTATCTATTCAGTCACAAAATAAGCTCTCATTTATACAGTGGTGGCTCCCCTATAGACCAATCTGTCTCCACGTTGGTCACATGGAGAGCTGTGAAAAATGTCCCTAGGTAGGGAGGCTGGTTAATTTACCTTTACGTGGAAGTCAGTATTGTCCTTGAGTGTCCCAGGTGATCTGAAGAGGCAGCAGTAGTAAGGACCACCAGATGGACTAGGCTGCTAATGACAGTGTGATCTCCAGGTGGAGGTAGGTGGGAGAATGGCTGTGTGGTAAGTGCTCTGGTGCTGGGCACCCACCTCCTCCCTGCTGATCCTCACTCCAGAGGCCATCAGGCAGCCCATGCTAAAATACGCATTGACTCCAGGTAAAAGTGTTGAAGGCAACGCCATAATTCTCAGGCTAATGGGCCGGGATATGTTATGCCTTAGGGAATATGTCTCGTAGAGCAGCTTTGGTCTTCATAGAGCAGCTTTGTTCTAGCCAGTTAGCTTTGTCATCTTACTTCAGAGTATCGTTTGGTTGTCCTAGAGACAAACCTCATGGAACTATGTGTTTTGTTGGGGATTTAGAGAAGAGCAAGATGAAGCTGTGATGGTAAGGGGTCCTCCGTTCACAGAAGCAGCTGTGGTTTGGTATTTGTTAAGACAAAGTCAGGGGGCACAGGCTACTGTGTTTCAGGCTGAGACTTAAAAATCAATTTTCTTGGAAATCTTTGCTCTTTGCTTTTTAACATGTAATACCATGGCCATACATACCTTGTTAAAGAACTTTTTGGGCTTGTCATGAAAGGGCTGGACTTTGAGAGTACATATGATATGGGACAGAGCAGGGAGCTGGGATTGAAAGCAAATGTGACCTATACTCAGAACACAATCTAAGGTTGTGACAAACCTAAACTTTTGGGATAAAAAGGAGTAATACTTCATTTCCCCAAGGAAGTCAGAGCCTGGTTCTGGTCAGTTAGCAGGCCTCACTAAGTTTTGTGGAACAGAGCAAAAAAGAGAAATGAGAAGAAGGTCCTATCATCGCCCAGTGGCAGCCTGAGGGCCTCCAGCCAGGGAAGCTGCTCTGAGTGGGCTCCTGGGTTGGAACCCCAGGCTGAAGTATGACAGGCCAGGCCAGCACCAAGCTCAGGAAAGAAACCCCTAGGGCTGGACAAGGTATTCCACTTCTGGTGGCAGGAAGGCTTTGCTCAGATTACGGCCCCCTCTCCAAATGCCACCAGAAGCTGGTGACAAGGGCAAGTCCTGCACTTTGGAGGAGGCAATATCAGGGAGGAGTGAATGTGTCTAACTACAGTTTTATCCTGTTGGTACATTTTTGAGGCCTGCTGTGTTGAAACAATTTCTGAATATGTGAAGAAACCTCTGCCCAAGTTGGGGGGTGGTCCCCAGAGATGGCAGTGCTTCCGGCAACTTGGAAGAGGCCTAGAGACACAATCACAGAGCAGCCAGCAGATGTGTGACTGTGTGATGAAATCCCAGGGAGGAGTACTGTATTCCCCGGGAGGGTGGGGGGTCCCCAGCGTGGGCCAGTCCAGGATGAATGCTCACAACAGAATCATGAGGGGCAAGTTATCATGAGCCAGGGAAGGAGAAAGCAGGAGGTGAGAAGAGTGCCCCCTGGGGGAGGGACCAAGGCCCCGTCTTGATGCGGAAGATTTCTTGAGCAGGTGCAATGATGGGCCTCTGGACGACTACAGGTTAGCCCTGGAGCTGATGATGGAACAGCTAGTGTGGATCAGGCGTATGATGTGTGCTAAGCATTTTTATCTGCACCATCTTATTTTTTCCTTACACTGGCCCTATGATAGGCTCATGCTTCTACTATACTGTTATACAGACAAGGAAACTGAGGCACAGCACTATCAAATGATTCATCCCAGATCACATAACTGGTAAGAGATAGAACTGGGTCCAGACCCAGGCAGGCTGTGGGCAGATGTGTTCTTCTGGCTGAAGTCTTGAAAAGAGGGTGTGAACTGGGAAGATGAGTGGTGCTGCTCCTGAGGGCCTGGGGAAGGCTTGAGGAAGAGCCCAGGGAGCCATGGAGAGGAGCAGCCGGAAGGCTCCACTAGAACACAGCACCAAGTCCAGGTGAGTGAGGCTGTGGCTCTGCATCCCTGGGAGTCCAGCCTTCAGAGGCCCTCTGTGCCCTGCTGTTCCTCATCTCTAGGGGGACTACTGGGGGTTGCCAGAGAAGAGAAATGGCAGAGGCTTAGGCCCTGCCTCCCTGTATGTGAGGCTTCTCTCACAGCCCATGTGAGCTCAGGTCAGATGGGAAGCACGTCTTGTTCACTGTTATCCCAGCTCCCTGTTCCCCTCCACCATGCCCTGGCCTCCCAGCAGGAGTAGGAGGCTTGTGGGAAGACCCCTGCTGCTCCACCCTTGAGGATGTTCTCGTGCCAAGTAAGTCCAAAAGTTATCAGAGGTCCCAGAGTTTCCTCCTGGGGTGGGCGTTCCCCTTTCTATCCCACTTTCTGCTATACAAGAAGCAGATGTCTTGTTCTAATCTTCAAGTGTCTCCTTCACAGATAGGCCCATTAGCTGGTTTTCTTAACATGAAAAGATGGCTGGTTAGCAGTTATTCCTACGTGGCTGAGTTCACTCAGTAGAGCAAGTTTCCCCCCTGGAGAACAAGAAAAAGATAAGCTAGTATAAATCATGCTGAAAGGAATGAGTCCCCATCGTGAGTCATTAGGACAGATGTCACACTGGCGAGCAGATGAAAAACCATTGATGAAGACCAGTTGTAAAAGCACAAGCTAATGCTGAAGAAATGCAGTGTGGTGACTCAAAGCGTATTGTATGCATTTCCCCCCTTTGCACTCTCTCTGTCTTAAAAATAAAGTTTTTACAGTAAATGTCGAAAGTGGCAAAACAACATTTTGTGTGCTGGATCCTGGGGGAGAGTTTCGGGGAAGCGTGAGTTTGAGAGGAGAATTTTAATTAGGGAGTGAGAAAGGTAGTTTCTTTCACACAGTCTTTCTGGATGGGCACCAGAAATGTGCACCTCAGTCCCCAACAGGTGCATCCTGCCATGTGAAAGTGACTGTGAACTGCCTTGCTCTGAGGCTCCAGCACACATCAGAGCATGGACACATTCGCCGTCCAGTATTGTTCCGAACAAGGGACATGAAGTTGTAAATGCCACCCCCTTTTGTTCCTATAAGCAGCATGAGCAGGACATCTATGACTGAGACACCCGGTCTGCACACGGGTAACCTGCTCTGTGTCTGCTCTGCCACTTCATGGCCCCGTCACTGTGATGGTTAATTTTAGAGGTCAACTTGACCTGGCTAATGGATACACAGAGAACTGGGAAAGGGTGTTTCCAGAAGATACTAGCATCTGAATTGGGGTGCTGAGTAAGGAAAATCTGCCTTCAGCCAGTGTGGTTGGACACAATCCATTTGGCTGAGGCTTGGGTAGAACCAAAAGGAAAGGTTAATCTCCCCCCACCCGAAGCTGCGACACCCATCTTTTCCTGACTTTAGCCATCTGAATACCAGTTTCTCTGGCCTTTAGATGCCAGGTCTTACACAAGTGGACCCCAGGTTCTCAGTCCTTCAGATTGTACTGAGCTATACCACCAGCTTGCCTAGTTCTCCAGCTCACGGATAGCAGGTGTTGGGGCTTCTCATCATTCATAATCACATGAGCCAATTTCAATAACAAATCTCTTCTCCATCAATCCACCCTTCTTCCCTCCTTCTATCCCTTCTGAGCTGAAGAACACTGACCAATACAGTGACCTTGAGCAAGTTCCTTAACTTCCTCAAACCTGCTTCCTCATCTAAAGGAAGGCTGATGAGGACAAGACTTACTCATGGGCAAGTTTCTTTGGTTGAAGGCTGACTTCGGCTGAGAGGGGATGAGGAGCCTCAGTACTAGAGGAAAGTACAAAATAGCCGGTGTCAGAAAGAGCAGGGAGCAGGCCACTTGAGCATGTTGGAAGAAGGATCAATGGTCAGGCTTGTCAAGAATCTGATAAGGATCACCCTTATGCTCTCTTGTCAGGGTCATAGTCCAGAGAAATCATGTGATAGTTGAATTTGGCCAGAGAGGAAAAAGCCACTCTGACTTTGGACAGAGGGAGAGACAAAGTTTCTATTACCAGCAGCAAGGAAGAAGAATGTTATAGCAACTGTTTAGCATTATGCATATAAAGTTCTTAGCAAAATAGTTAACACATCATAAGAGCTGAAAAATTAGCAGTTGTGTATTAACAATTATAAATTGGAATGATTGGTGGAAGATCAGTAATATAAACTATTCTAAATACAAAGCAAATGTTGCACACAAATGATTGTAATTAAAATAGGAAATATGAATAAAATAGGTAATATGTCTTAGGGTCAGTGGTGTTGTGCTGTAATATTGGAAATTTGGAAACTCTTTCTACTAGGAGAAACTGGATGAAGAATACAGGGATTTCCTCTCCATTATTTCTTGACAACTATGTGTGAATCTGAAACAGTCTCAATAAACATTTTAGTTAGTAATGAAAAGCTAATGACTTCAAAATCTCAACAAATGTTTTGCCACTGTTGAAGTTCATCAATTTCATTTTCTATGCCACACACAAAAATAAGTAAAATCAGAAAAATGGTGGTTAAGTGTAAGAGTCTTGATGGATTAAAAAATTATTTTTAAGCATTGGAGAAAGACTTCATATACAATAAAAGAACAAAGCCAGGTCACAGTATTGCTTTTATAAAAATGCATATTATTGGACCTTGATTAACTTGGCCACAACACACACAAACACACACACTCCTGTCCCCTCAGTAAACATGTGAACAAAATGTCAGCCTGCTTTGTCACCCCTGGCTTATTTTAGAGAGAGCTAATCATTCTCACTTTTAGCTCTTAAATGTTGGTTTATGTAAGTGATGGTGGCCCCGCGAGTGTCAGCTCCCAAGGGATATCTGGCTTATTGAGTCCTTGAGTTTCCGTTTTTACACTTTGGAATTATGGTGGGGAGCAAGAGCCCTTTGGTCGGTGTGCCTGGAGCTCTGGTGGAGGACAGACTCAGGCCATATACTAGATTTTTGCTCATTCATATTTTTCCTTTTCTATTTCTTCTAGCTAGTGTTTCTTGACCACTGAGCAATGTAGGTACCATGACTCAGTTCTAACCCAAAGAAATTTATAGTCTGATAGTGAGCCATGATGAGAAGTCCAGTAATGACCATTCAAAACACTGAATCTAGATGTCTTGCATATGACTTAAGAGCTAGATAGATTCAAAAGAAAAAGCAAATTTAGCTATGAATCCTAAATTGTATATAGAGTTCCTGCAATTTAAGTTATGTTGAAGGCTGGGCCTACGTGCTAGTATTGGTCTTCAAAGGAAATTCTGCAAACTTGTCAGCTTTCTGTCCCTTACAGATTCCTATGCCCTCTCCACCACTATTGCTACCACCAACTCCCACTCAGGTGATTCTTTATGGCCTAGAGGTAGTGGACCCTATTTTACAATCAGTGCAACAAGAGATGGAATTGATTACAAAATATCCTCTAGAGCTAATTGGAGTGAGCATAGGGACACTTTTGTTTGCAGCATCAGACAGATTATTTTATTTCTTTGTGCCACAATTTCCTCAACTATAAAGTAGGTATAGTAAGTAAACTCTATAGTTGGTACTGGAAATGAAATAGGCAAATAGATGCAAATCACTTACAGTGATGCCTATCTCATGGCAAACATTCAATAATTATCAAAATATACTAAATCTCTTTGCATATTAATAAGCCTGCCAGAAGGCAGAGATGTTTTCTGACTGGCCACAGAGCGTGAACCAGACCAGTGAGTGGAAGATGGGGTGGAGAAACCAAGGGAAGAACAAGCAACCACAGCTCTACATGAGAGAGTTGCGCTGCCGTGGGAGGGAGTAGGGGAGAAGGCTTACTATATACCCATGGGAAAGTATGTTGTGGTCAGAGTTGGAAAGAATGCTGAGGAAGGACAGAAATGATCAATTACTACATGCTGGGTCCTAAGCCAAGTGCTCTCATGGTGGTAGCGGTTATTTGCCGGTCTTGTTCATTTCTGAGCTCATTTGTTTAGTCTCAATTTCTAGACAAGTACCTGCCTGACACATATGTGAATCGTGGCTTTTATTGTCTCCATCTCCCAGTGATGTACAGGAACTGTGACTGCCTTCCTTGGGGTGCAGGTGAGGATACGGAACCTCCAGGGTTTGCCCAGGTACTTTAAGTCATAAGCACTGCAGCCAGTGAGCGCAGGATCGAGCCTGGAAGCCACGTCTGGTACTTCCTCCTGCAATCCGCCACCAGAGCTGCTGCCTGCACAACCTGCAGGCAACCTTTGCATTGTCCAACTTTGATTTGAAGAGATCACCAAGTTTTAAGAACATGCTGCTGAGTTATGAACTAACCGTATCACAGGGTCATAGAAAGCAGGTTTGTTTTTATTCTTGGAGTTTTCAAGAATGGCTAGACAGAGAGGGAGGCAAAAGTGTTGCCACTGTGTACCAACTGTATTATCTGTTTTTTGCCACCATGCTGATTTGAGAGATATTTTTCCTCATGTGTTTATTACTCATGGCTGACATTTTTACTAGTACCGAAAACTAGGTAACGGTGAAAAATTCCTGGTTGGTGATTTATTCTCAAGGTTTTCACCAGGCCCTGTCTTAAGTGATTCATTTTCTACTTGGGCTATGGAATGCCAGCAGCTCCTCATGACATGGGGACAGAAGGCACATGAGTTTCTCAGGACAAATCCGGGTGTTGGGAATAACCACACGTCACAGATGGCAGGCTCTCTCCTAAATATCTAATGATAACTATTTAGTGAAGGAGGTTTTCCCCGTTCTTGCTACTACTGCGATACATGTGAGAAATTTGGTCAGTGGTGCTATTGCTGTGAAACTTTTCTCATTACTTGGTTTGTTGACATTGCACTTGACTGGAATCAAAGCTATTTTGTCTAACGAAAAGGGAAGAGTTAAACTTATACCCAAACATTTTATGCAGTCATCTTTTCAAGCTATCTCCAGAGGCAACAACGGTTGAGTAAAGTACTCTTTAGGTTTTCCAGCACTTCAATGGAGTGTAGTAGCAAAGTTGAGTTGAGATAGACACATTAAGGTTGACACAGGAAGGGTTTTCTTAGGAGCGACTTTCAGGTCTTTTAAAAGGTAATTAGAGTTATTTTCCAACAAGAAGTGATTTTATATGATTTTGAAATTATTTGTATTTACATAGCAAGTGATATTTCTTTTTTGATATAGAAAAGTAATAGTAAAACTATGTGCCAGTGTAGATGGATGAATATTGACAGTTTACCCTGCTTTGACCATGGCCATTTTCTTGAGAACAAAACTTGAAATCTAGGGCATTTTATAATATGTTCAAAATAAATTGGAGAAGTAAGCAATTATCCATAAGTTTACACCCACAAATCAGCATTTCTGTAGATGTCTTTTCATCCTCCCTGTTTCTGGAAAAAAAAAAAAAAGTGATGTTTCTGTTCCAAGAGCCAATTTTTTTTTGCCTTTATCTTCCATCCCATTCATTTCAGCCTTTCTCGTCCAGAACACCAGAGTTTTGTGTTCCCAGTTATTTTCTTGATCTTCACTGTTTTACCTAAGCTTCCACCACTTATTCCTTCCTTTCCACTGCCAGGTATGCTCTGGTATTCTGTTCTTTAAGAAACAATCTCTTTCTCTTTATCCTCCTACTTACCTGTCTCTCCCTCCTCGCCTCCCTCCCTCCTCAGACAATTTATCTCCTTTATCTTGTAGCCAAACTGTAGCCACCTGTGGGGTCTGCTGCCCTCTGTCTCCTCTACCCATTGCCCTCTCACACTGCACCCTCCTCTCCATAATTCTTTCTGCTCCAAAGGGGAACCCTTTCCATATCCAATCCTGTCTTTTCAACCCACACCTCTTTGCCCTCTGACTCCATTGTCCATCTTCCTTTTGAGGTGTCCCCCTACCCTGAATCCTCTGTCCTCTAAATGTGAATGGATGCCAGGGTGACCAGACTTCTACCCTTTGATCTGAAATTTGTAGGTTGTCTCTGAGACTGACCTCCCGATACCATAGATTCCAAAAGGAATGCCTCCAGCCCTGACTGCCACCCACTGACCAGCCCTGCAGGGAGGTCCTGTTATCTTCCAAAGCCAGCCTCTCTAAATGTGAGCTCCTTGTCTCCCCACTACCCCTGCATTTGACTGTAATTCCCAACCACATGCATTCTCTTCTTCTGGAGCCAGAGGGAACTTCCTTAACCATCTAGATTTAGTCCCAGTTCCCATGTTTCTTCCTTCAGACTCTCAGATGTAGATTTTATTCTCCCTGTCATGTTCCAGGTTTGTGTCAGTTGTTTCAACAGTCTTCTCCATAATGTTCCAGAAATTTCCTGCCACATATTTATCTTATGAAGATGCCAGACTAGAGTCCCAGATTCACTCCATTACTCCCTCTGCCTCCCACTGCCAGCTGAGTGTATCTGCCAAAGCAGAGAGAGGAGCACCCTTTAGGATTCCCTGAGGCTGGGAAAGAAACATCCTGGTGCCTCAAGGTGGCTCTTGTGTCCCTCTGTGTCATACCCCCCATTTCTGTTTGCATTTGCTCCTGCTTACCTTACCGTCTTTCCTGTGCTTAGTCAGTACCCCCATTGTATACCCTCAACTTCACCTCCACAAAGCGATTCCTCATCTTCAAACATGCTTGGCTATTGACTTCTGTGTCTCCACTCACACAGTTCTTTTGTCTGGAATGCCATCATCACTTTTGCTTGGTGAGTTGCCTCTACTCTTTTCCCAAAGTATAACCCATGATCATCTTCTTTCAGAGCTTTTCCTATTCAACCTAAATCCCATTACCCTCCCCAAGGAAGTGGAATATTTCTCTCTTTTGGATCATACAACTTTATATTTTTCTTTATGGTAGCATGCATAATTTATTAATTAGGTCTGTATATACTCATGGAGTATGAGCTACTTGGGATCTGACATATAGGTTCTTCTCCCTGTATCCCCAACACCAGACCTGTATATTAGTAAAGTCAATAATGACTGAATTTTAGAAAGTCACACTTTGCTGCTGAAGGAGCAGGATTGGATCCCTATTCACTACCTTATGCAATTCACTTTCTACCATATTTACCATGACTCCCCAACACACAGTTTCCTAGAAAATGTCTCAGTGCATTCCTGCATTCTGTTTGTTAGGCTCCTCTGCCCCTCCAGAGCCGGTCTCCCCTCCCTCGCCATCTGCTGTCCTCTCTTCCTTGTGGTCTCTGTTACCATCAAATACAGGTGGTACGCTGCACAGTCAAGGGCTCAAGTATGCTCCCCAGCTGTCTTTCAATATTTGTTTTATGTCCTAGAATTTTGTTTGAGCCAAATAAAGGCAGAGGCCACCCTGTACACTTCCCTTGATGACTACCAATGCTGGACTCGTGGCACGAACGTAGCTGTGCATCAAAAACTTGATGAATTGTTTAGATCTCTTATACCTCATTTCCAAGAATTCAAGACAATCAGACCCTCAGTTTTATGGCTGAACCCTTGTGTTCTAATCATGGAGCTGCCAAAACATGAGCAGGCAGTCTGGAAATGACTAGAATTTGAGCAACAGAAAACTTCTGTTCCTAGCCTGATCCAGTTGGTACTGTCCTTTCCACCAGATTTAAATAGCACTACAAATCTTTTTGCAACTAGTTATTCTAGAATTTTTTTAAAAAAACTCCTAGACATTAGTCACTGAGGTTGAGTCTTGCATTTCCCAGCATCCATGTCTGTACCATCTCAGGACAAGCAAGTGTTTCCCCTTCTGTGAAACAGCCTCTGCCTAGTTCCAGGACAAAGATGTTGGGCACTCCTTCCACTTGGCTACTCTGTGAGACGCCTAGATACCTGCATGTGTCTGAAAACCAGAGCATCTGTTCTTGTTAGTATTCTTGGATTCATAAAACCAGTGCCTATAGTATCACTTTTATCACTCTAGAAAGAAGTGAATAAAACATATTCACTCTGAAAATGAAAAATGCATCCAATAAATGCTTTAATTTGGTCTGAATGACCTCCAGAAACACAGACAGGAAGCTGCCCCCCCCCACTGGTCTATACTGAGTATGATGTTAGCCCCTGCCTCCCAGGGTGCATAGAGAAGTAAATAAGAAGAGAAGAGCTCAGCATGAAGGCTTAATCTGGTTATAATGACACACTGAGAACTGCTATCTATAATTAGCAATTTTCCTTGTATGCTGGTTAAACATTTAGATACAAGACTTCTGACAAGGATTTGATAGTTGGTGACATCAGAAACTTAGGGCAGGAACCTCAGCCAAAGAGTCCCCTACAGCAGGGGCAGCTTTAACACTGCCCACTCAGTGCTGCCTGGCAGTGATGCCGTAATGCTGGCCTCCTCCCTGCAGTGGTGTGCAGTGGCCACAGCAGCTCTGAACATGTGCACGAAGTGAAGGTGTGCAGCAGGGAAAGGGAACAGGGTGAAGTCATTCATTGTCTCACATGGGTCGACAGGTGGCCTGAGCATGCCTGTACATTTTTCTGTGTCACAACCTTGGCTGGGTCACATCCCTTTCATGGGACAGCTTTAACCCTTGCATGAGATTATAAAAGTTCACTGCACTTTGTGACATCAAAACTAGCCATTTGAAGGAGATGCCAGGCAATATTTCTCACCAAATCTACACCCAGAGCTAGAAGCAGATCTGTGTCCATCTCTGTCTGCTCAAACATAGACATCTTGACACCCTGAGGAGCCTAGTATGCCAGCCGTGGCTTTGTTTGTTATCTGTATAGAAAACTCAGGGAGAGCATTTCTGTGCCTATTCCAACTCAAACAAAGCAAAATCGGTCTTCATTAAACAGGTTTGCACAGCTCGTGTCAAAGGCTTTGCTGAGGACCCACTGTGGCCGGGAGAGGCACCCATGCTCTACAAAGTGCTGCATTCGCACAATCTCATGGAGGGGAAGCATCCCTCACACCCCCATACTATGCCAGAACTGCATGCGTTGTGCTTAATTTTGCATCATTTTGCCTTGATTTTGAAAGCCTTTGGGGTGATTTCAATGGAAAATGAGAAAACCCATTCAGTATTTATTACTAACCCAGAAATACACCTTTATCCCTGCTTGCATCAAAGTATTAGGAGTTGAAGTCTGATCTTTTAAGATAGGTAAGTGGGGGTTCCTTAAAATGTCAAGGGTATTTTAAAGTATGCTTTTACAACTTGACAAAGTTGACAAACTTGACAAAGTCTGAGGAGAAAAAAGGGCTTAAAACTAAAGTGTTAGGAGCTGCTGCCAATTGAAAATGAATCACAAATGAAGATAAATCACCCCTGAGCATATAATGTGGAACAATGGGAAAATATTATCAGAATTGTAGAAATTTGATTTGCATGCAACTTTTGAAAAACATAGCTTTGCAAGCATAAATTGAAACAAGCAGACTGACTCATGTAATGGGGGGAGGATCTGTCTAAGATTCTAAACATGTATGTCAGGAGTTGATTATTGAATTTGAAGAAAAAGAAAAAAAAACTTTGTTTTATCTCACTAGCTCTTTGCCATGAAAGAATTCCAAAGGGTCTTTATAAAATCCACTAACTGCTAAGACATAGCAACATGATTACAAACAGTGCTTTTTAAGTATCTTCTTATACTTATTCCATGCCCATATTGTCTCTAACACTTATGGTAATGGTGTTGCAAACGTTCTGGCCCCTGTTCATGGATGACACCGTGCAGGATATTCATGCAGCTTGCTCCAGGCCACGCAGCTCTCAAGAGACAAAGTCACAATGCAGGCTGCGTGTATGCTAACCTCAACCACAACTGCTTTTCTTTGACACCCTGGGGCCTCCTAGGTAATCCAGGGATGGGAGAGAGCAAGTTCCTGTCATGGCCTCAACATATATTTGAAGCAGTCAACTGAACATTGTCCCAGTATATGCATTATGCTTGTGAGTAAAAAGAAATTTAACCTGAGTAAGGTTTAGCCAATTTGAGTACAAGTCATGGTTTCTATGAGAATAGAGAAAACAGTTTACTAAATGACATTTTTCTAGAGGTTAGCATGGCTATCATTTTATAATTGTACAAATCATAATTATATATTTTGCCATTTTAAACTACACAATTACGGTGAATTTAGGCGTATTCAAAATGCTGTGCAAATATCACTACTATGTCATTCCATAACATTTCCACTATCCCCCAAAAGAAGCCCTAGACCTGCTAAAGTCAATTCCTATCCTTCACTATCTCTCCAATCCCCTGAAGTACTCATCTTTCTGTCCATATGGATTTGCCTTTTTGACATTGCATATAAATGGAACCATGCAATATTTATTCTTTTATGTTTGTCTTTATTCACTAATCATAATGTTTTTAAGGGCACCCATGTTATAGCATGTGGCTAATTTTCATTCCTTTTTCATAGCTGAATAATATTTCACTGTGTGGCTATTATTCTGTTTATCCATTCATCTGTTGCTGAATAACATTTTGAGGCCACTCTCAATTTCATTTTAAGGAGTTTACATGAGCCCCAACAAACCAAGAAGGTAAGACTTATCACTTGAAAGTGAATACCAAATAGTCATCTAGCAGCAATGGCAGCAACAAGTAAAGCTCTCCATTGGCTTCCTATTGCCTTCGAAATACTATGGAAATGCCTCGCTGACAACCTTCTGGGTTGGTGTACAGTGCCATTAGCCTGCAGCTCTGACCTTGGTCAGACCCTCATTCATGGAGTTCGAGCTGCAGTTCTTTCAGTTCTCAAATATGTCATCTTTTCTACTGCAAGGTCTCACTTCTTCTGTTTTGTGCCTGGGAAATTCTGCTTTGCCCTGCTGGTTGCTCCTTTTTGCTGAATGATCTTGCTTGTATGTGGAATGCAAAGAGGGTAGAATTTTTAGAAGCAGAGAGTGGAATGGTGGTTTCCAGGGTTTAGCTGTGCAAGCCTGGGGGAGAATGAGGTGGTGCATGTCAGAGAGTATAAAGGTTCAGTGAGGACGAATCAGTTCTGGAGTTCCAGGATGCAACGTAGTGATGGTGTAGTGTGTGTGCTTGACATTTGCTGAGATTAGATTTTAAATGTTCTCACCACAAAGAGGAGATAACTGCAAGATGATGCAGTTATTCCTCAATAAACCTGGGGGAGGAAGGGGAGAAAGGAGGACATGGTGCCCTCTAGTCAGCCACAGGGGTGGGTTGTCACCATGTCATACCATGAGATAGAACCTTCAGTGCCATCAGTACTTGGCCCAGTGATCTCCTGACTGTGATTTCTTTCCTGAAATCAGCAATTTAATTTGCCCCTGACAGCTTCTATTATGGGGAGTAGTTTCTGTCTTTCTCTTAGAGGCTGACAGCCCTACTGAGCATCGCCAAGACATGTGTTCCCAGAGTTTATTGAGCGCAGCTGGATGAAATTTTTTAAGGATGCGCATGCTTTGGTCATAAGCTGTTCCTTTAGTTAGTAGAGAGTTCTTAGCAGTACACGGCCCAGGCTTTGGGCTGAGTGGTGGTAATGTGGAGACAATGCTCAATTGCTGTAGAGAGGATAAAATGCCTTGCTGAGGAGCATCACCCACACAAACAGCCAGGGTTGGGATGCACCCAATGTCAGCCCAGTGATGTGGTCCATGCTGGCTCAGAGCACAGTCAAGGCACGTGTCGTGGAGGACATCGCCTGAGCTGGGTGCAGAGGGTGGGGGAGACAAGCAGAGCTGGGAGGAGTTGGATGTAGTGGCGGACACCCCACAATGAGTATAACATCTTGGCTTCGAAGCCACTCCAACAGCCTGTCTAGGGCTTATTGTGCAGATGGGACCCATCCACCCATCATGAGGTAATGACACAGGCCTTTGTTTAGAAGAGGCAGAATTTTTAATCCCATCAAAAATCATTACAAGCTTTGGGGTTTCAGATTATGGAGCATTTTAGATTTTGAATTTTTGTTTTAGGGATGTTCAACCAGTAAATTCTATGCAAACATTCTAAAATTTAAAATAAATAAAAATAAAAATAAAAAAAACCTCCAAACTCTGAAACACTTCAGGTGCCAAGCATTTCAGATAAGGGATATTCAACCCATAATTCATAATCAGATAGTTCTGAATAAAGTGAGTAGTTCTCTTCACTCTTACAAGGTTTGGGGGTACAGTATTGGGATTTGTAATCAAAGTTTACAAACATGTGCTATGCCCTTCCTTAGATCCAACAGTAAAGACTTTTGATGTAGTTCTTCATTTTAAGATGACTCGTTTTTTTTTTCTCTTGGAGGAAATATCTAAATAAATACTGTGTGGTTTAGTACCTGGGCATGTTATCCCCACAGCTATCATTTTTAAAAGGTGATATTTTTTCCCTGGGAGCAACATTCCCAAGTATTCAAGTATTCCCAAGCATTCAACAAAGCTCATGGTTAGAAATCTACAACAAGCCGGTGAGATGGCTCAGCAGCATAAGCACCTGCCCGGCAAGCGCGAGGTCCTGAATTCGACTCCCGGAACCCACATACAAAAAAGGGCCGGTGATATCGCTCAGCGGCACGGGCGCCTGCTGGCGCGTGAGGTCCTGAGGTCAACCCCCCGGTACCCCCCCAAAAAAAAAAATCCACAACAGATCCCACAAATACAGTGATAGGAGGGCTGCTGACTGTCATGGTGACATTTCCACAGAAAGTCACTGTCATGTCACATCTTATGACCAGGCCATTTTCATTTGCCTTCCTGATAACTCTGCTACAGTTTCATCTGTGGTGCATTAGCTATCATATCATAGGTTCGTGGAAACCATGAGATTTTTTTCTCATGCAAGTTTATTTTTGTAGTTTTTGTGTCCTACCTGTAATTAGAAAGCACTCAAATCATATGTACATGTAATGTTATTTGAATTCATTCAGCACTGAATGACAATCTTTACCATTGACAAATTGGAAGTGGTTCTACCTTATTTCCTGCTTTAAAAAAATTGTTGACACAGTTTTTGCTTCTTAAATTTTGTTTATTTCAGCTCCCAAAGTGCCCACTTAATGTGATCAAACTCATAGAACCTGAGGCTTCACTATTTTAGTTACTGAAACTTCCTCTCTTTTATCTCTTTGCACATGAATAATTCATTTATCTACATAGCCTCAGAAGAAAACCTTCCTTATTAAAAAAAAAAAAAAAAACAGGATTAGTTTAGAGGAGAATAAGTGCCAGTGAAATCTCAGGTTTGATCTCAGGAACAACCTAAGATTGATTGATTGATTGATTGATTGGTTCTTTTCAATTGTTATTTTTTATTAGTACATGTTTACAGTACGTAATGATTATATTTCACATGGGGAGTTGGTACATGTACATAACACACCTTAATTCTTTTTTAATCCCCTTCTCCTCCCCTGCCTCCCCTCTCCCTCCTTATTTTGGTCCTCTTCCCTTTTGAAAAAGATCTTCTCCCTATTTCCTATGACCTGTCTTTTATTTTGCTCTTTTTTTTATATTTTGGGTTTCTCTTTATGGCTAAGTAGTACTCCAGTGTATAAATACATTTTCTTTATCCATCCATCTGCTAATAGATATATAGACTGCTTCCAAGATAAGCTATTACGAGTTGTGTTGCTATAAACTAAAACTAGAAATTCCATTCGACACAGCTATTCCCCCTTTAGGACAAATCTAACATTTTGAGGGAGAAAAGAGCTTTCTATTTCTTGTGACCTTAAGCAGGCATGTAACTAGGGATTTATCCAATGAGCTCTTGCCTGGAAGAAGTAATGACAAAGGTATTTAAGCATAGACTATACAATTTCCTGTTCTGGATATTAAATTCCATGTTCTTATATTAATTTCTAGAATATTCTACATGTTTTGGCCTTATAACTTTTTCCAAATTTTATTGTATATCTTTAAGATACATATATGTTGTGGGATACATATAGTAAATGGTTCTATATGTACTTATAACTTAGGTTCTCAGGATTTACTCTGACATGCCATGATAGCAAGAATTTTGAAGGACATCATTTTATTTTTTTTTATTTTTTTATTTTAAAGAGAAGAAAAAACAAAACAAAACAAATCAAAAAAGAATAAAATTTCAAAACAACATAATAGGAGGGTAACAATGGTTAATACTTTACGTATTGTTATCTTTAAGTTAGTTATTCAGGGTACCAGATATCAGCATTCAATTGTCCAAACATTAGTGGCACAAACCTTATTCTTCAATGAACTAAGTAAAATTAGTAGTGTATCTATCTTAACCATCTTATATATAAATATAATTTTTTTCTTTTCCCTTCTTTCTTTTCCCCATTCCCCCATCCCAGTCTCTCTTTCCTTTTGACCAGTTTCTTTCTGATTCACCATATCTATTGTACATTTTGGATCTTATTTACTCTTTCAGTTTCTCATACTAGGGAGACAATACGATGCTTACACATGTGCGTCCGGTTTATTTCACTTATGAGTATTTTCTCGAGTTGTATCCATTTACCTAGAAAAGTCTCCAGTTTATCCTTCTTTATGGCTGAGTAGTACTCCATTGTATAAAAGTACCACATATTTTTTATCCACTCCTCAGTTGATGGGCATTTGGGTTGTTTCCAAGATCTGGCTATTACAAATTGTGCTGCTATAAACATGGGTGCACATATATCGCTGTGGTACGATGTTTTTAATTCTTCTGGGAAGATACCCAGAAGGGGAATAGCTGGGTCAAATGGGACCTCCAATCCTAGTTTTTTGAGGAATCTCCACACTGATTTCCACAGTGACTGTACCAGTCGACACTCCCACCAACAGTGAAGAAGGGTTCCTTTTTCCCCACAGCCCCTCCAGCATTTGTTATTGGTTGATTTCTTGATAATAGCCATTCTTTCTGGGGTGAGATGGAATCTCAGTGTTGTTTTAATTTGCATCTCTCGAATGACTAGTGATGTTGCACATTTTTTTTTGTATATTTATTTGCCATTTGTATTTCTTCATCTGAGAAATGTGTATTCATCTCAGATGCCCATTTTTGGAGTGGGTCTTTAAATTTGGGAGGTCTGATTTTTTTGAGTTCTTTGTATGTTCTGGATAGTAATCCTTTGTCTGAGGAACAGCTGGCAAACATTTTTTCCCACATCGTGGGTTGTCTCTTCTCTCTGTTGGTGGTTTCTCTTGCTGTACAAAAGCTTTTTAATAAGATGAGATCCCAGTTGTTGATTCTTTGTGATAGTTCCTGTGCAGTTGAGGTTTTAGCCATAAAGTCTTTGCCTACACCAATGTCTTCAAGGGTTTTACCTATCCTACCTTCCAGCAGATTTAATGTTTCTGTTTTAATATTTAGATCTCTGATCCATTTTGAATTTAGTTTAGTGCATGGTGAAAGATATGGGTCTAGTTTTAATCTTTGGCATGTGTAGAGCCAGTTTTTCCAGCACCATTTATTAAAGAGGCTACCTTTCTTCCAGTGAATGTGTTTGGCACCTTTGTCAAAGATAAGGTGGCTTAGTATGTCTGGGGTTGTTTCAGCATCTTCTAATCTGTTCCACTGATCTTCAGGTCTGTTTTTTTGCCAGTACCACATTGTTTTTATCACAGTAGCTTTACAGTATAATTTCAAGTCAGGGATTGTGATGCCCCCTGCCTTGCCTTTATTGCCCAGAATTGCCTATGCTATTCTAGGTCTCTTCTGATTCCAAATGAATTTTAGGATTGTTTTCTCTAATTCTGTGAGATATGCTGTTGGAATTTTGATTGGAATTGCATTAAATCTGTACAACAATTTTGGAAGTATGGCCATTTTCACTATATTGGTTCTTCCTATCCAGGAGCAAGGGATATCTTTCCATTTTCTGATATCCTCTTCAATCTCCTTTTTCAGAGTACTGTAGTTTTCAGTGTAGATGTCTTTTACATCCTTTGTGAGGTTGATTCCTAGGTATTTCATTTTTTTGGATGTTATTGTGAAAGGTACTGTTTGAGGGACATCATTTTAAAACAATTCATGCATTCATAAAAAGGAATAAAAGTTGAAGTGTTATAGATAAAACTTAATTTTTTAAAGTAATACTCTGGATAATTTGTATCACTAGCAATTTCTTAGCTTTGTATTTTTCTGTGTTATTGTGGGAACATTACATTCATCCATTATTTCATCTTTCATTTCTAAATTCATGAGTCGCTGTTAAGTTCAGTGCAGTTTTGGGCATTGTGAAAGCATACAGTGGTACACCTGGATCTTTGTGTCATCTCAAACTGTCCCAAGGGGACATCTCCTCACTACAGGGGATGTGGACTACAGCTTTTTAGAATGGCAGCCTCTGATGTTATGTGGGACCATATGAAGAGGGTCGATTGGTACTGTACCATTAGGAACATTTTGGTACAAGTGTATTATTTTCATTTAAATCCTGCCTGTACCCTAAATATTATTTGGAGTGGTAGAGCAAGAATAATAGGGGCCATATCCCACTATAAAATGAAAGCCAAGGGCCGGTGAGATGGCTCAGCAGCATAAGCGCCTGCCTGGCAAGCGCAAGGTCCTAAGTTCGACTCGCAGTACCCACATACGAAAAAAGGGGCTGGTGATATTGCTCAGCGGCACAGGTGCCTGCTGGCATGCAAGGTCCTGAGGTCAACCCCTGGTACCCACAAAAAAAAAAAAAAAATGAAAGCCAAGTATAAAGAAAAAGAGAAGGAGGAGGACAAAGATACATTATGAAATTGTAGATAAGGAATGTTTTGAAAGCAGAAATCGGCTGATGTGTTTCCAGTGAAGACGTATGAGATTTGCTTCAAAATGACCAATTGTGAGGAAGGGAGAGAGGTGCTGTGCATGGATGGAATGAGGCTGGCCATGAACTGATGATAGTTGAACTTGGGTTGATGAATCTGTTGTGGCTCATTATGGATGTATGGGGGTGATGGGTATATCAGGGTCCTCTTATTTTTAGTATATTTGAAATTTTCCAAAATAATTAAAAACTTGAAAGTGCAAAGTTAGCAAACAAGAATTCCCATAGAATTCTAATAGCCAAGGAAAAGAATAAAATAATGGATTTTGTCTTTGTCATAGTCCTGAAAAGGAAGCATAGAGTTTTAAAGAAAACCTCCAAATTAAATACTATGTCATTGAGGGAATCTATTTAAACAGTGATGGGAAATGTGTTAACAGAGGCAGAGGCATATGGGAGAAGGCAGTGGGAGGGATGGCCCGTGGCGGGGGAGGCATGTTTTATCACTGGTGTTGTTTAGGATTGTAAGACACAGTGGTAATAAAAAGCAGGCTACTCATCAGGTTTATACTGTTTTAGATTCTCTCCAGACAATGCCTCTGGCCCACCCCAAGAAGGAGCCACCTCCCTTGGCATCACCATCTTCCCCAGATTCCTTGTCGGTGTCGCCTCCAGCTTTCCTCTCTCCCCAACCACACTCTCCTGCATGATTTCCCACAGACCTGCATTTCAAGCTTCAATTTCTCTGGAGTTCCAGATCATTCCAGTAATTTCCAGGAACCAGACTGTCCACACTCATGTATCTCACAAGCATCTCAGACTCAGAAAATCCAAACCTGAGCTCCGAGGTTTGCTGACCCTGGGTGGTCCATTGCAGGCCCAGGTAGTATGCATACACCCACATGGGCTCTCAAACTGGGCACTTGAGAGGTGCTGGGTCCATCCATGCCTGACCTGTGGGGACCAGACCTGTTGGTGCTGTCATCACACAACTCCTGGTATCCTTTCTTTTCTTATCTCCTCTGCTCCCACCAGGCCCAGCCATCATTTCTCGCTAGGAAAATGGCCACGGCCTGCAAACATCTCCTGGTGCTCAGCACTGGCACAAGAACACCTCTTCTAAGTTGCAGGGGTCTTCTCCCTCCTTCCTCAACAATGCCTCATTCCTCCAAGGATGACACTTCAGCCCCTAGTATGGCACTCAGCCACCCTGAGCCCCTCACTTGCCAGGCACCACTTGCACCTTGCCAAACCCTGAGCTTGGGTCGTCCCCTGCTCTGCACTTGAGCACGCTGTACTCCCCCAGCAGCCCTGGTCAGGCCCAGTCCTGCTCCCTGTGCATTCCACTGTCCCCTGCTCCTGAGGGTCCCCTCCCTCTAACTCACCATGTCTCTGCGTTCGGCCTCTTCCTTGTCCTACAGGCTGCTAAATCCCGTGATGTGATCCTCTTGTTTCTGCTACCACCACCCTAGTGGAACACTGTCATCATTTTTCATGTAAACCAGTGGTTTTTAAGCATATTTTTTACAAAAGGGCCCTTTCTTCTGAGGAAACAAGGAGCATCAGTGGGTGGAGAGTAGTGATGGACAGCAAAGCTGGCAAAGGAGGAAGATCGGTAGTGTTTCGTGAGCAGGAACTGAGCTGGACCATTGCCGAGCCCTCTCTGATAGTCAGGCCCCTGTCTCATGATAAGGACACTTATGTGGAAGGTTTAAATCCTGTGAGGGAGGCCATGAAATGAATGAAAGTAGAGCCAGGACTCACTGCCACTGTGGGGACTCAGAGCTGGTGTGTGCATGTCCCCTACCTTGTTCTAAGCCCTCCGCGGAAGCTTTCTTGCTTTTTAATCCTTCCTCTACCTCCCTCCAGAAGAGTTTTCTCCTGCCTCTGAATGACCATGTTTGCATCTTTGTTGTGTTGCTCCTTGGAGGTAACAGAGCCTCCTCAGACATGCACAGGCCTGTGGCTCACCCTTCCACAAGGCTGTACTCTCCCCAGGGCCTCAGCCCCCATCAGGCCAGGTCCTCCCCCTGCAGAGGCCACATAGCAGGAGGCACTGTAGCTCTTGGGGTGCCCTGGCCTGTGCTCAGTGATCCCGTGGGGAGTCTGGCTTACGTATAGTTATGGACATTCTCTCTACTTCTCTCTGACCCTCCTCACTGCCTCCTCCCTGGCTCTTCCTCTCTTCCCACAACCATCTGGTCCTAGTGATAGGATGCCATACCTCAGTTTCTCACCCACAACGTGAGGCCTTATTAAGGTCTCATTGTCATCCATAGGCTTTCCCATATGCTTTTTTGTTTTGTTTTGATTTTTTGAGACAGAGTCTCACTGTGTAACCCAGGCTGCCCTTGAATTCATCACGATCCTCCCTCCTCAGTCTTTTGAGTGCTGGGTTTACAGGCGTGCACCACCATGCCTGCTGCCCACATAGGCCTTTGCAGTGCTGACTTGAGGGTGTCCTCTAGGCACCCAAGAAACTGTCCCTAACCTGTGGTTGGATTTGGCTGCTGCCATGTGTGACCATGGGTATCACAAGCTCACCTGCTTTTAGAGTTACTCCTGTTTTTCAAATTAACTGGCCCATCACTATTCTTGTATCTCCTTTATTTTTTTTTTCAACCTACACATATGGAGGGAGGAACACATCTATATTTCAGAAGTCTGAGCATCCAGATGAGCCAAATGAATCAAGGTGCTTAGTCTCTGTTTCCCCCCAGGCCAGGGGAACTTTAGAGTTTTGATACAATTCTGTATTTATCTTTATTTTCTTTACTGCACCCAACTTGGCACAAAGGAAGCACTCAAAAAGTAATAAAGGACTCATATTGTCGAACTATAAATGATGAAACTGACCTGTTTCCTAGCCTGTATTTGGATGTTAGGTCATGTGGCATTCATGCAAATACCTATAAAAATTATAGGCATTTCGAATTGTTGTCTGCATTTGTATATTTGAGAATTGGCAAGAGGAATCTAACTTTCAAACAAAAACCACCACCAAACTGTTTCATGTCCGCTTAAGGAGTAGTTCTGAGTTGTTAACATCTACAATATTTGTAATAACTGCTATTATTGCTTTTATTATAAATGTAACTTATAATAATTACATAAGATAGAGAAAATGCAGGTAAACAAAAAAAAAAAAAAAAAAAAAAAACAACCAAAGAAATGGCAGCAGTCTCATTCCACTTTGGTATATTTCCTTCCTTTTTCTATGCCATGCTGAATTTAGGATGAGCAATTTTTCTTGTGTGGGGATAGTGTGTGTGTGTGTCAATTAACCTGGAAGCTTTGGTACCCAGCCTGCTGTATGCTAGCAGCCTCTTTGTTACTCTGTGCGGGAGGAATTACTGCAGCCCATCCTTTCTTTAGAGTAAAATAGGTGTGTGTTTACTTTCCCATGAG
Source organism: Erethizon dorsatum (assembly GCA_028451465.1). Classification (NCBI taxonomy): domain Eukaryota; kingdom Metazoa; phylum Chordata; class Mammalia; order Rodentia; family Erethizontidae; genus Erethizon; species Erethizon dorsatum. The sequence goes on along the minus strand of CM051822.1, from coordinate 109,530,270 downwards.
ACACACGCCAACAGTGATATGGTGCCCTTCCCTTAATCTCGTCTCATTTCCTTGATAGAACCTTCTGGGATACAGAATTATGAACATGAAGGATCAGAAAATAGCAAGTACAATGTATAAACAAAGTTGTCACTTATCTCGTTATCTGTTGTCATAAATCAAAGACTGCTTTCCTTGGTAGGAGACGCACAGTCCCAACGCAGTTGAGAAGCATGCCTGTGCGGGGAGCCCCCCCGTTAGGAACATGCGGTTCACAAGTACTGAATAATCACAAAGCGCTGTCCCTCCTGCTAGATTGTTGAGGCTCTTGGAGCGCCAGGTTTCATGGTTCTGTTTCTGATATAAGGTGTCTTTCTCCTGCATCTCCAGCCCTTCCATACTTCTCAGTTCCCAGATAGCCCATAAAAATATACCTTAAAACCAGCCTTAAAAATGAGCCTGCTTTCTCCAAATGAGCACTCAAACCATTTAGATCCTGCAGAGCCCCTTTATCTATTCTCTCTCTCTCTCCACCCCTTCTCATCCATATCTACCCTCATCTCCAGTCTCTGTGATTTGTGTTCCCCTTGCCTGCCCCATGGTGGCCTTGTCCAATGCTGACCTGCCATGAATTTATTTGACACAGCCTTTCTTTAGTTCCTCTCCTCACCTGAACCCCCTGGGTTCTGCCCTTGGCACTGTTCTCTCTGCCACATGTTGCCCTTGGGGACCCACCCTTGAGTCCCCACCTCTATGGTGAGAAAGTCTGTGGGGAACTTTTAAATTTGCTCTTTTCCTTCTGAAGTTTAGATAATTTAAGTCTATGAAAAAGTTGACAATAGGCAGACTAACAGGAAAAATAATAAATTTATGAATGTGCAGAATCATAGGAGCCACACACAAAATACGAGACTTGAAAGGGGGCAAGATGGCCAAACCATCTACAGAGCAAAGCAAATTGGGGCTTCTGAGGAGACGAGAGGTGTAGAGATAAAATCCTGCAACAAGCAGTCCACAAAATAATACTTGTCAGCTCTTGGGAATCTCCACCTGAGCCAGGTGTGACCTCTCATCTCTTTCTTCTGTGAAACAGATTTTTCCTGCCAATTGGGGGGGGGGGTGGTTCTCAGGAAAGGAGGCCTGTTTGTATTTGTTGTCTACTTCATACTGTGGTTTGGATGTAGGGTGGTACCCAAGGGTTCATCAGTTGTCAACTTTGTCCCCAGTGTGGCCATGCAAGCAGTGGTGGGATCTGTAAGAGGTAGGGCCCACTAGGAGGTTATAAAACTGAACCCTCCCTGTGCTCTTTGGCTTCCTGACTTGCCGTGTGATCTCTCCCTATAACATATACTGCCACCATCCTGAGGCCATCCACCCTGAGATGACATGAGAGTTGGGGAGGGATTCTTCCCAGAGCTGGCACTCTGATGTTTGCACTTTCAGCATCCAAAACTGTGAGATAAATAAACTTCTTTCCTTAGAAATTATGCAGCCTTCCATATTTCATTATAGTAACAGAAAACAGACTAAAACACTTCACTAATGTAGATAGATACAAATTTCTTTGTACAGTTCCACAGCCTTGCCGTGGGCAGTGGTGAATGCCTGTAATACCAACTGAAACTCAAGACTGTAAGAGGATTGCAAGTTCCAACCAGGATGAGTCACGCTAACAGCACTGTGTCTTGGATAGAGACATCTGCCTGTGTCTACCAACGATCGCATTGTTGGGTGTGTACTAAACTCCCGACCAATGCAGCTGAGGGCCTCCCATAAAATATTGCACCGCCATCACTACTCGATTGGACTGACTGGTGACAACAAAACCAGACTGGCTTTGCCTGAAATCAATGACTCCATGCCATCAAGGCACTGATCCAAAAAAACACTACCATCTCACAAAAACTGGGACCCATTATGTACAATGACTGGGGGTGGATGATGAAAACTGCAGTAACATTGCTGGATGTAGCCCCGCTTTATATTCAACAGATAAATGTGTCAGTGGAAAACCAAACTGCAGGGTGGACATCCCCTGACCTATGTAACCATACATTGCTGATTACTGACACAAACAAGTGGCTTTGATGTTGCTCATGGATGAGACTTCTCAAATAAAAAAGGTGGTTTTATAAAACCACATGGCTTTTAATTTGCTGACTCCAATACAAGGAGACACTTGTGCCCTCTTACATGTAAAATGTTGTATTTTTATCCCTGACCACCAGACACAGGTGGAAAAAGCCTTACAAAAATGGATGTGGAGGTGTCCACCATCCAAGCTTTACAACAAGACCCCATCACCCAATGGTGGAAATCCTTAGGGTCCACCTGGCACGGATAGCCATAAGCTGTGCCATGGTGACAATGGCCTTGGTAGTGTTCTGCTGTTCCTTATATTACTGTTGCGGTCTTTGTACACAGGGGTCAGCTCTATGGGCTGCTCACAAGGAGCGACACTCCCCCCACCTTGGAGGGAGTGGGATGTAGGAGACACTGTGGCTTCAAAGCTCAGGTCAGCTGAGGACATGTAAGGATATGAACCTAAAGGTGCAGAGTAAGACAAACTTATGTAACCATGACTGAGCATTAGATAACCACACATGCACACATACAAAAATGTAAATAGGTGGTAACGACATATATAAGAAATAAACAATACAGACACAGCTGCTTTTTCTTGCTGCTGCCTGCCTTTTAAACTGATGTCTGCTCCACATGCCTTCTTTTCCCTAAAATTCTCACCTACAAAAATACTGCTCCAGGTCCCCAGCCTTGACAACCAGCACCACCAAAAATCCCTCAACAAGGCAAAATAGAAGCTTATTCTTTCTTCGTTCTCCTCCTTTAACTTGCACCACCACACTGCCCTCGGGTACCCAGGCCAGCCTCTTAGGTGTCATTTTCTTGTTGCTCTTTTCCTCTTATAGCACACACCCCATACATCATGAGCTGAACACATTTGAGGAAAAACAAGTGGGTCAGGTGAGGATTGCCTGTTATGTAGTTAACCAGCTATTGCTAGAAAGATGATGAGTATCAGAACAAGCAAAATTCTGGTTGGACTGAGGAGGAATAAAGAGAATATTAAAAATATCTTCAAGGTAAAAACCACACCTGTGTTCCAGTTGTTACTGGGGGTAAGGGAGTCAGGGTGAGGTCCACCACCCCCAGGGGAATGGGCCAAGCAGCCACAACATCACTCCCTTTCAGAACGGTGGCTCCAGCATCAGGCAGAGAGCACACGGAGGCCTCTGGGGACATATTGAAGTCCAGGGCTGTACTTTTATAGCATGCTTTAGTCCTTTCCCCCAGGGCTCCAAGAGGAATGCCCAGTTCCCCATCAGGGGGTCTGAGGGCCAATCCCACGTCCATTGATAAATGGCCTCTTGCCATATCAGTTCCAACTTGGGGAGGATTAAGTCCCCTTGTGTTACCTTAGGGCCTTGTTTGGTGGGGCGGACATGCAGATGAACCAGTTGTGCTTTCAGGAAGCGACCCAGTGGGCTGTCACCCATATGTCAGGGGCTGGTCATTGAGCAGCTGGACCACCTGAGGCAAGACCTGCACCCACCCTATGAACTTTGGTGCCAAGTAGGCCAGTTTGGTTTTGAGGAGCCCATTATATCTCATAATCATACCAGTGGCCTGTGGCTGGTTGGTCACATGAAAGAGCCATCTGACATCATTGTCGCTGGCCCATCATTCTACCTGAGCTCCTGTGAAATGGGTTCCCTGTAGACGCTATTTCTAGGGGCATCCCATATCCAGCTGCCAACCGTTGTAAAGCCTTAATGGTATGGGTCTGGTCAGCAGAGTGAATGGGGTGGGTGAAGCCTACACCTGTGGCTGTATCTACAAAAGTCAAAGCATATCTATGCCCCTGAGAGAGAGGTAGGGGCCTGATATAATCCACCTGTCGTTGGTGTGCATACCCTCGGGTTATTATTTTCACCATGCAGATTTGTAAGGGAAATTCACCCTTTGTGATGTCAAGCCGAGCACCCATCAGTATGTCCACCCCCAGGATATATTTAGCAACCAGGGAAACAGACGTCAGAGGGGAATAGGGGTGGGGGAATGCCCAATACCCAGTGTCACCTGGGCTCTCTGAACCATGATGTATTGACCTCCATACCCTTCTATACATGCAGTAGGTCCTATGAAATGGTCCGGGTTGTCATAAATTAGTGTTGACTTGGATCCAGTATCCACCAACGCTAGTAGGTACTGTGTGTTCTTTGGGGACCAATAAATAGTCATTTTCACATGTGACCTCTGGTCCCCCAGGGCCCCCACTAACAGTGTGCCTCAGCCTGTGTCCTAATCTGGGTAAAAGGAGGCCAGAGTCACTTTCTCCTGCTTTACCTGAGCTGTTTTTGCCTTCGGTCCCATTGGCCAATATTGCTGCTCTGGGCACAGCCGCTGCCACAGAGTCAGCAATATGTTCAAGAGCTGCCCATCTATCTATTTTTTGGCTAAGCTGGTAGCCAACAGGTCCATCTAAATTTGGCACCGATTGACCTTTAGCCACCCCAACCCCTGTCCATGAGGGGTTGCCCCGTTCACCCAGGGGACACCTGCTCTTTCCCTTTGTCAGTGCAGTGCATGCTGATACAGCGTGCATGATGTCTCACCTTACCTTGGCACTTTACGTTCATGTTCCCCAGCTGGGCTAAGGCATCCACAGCATCATGGTTCGGGTGATCTGTGAAGGGGCTAGAAGGGTTGCCACTGTCTCAAATGTGTCAGCTGGCCCACTCGCCAAGATCATGTCCTTTATGCATGTGGTAAGCCCTCATCAGGGCTACGGTACTGCATAGCAAACATCATTTGGCGCATGCCCGTTTCCCTCAACACGGACACTAAGTCTATGTAGATTGTCTACTTTGTGACTTGCTCCTGCAGGTCACCTGGATTCACCCAAGTCATGTGAGCTGCTGCCGTTAACCAGTTTATCAAAGTCTGGTTACTTGCTTGCAGGGCTGTTCTTTGCACATCCTGCAGAACCCGGTGCACGGAGGGGGTGCTGGCCATACCAGCTATTTGGGACATCTCCTGTGGGCTTAACTCCGTGTTATCAGCTCCGTCATCCCACAGACACAGCAGCCATGCAGGCACTGTCTCACCCACCTTTTGTTTTAATTGTTTTGACAACCCCATGGCTGTGTAGGTCGTGTATGTCATGTGTCAGGTAGAGGTGGGCAGTCTTCGCAGCTCTCCCCCTTGGGCTAGGAGTTCCTCTACCTCCACCTTCTGATGAATAGCAGGCCTTGCATGCAAAAGTGGGAGACCCTACCAGGACTCCTCCCAGAGGTGGGGACTTAGACTTCAGAAGATGCTTTGGGAGGAGGCTGTACTGTCTGTCTCTCAACGTGACACGTGTGGCAGCCAGCCATTGTTCCAGGTCCTCTTTACTCCATTGTAGCTAGTCTACATGCCAGATGAGGTCACCTGCTTGTTGCCCCACGTGGCAGAAAAGGGTAAAGAAAAGCCAAGCCACTCACCCCACCGACTCACGGTGGGAGGGAGAGATTTGTGTGTCTATCACTTTTAAGGCTTTCAAAACATCCCCAGGTTCCAGATGGACTGATTCCCAGTCCTCTGGAGCCTTCCAACATGCCAAAAAGGTGGCTGTAGATAACCAGAACGAGGCAGGGGAGCATGTTGGCACTCCCTCAGGGTTCTTCCTTGCCACCCGGCACTGTTTCCAGAGCCTCCAGCGAGGGGACATTCCCCTCATCCTGCTGACTATGACAATTGTCGAGGCTGGGGGCCTGGAGTGGTATTTCCACAGGTGAGATCCCCAGGGAAAAGAAGGCACTTGGGGCAGATATAGGTTCAAAAGGCAGGCAGCAGCAAGAAAGAGCAGCTGTGTCTGTACTGTTTATTTCTTACATATGCCGATATCACCTGTTTACATTTTCGTATGCATGCATGGTTATCTAATGCTCAGTCATGGTGACATAAGTTTGTCCCACTCTGCACCTGTGCCAGACAGTGGGTTCACATCCTTACTTGTCCTCGGCCAACCCAAGCTTTGAAGCCACACATCCCCCACTCTGGTGAATGTATTCATGTCCTCTTGCTATTCTAACAAATTGCTATGGACTTGGTGGGATCATGCAACACAGATGATGATTTCACATGGCTGAAGTCAGAATTTGCAATCAGTCTCGCCAGGCTGAACTCTAGGTGTGGGCAGGGCTGTGTTCCTCCTGGAGGCTTTCTTGCCTCTTCCCTCTTTTAGAACTTCTGCACTCCTTTTTCCTGGCCTCTTCCACCCCTTTCAAAGCCAGAGGAGGAGCATTTTCATATTTTTCCCTCTGACTCTGATTCTCCTATTTCTTATAAGACCCTTGTGATTACCTCCAGCCCACTTGGGTCATCCAAGACAATCTCTCTCAAGATCCTTTATTTAATCACATCAGTGATGTCCCTTTGCCAGCTGAAGCACATATTCAGATACCAGTGATGAGGATATAGCTGGGTGAGAGGGAACTAATATCAAGAGTTCCTTTCCATCCTATGAAGTTTCAAATGTCTACTGACATTCAAGTGAGAATGGCAAGAAAGTAACAGGAGATAAGTTTGGAATCTAGGACTGGAAAAAGTTTGGGATCAAAAAAATAATTGAGGCTAGATTGGGTCACCAAAAGAGAGAAGACAGGCAGAATAGAGATGCTCAAAGAATGTTATATGCATGTATGGCAATGTCATAATGACACCCAATATTCTATATAAATAATAGGCACTAATAAAAGAGGAGGAAGAAGAGGAGAAATGGAAGAAAAGCAGGTCAAAGACCAGTCCCTTTTAGCCCTTTGTGTCCCCAGCATGTTGAGGTTGGGAAGGTGAGGAGGGTCTGAGAGAGGACTGTACAATGCAGCAGCCAGCCAGGGAAGAGGGAATTACTCCCACTGCAGGGTGATGGGAAAGCAGTGGAGACAACAAGTTGAGACAACTCAGGAGAGGAGAGTTGGTGTGAATGGGCGGTAGGTAGAACTGGAGATAGGGCCATAGATGTTATGAAAGTATTCACATGCTCCTAGGGATGTATGCAGATGTGTCTGCCATTAAGTTGAAAATATCCTAAGTCAAAAATTCATTGAATACACCTAACCTACTTAACAACAGAGTTCAGCGAAACAGCTCACTGTAGAGTGTCACCTGTCACCCTTCACAGTCATGGGGCTGACCAGGAGCTGCCACTTACTTGTACCACCCAGCAGCATGAAAGAGTATCTTGCCACATATTGCTAGCCCTGGAAAAGGTGAAAATTCAAATTCATAGTATGGTTCCTACCGAATGGGTATGTATCACATCCTTGTAAGTCATTAGTACTGTAGAGGCTGCAGATCACATAGGAAAGATACCTACCCTGGGCACAGTGAGACAGGAGTAGGGAGTATCCAGAGAGGCTTCCTGAAAGATGCTGTATCTCAATCAGAATGGAAACAATCCTAGGAATTAACCACAAGAAAGGGGCAGAGAAGAACTGGTCAGGTGAAAGGATGTGGGCTGGCATGTTGGGGACAAAACAGTACTGGAGAAGCACATCTTGTGGGCACTGTGCACTTGGAGTTCAGGAGGGGCGCTCCAGGAGCCCTGCCTCAAGCTGCACCTGCACCACAGGCGGGGGCATGGAAAAGGCAGGTGTCCCAAAGGAAAGTCTGAGCTCTTCAGCTAGAGAGAAGGAGGGGGAGTGGAAGGCATGGAAGGGAAGAGAGAAGGGGAAGAGCGAGGGGAGGAGAGGAGCAAGGAAGAAGGGAAAGGAAAAGGACAGAATGGTCATGTGTAAAAGAATGCAGGACAATGGGAGAGATACATTAAATGCTAATAAGAATTTCCAGAAGTATTATTAAAGACTTGACACTCTTAAAATATATATAATATATATATTATATATCTTTATATATATATATATCTTTTATTTTTCTAAAATAATTAAAACTTAAAATTATTGCAAACATAATTTCCCCATTAGCCTACCATACTATTAAGAAGGGATGCCATCCAATGAGTGTGTGAAAAATGTTCAACAGCTTTAGCTATTAGGGAAATGAAAATCAAAACCACATTGAGATTCAGTTTTCCCAGTCAGAATGCCTATCATCAAGAATACAAAAGACGATGAATGCTGGTGAGGATGTGGGGGTGGGAGAGTTTCCCTTTCATACTGCTGGTGAGAATGTAAATTAGTAGATCCAGAATGGTTACCTGTATGGAGGTTCCTCAAAAATATTCCTGAAAGAATTAAAGGTGGCATACTATAGTGATACTTGCATACTAGTGTTTATTGTGGCACAATTCACATGCCTAGATGCCTGTCAACAAGTGGATAAAGAAAATGTTGTATGTGTACATAATGGAAGATTATTACATTATTCAGCCATAAAGAACAAAATTATGTCATTTTCAGGAAATAAATGGAACTAGAGGCCATCATGTTAATGGAAATAAGCCAGACTGAGAAAATTAAATATCCTGTTTTATATGAGCAGTCTCAGAAAAAAAGGAGAAATGAGAGCAAAGTATAAGGTAGCCTATCAGAGGTGTGGAAGGTGATCAAGAGAGAGGGGAGGGAAGGGGGAGATAACAGGGATGAAAATAATTAAAATATGTTATTTGCATGTACAAGTATGTCAAAAAGAAACCTGTTACTCTGTATTACTAGTGTGCACTAATAAGATCTAAAATATTTAAAATTAAAACTAGAAAAGGAATGCTACCTACCACAGAATTAAGGCCTAGAAGTCACAGTATTTAAACAAGACTGGGATTTTGTTTCTACAGATGTTTCTCAAAAGGAAATTCAGAGCCCACCTGTCGAGTAATAATGTCTGCCCCTCTACCTGCCTTCTTCCTCCACTCCAGTCCCTGCCTGCTTCCCAGGAAGCGGGCTCACAGTCTGATGGCATCCACCTGTGTGGGCCCTCAACTAAGGAAACCTCCCCAGCTGTGGCGAACCCATGGCACCTGTGTGGCAGCCGGGCATTTGTTATCATTGAAAGCTCTAAAAGGTTTGTCATCACCGCTCCAGGCTCTTAAAAGCGTTTCATTATGTGATCATCTAGAATTTTTTTTCCTAGGCAAATATAGGAATCACAAAAAGGTACTGGATTTTCTTTCCTTCTGTACCCATTGACTTTGTATTATCTAACCACTCTTGGTATACTCTGCCAGGAAGACTTTTTTTTTTTTTTTAATGTGGGTACTGGGGGTCGAACTCAGGACCTCCCACTTGCCAGGCAGGCGCTTATGTCGCTGAGCTATCTCACCGGCCCCGGGAAGACTTTTGATCTTAAAAATAGTCTATAAACTCTCATTCCACATGGTCACTGGACTTAAATTTGGTTTATTGCAGAAATAATAGCCACATTCTTTCAAGAAAAGAAGCAGCAGGACATAACTGAATATTTGGCTGTGTGGGTAGAAGGCTTGGCTAGTGTTTGCTGTGGGTCATAATTTCTGAATAGAAAGATGACTATAAAGTTTATCCTTCCTTCTAATAATCAGAACTTAAAAGCATCATGAGGAAGGACAAATATGTGTAATTATTTTATTTAGTAGGAAATGATCCTGCATTTCTTGAGTATAAAAATATCCTACTAGATACATGACTTCTAATTATCTGGTTTCACTCTAATGTGAAATAGACTTATGAGTGGGATGTTTCTCATTTTAGTACTTAAGAAACATGTTTAAAATATGACTAAACCTTCTTAGGGTTTTATAAAAATTAAATACTTCTATGTAAGCCCAACACTGTACATTTGAGGTTACTTTTCAAAAATCTATTTCACTTCCATTTCTTTAGCTGCTGGTTCTTTGTCCAGGTTCAGATGATCTCTTAGAATCATCCATTTAATAGAAGTTGAATGGAGAAAAAAATCTTAGGATGGATTTTAATGGGTCAAAACCCCTCACCTCCCCAATGTTCGGCTTTTCTTAATACTATTTACTAGCTGCCATATTGAGGACATTCTTGGGACTTTGTGAACTTTCAGAAGGTACTGATTTGCTTTTGTCAATAGGACTTGGTTTTTCTTTGATTACTGGGGAGTTCTGGGGGTACAGGAGCTTCGCAAAGGTCACGTGCCATGCATCCATCTCTGGATTTCAAGTCAAGACTGGGAGTCTCTGGGACAGTCCTTGACCTCCCTCTGATCCTCCAGCTAGACCACAGAATCGGGGTCCTCACGGAAAGGCCCCCACTTCCCCCAGAGATGTAAGGCTTTGGAGCAGTGCAAAAGGAGCCACCCTGGGGCAGGAGGCACCACCAGCCCTGCCAGGACCTGCTTCCTTTCCATGCTCCTCCTACATCCCAGCTCTCCTTCACCCTCACAGAAGGATAGTTCTTGTTTTTCTGCCCCTTTATTTTCATGGGCTTATGAAGTTAATGATGGGTTTTTCACTGGGTCTCTGGAAACAAAGAGGGAAAAGGACTGAGAACAGTGATGGAAACTCTCCAAACCCGTCACTTTTTGCCTGGAACACAGTAATCTTAAATGTCAATGCCCACCCTCTTTTGCTGAGCACTTACTATATGACATGCACTCTAAGCATCTTTTCATTTAACCTTCACAACAACTTGGGCAAGGGGTGTAATATTAATCTCTATATGAAGATATAGAAATTAAGCCTTGCCCAAGGGTACTTAGCTGGTTAGGGCAGGGCCACAATTCAAACTCAAGCCTACCATATTCCACGGCCCACCTTCTTAACTCGGTGCCATTCTGGTCCTCCTGTGATGACCTAAGCGTTCTGGAGCTGTGCCACCACTTCATGGGAGAAAGGCCTTCACTGTTGGCCAAGGCAGGACGACTCCAGGGCCACCTCTTCCTCCCTGCACAGAAGCTACACCAGGGGAACCATTTGCTCACCCACTACATCCATACTCGCTCCCGTTCTATTCTGTTCCTGCCGCTGCCTTGAACCCATGCATCTTCCCACACAGTTCTGATTTGTCCTGAAAAGATTTGCTCAGAAAACCTCCAGTGGCTGAAGCAACAGCACTGGCTCCGGAAGTGATGCAGGGCTTATCGTTTCCCTGTGCTTCCCTCATCTTTAAGCCATCTGTAACATGTGCACAAGCACGATCCTGCCTTACAGGGGCTGTCTGTGCCAGGTAACCCAGCTCCACAGCTGTCCCCAACAGGATTGGCTATCCCTGCTCTCCTCCAAGAGTGCTCGGGCTGAGTCCCAGGTACCCATATGTCATGTTTCCGGATAAACCCCACTCCACATCCCTGTCTCTGTAAAAGTTACAAAAGGCTTCAATTTTGTTCCATCTGGGAGGCAGGCTAGGGTTACCACACAGCAGACTCTCACTTCCTGTTATATCAGGACTCTAAGGATTGCTCTGGAAGCCTGGACATTCCCAGTTGCAAATCCAGGGAAGTCGGAGAAGAGCAATGCCCCCCACCACATTTCCACGAGCTGTGGTTCACAGTCCAGTCTTATGTTCATTTTGATAATGAAGGCTGAAGATGGTAGGTGTTGAAATCCCCCAGCTGGTCATCAGTCTGGCAGACAAGACTAGAGAAAGGGACTCTTGCCTTCCCCTGCTCTCATTTTTTAGCCCTAATGCATTCTCGCTTTCCAGCACCATGTGTTAATCACACTCGTGTGTCTTCACCAGTTACAGGGAAGTCTGGCCCCCAGCCAAAAAGTAAAAGCAGAATGATTTTCCAAATGATTAAGTAGCCTAACACAAAGATCACAGAAGTTCTTCTCCTGACTTCACACTAATTTGCTGGGCAACTTTGCACAGGTTTCTTCACCTCTCTGGGCTTTTTTCCTCACTATAAAATGAAGGCACTTAACCAGAAAACTGCATCAATTATTCAACTTTGAAACTCTGAGACTGCCAGACCATAGTCTCTGAATATGTGACATATTTTTATCTCTCTCTCTCTCTTTTTTTTTTTTGGCAGTCTTGGGGATTGAACCTAGGGTCTTTGCACTGAGTTACACCCCCAGCTCTTTATTTTTTGTTAATTTTTAAAGTCAGTATCTTGCTAAGTTGCCCGGACTGGGTTCAAACTTGCCATTCTCTGGAGCCTGCCCCCTAGAGTGCTGGGATTACAGGCATGCACCAACACACTCAGCTATAATTTTTTTCTTAGTATTTCCCTTCTATCTACTCCTTTGCTTTGTAATCTTAGGATGTGACATATGACATGTACATAATACATTAACAAATGCAACCCAATCATGTTACCCTTGCCAGAGGCTGGGTCCATGAGAATGATGCAGATGGTCAGGAACACTCTTCCCCCCAGGAGAAGCAATCTTACCTCAGACCCCAAGCAGTGGAACCAGGGGCTCTGATGCTCCTGCTCACTCCTGGGAACACTTCCTTTCTAAAGGGCAGCTTCTCACCCCACACCTGGCTCACAGGTGGCTGGGGCCCTGTCTGTGACTGATGAACAACAGACATCCATGCAAAGGAGAAGGTTGACATGGCAGGGGCACTGTCCTGAGGCTGGCTTCCCTGAACAATTGTTCCTCTATGTCCTGCTCCAGCACCTGCATGGGAACAGCTGGCCAGGTGTTGGCAAAATGCCCCAGAAGCTTCTCCTTCCTATGTCCCTTCCTGCTCACTTCTGGCTGGCTGCAGCTGTTAGATATGACACTGTGACATTGTACAGTGGTACCTCAGTTCACAAACTTAATTCTTTCCATGATTCTGGTTGCAACAGAATTACAAGCATAGTACCACTGCAGTGATGGCACTGGTGCTGCCCAGAGCTGAGGTGATGTAGGCAAGGTGGGCAGCAGAGGAGCTCTGGAGGTGATGTGTCATCATCCAGGTGGCAGGTAAAATTCCAGTGCTATGGGAAGAGTTCCATGGCAACTCTCACTTTGTTGGGCTGGGAGACAAGTCCTAGAGCCTCTCTAAGAATGAAAAGAACCTCTGTCCTGGGCCTGTCCCTCCCTCTCCTGCTAGGGGATTCATTTTTCCTAGAGGGCTCTGGTTTAATAACTTTTCCATTGCTGGGACTAAGTACCTAATGTACACAACTTAAAGGAGGACGGGATTATTTTGGCTCATGATTTCAGATAGTTCAATCCACAGTTGGCTGGCTCAGAGGCAGAAATAGCAGGGTGGAAGGGCATGACAGAGAAAAGCTGCTCAACCCATGGCAGCCAGGAAGCAGAGAGAGAAGGGAGAAGATGGGGATGAGAATGCACCCTTCCAGGCCATACCCATAGCTACCCATCTCCTCCAACTGGGCCCCAACTCCTAAGAGCACATTCAGCGATGAACCCGTCAATAGATTAATCCACTGATGAGTACAGAGCCCCATGATCCAGTCACCCTCCAAAAGCCCCGCCTCTGAACACACAAGACTTTTAGGGGATGTTTTAGATCTAAACCCTAAGAGGTTACATGCAGTAAGGATCAGTCCAGAAGCTGCTCCCAGTTCCAGAAAGCAGGATAGGACCTTGGTAAAAGGAGACACTCAGATGTTGGGGCGTGCCCAGATGTTAAGGTGTGTCTAGGTGGGACTTTTCTCCTTCCTGGGGCTTTCTTCACCAGAATGGCCCCAGCCTAGATCCTATAGGGGCTATTGGTCTAACAACGAAGGAACTGAACTCAGACAGGCTCCAACCTTGGGGCAGGGAAGAAAGGGAGGAGGAAGAGGACCAGGTCAGTCCCTCTTTCCAGGCTGCCCTGAAAGGAGTTAGCTTCGTGTCAAATCCTTCCATGTGTATTGTATTGGCCCCAGACGGTGCCACCACTGGTCACCAGGGACCCATCTAGAAGCCGTCTTTACCCTTTCTCTTTGGCACCCCCACCAGGAGTCCAGATGTTTGGAGCCCCATAATCTTATTTGGGATGGAGGCCATGAGTTCCATTGTGAGGGCTCAGTGCTGGGTTCAAATCCAGCCCTACCTCTTCTGGGGTGAATTGCCCCCCAGCCAGCTGAAGGATAACCCTAGTCTTATCCACACCTCTTTTAGATCAGTTTCCTCATCTATAAATCTGAGCACTCTCCCCAAGGGATGCTATGGATCTCTAGCTGGGGAAGTACCAGGGTAGAATTGTCAGCTTCAGCCTCATTCAAAACAGGCACCCCAGTTATTATAATCACACGCAACAGCCGTCATGTCCAAGGCATGGCATTCCCCTTCCCTCAGCAATCAGGTCTGAATGCCAAGGCTTGGCAATTTTGACCCAAGATCATGGGAAGTTTCCTTTAATGTCTCCAATGTTCTGCCCTGGATTTATCTGGGCCTGACCTGACATCAGTCCATCCCCTGCTCTGCAAAGTGACAAAGAAAGAGCCTGTTGGCTGCTTTTCTTGTGTCCTGTAGGCACACACCACACGATGCTACTGAGGAAATTCTTACACTACTTACATTTATTGTTCTTTCTCAAATTTGAGTTGTGGCCTTTTAAAACTTTTATATAAATGCCTAATAATTCCTCACCTCCTTCATTCAAGGGCATCTGAAATGGAGGTTGTTCTTTATTTTATTACACATGATGTGTATAGCAAAGGCCTACAACAGAATATTTTCCATGGACAAGTCACACCCATCTTCTATTAGCATTCCCTTAGCTGATTTGAGTGAGCAGATGTATGTAACAGGCAGGAACTGAAACAAAAGAAATACTTCTTTGGAATCAGATTTGAACCTATGTCAGAGCATTATACTTCAGACTTATTGAAGAAACTAGAATTACTAGATTAAATTGCACAAGGTTATTTAAAATTGTGCTTGTTATATGCAAAATATCTCTCCCCTAATTGCATCTTATCCTAAGTGGAAAAACTTGTGGAAACTTATAAAGCATAAATTGATAGGAAAAATGACAGAGGCAAAATGAAGACTTTTTGTTTGTTAAAGAAAACATTTGTGGTAGATTTGGCGAGCTACGCTTCTAAATCTCCAAGGAATGGAGAAACAATTAGTAAGTATGATGAATCAGCTGACAAAGGCTTTTTTCCCTTGGCTGTATGTGAAGCAATGGAAAATTTCCTATTGCAACTCTAATTTCCCAAGAAATTGGAGTATGCATTGAATAAAGGCTGAGGTCTCTAAGGAGAGGCTGAAAGTAACTGGTAATGGGAGAGTGCATAAAGACAGAAAGGCTCTCTGCTTCTTGTCTACTGGCTCTGATGCCAGGAAAGCATGAAATCACAGGTCAAAGCATCCTCTCTTCCCACTGACCATTCCTGAAAATGGATGTCACCACCTTGATGCCTGTCTTCTTCATGATTAGAAAACAATCCAGAAAGATAGAATTAGAGCTCCAAATGGAGCTTTGGGAGACTGTCTAGATTAGCACAGGCATCAGATCCATCGAAAGGCCTTGCTTAGTGTTGTCTGCTGGAGCATGCTTGCCAGGAGACCAGGAATGTGATCACAGGAAGGGACTCCATCCTGGACGCAGCTCTCAGCATGATCAGAGGTCATGTACCACTCTTCCTCCAGCCAGCCAGTCCATAACACTGGCCTTATTGCCATTTCTCAGATGAAGAAGCTCACTCCGAGAGGGCTAATAGATATGCCCAAAGAAACACAGCTAGGAATGGAGGCATGCCTTATGGACCTGCCAGTACATTTCATAGAAGACCCCAAAGGCCATTTGTCCTGAACAGGATGCTGTGCTGCAGAGATGCTCAGTCCTGGGTTCCTCTCTACAAACAAAAGCTCTGTGCAGAAACCCAGAATATGGCCATAGTGAGCCTGGAGGCCAGAAGCCCATGAAAGTGTGAATCACTGAGTGTCTTCCCATCTTGCTAGAGTATCAGTGCCCACAGCTCCACAGAGTCCTATGTGTCAAGGGACATGCAGGCGGCATCACAGTTCCAAGGGGGTGATATCTCTACTGCCAAGGACCTCTGAAGATAGTTAGTTGTCTGGGGCAGGGACTTCTCATGGACAGTGTGACTGTCCCCTGGGTGGTCCAGGAAAGATGACCTCTTGGAATATCAGGATGGCCTATGCAGGGGGGGTCTATGGCAGTTCAGTGATTTGGCAGTAAACATCAACCCCAAGGAGGGTAAATATGTCACTGTTTTTCACATCTGTTTGTGACAGCTTTGGATACTAAATATCTCTCTAACATGATAGGGTTTCACAGCACCTGGCTCAGCCCCATTGCTCTATGGGGTGAATGAGGAGGTTCTAATCTTTTGGGAGAAGGGGATTCCACCTTCTTTGAATTTCACACCAGCCCCTTTCCCCATGAAAGATTTCAGCACCTCTCTCACCTCTGTATTGGATGCAAATGATGAACAGCAACTTGCTGGCCAAATCCCTTTTCTTTAAGTGGGAGAGAAAAGACAGATGGCAAAGAGTTTATTTTAAGCACTTTAACCTTGTCCACATGTTAGAACATTATAAAAGAAGTAGAAACTGCTGCATATTAAAATTATTCATAATCCAACACCCTGAGCATAATAATTACTATTTTATATGTCCCCTTCTGATTTTTATGTATGTGTGTGTTACATCATAATGTCTACATGACTTTGCATCCTTCTCTCTTTTTAAATATACCATACGCATTTCACATGTTCCTGCAAAATCCTCAAAATCACAGTCCGTAATGCCTGAGAACTGGTCCTTCAAGTGCATTTACCATCTGCTGGAGCCCTTTCCCTATTGCTGAACATCTTGTTGAGTCTCGTATTTAGATTATAAACTACACCGAGACAAGCATCTTGCTACCCAGACCCCGTAGGATGAGTCCCAGTTCCCCAGAAGAGAGAGCCACAGGAAGCTCAGCAGGGCTTGAGTGTGTTTACTGTTCTGAGTGTGTTTTTGCTATATTGCTTTCCAAAGGGGCTGTGTGAGTGTCCAAGTGTCCCAGTGATGTGAGAGGTTTCGTTTCATCACTTAAAAGGGAGGGATGCAAAACTTTTTTGCAAGCCTCTGGCCTCTTTCACCTGCTGGAGCTTCAAGGTTCTCCTCTGCAAGGCTCTGTTCATGGTGAGAGGGTGAAGCCTTAACCAGAAGCCAGCGGGTGTCCCAGGGAAAGGGCATGGAGTTGCCAGATGGGGTGTGGATGCCACCAGACTGGCATCTGGGAGGTGCAACACTCTGACACCTCCCAGGGTCAGTGATTCATATCCTTCTCAACTACTCAAGTTGGGGAAGGCTTTCAAAGCCACTTTATAAGCAAAGCATTGATAACTTTAAAACAAATTATCAGCATCATAGAAAAAGGAAGATACTAAATGTAAGCCAAATGTCACAAATATGGATGTTCACTTAAACTTGAATGGCAAATAGTAATTTTTATAAGTATGCCCCAATTAGTGTATGAAACATACTTACACTAAAAAATCTTATTCATTGTTCATCTGAAATGCAGATTTAACTGTGTATCCTCTGTTTTACCTAGCAACCCTCTGCAAGCATGACAAATGACAGTGTCTTTGTTAAGGATGAGAGCTGAGAAGTCTTGGACTAGTTATATACACTCCTTAGCCCCACTTTCCTCAACTGTACAAAAGTCTGTCCTACAGTTCCCCTCAGTGTCTATGGAGTATTGGTTCTCAAATCTCTTATATTAAATGGCATAGTATTTGTACATAACCTATGTACATCTTCCTGCATATTTGAAGTCATCTCTAGATTTCTTATAGTACCTAACACAGTGTAAATGCTATACAAATAGTTGCTGCACTATATTTTTAATAAAATAATGACAAAAAATGTTTATGGTTGATACAAATGCAATTAAAAAATTGTTTCTCAATCCATGATTAGTTGAGTCCATGGATGTGGAACCTGCAGATGTAGAGGGCCAACACTATTTGCACTTAATTCCAAGAGTGCTAGGAAGTGCTTGGCACCTAGGAAGTAAATCAGTAAATATTTACTACACTATTGTCACAATAAAAAGGGGAATACAGTTCTTTAAATAGTTTACAAAACTCTAGTCAGATTCTAAGTAGCTTCACAGAGCTACAGTCTTTCCTCTGAAAAGTAGAAGTCGTTCATGGTTGACTGATATGTGGACATCTGCCATCCCCAAAGGAGACCTGCAAGTATCCTGCAAGGTATGGTGAGGTACTATTTTGTTACCATGGCAAGTTCCAGAAATATCAGTTCCTACCCCTCTTAGTTCTACCTTAGTTCCAATTCTTAGTGGCCTGTTCTTGATAAACATGGTCCAGGTCAATTCCCAATTCAATGAAAAACCCCTATTTCCTATTTTTCCTAAAAACTAGCATTGATTTTTCACTTGCCCAGAGTTATCTATTAATAACAGGAAAGAGAATCTATAAAAAATGTAAATGTGTGAAATTAATATATCTATAAAATTGATTATTTAACTGGTATTATCAGAAGAAAGGTGACTTCGAAATAACCACAATATGTCTATTTCATTGTAAGTCATTATATTGGCCTAAGGTTATTCAACTGTAAGGATTTTTACCAGACTCCTCTGAGTTGTTAAAATATAATATTGTAATAATACTTATAATTGGATTTATGGACATTCCTTTTCTCCATAAAATGTGTACACCTTAATAGCTCTGCCAATCTTAAAAAGAAAAAAGTAAAAGACCATTGACATGCATGTTTTACAGAGCTAAAAAGATAAATGTGTCTCTAGCTCAGTATATGTGCCTTCCTACCCACAGGGAGGAATGACATGGGAGCCCAAGGTAATGTTGTTGCAGGAAAGGATCGGTCTGAGGAGAGCGTCCCAAAGCAAGTCACCAGGATATCCGTGCAAGACATTAGGACAACTGCCACAGGCTCTAACCTCAAAAAGCAAACATCACCTGGCACGATATCCAGGGTATAAACCCTTTGGAGATTTATAGCAATGGGTTTGTTTTCATTCCAGAGCCTGTGCTATGTGGGTTGTACAACCAGAAAGCAAAAGGCAGGGCTCGGGAGTTTTCTATACCTAGCTACCACATTCTCATTCTGTTATGTAATACCTTTAGACTCAGCATCTCATTTTCCTTACCTGTGAAATAGGAATTTCATTACCTTCCAGGATTGGAAAGGTTAAACATGACATCAATAAAACACCAAACACAAGACCAGGCCTCAAGCAGGCGTACAATTGATGGGAGGCATCGGTATCAATATTTATTGCAAATATCTTGCCTACGCACTTTTATTCAGCAGATGCCATTCTCATCCTAATGCCCCTCTGGAAAATTGAATAGAACAATGCATTTTGCCTTTGAGGGGTCTGTGTCTGGGATTCACTTTTATGTTCAATCAAACTTTGGGTAAAAAGATATCCTTCGCAAAGAGAAAAAGCAGCTATAAATCTTGTGCTATAGGAGGAACAGGCAAGGGTGCCTGCGAGGCAGTCCCATTACCCAACAACCTTCAGGCTCCCCTCTCAGCATTTGTTCCCAGGCTCCTCCACAGAGCAGCAGAGTTTTCTCATCTAATCTGCTCTGGCCTTTCTCACAGTCCCTGGGGGAAGCACTGAGGTACACACACTGTGTGTCTCGCTGGGAGTCTGCCAGAAAAACAAAACCTTTGCAAATAGTTCTAAGCCCAGCTCTTCTATTTACTAACTATATGACTTAGCAAGCCTCCCTTTCCTCATCTGTAAGATGGGGATACTAACACCCGGCTTTCTGGTTAGGCAGATGAGAGAGGAGGATTCTAAGTCTGGTTGGTACAGTTTATGCTATTGTGAGGATGCACTAATTAATAGTGTCCCTTTCACTCCAAAAAGTGTTCCAGTTTAAAGGATGTCACTCAAAATATATAGATACCAATATTGGTATCAATATATATTGGCTATATATTTTGTTGTTGATAATGATTAATGACCATAATCATGATGTCATTGTTATTCTTAGCATGCCAGTTAGACTAAGTACATCATACCAAATTTTTAAAATCCTTTTTATATTATATTTCCATGCAATTAAAAATAGAGATATTAGAAAAATTAAGATTTATATGGATTAAAAGGTGTAAAATATACAAGCTTCTATTTTTCTATGATAGCTTCTTAGATTTGAGATTTGTATTTATTTTCCATATAGAAATCTATGAAAATGATTTTTTCTTTCTCTTTGCTCTCTTCTGGCTAAACTTTAGTTTATCTTTTCAAAAATTATATATATTTGAAGGGTTATTAGGTTTGTTTGCCAGAATCCCTAACACTTGAGCCAGGGTCATAAAGTTGAGCACCAAGAGAACAGAAGAAATAGAAAAATCTCCTTGACCATCATGTGGTGCTTTAGACAGAGTTACAGGAAAAGGGACTAGAACTGAAGATTCGGGATGTGTATGAGCATGAGAACCTGGAACCTTTTTTGGGGCATCTCAAGGCTAATCTTTCAAAATCTGGAATTTTCTATCTGGCCTCAAGGCAATATCCTCTGGCCATCTGCTGGGGTCACCCTGGTGGGCTGGCTGAGTTCCAGGCAGAGAGGGAGGCCACCTCCTTGACCTACAGAACATTCTAGGGTTTTGATATACATTCAGCGTTCCAAATGGCCCAAACCAAAGGCATCATTAATAAAGTACGAGTCTGAAGTAACATTTGAGGTGGTGTGATACATTTCACAGTAGAGTAGAAAGAGAAGATTTATGATCTTGGAGGATCAGCCCTCTTCCTGGAGTTACTCAGGCCCAACAGTTTCTTGAGACTAAAACAAAAGATCTATCACAAGCTGTGATTTATGGAGAAAGCGCTGATAGAATACATCTTGTTAGAGGTGAAATTGAGAGCTTTCGAGCTTGGTAACAGTTGGGAAACAAATGGCTGAGTCTCTGCAAGCTGACTAGTACTTGCCTGGAGTTTGTTTTTAATCTTTATGGGAATTCTTTTAACTTAGGAGGGGGCTTTTTCTCTTGCAGGGGAGGCTGTGGCTCATCATTTCTGGGCACAGCCAAGCCTTATCTCCCCCATTCTATTACAATGTTCTGACCTAAGTCAGCCCTCCAATCCTATAGAGGTGAGTAAGGACTGGGATTCTTAGCTGGACCAATGACAACACGTACTTGGGACACTGCAGTTTGGAGGTTTCACCATCTTGTCTCTAATCACTTGAAGTAAAGGAAGAAGTTAAATTATCATTATTTGCAGATGACATGATACTCTACATAGAAGACCCCAAAAACTCCAAAAGACTTCTAGAATTAATAACCAATTTCAGTAGCATAGCTGGATACAAAGTCAACACTCAAAAATCAATAGCATTCCTGTACACAAACAACAAACTCACTGAGAGAGAAATTAGGGAAACCACACCCTTCACAATAGCATCCAAAAAAATGAAATACTTAATCAATCTACAAAGGAAGTAAAAGAGCTATGCATTGAAAATTACAGTACTCTGAAAAAGGAGATGGAAGAGGATATCAGAAAATGAAAAGATATCCCTTGCTCATGGATAGGAAGAACCAATATTGTGAAAATGCTCATACTCCCAAAACTATTATACAGATTTAATGAAATCCTGATCAAAATACCACTAGCATACCTCACAGATCTAGAGAAAACAATCCTAAAATTCATTTGGAAACAGAAGAGATCTAGAATAGCAAAGGCAATCCTGGGCAGCAAAGGCAAGGCAGGAGGCATCACAATCCCTGACTTGAAACTATATTACAAAGCTACTGTGATAAAATCAGCATGGTTCTGGCAAAAAAACAGACCTGAGGATCAATGGAACAAATTAGAAGATGTAGACACAACTGCAAAGACACTCAGCTACCTTATCTTTGACAAAGGGGCCAAACATATTCACTGGAAGAAAGGTAGTCTCTTTAATAAATAGTGCTAGAAAAACTGGCTTTCCACATGCCGAAGACTAAAACTAGACCCATGTCTATCACCATGCACTAAACTAAAGTCAACATGGATCAAAGATCTAAATATTAGAAACAGTAAATCTACTAGAAGGGAAAGTAGATAGAAATCCTGAAGACATAGGGGTAGGCAGAGTCTTCATGAACAAAAACTAAACTGCACAGGAAGTACTACAAAGAATCAACAACTGGGATCTCATCTTATTAAAAAGGTTTTGCCCATCAAAAGAAATCACCAACAGAGTGAAAAAAAGCCTACAGAGCAGGAAAAAAATTTAGCCCATTGTTCCTCAGACAAAGAACTTCTATCTAGAACATATAGAGAAAAAAATCAGACCCCCCAAATTCAAAGACCCAATCCAAAAATGGGCATCTGAGATGAATACACACTTCTCAGATGAAGAAATACGGCAAAGAAATATATGAAAAAATGTTCAACATCATTGGTCATTTGAGAAATGCAAATTAAAACAACACTG
This sequence comes from Erethizon dorsatum, assembly GCA_028451465.1. Taxonomy (NCBI): domain Eukaryota; kingdom Metazoa; phylum Chordata; class Mammalia; order Rodentia; family Erethizontidae; genus Erethizon; species Erethizon dorsatum. The sequence goes on along the minus strand of CM051822.1, from coordinate 109,508,034 downwards.
AGATTCCATCTCACCCCAGGAAGAATGTCTATCATCAAGAAAACAACCAATAACAAATGCTGGAGGGGCTGTGGGGAAAAAGGAACACTTCTCTGTTGGTGGGAGTGTAGACTGGTACAACTATTGTGGAAATCAGTGTGGAGACTCCTCAGAAAACTAGGATTAGAGGTCCTATTTGGCCCTGCTATTCCCCTTCTGGGTATTTTCCCAGAAGAATTAAAAACATCATATCACAGTGATATATGTGCACTCATGTTTATAGTGGCATAATTTGTAACAGCTAAATCTTGGAAACAACCCAAATGCCCATCAACCCAGGAATGGATAAAAAAGATGTGGTATTTTTATGTAATGGAGTACTACTCAACTATAAAGAAAGATAGACTCGAGGCTATTATAGGTAAATGGATGCAACTAGAGACCATACTCATAAGTGAAATAAATCAAACTCGCATTTGTAAACATCATATTGTCTCCCTAGTGTAAGAAACTGAAAAAATAAATAAGATACAAAATCTACAATAGACACTGTGAAAGGGAAAGAAACTGCTTAAAAAGAAAGAGAAACTGGGATGAGGGAAAGGAGAAAAGGAAGGGAAAAGAAAAAAAAAAATATATATATATTACTTTAGCTATCTTGTATATATATATAATATATATTATTTTAGCTATCTATACAAGATAGCTAAAATAATTATACTACTAACTTCTTTTAGTTAATTGAAAAGAATGATTTATGTTTACATTGCTTGATCAATTTTCACGCCTATATCTTGTAATCTGAGCAACTATTTTGAAGATAACAATGTGCAATATATTAACCATTGTTAATTTCCTACTATCTTGCTTTGAAATTCTGTATCATTATCTTTATTGTCTTTTTTTTTTTCTCTCTAAAATAAAAAAACAAGAACCAAGCTGTAAGCAAATACGTTTAACACAAAACACCAAAGCAAGCAGGCAAAAGAGGAAAACAAAAGTCCAAAATCAGAAGATTTGGGGATGCAGTTATTGTTGCCTCCTTCAAGTAGAGTCACAGCTAAGGCAATGATACAGATGTCCTCAGAGTTCATAAGCATCAAACTTTAGCCAGAAAATGAGGACGACTCACAAGCTCTCCCTAGTCAAAATATTGATATGCTCTTGGATACCAGGGTCCTTGGCCAACACACCTGATTTTTTGTACTGTTTACACAAGTATGTAAAACTATTGTGATGCTGGGGCTGACAAGTAGACAGTTTCCTGACAATAGTGCACACTCTGCTTTTGAAAACTGGCCTGGTTTTTCATTGTGAGTTTGAGGTTTGCACTGGAGCTGAACCATCATCTTTGGCTGAGTTCTGTTTCCTGCCTTCTGATGAATGTACTTTGTCTCTTCTGCACCCTTCAAGTTCATTGCTGTTCTTCTCTGTTCACCTAAGGTTTGTCACTGTTTACACAAAGGCTTCCCCAGTGCACTGGTCCTTAGTCAACCCACTGCCAATACATTCCCATGAATTGTCCAGAATCTAGGTCCCCTAGATATCCTAGCATCTCCAAACAGGATAATTTGACTTCTTCTTTGCCTACTTGGATGCTTTTATTGCTTTCTCTTTCCTACTTGCTGTAGTTAAAATGTCAAGAACTATATTGAATGAGAGTGGTGAGAGTGGACATCCTTACCTTGTTCCTGATTTTAGAGAAAATGCTTTCAGTTTTCCCCATTCAGAATGATGTTAGCTGTGGGTTTGTTGTATACAGCCTTTACTATATTGAGAAATGATCCTTCAATATCTACAATAGTTTCTTCAGGGCTTTTACCATGAAGATATGTTGAATTTTGTCAACAAGTTTTTCTGCATCAATTCAGCTGATTATGTGATTTTATCTCTTATTCTATATATATGTTGTCTCATATTTATTAATTTGCATATGTTGAACCATTCTTGCATCCCTGGAATGAAGCCAATTTGGCCTGGTATATGATCATTTTAATGTGTCATTGAATTCGGTTCACAGATATTTTGTTAAGGATTTTTAGATTTATGTTCATCAAGGATATTGGCCTATAATTTCCTTTTTAATTGTGTCTTTGTCCAGTTTGGTATAAGATGATGTTGGTCTCGTAAAACAAGTTTGAAAGCATTCTTTCCCTTTCTGTTTCATGGAATAGTTTGAAGAGCATTGGTGTTAGACTTTGAAAGTTTAGTAAGATTCAGCAGTGACCCCATTGGTCCCGGGCGTTTTTCTTGTTGGGGGATTTTTTTTTTTTTGGTGGGTACCGGGGGTCGACCTCAGGACCTCACGCGCCAGCAGGTGCCCATGCCGCTGAGCGATATCACCGGCCCATTTTTCGTATGTGGGATCCGGGAGTCAAACTCGGGCCCTTGCGCTTGCCAGGCAGGCGCTTACGCCACTGAGCCATCTCACCAGCCCCTGTTGAGGGATTTTTTTTATCACTGCTTCAATCTCATTGCTTGTTATTGATATGTTTGGGTTTTTTATATCCTCTTGGTTCAGTTTGTGTAGGTCATATGTGCCCAGAAATTTATCCTTTTCTATCGGATTCTCCAACAAATTATAAGTTTTCAAAGTAGTACCCAATAATCCTCAGGTTTTCAGTGGTATCTGTTGTAACATCCCCCCTTTCATCTCTAATTGTGTTGACTTGTGTCTTCTCTCTTTTTTGGTTAGTTTGGCTAAAGGTTTATCAATCTGGTTTATCTTTTCGAAGAACCAACTCTTTGTTCCACTGATCCTGTGTATTATTTTTAGTCTCTATCTCATCAGTTTCAACTCTGATCTTATTAATTTTTTCCTTCTGTTGCATTTGGTTTTCATTGTTCTTGTTGTTCCAGAACATTGAAATGAATCGTTTGGTTATTTACTTGACATCTCTTTAATTTTTTGAGGTAGTCAGTCATAGCTATACGCTTCCCTTTTAGAACTGCCTTTGCCGTAGCCTAGAGATTCGGGTATGCTGTATTTCCATTTTCATTTGATCCCAGGAATTTTTAAATTTCTTCAGTGACTTTGATTTCTTCAATTTGTTCAAAAGTTAATTGTTCAATCTTCATATTAGTTTCTCTGGCTTCTTTTGCTGTTAACTTCTTGTTTCATTCCATTATGATCTGATAAGATGCAATAAATTTTTTCAATTTTTTTATATTTGTTAAGTCTTGCTTTGTGGCTTAAAATATCTATTTTGGAGAATGTTCCATGAGCTACTGAGAAGACTGTGTGTTCTGTAGTTATTGGATGGAATATTCTGTAGATATTTGTTATATCCATTTGATTTCCAGCATAGTTTAACTTCGATGTTTCTTTGTTGATTTTTGTCTGGGTGACCTATCTATTGGTGAGAGTGGAATATTGAAGTCATCCATTATTATTAAACTGAGACCTATATGTCCCTGTATGTTGAGTAGTATTTGTTTTATAAAGTCAACTGCCCTGATGTTTAATGCATTATATTTACAATTCTTATATCTCCTTAGTGCATTGCCCTGTTTACCAATACATTTGTCTCATCTCACTAATGTCTTGAATTCTGCTTTGTCAAATATGAGTATAGCTATGCCTGCTTGCTTTCAGGTTCCATTTGCCTGAAATATTTTTTGCATTGCTTTACTTTCAGTCTGTGTATATCTTTGCAATGAGTTGTGTTTCTTGCAATCAGTAAAGAGTTGGGTTTTGGTTTTTAATCCAATCTGTCCACCTGTGCCTATTAATAGGAAAATTAAAACAATTTACATTCAGAGTTATTATACAAAGATATGTGCTGGTTCCTATTATTTTGTAGTTTTTCTGGTGTTTAATTCTTTCCCATTCTTAATAGCTTATCTTCTTTTCCTCTTTTGTGTATAGGATTCATCTAATTATTTTCTTTAATACTGGCTTTGGAGTCATGAATTTCTTTAGTTTATGTTTATTTTGTAAGGTCCTTATTTCTCTTTCAACTTTCAAGGATAGCTTTGCTGTATATAATTTATGTAATGACAGTTATTTTCTCTCAGGGCTTGAAATACATCATTTAATGCTCTCCTGGCCTTTAGTGTTTCTGCAGAGAAGTCTAAAGTTGCTCTGATGGGTTTACCTCTAGTAATGACTTGGTGTTTCTCTCTTGTTGCTTTCAATATTTGTTCCTTTTTCTATACTCTTGCTATTTCAAGTATATGTAACATGGGGACGTTCTGTTCTGGTTTTGTGTATATTTGGGGTTCTGAATGTCTCCTGTACCTGGATGTCTATATCTTTCTCAAGATTTGGGAAGTTTTCACTCCTTATTTCATTAAGTACATTCTCTATGTATTAGTTTTAATCTCAGTGCCCTCATCTACACCAGAAATTCATGTTTGCTGTTTTAACCATGTCCCACAATTCTTGGATGTTTTGTTCATAATTTCTATGGTGTTTTGTTTCTTTTTTGTTTTTTTTGTTTTTTTTTTCTTAGTGTCTGAATGTAATAGTTCCTTAGCCTTATCTTCAAACCCTGAAATTCTATGTTCTGCACGGTCCTGTCTAATGATAGGGCTTTCCACTGAGATCTTAACTTGATTTATTTTACTTTTCATTTCCAGCATTTATGCTTGACTCTTTTTCAGAATCTCTATCTCTTTGTTAAATTGTTTCTTCATATTCTGCATTGTTTTCTTTGCTTCCTTCAGCTGTTTATTTGTATCTTCTTGGAAATCATTAATCATTTATGAATCAGTCTTTTGTATTCTTTGACATTTCATCTACTTTGATAACTTTGTATTCAGTTACTGATGGATTATGAAAATTTTGAGGAGACATGTTGTCTTGCTTTTTCATACTTTTCATGTTTTAATTCTGAGATTTGTACATCTTTTGGAATGGATATTTCTTCCAGTTTTATTTGAGAATCTTCTTAGTGGCCAGCATCCTTTTGGGAGTTTGATCCCCAGTATCACTTAGGGAGGAGAAAACCAACTGCAATAATGTCAGTGACACAAAGACAAGCCAGATATTGACATACAGTAAAAATGGTTTAAAAGCACAAACTGTGCCACCATTAACAGCAGAAAAGACATCAACAATAATAAGTTAGACTCAAAAACAAACCAGATATTGAAATACCATAAAAACCAGCCACAAGCAACAATTATGCTACCCTTAACATAGGAAAGAGATCAGAAATAATGTAGACACAAGGAAAAATCAACTACTTATTAACAGCAAATATCTATTAAAAGCAACAGTTATTCTACCATTAACAATAGAAATCAGTAATAATAGCAGAGAGTAAACTAAATAGCTAAAAATTAATAATGGTTAATAGTAATAATAATAAAAATGGGCATCATTGAGAAAGAGAAAAGTGAAAGTAGTAAAATTTTAATAAGAAAAGGTGAGGAGGAGGAATAGAGAAAGATAAAAAATTTAAAGGATTAAAAAATAAATAGAATTAGGTAAAAGTAACAGCAAGAACAAACAAAAACTAGAAGAAAAAAGAATAAAAGCAAAAAAGGAGGGGGAAAACCAAACCAAAAACAAGAAAAAGTCCAAAGTATTTCTTCACATTGAGGTGTTTAAGTGAGTAGTTTCATTGCAAGACCTGTTTTATTGGAATCCACCAGATACGAGGAGGGGTAATGAGTCAGAACCAGGGCCTTTTGTGTGTTCATGCCTACTTTTTGCTGTGTGGATACTGAGTCCGTGCCTTTCCTGTTGGACAGGGTCAGTCAGTGGTATGTTGTCTGCCTCAAGGGTGTATTCATTCAAGAGACTTTTAGTGTTTGTGCCCTTCTGTGGACCCCAAACCACTGCTATTCCTGACTGGCTTTGCAGCCTCTGGGCTTATGAGGTACCTGACTTGCTGCAGAGGCCTCCCTATCTGTACACCCTTGGACATGGCAAATATCCAAGCAAAGATGCATCCCTGATCATGTTGGTGAATGAGGAAAGTAAACACACCATTGAATTGATGCTGGAAGTAGGCAGTGAGGGGAGCCAAGCAGCCTGCTGGATCCCAGCACTTCCAGACCCAGTAATACCCTCAGAATGTGAGGGGCCTGGTTTCTCACTCCAGAGGGCCAAACCACTGTGTCCTGTACCACAACTGCTTAGACTTCTCAAGCGGTGTGTAACTAGCCCTCCCCCTCCATGACTGTCTCCCACTCAGTCACTGCGGGAGGGCGACTCCAGAGACCCTGAAGTGTTGCTGTTCTGTGATTTTTGATTCCTGCAGTAGCTCAGTGTTAAACAATAAGCCTCTTCTCAAAACCCATCCTGGTTATACCACTCCCAAATGCGGTGGGCACCGAAGTGGGTTTCTTTTCAAAGCTAGCGTGCCACACAAATTGGAGTCACTGTCAGTGTAAAGGCCTATGCTGTACTTGCAGCTTACAACAGCCCTGTTTTTTCCTGGGCTAGTGCTGCCCAACTGTTGTCTATCATGGCGACTGCTTCCCTTCTCCAGGCTTAATCTGTGTTTGTGCGTACCCATCCCCCTCCCCTGGAACCAGGAGTAGCATTCCAGACTGTTCTGTTCTTTTCTCTGCATTTTACTTAATTTCACCATGATTTCTATCTTTCCTATCAGCTGTTTCTTGATTCCTGGAGTTCGCTCTCTTTGCTAAGTTGTTGTTTCTTATTAGTGGGGATTTGTTTCCAGTGTTTTGATTTTAGCTATATTTTTAATTGATTTATTGGATCACGTCATAAAATTGGACTTTTGTGATCACCATATTATTTTCTTTAGTAACAAGAATTTTGTTAAACTAGCAACCAATAAACCTAGAACACTGGTGGCAAACCTATGGCACACGGGCCACAGTGGGCTGTTTGAATCATTGAAAGCTTTAAAAGGTTCATCATCACTGGCCTAGAAATTATCTCAGCTCAGAAAACTCATTTTGAAAAGAAGAAACTTGCTTTAATTTGCTTTAGTATACCCACAGAAGGTCAAGGCAATGGGTGATCCCTGCTTTAAGGTGTAAACCAAACAAGAATTCTTTCTAGTGCTTTGGCTTGGAAACTTTCAAGAACATTGTTGAAATACCTGCTTGGTGCTCTGCTTTAATCTGAGTGCTTTTGGTATTTCCCGGGAGCTTTCCAAAATATGGATTATTAAACACAATAATAGTTTTAGTCACATGAAGATGTAAGGATAAGATTACATATTTAGTTGTATATTGGTAGATAAGTTAGCCTGTTCATATTGTTATACCCAGAAATTATTCTGCAATCCCCTAGAGAAAAAGTTTGAATCTGTTTAGTGGGTGGTTTATTTATTTCAATAGATTGGTAAATTCTAGCACATCACTTCACAAAATACCACTTGAAACAAATGCCTAATTGAGTATTGGCTTACCTTTTCTTCCTGTCCTATGGAGATCCTTACTTAAGAATTGCTAACATTCAATAAATTCCCACTGGCACATAATCTGAGGATCATCTCTGAAATGTCCTTGTCTGAAATTAGATGAAAGAAAGGTATTCTTCTTAAGGAACAAACATATGCTCAGCACGTCATCTAAGATTGTATCAGTAAGTAAAAGCAGATAACCAATAACATTTTACTATTTGTAAAATTCTGGCTTATAATACCTTGGCCAGAATACAAATGTTTCAGTGTTTAGTAGATTTCTGTGGGTAGCCATTCTCCACAAAAATGGATATGTTCCTTCTACAACCATTTACTGAGAATCTGTTATCTGCTCACACTGTGCTAGACACTGCAGGAAAAAGAAATTGTGACCAAAATGTGAGTCTTGCAGAGCTTTGTGGATCTTTGAAGGGTGGCAGTGAGACCAGATGTGCATTGGAAAAAAGATCTCTCCCACATCTCTATGAATGTAGTAAAAAACCATTGAATTGTGTAGTTTAAAAGGGTGAATTTATGGTATGTAAATTATAACTTAATAATGTTATTTTTTTTAATTTTTTTTTTAAGAGAGAACACGCAAGAGGTCAATGGTAGGCCTGCATTCAGGGGTCCAAACCTGAACCCTTAAGTATAACAAGGTGGAAAAATCCTTTGCCTACCATTACAGCAAAATTGAAAAGAATTGATCATCTGTAATCAAAGCCTCTCTCTAAATTAAACTCAGAAGGCTCCAAATGCTCACACTTAAGTGATACCTCAATCATCACTGAGAACAATAGAATTATATTAACAAAGCAGACTGACATCTAGTAATACATGTGAAACCACAACAGTGCAGTTTTCCCTCAGATATAAAGGAATAGAACAGATTGTTCCCAAGCAAAAAAAAAAAAAAGGAAAGAAAAGCTGCCACTTAACTCTATCATTAAAATTTATTTACCTTTAGACACAATTACTAAAAGATATACTAATGTTTAATCAAGTTAAGTATACCCTAATTTTTCATAAGTCTGAGGGGCAGGACAGGACACATCTGTGTTCAGAAAGTGCCTTTATACTTAGGTTCAAGATGAAGTCAATTGTTAGCAGTACCCATGATTCAATGGGTTTGGGGATGTAGACCCATGAAAAGGTTAGCTTCTAGCAAATCTGGCCCTCCCCCTCCGTATTGATCTATCTTGATATGCAAAAGACCCCATTCTAGATCAACCCACCTTCTGCTGTCTCCCAAAGTGATTTCCCTGGTGGAGGGAAGCTTCCTTCTGCTCACAAATCTGAACCTCATCCCAGACTCCCTGGAGATGTTCCTCCTGATCTACTCATCATCTCCCATCTACCAGTCATTGCAAACATTCAACTCTCCCACCCCCTTCTTCATCTGACTTCTCTTATTCAACCACTAAGAGAGACTCACCCACATATCCAGTCTACCAGGACGTCTTCCATAGCATGCTCCCTGTGCCACTGCCCCCACCCCACTTTGTCCCACATAACTCTTCCCATCTAATACCTGGTACACTGTGGTCATTGCCTCTGGACTGGGCTAGAACATGCTAGGACCAGGTGCTACGTGGCTCACATGGAGCTGTCACCCAGAACAAGGAAGAAGGATTTGCTCTAGGCTCTGGCCTCTTCTCTGGGGCTGAGGATATATGCAGGTTAAATGAGATACTGTTTATAAATGCCCAGCACACCATCAATAAGCAAGAGCTGCTACCATTCTAGCTTGGCTCTCAGCCACTATTTCTAGAAGAGTGAAATGACATTCACCAGGCAGAGATGAAGGAAGGACCTGCCCCACAGAGGTTCAGCCAGAAGGAAGCCAGTGGGCCTAGATGTACCAGACAGGTAGTGGAAGGCAGAAGGTTCCATGGTCAAATTGACTGCCGTACCCAGAAAAGCCAAGATTCAAGCCAGAGAATGAATGTAGTGTCTAGAGAATCCCAAGATGTAGTGTTCTGCATTACAGAGAATGAGTTACTTACGAACTATTGTTACTAAACCATCACCAGTGAATGCTAGCTAGATAATCATTTACAGTTTGAACTTTCCACATCCCTAAACCTGTTCAATCATCTGTTCTACTATTAGGCTCAATGCTAATAGGACCAGTAAAAGAACAGTAACAGTTTCTTGTTTCATAAAATCTTTTTTCTTGGAGACTCTGTGGCTTAAAGTGTGCATCTAGTGTAATGGTACAGTCCCTGTTTTGTCATCCTTTCTGAAAACTTGATTAGCTATTGACAGAATATAGTTGGAATATCTGGATTATTTTCATACCAAGTGACCATCACCTCAAGCTCTGTAATGTTTGTAAAACCTGATGGTTGCCTTTGTCACAAAGATTTGTCATGGTTATTAGGATAAATCCTAATACAATAGGACACCCCAGGATTTATTTTCTCACTGTTAATTATTCTAAACAGTCACTGCTTAAGGACGTTTTGTCTTTCAAGACAAAAAAGGAACAGCACTGTGGGCCAGGTAATTTTTATGCATTTTTATCAGTTTGAAACAATTTATATGTCTAGCAGAATTTTATAGTGGTATCTAGAAAAATTATAGCCAAGGATGCTACCCTAATAAAGATTTCAAAAGCTGCATTCTCTTTTCACCCCTCTTCATCAAGGTGTGAACAGTCAATATTTTCTGGAATGGCCGGTGAGATGGCTCAGCAGCATAAGCGCCTGCCTGGCAAGTGCGAGGGCCCGAGTTCGACTCCCAGAACCCACATACGAAAAAGGGGCCGGTGATATCGCTCAGCGGCACGGGCACCTTCTGGCGCGTGAGGTCCTGAGGTCGACCCCCAGTACCCACAAAAAAAAAAAAAATTTCTGGAAGTAACCATGAGAAGCAATTAAAGGATGAAAAATGTACCTTCTACATTGAAAGTATTTTGGTTCACTGCCAAAATTTCCAACTATGACTTGACGACGTTCTTGCCTTTAGAATTCTGGTTTTCATTGCTTTCTCTCTCTGGTCTCAATTTTGACAGCAATATAATAAGTAATAGGAAAATTTCATTAATTCTTAAAAAGAAACCTTCTGCCATTTGACAGTTCTCAGAGAATATTCTTGACAGGAAGTTGACACATAATTGTGTGGGGTAGGGGACATTTGTATAGGGTAGGGAACATGGTCAACAAGAAAGACATAAGAGGTAATAGAAAAAAAAAAAAAAAAGCCCCTTCATTTTCAAATATCCCTTCTATCCTGCGGTACAGGAGTTTCTGATGGATGTGTCTTAAACAAATTTATTCACCCTGCTGGGCTTTGTAGGGTTTTCCTGCAACAGCCAAATCTGACCCTTTCCAACCAAGGCCTGGTGTCTGACAATGTTCAGACAGATTTCTCAGCCTCAGCACTATCAGCATTTAGAGCTTGATAATTCTTCATTGTGGGGCTACCCTGTGCATTGTAGGAAGTTTAGCAGCATCCTTAGCTTCTACCCAAAGTTCATGCCCCCAGGTTGTAACAGACAAAAACGTCTCTAGACATTGCCAATGTCACCTGGCAGAGGGGGATCAACTACAGTTGAGAACCGCTGCTTTAGAATAAGGACATTTATGACAGCTTCTTTAAATCCTCTAGGGATTTCCTCCCCCATCTCAGCCAACTGATAGAAGTATAAATTTCATGAAAGCAGCGTAAGTTCCATATCAAGAAACACAAGGCTTGCAAACATACAAAATCCCATATATAAAATACAATACTGTGGATAATACCTTTCATTAGTTAAAATATATTATCAGGAAAAAACTGCAGAGACAACTGAAATATGTTTATCACTTGTGAACTTAGCAGCCACTATTTTCTTTTTAGCGTTATTCATGTTAAAGTATGTAAGAGTTTTGGTATATTTTTTGTAATCTCTTCAACAATTAATTATGGAATGTAATCTCTAATTCCTAAAGGATGATGATAACGAGATGAGTAGAACAGATTTTGGGAAAATATTAGTGTTTGAGTAATCATGTAAATAAATAGCAGCGATTGTAATCTTCTAAGTATCACTAAATCATCTAGAATAATATAAACTTTGAAAGTTTCACAAAAATGTTAACCACAGAAGTAATTAGGCTTTAATAACCAGTTGCTATATGAGTCAGTTTAATTGGTGTGGAAGCAATCATATTTTATATTGAGTTTATTGTCAATAGACAAGGCTTAGAGCCTTCTATACCAATAACATGTCAAAACTGAGACTATTTGACATGCACAGATATATCTTGAGCATTTCTTTGAGAATTTTCTCTTAAAAGATCATTTTAATATGATTTCACATAAAATAGCAGGCCTCCATTATTAAAATAATTTGCATAATCTGCACTGTAACCCATCTAAAGTGATATAAAAAGGCTCTAATGTATAATATTTCTTGTTGAATCAAAAGTATGTCAACTCTGCTAAATGTTTTGGGACCCATACAGCAGCGCATTCTTCCAGCGAAGTCCTAGTATCTTCTTTGCATTTCTCATGCCCTTTCTCCCCATTTCCAGATCACAGAATATTCCCCTAAGTGACTTCCACTTTATATTATTCATCTTTGTTTTCCTTCCTTTTGCAGATAATTGCAAAGTCTTCAGGAAAAAGAAAACCCACCTACCAAAACACACTTAGAAGCCAGAGCATGAATCTAGCATGTTTTTCTCTTTAAATGTTGGTAACCACCACATAATCCTATAATTATCTTGCATTTGATCTCGGAAGATACAAATAAACACCCTGTAATAGAAAAAGATGTGCTCTTGACAGCAGTCAAGCACTGGACATGAACGCACGGTCCTGGAACAGGAGAACGTTCCTCTTTCTCGAGTGATGTTAGGATTTACTTGATTCTCTGGCTGAGTGTTAAGGAATCAATTTTACTTTAATGTTTATATTTGAAAATGTTTTCAAAATTAGATTAGTATGTCTCCTTGACTAGCAAGAGAATGTCTCGACTGAGAATAATTTAATAGGATGATACTGTTTTGAGGATTTAGGAACTTGAAATGTCTAGGGTCAGCACTTCTGGTGAGTGTGGCAAGCACTTTTTTAAGAGCTAAGGAAGTTCACGTCCATGTACTCCTTCTGTAGAATAGTGGTTTTAACCTGCCGAATGATGATGTTTTCTTATAACCTATTTCCCCTGATAATGAAAATTTAGCTGCACACATTGCCGCAGACGTCTATGGTCCCATTATTTAAGTTCAGTTTAGACCTAGCATTGCTGCACTATTCAAAGTAATCTGTTTAGACACTGCTGGAAGAAATAGATATCTGCAGATGCATGAAGGCTGCATTACAGCCTTCTCACCAAGATTTTTAGACTATGGTGTGTGTGTGTGTTCAGTGTGGAGTAGCATGTGTACTCACATGCATTAGTAGTATTTACTCAGATACCAATGTTTTTTCTATAAATCTGGTCATATCTGACCACATCATCTAGAATTTAAAAAGATACCAACCCACACAAAGGAATATCTCCACAGATACTGGCCAGCTTTTTCTAACTAATAACATCAAGTATGTTCTCATACTGCCAAACAGTGATGAATGGATAAGGCAGAGAGACAAGAAGTATGTAAAATCTGAGACCAGATAGCTTTCCCTGGGTTTTGGTTTTCCTTGTATAAAATACAATTGGACTTCGTAATTTACTTGCCTGATTCTGGTTGTCCATTTGACCTATGGAAGCCACCCCTTCAGAAAGATGTCCACATAAGGACAGATTGTATCTGACACGGTACTGTATGGACTGAGCTGGGCTTTAAGAAATAGGAACAAATCAGTGGATTTATCTGATCCCTTTCCTTACAGTTTTACATCTATTATTAGCATTAAATTAAGTCTTTCATGATGTAGAGTAGGTTATTTTAATAAATTAGTTTATGAACTAGGCCACCACATTTTACACCTACACTTGGTGCCCTGAGTTATGTAGTTCATCCTGTTAGTGAGCAGACAATCACATCAAGATGGAAAGTGTTAAGCCTTATGTGCACAGGATGCCATGCAAGGGATTGGTAGCCTTTCCCAGACAGCTCAGGCGAAGGCTCTCCCAAGTTGAGTGTTGACTAAACCTTGAGAAATGAGAAGGGTTTTCCAGAGGACCTGCACCCTCTAGAAAAGACAGGACAGGAAGCTGACCTATACTTTCTGATGTAACAGAGTACCCAACCCATAGTGTGTTTGACAATGAGGAAATATCCCATGTAACAGTTGTCCAGACATGGCACCTGCTAGGCTTGGTTAATTTAGCAGCCAACGCCACCTTTGCTCTGGAGCAGCCCCTCTGTGACTCTATGGGCTTTCTCCTAGTTCAGAGGTGCCGAACCTATGGCACACATGCTGCAGCAGGCTATTTGTATCATTAAAAGTTCTAGAAGATTTGCTATCACTGTCCTAGTTGCAGGTGAGGGATGCAGTTCCAAGTATCACATTGTTACCCAATGATGTCTAATGGTTTTAAAAAAAACTCTTCTTTACATTACTCTATTCATCAAGGAAGGAAGCCTTTTCCAGGAAGTCCCCCACAGACCCATCCATCAGGATTGGGTCACAGGGATGGTGTTGGCCATGTTTGGCCTCCATGATGGGAGGCGCCTCCTTTAGGAGGAAGAAGGTTGGGGACCAGTAGCTGGAGGCTTGGTAGCCAGGCCTTCCTCATAGATAGCCTCGAGTTGGCTGCTACCCCTGCAAAGAATTCATGGCAGAATTCATTTAGCTCCTGGGTGAACCCCTGAGGATTGAAAACTAACTTGATTCATGAACAGAAAACCTGATTTCCTTGATTTTTCCAAGAACACATCTACCACAGAAAGTAAGGTCCTTCCGTAACAGCTAGACTCCCCAAGGTGGGACTGGTGCATAGTGCGGTCTCTGTGGGTCACACCTTCCTGTTACCCAGAGTTGGAAAACGACTTTTTAAAAAGTAGTGCTGCTGAGCGGTTTCTGAGGAATTTGTGGGAGTGGGAAGAAATTGTACGTTGAAAGATATTTGGTCAGATCCTGCTAGATAAGTAAAGGATGTTCAGGGTATGCTTATGAAACGTGGTTTCTTATCTAGAAATTGAATGGCTCTTCAGTAGAATGGTATTTGATGCTGTGATAGAGTTTGTGCCTAATTCATTTTTCTCACTGACTTCTGCATTTCTGCATGTTTATGTTTCTATATTTGTTAAAAAAAGAACGTCTGAAATCTGTAAAACATAATTTTTCTTGGCTGAAGCACCTACATTCCATAAGAATTCCACTATACTTGCTTTTATAAAATAAAGTTAAAACGTCTGCCACAGTATTTACCTTAAATATGATTTTTGTTACAATTGAACCAAGCTAGTTTTTCTTCCTTAAACTGTAATTCTTTTGAATAGATGTTGGTAGGATGGCATACAACATATCGGTATGCATATCAAATAAAGAATGCTTTCTACTTCCTAATGGAAAATCACAAATATGATTCTTTTAGCTTAACTAAAATTAATACTCTTCAAAGGTAGTAAGGTTAAAAATCTTCAACTCAAAAATGAATGTTCTGCATGGATTTTGCCACATTAACAGTCTCCCTACCGGTATTTATATACTTCCATTCATCTTTACAAATCCCTTAGCTGGTTAAAACCAAATATCTTTGGACACCTGAGCTTTCAAAAAGATGCCTTCAGAGGAGCCAGTATAAAAGTCTGTATATCATTTCCCCTGTATTCTACCATCTGCAACAATGTAATGTATAAGAAAAATGTCTTGAATAGAGACCTGTTTTTCTTTATAGTGATTTAAGGATCAAGTTTTAAATTAAAATTTACAAAACTGTCAGGGCAGCATTTTGTAGATACGTAGGTATGCAAACCTGTGGTAATTTAGGGTTCTTTACAACTTGAAGCCACTTGAGTTTTGTAGATACTCAGGGATGATGAGAATTCTACTGAAGCAAAATACTTTTTGCCTCTTGGTCCCAGCAAAATTGTACATTTTAAGTAGCTTGTATTTTTAGTTGAAGGTTTTGCTTTGGGGTTCAACTGCAATTTTACTTTCATCATTATCTTAAATCTGTAATTTTGAGAGAAAGTTTTTAAAAATATCTTCTCTTCAAGTGTAGCAATTATTCAGTGACCTTTATTTTCTTCTGGTTAAAAAAACCCAGAGAGATAAAAGACAACTAGAGCACTTTGGGGTTTTTTTCAAACCCTTGGGTTATGGGGTGGGACACCACAAGATGAAAAAGCAACATTTTTGGACTTTGTGATACCACAGGATAGTCATTAAGTTTATACAAAGTTACAATTCAGTGAACTTCAGTGCATGCCAAAAGAGGTAAAAGTGGCAATAATCAGGAAGGCCAAAATCTGGAATCAATTAACTGGAAACAAATTAACCAACAATTATGGCATGCCTTGTTTATTTTTCTAAAGATCCTGAAATAAAGCAAAAGTTCTCCACAGGTACTAATAGCTCTAAACCCATGTGAACAGGTTTGGAGCAGGATTTCTCCACGTGGGGTGGATTTCTGGCCACTGTGAAAGAACAGTCGGACTAAGACACTCAGAAGTTGTGATTTGCTAAACTTGTTCATTTCTAGAATGGATGTGAGTAGGGGGTCAGGGGCTCTGGCCCCTGGTGTTTGTATACTGTGAGTTGAAGCCCCAGAAACTTTCCCACTGCACAAATTCTGTCATTACAAATATGGAATGCCACTCGTTCTCTTCCCAGATGTCCTTCTGAGGAAAAAGTCTAGCTCATAGTGTAAGGAACGGCGCGAGGCAGAGACCAGCCGAGACCATCAGGCTTGTATAAAGGCAACATGGTGAGGAAATTTATTGTGCGTGGGTGCAGGCAGACAGAGGGCAAAAGGCCGTCTGTGTGTTACAGAGGAAAATGAAGCCTTTTTATAGGGCTTAGACAAATGGAGTCAAGTGGGGCGATCAGGGAAGGTACTCAAGTGATGAGGTCTGGGCAAACATCCATAGTCAAAGTTCTCCAGTGTTTCAGTGGTCAAAGTCCTTGGGGGCATCCAGTGTACATATTTGGTTGTCTTCAGATGTCCCAGTGCTTGGAAGATTCCATGCTTTATAATCTTATCTCTTTTATAACATCCTGTGTTTTCCAAGGGCAGCCCCAGTGCTGAGCTGGGTCTCCACTGAGAACAATGTCTCTGCTGACAAACAGGTTGTGTGCTGGGAAAGTCATGTCTGAGTTGAGCCTGACACATAGAACTAGTGTTCTCGCTTTATTTAACTGATCTCTCTATATAGCCATTAAATCTCTAAGTCTTGCTGATTTGTTCTGAGGATGATTTCTCAGCTCTGTCCATTGTCACCATCTCCTTATCTGGTCATGATATCCACATCTTCGTCCTGTATTTCCTTGGGATGTCTCCATGGTTATTCATTTTCCAGGATGGCAAAACAAAGACCGTCAATCTGGACAGAAAGACAGAAACTTATTCTCTCACAGCTCTGGAAGCCACAAGTCCAAATTCAAGGACTTGTGATTTCTAGCAGGGTAGGGTTCCCTCTGAAGCCACTAGGTAAGAACCCTTCCTTGTATATTGCAGCTGCTCGTGGTTTCTGGCATTCCATGACATTTCTTGGTTAGCGACTACATCATCCAATCTGCCTCCACTGTCACATGGTCTTTTTCACTGTGTCTTACATGGCATTCTCTCTCTGAGTATCTGTGTCCAAATCCAAATTGCCCTCTCCTTAGAGGGTCTACATTCTCTGATATGATCTCATTTTAACTCAAGTATATCTTCAAATATGCCATTTAAAATACGGTCAAAATCACAGGTACTGTGATTAGGAGTGAACATATCTTTTTTGGAGGTCACAATTCAACCCATAAAACCCATCATTACAGTTGTGTGTGAGGTAGGCCATTAACATAGTCCACATATTTCTGTCTTTTTACAATATCAGGACTTATTTAATATCAATGAGTTCACAAGCTACATCAGTTTCATTGTCTTTACTTCTCTGAGTACTTCTGGTTTCACTTGGTAATCATAACCATGGCAACCTCAATTTCTTTATTCTATTCCAATCCTAATCACTAACATAAAACATTTAGCTATTTTAACTCTCAATCACACACCACCCAACAAATGATAATGTTCAGGTTTCAGAAAGAAGAGTAAAAAGACTGTAGGATTTAAAGAAACAATGTGAAGTGCAAAGTCAAAGAGTTAATACAAATGCAAAAGGGTCACTGCAAGTATTCAGGTATTTGGTCAATGAATTAGATCCGGAGCTGTCAAGGTGAAAGAATCTGGACAGCTTTGAAGTGGGGGGCATCAAATGGCTGGGGGTTTGTGCTGAGATGAAGTCTGGGGATAGATTTAGATGTTCATATTTTAGCAATCTCCTGGTATGTACACTGAGTGGTCAGTGAAACTGTGACAGTGTGTCATGCTGGTAGTCTTAGGTGTCTTTCCTTTCATGTATCTTGGACTGAGGTAGTGCATCATTTGTTGCTCTGGTGGGCTTGATAAGTTCACATGTCCATTGTCTCTGATACGGTTTAATAAACCCATGAATCTGTGTGATTTAATTTGATAAGTTCCCAGGTGGCGATTTTTTATAGCACAAATATTCACTTATCAGATTAAGCCTTATGATTATGCTGCATATGACAGTTTACTTGTATAGACAAGAGGCAAAGTCATTCTACCTTAGCATTTGTACCCAAACTGGAATAACTCAGAACAAGCATCAGCCAGAAGGCTGCTGCTCTATACAGTAGTCCTTTTTCAAATGCAGCTTTTCCTATCACTGCATTGCTCAAAAATCTTGCCTGTGAAAGAAATTCTGGCTACTTTTTCTCAATGGTCATCCTCTTTGCTATCTGGCTATGCTTACCTTTCTAGTCTTGCCTCTCATCACCCCTCATTTGAAAGCCCTGTGCTCTGCTCAGACTGATCTACATAGTGTTTCCAAAACATTTCATGTGCATTTACCATGTGTATGTCTTTGCTCCTACAGTCCCTTTTGGCTGGACTTGTCTACCATCACCTTACCCACCACATAAAATCTAAGTAGCAGCAGTTCTCCTCAAAGCCATCTGAAAGCCACTGCCTGAGTCTTGAGCACTAGGCCACCTGGGATTTATTTTTCCTCCAATCTCTGCACCATTGTAGACTTACCACCTAGTGCTTCATTGATACCAACATTGCTCTTGTCATAAATAGCTAATGTTCATTAAGAACTAACATAGCTTCATAACTGGACACTTTGCACACATTATCTTATTAACTCTCACTGCAGTGCCACGTATTAGGGACTTTATATCCTAGAAAGGAGGATTAAGATGCTGTGGCGATAAGAGCTAAATAGTTTGTTCAAGAGCTGACAAACTAATGGTAGATGGAACCAGGAGTCACACCAGTTTTTTTTTTTTTTTAACTTCAAAATTCTGATTCTTAACCCCCACACTCCTCTTCTTCCACTGATGTTATGTACTGTGCAATTTTATTTCCATAATTAGAGCATAAACTTCCAGAGCAATGAGACTGTACCTGGAAAATCTGATGATTCTGAAGGGAACTGATCCTGTTTGAGGATGAGTAACATGGTAATCAACCTGATGCTCAGTCAGCCTTCAGACTTTTCAGTCCTAAGTCTTTGTGTTAACTGAAGACACAGCAGTTCTGGACTTTCTGCACTCTCCTGGCCCCTCCAGTATAAGAGCTATACTTCTCTCCAGCCTTGTAAACTTGAACCTGTGGTCAGGCCCTGAATGTAAATGCCAACAGGCAGAATATTCTAGTTAATAGAGTGGTGAATATCAAGGTGCATCTTATAGGCAATAATGATCCATAACAATGGTCTAAGTCACTGACTTTCCTACTGTTGATAGATGGCATAGACCATGATTTACGTGGAAAGCCCCATTCATGTACCATATATGACCCACTGAGTACCTGCATTTAGTGCTAGCCAGTGGACATCTTGTTTTTATTAGTCAATTATTTCAACAAAAATCCTCATGTTGATCAAACAGTTACTGCCTATATTTGTTGATGGAGAAGTAACCTTAACTGTTATCTCAAGATCCCATACAATCTTAATTAGCTGGAGACAGAAAGGAACATAACTTTATTTTAAGCAGATGCATTTTCATTGTCCTATTATCAGAGAATGTTATTGACATGTAGGGAAACTTTATTTTAAAATTTCATTTATAATTTTAAATGTATATTTATTTTTCCCTGGTTTTGTGAAAAACATACTCACTGACGTCTAACATTGAAAACCTGGTTTTTTGATTTGTGAGACATATGGCTGCAGGAAACACACCGTAGAAAGCAATAATGGCAGAGGATGCTTTAGACGCGTGTGGCTGATAAAAGCCTGGTGAGTAGAGGTTTTCAGTAGTGAAGGAAGAGTCTCTGAAGTTGGTGAAGAAAGTAGAGGTATGTGCGGGGCATTGCTAGACTATTCCTGGCAGCCAAGGGGCCTCGTGGACACATTGTAAGCGTGCCAAGATGTCAGCTGGCAGTGAGATAGTGCTGTTAATGGCAATACCTAGCATCCTGGGTGGTCATAAGGAGATTGGCCATCTGCCCTCACACCTGAAATGACCAATGCACAAGAAGCTGACTGTCAGTGTAACTTACGCATGGCCATTGGAGCCAGAATGGTTAGTCCTACTCGTCTTGGTGGTGAGGTGGGTAATTTACCAGCAGCACTGAGCTGCCTCCCCCCACTGTCATTATCTGGTCCTTGAACTCAATTTTTCTTGCACTTTACTGAATCATCCAGACAGTTGCTACAAACCAAGGCTTCATTTGGTCAGTCTGAGCATCCTGGAACCTTCTACCTGGTAACAAGATAATTTTGTAAGTGAGACTGAGGGCTCAGCTCCATAACACCCCTTGTTCTTGGAACCCAAAACACGAAAGCTCACCATACAAAGGAAAACTCTGGAATCAGCAGACCTCATCAAGCCTTCCTTCCTTACTCTTTGATACCAGATATGTGATCATAAAAGGGGACATATTTTTGATATATTGGGAAAAGTCATTTCTTCCCCTCTTGAAAAATGTGTTCCTTTTTCTCACTACAGCTGGGTGTTTCAAATATGAATAAATCGCCAGGAATTTGGCAGTAACAGTATATTCATAAATACACATGAAATTTGGTGGAGTTTAAAGAAAAATAGAATTGAAAGAGCATATTGTCAAGTTTAGGCCCAGACATACCTTGAGACAAAAACTGAGTTTGTTTCTAATAGGTTGTTCATTTGCTTTGCAAGGATGGGTGCCAGGCATAGGGCCCTAAGATGAAGGTATGGGCAGAAGTACTCAGCACCCACAGCCTGGGGTGGGAGGTGGAGAAGATCTGTCTTCAACCCCAGAAACGGAAGCAACAGGATTAACATTCAACTACAGGCTCCTCTTGTCCTGGCTATGCATTTTGCCTCCACAAACCAGATGGTAGATGTTTTGCAGCAAAAGCCAGTGAAACACCGAACATCTGGCCCCTCCCGGTGGCTCCCTCTCAGAGGCTGGGATCAGATCTGGTATGTAGGAGACGGAACTTGCTGAGGCACTTCCGGCCCCTCTCCTGGCATACAAATTCTGTCATCTGACATCTCATTAGACCCCTCTCCAGATAGTGTGACTTCTCCTCTGCTGTGGCAGAGTTGAAATTAAATCTTTGAAATGTGTCTGTGGACTCTGGAGGTCACATGGCATCTGCCCAGCAGTGACTACTCCTCTCCATCCCTAGCTCGCAGATGGTGGGAGCGGGTACTTGCCCAGGAGGGCCGTGTCTCTGATTGATAAGGATGGTCTGTCATCAGTCATGATCTGGAGCTGGCCTGTCACATGACAGGATGCCTCCTTTGCATCTTCACACTTCTTGTGAATCAGGGATGCTTACGTTGAATGTATGACATCATACGAGAGTGATGAACTGTGGCTGCATATCAAACCCCAGTCCCTTCTCCACCTGGTCCCGTGCCTTGTGGATGGTAATGTCACCACATGCAGGGTGGAGACCATGAGTCTTCAGATGCCCATCTTCTCTTTCCCAGGCACGCAGGCCCATGAAGTTTTCCTTCTTCTCCACTTGTGTCCTTCCTACCTCCCTGGAGCTGTATCACCAGTACTCCCTCCCTCTGTGCCTTCTGCCACCTCTTGTACACCTCTTATACACCTCTTGTACACCTCTTGAGCCTTAAACATGTACATGCTTCCCTGCCCCCTAATAAATAGCTCCCAAATCTGGCTCTGGCCTCTTCCTTCTCTGGAAAGTTGAATGCTGCTGCTGCTGGTCCTTGTTGCCACAATCACTCCTTTCAAGTGAGCCACTCCCTAATTTCATTGTCTCCTCTTTTCTCTAATCTCCAACACCCCTTCAGCTCTGTGTCCAGCTGCTCTGCTGGTTTGTCTGTACCTGTGAGCTGTCATCTGTGCAGCCATCCATAGCCAGTGTGCCACTGTGTCCAGAATCCGCTGCACCAGGACCTCATTTGTCCCATCTCCCCTGCCCCTGCGCTCTGCCTCCATCAGACCTGAGGTCTCTCTTGATATCTCCAGCAGTACAGTACTGCTCTGCAATCCCTCAGCTTCAGAAATGAACCCTTCCTCCCTCGTGTCTCACCCACCGCCAGCTGTCACTGCTATTTAGACCATGCTACAGCCCTTGGTGTGCTCTGTTCCCTTCCTATGTCTGCCTTTGCCACCTCGTTTCACCAAAACATCCCTTACAGTTTACCAGTGACATCCAAAAGCTGATGCTGGGTCCTGGCCTCCCTTGACCACATGTCAGAGACATTTCCTTGCTCACCTGCCCAGTGCACCTCCTTCCTCCCTGCTAACTCCCCAGGACCCCTTCCTTCCTGCTCCCTGAGGCCTCTGAGTGGGGTGCTGTAGGACTCAGCTTACATACTGAGGTCCTTCCGTCAGTTACTTCATCCTGTCTCCATCTGCAAGCTGGGGACTCTCAGGCTATGTGTCCTGTGGCCTACTGGGAATTTCCATCTCCATAAGGGAAAGGCATCCCTAACTTCTGTCTAAAATGCAGTTCCTCACTTCTCCTCCAGACCTGCTCCAACTAGAATCTTCTCTATCTCAGTAAAAAACAATTATGTTTATTCAGCCTCTAAGACCAGCATTTTGGAATCATCCTTGATATTTCTTATTTTTCCTTTCAGCCCCACAGAAAATCCCACAATGAATCCTATTGGGCTTATCTTTCTTTATATCCTGCACCTGGTCCCCTTCCCCACACCACACCCTGCCTGACCCAGGCCACCATCCTCTCTTGCCTGCATCTTTGAATGTTCTCTTGCCTCAGCTTCCCAGTTTCTACCCAGCACAGCAGCCAACTGGCCCCTGTAAAATGTCCATCAGCTCTAACGCAGCCTCTGCACACAACTCTCCAATACCTTCCCCCTTTGTTTAGAACAAACTAAAATCTTTCCTTAGCCTCAAAGCTAGTTCTTTGTGTCCCTAGTCATATGTCACTTCATTGGAGGTTTCCCTGAATTGACTGAATAAAAAGGCAACTCTTCCAGCACTTACCTGTGCCCCGCATCATCCTTAGAGCTTCCTTTTCATGCACTTTTTGACCAACTTCAGATTGACTTTATTGATCTATTTTCCCAAAGACCATGGAAGCTGCACAATGACAAAAGTCTTACTTTTTTGTTCACTACTATATTCCCATCCCTGGAATCACATGTAGGGCATAGTGGGTGCTTAACATATATTTTTTAAATGAACAAGAAAATGTCCAAACTAATTGATCATTTGTTGGCCCCAATGATATATAAATGTCCAATACACCAAGGCAGGTCCTCATGCAAAACCCAGAACCCTTCCCAGCAATTGTGTCCTGAGATGCTCCGTCAACCATTCTTCCTTAACTGGGTTCATTTAGTTCCTACCACTGAGCCTTCCCTGCTCCTCCTCCTATCTTTTTGATGCTCCTCCTTAGATTCCTGCATCCACTGTGCTTCCTCTTATTCCCCCAAGAGTAAGGCCAGCTGCCTCCCCAGGGGTCTTCACTCAGATTCCCTTTGCGTGCTCCTCATGGTGCATAGCCCCCAGCCTGCGTTGAAAAAACCCTCAACTTCCTTCGTTTAGCCCCTTCTTGTGACACATTTCCCAAGCATATTCTGTGTCCCAGGAACCAGGGTTAGCCTCAGAGGAGACACCACCAGCTTTCCAAGGCATTCATCACCAGAATGTGTCAAAAAAAGAACACCTCTCCACTCCCTGCAGAGCCCCTAATTGGTCCTGTTTTCAGCTGCCCATCCACAAGCATCTTTGCTCCAGTCCTCATGAAGCAGGTCTTTGCAAACAGCTCATCTTGCCCACTGCTCCCCTCCCCAGGGTCAGTGCCTGTTATATCTCAGGTCCGGGGTCCCAGCTCGGTTTTACCTGCCTTTTCCCTTCAGTCTGAAAGCCAGAGAAGCTCCCTCCTACCAGAGATGATGGGGGCGTGCCTGGCAGCCCCTGCAGTCCAGCTCCCCTGCACTGTCTGAATCTGTCCACTGTCCCCTAACGAGCCACCAAAATCACACAGACCTCCCATATACTTTCAGGAAAAACATCTCTTTCCTTCCGTACTTTTACCTTGTGTTTTTACTTTGAATTGACATTTTTGTAAAAGTAAGAGCCCCCTTTTTTATATTTTTAAGAAACAACAGATGTTCTTCATAGAAAATGTAGAAAGGAAAGGAGGAAATTTTTAAACATTCATAATTTTGCCTACCAATAACTAACTATAACCAACTAATCACTTATAATTAACTGTAATTAACTATGATTTTTACTATGCAAATTCATTTCTGAGCATGCATGTCTAATATAGTTATATGAGTTGATGAGTTATTTTTCACACCATTCTATAAAACTCAGTTTTTACTCCAAGTCACACCTAACCTAATACTTCTGCTACTATAGAAAGGGTTTAGGAGGCCACTGAGCCCATCAGAGTTGCACAATAAATGTGTAGTTGATTAAATGGAAACAAATAAGTCATGTTCATGTACAGATGCCACGAAGTTAAAAACATGACTCTTGTATAAATACGTAGTGAGCATCCTGTCAAAGTTTATACAGCTCATTAATGAGGGGCCCTGCAGGATGATGATGCTGGCTAAAATAAAAATGAAGAAGGATGAGGTAAGAGTGCTGACTTAGATAGAAAACCGGTTCATATCCTTCAGGGCAGAGAAACAGTAACTTTAGGTGCTATCTTTCCTACCCAAGAGAAGTCACTTGCAGTTTATCAGGCTTCTGTCAGTTAACTTCTAACTGTGTAGAGTCTGGTCTGTAATCAATAGCGAATAGTAAATCAACCCAGATAGCGGCCCTTAGAATGAGCATCTTCAAACATTCTCTGCAAAAGGGCAAGTACTGTACTGTCGTAAATGTCACAGTTTTTGCAGACCATATAGTCTCTGTCACAGTGACTCAACTCTGTCATTGTAGCACAAAAGCTGGACTACACAACACATAAATGGCTGTGTCTTATAAAACTTTATTTACAAAACTCTGACCTCCAATGTCAGTTCACAGACCTCTGCTCTACTCAGCCGGATGAATCTGAGGCAGGCTTGTTACACAATGCCCTACTTGGCTTTAAAACGTGCATCATTTGTAGGAAAATGGGTACACACTGAGACCATAATGTTAAGTGAACTAAATCAGACAGACGAACGTGAATATCACAGTTTCTCTTATATGAGAAACCTAAATTATAAATAAAGAGCCAAATAAAAGGTAATAAGAAGTAGGGAGGTAGATCTTTATTCAATGGGAAGAGGATCAAGAGATGGAGGGAGGAGGGAGAAAGGGGAGGAAAAGAGGATGAAAAAAGGATTAAAATGTGTTATGTATATGCACCAACGCCAAAAGGAATGTAAACATTATGTACTGCGAACATGTATTAATAAAAATGCCAGGCACGGTGGTGCGTGCCTGTAACCCCAGCACTCAGGAGCCTGAGGCAGGAGAATTGCTGTGAGTTTGAGGCCAGCCTTGGGTACATAGTAAGACCTTGTCTCAATTAAAACAAAAAAGAAGTATTAATAAAAAAGTGTAGGTAGTAGCCTGGGCTGGTGGTGCATCCCTGTAATCCCAGTGCTATGGTACACTGAAGCATGAAGATCACAAGTTCAGCCTGGGCAACTTAAAGATATAACAAGACCCTACTGCAAAATTAAAAAAAAAAAAAATATGAAAAAGGGGCTGGAGATGTAGCTCAGTACAAAGACTCTAGGTTCAATCCCCAGTACCACCACCACCACCAAAAAAAAAAAAAAAAATAGCAAGTTTTTTGCCTTACTTCTAATTTTTAGGTAATGTGTATTAATAGTTTTGTGACCCTATCTTTTCGATATCAGTTCCCAAGACTTTATCATAGAAACTCAATAGTAAAACATTTTCCAGTTCAATAATATTTAACATTGATATGTAATTAATTTATATTTTAATGCACTAGTTTATTTTAATTGGAAAATAAAAATTGTGTATATTTGTCACGTGCATGTTTTGAAATTTGTGTACATTTGTGGAATAGACAAATAGAGGTAGTTAACATATACACCACTTCATACTTAATGTTTTGTGGTGAGATCACTTAAAATCTACTCACTGTGCAAGGTTGAAGAATACAACGCATTGTTATTAGCTGTAGTCATCATGACCTACCATAGCTCTCTTTTTTTTTTTTTTGTGGGTACCAGGGGTCGACCTCAGGACCTCGCGCGCCAGTAGGCGCCTGTGCCGCTGAGCTACCTCACTGGCCCCATAGCTCTCTCCTTATTCCTCCTATTTAACTAAAATTTCGTATCCTTTGACCAATATCTCCCTAACCCTCCTGCCTCCAGCCTCTGCTAACTACCATTCTACACTAATTCTGATTCCAAATTTTTTAGATTCCATATTTAAGTGAGAACAATACTTAAGATTGATACATAACTAGTGCAAATTTTTAATACTACAGTCATGCTGCCTTAGCTTCAAATAACAAAGTTGTTGAATTCTTCCCCATTGCCATAAACATTCAAAGATTTCTTGCTGGCAGAATTTGAGGGACATATGAGGTCTGATTTTCCTGTTCATACAAATGGGGCTCTGAGGAGTTTCATACCATTCTGGGTTACATAAGTATGTAAGCAGACATTGTGCACAAGGGTATCCTTAAAGTAAAATCCAGAAACATTAAAGTAGAACTAGAACCAGGCTTGAATGTTTCTACTGTGAAATTCAACATAAGCACTTTTGTTTTAACAAAACTGCATTATTAAGGCTGGGGATCTAGCTCAGTGGTAGAGTGCTTGCCTAGCATGGGTAAGGTGCTGGGTTCAATCCCTAGCTCTGCAAAAACAAAAACACTACATTATCCTTAACTGTTGGGTTGAATTAATATTGTTCATTCAAGTTGGGGGTTTGTAGTTTACTTTGTATTTCATTTATAAATTTTGGTATAAGTATTATGAGCATATGTTTATACATTATCATATGCTTGCATACATTTAAATAATATTAGAATTAAAAAAATTAAAGCTGGGTGTGGTGGCGCATGCTTGTAATCCCAACATGCTGGGAGACTGAGGCAGGAAGGTTGCAAGTTCATGTGCAGCCTGCACAACTTAGTGATGATTTAGTGAGAGCTTTTTCAAAATAAAAACTAAAAAGGGCTGGGGATGTATCTCAGTACAAGTCCCTGGGTTCAGTCCCCAGCACCATCAAAAATTATTATTCTTTAAATCAACATGGGAGGTTTCTGAGAATTGGAGACTTTGTCTCCACATGCAACAAATGCTGCACATATTAGATCAATCACTGGCTCAGCAAAAATACCCAGGTTTGCTTCCCAGTACATGGGAAGCATGTACTCCCTCTCCCTCCCTTGCCTTTGACTTGTCTCTGAAAGCTCAAGTATTCTTCACACAGATGGGCTAACAGCTTCCAGAGAGCCTTTTCTTCCCCCTAAACATGAAAGCTTCTGATTAGGTGCGTATGACAGCTGGCAAAGAACTAGAGCACAAAGGATATTTGTTTAAAACTGGGTCACTCCAAGGTTTTATGTAGCATTTCCTCATATAACACACTCTATTTGGAGACTTCCTTTTTCTCATTATTTCCTCCTGATAAGTACCTGGATTGTTTATGGACTAGTATTCTGATTTCACAAAAGCTAATTTCCCATTCTCGATTATTTTGGGTGCACAATACCAGCATTTTCCACCACCCCAACACTGAAAATGTCTGGCCTTTCTCATACATTTAAAAAGTGTTGTTAACACCATTGTTCTTGCTTTGTCTTTGGAAGAATCTACATATTCCCTGGGTTTCATTGGTGGGTTTTCTTTCAAGAGCTATTTCATTTTGAACCAAAAATTAATCAGTGCATTTCTTGAATGGATTTAACCTGTGGCAGGAATCAAACAGATTTTCTCCTTTGTTGCCAACAGATTACAAATTTTGCAAATTAACCAAAACCATTTATTATATTGCATTCCTGAGTTCATTTCCTGAGATCACTTAACTAGTCATATTTATTGCATAAATTCGGTCTTTTCTTTGTTTTTAAACAGTAACCCATTACAGTATTCCTTTGGCCAAGTGTGCCTACTCTCGCTTTCCCTTTGGAGTTAGGGTGAATGCTTCTGCCTCTTGCAAAATTGCATGGTGAAGCTCACAGCTCTTAACCAACCAGGATCAGGCCACTTGAGAAGGACCAGATAGGCACATGCTGAAATGAGTTTTTGGCACATTCTGTAAAATGCTACTGGCCTCATTGTTTAAATGTGGTCTTTTCAAATATTGCGTAAGCACTTCATAAGTCATATGACCAACTCAGGGTAGAGGGCTTGCCCTCAAAAATGATCAAATCTACTCAAAACAATTTCTTGGAAAATAACAAGTAATTGACATGGGTGGATACAGACAATTGTATGGTCAATTCCCATGTCATGCTTCTCTTGGAATCCTGATATTATTTACTTGTAATGATGTGGTCAATGGCTGTAACAATGAGTAACTAAAGGTGTATCTTTTTTAACAAGGGTATTTATTATTTCAATAGAACATAAAGCTGATGCCATTATGTCCTTTGGTATCCAGGACAGGGATGCCTCCAGCAGAATAAATGTTCAGTGTATGTTTGTTGATAATAATAACAACTATTACCTATTGGGTTGCTTTTATTACACTATGTATCAGGCATCATTTAAACACTCGTGTATTCCTAATAAGAACCACAGAAAGATTATCTCCATTTTTAAATATGAAAAACAAGTCACCAAAATGTTAAGCAACTTTCCCAAAGATACAAAGTTAATCATTAGCAGAGCTAAGATATAAACCCGGGTTTGCTGGCTCCACCTTTCCACCCTCTTAAACCTGATGTCAAAATTTTATTCACAGCATTCCAACATTGTTGAGTTTTCTTTGCCAACTTACCCTGGATCTCCTTCATTTTTGTCCCACCCCAAGCCCCACTGGTCCCACCTCAGTCTTCTCCATCTCAGGAATATGTCATCAGAGTGTTGCTCAAACCGGAACATCAAGAATCCTTTGCGAAGCCTCTCTTTCCCCATCCACTCTCCAGTCTATCTTCTTCCCAGGCACATCAATCTCCAACCTGTGCACCTTCTTCCATCCGCAGTGAGCCTGCCCTGATCCAGTCCAAACTGTCAGTGACTTGCATCTGAACTCATACAGTAGCCCCTGACTTCCCTCAGGCCTCTCCTGCTACTCCTCATCTCATTCAACAGCTAGAGGGATTAAAGCTTAAACCAAGCCATGGCACTCCAGCTTAACGTCCTTTACAGGTTCCCTCACAGCTAAACAAAATGTAAGCTCTTCTCCCTAAATTTGCCAAACAGCTGACTTTGCCAGTGTCATCTCACGCCTACCCACACCCCTTACTGTACCTGCTGCAACCCCACTATCTTATGCCCATGTTGGCTGGTATGCTTGGCTTTCTGCTTTTTTTTTTTTTGTCCTCCTCAAACTCATCCCTAAGGCCAGCATCTGCCAACTTTTACCTTAGATCAATGGCATCCTTCAAAAGATTTGACTCTCACTATCTTCTCATTTTCAGTCTCCAATTCTTGTTTTTGTCTTTCATAGATAAAATAACTATAGGTTGTAATACATACTCCTTATATTTTGTGCACTTCTCCACCAGACTTTAAACTCCACAAGAGCAGAAAAATACATGTTGATGCCATGGACTCTCCAGCATCCAGCAGGTAGTGGGTGCTTGGTTTTAGCTAAAGGAATACATCAGGTGGAAGGCAGGCACGGATATGCCATGTGCCTGCCCCCTCATCCCAACCCTAGAAGGCTGGAGAAGGGGTAGAGCAGGTACACTGACAGGATGTCTCAGCAGATGGGGAAGGTAAATCTCAGTCCTTATTGCCCATCTTGTGTGGCACCCACACTCAGTGCAGCCATTTGGAAGAATAAGCTCACAGCCACATTTAAAATGCTGTGCCATTAGTGACCATCTCATGAAAAGTGACAAAGACCTGTAGGATGTTAAGAACTAAATGGGAAAATTACACATGAAATACAGAGTGAAACAAGCCCTCACATGGTCAAGATAATCACAGGAATGGGAATCTTTGCTCTCTGCCATGCCATCTTTTTTTCTTTGTTTTTTGTTTTTTGTTTTTTGTTTTTTGTTTTTGAGACAGTTTCACTTTGCAGTTCAGGCTGGCCTCAAACCTGCCTCAGCCTCCCAAGTTCTGAGATTACAGTTGTGTGCCACTATGCCTGGCTGTGCCATGCCATCTTTAGGGAGGTTCTGCAGGACAGTCAGCCTAATAAGAAGTTGGATGTCTGAAAGGTCAAACACAGAGAGGGGCACGATCAAGAGCATGTGGGACTTGAAAGCATGCACTCTACAGCAAGCCTTCCGGAATGCAGATTCTAGTGCCACCAAGCACTAGCTGAGAGCCTGGGACAATTGAGCCCAATCTATCCTACTTTGTCATCTATAAGGTGGAAATTATTATATTACATACTCATAGGCTATTGCAAGGATTAAACAAAGCAATGCATGCTTAGCACATGCCCAGCCCAATGCGAACCCTCAAAAGATAGCACAGTTGCTGGTATCAAAACAATAGAGCTATGGAAGCTGTGGCTGCTGTTGCCATAATAAAACCTGGATAGACTAAAGAATAAGGCAGCCCAGCAGTTGGAGGCTGGCTCTGGCCTTTGAAGCCTTCACATTCTTGCTCCAACTTGTCCTTCCTGCTTCAGCCACCACCCCTGCTATGGACCACATGCTTCATTGCAAGGGAACCTCCCCCTATTCTTTGAGTGCCCCATGCTTTTTTCTGCTTTTGTTCCTTCCATGTGCTTTTCCTGCCACCCATACACCCTGCTCACTCTTCTACACCTCTTCTATCATGATCCTTCTCTTTGCCATATGGACTGCAGGGCCTTCCTTAATTCCCTGAGTAAGTTCAGGACTCTTTCCTCAGTGTACCTAAAACTCTCATCACATCTGCATGTGTCTCTGCTCTAGGCTGCTAGCTTTGATGACAGGGATATGTGTGCAACAAAGCTCACACCGTACCTAATGCACTGAACATGCTCATGGCAGGGACAAGGAGGCTGCTGATGGATGGATGGGTGATGGGTGATGGATGGATGCATGATGAGTGGTGGATGGATGTCTGATAGATGATTGATGGCAATATAGAGAAAAATTAGAATGCAGCTGAAAAAACTGATCCTAAAAGTAAGAGGAATAGGCTAAAGGGTGTAAAAGAGATATCATGGATCAGACAGAGGAAAATGGCTGTGACTGATGAAGGTTCTTGAAATCAAAGTTAGGAAATAAGTGTTTTTAACATGGGATTGTAAGTCCCCACACAGGCCAGGACTGCGTGCTTTCATTCCAGGAGTCCAGCACAATGCCTGACACATAGGTTTAAAGCAACCCTGCGTGACTGACAGGCTAACCCATAGAGGACCTACTTGGGAGTTTGGATGAGCAGTGCCAGTGCACCTGTTGTGTCTGGGCAGTGACATGAGACCAGCCCAGAGGTTTTTCAGTGGAGAGATGGCCAAGAAACTTAGAACACATGGGGTACACATGGTACACATGGGGCCTAATAAAGGTCCACGGAAACACAGATTTTTGCTCTGGGTTATGTGCTTAGAACAGAATTCTGGTTTAGGCCTCAGAATCTGCTCCCAGCAAATTGTTTTCCTTATGAGCCAGATTTATCAGAGGGAAAAATACCAAGTGGTAAGTGACATGGAGACATGTTGGGAGGTGAAAGAGGACAACAAAGAGCAAAGAACAAATTACAGCATCACAAGCTCTTTACCCTCTAGGGTGGGCCAGCCTCTCACAGGCTGCTTCACAGATCAGCTTGCTAGATGACATCTCACCAAACCTGACCTCCCCTTTGCAGGTCCCTTGAGTGTCTGATGGCACTGAGCACTCTCTGAGCTAAACTACATGGACACCTCTCCCTTGGCTGCTGGTCTCACATTCTCAGGTGCCCTAGTTATTAGCAAGAATGAAGAGGCTGGGGCTTGGGGGCGTTGGCATCATCAGGTACACAGGGTAGAGCATAGCTGTCATGTGCACATTTATTCTGAACCTAGTAGGTCGTGACATCCAGGCTTCTCCAAATGCCTTTAACTTTAGCTCACCAAAGGACATGAGCAAGAGGTCCTCTGATATGGGCACCAGCATGCTGGGCCTCCGTCCCTGTTAGTGCCCATCCCACAGCTCCACCTCTTCCTTTACATGGTCTCTTTAAAGTCACTTTGAAGTGGCAAGGGCTAGGCTGCTTTGATCCCACCTTGGGGCAGGAACAGCATTGTCCTAGGGATGAGGTTTCCATAGTGGCCTCACTCAAATCGCCCCTCCTCCTCACAGTGACTCCAGACCAAGCCTTCCAACTGGAAGCATCCAACAGAATGCCACTACTGAGCTCCCCAGCTCCTGCCTGTCAGCGTGTCGGCCTTGGCTTTCCAAAGGAGCTAGAAGGAAGGTTGAAATCATTTACTGAAATGCCCCCAGCAGCATAAAGACACTTGATATTTCATTTGCAACATTACATTTATTTTTTATTTCATTTCCTTCACAGTTGGGGAGAGCTTAAAAAAGAGAAGGAATGAGAACAATAGAAGTCAAGTGGAGACTACTTCCCCAAAGTGGACAGTTTCTCAGAGGATGTCTGTCCTTTATTGCATCTGTATTTTAGGAAGATACACAAAAATTCCACCTAGGTAGTCATTCCCACAATGCAAAGGTTTTTTTCTATGTAAATAGCACCAAAGCTTCAGAATGAAGGAAGGAATTAATTACTATATCATTTATAGAATTAGCTTTTCAAATAATTCAGAGAGGAGCCACCAAGAGAGGGAAAGAAAAATAGCACCCAAAGAAGACCGTGTGATTTGTAATCCAAACTTGGGGTTTGATCCGTTCATACCCAGTGACTTTGTGGTCTAGAAAAGCATATTCGCTCACTGTGCCTCAGGTTTCCCATCTATAGATCAAAGATGGTAGCACCCGCTTTGCAGGACTGTTTTGGAGCTCAAAAGAAAATAGCGTGGGTGAAGTATTTTATGCTATCAAGTCTATGAACATGTCAGCTTGTTTACTAAGATACTTAAAAGGCAGCTTTGCCCCATCTACTGCAAATTCTGCTCCTCTAGCTCCTCCATCTCTGCTGTCTGTCAGTTCTTTCCTCTACCACCTGACTTTTGCACCTTCCCCATCATACCAGCCTTATTCAATTTTGCTCTTCCCAGAATCTACGGTCCCAACCCCTTCTACAACCCCTAGCCCCACTCACAGCAAAATGGTTCACAAGTGGCTCTTTCTGGCTTCCCACCCACCTCTGCACCATGGATCCACAAAACAGAATGCAAGAACAGGTGTGCTTTGTCCCAGTGAATACAGGGTGTGGGGCTGAACCTTTCTCCAGGTGCAGTCTGAGTCCTTTGTGTGCAGAGTTGCAGTGATGGCCCACAGTGGAGCAAACTCTCCTCCACTCAGAGGAAGCTGCCCAGCCAGGTATGGCAGACAACCAGACCCTCATTGGTTCTTCCTTACTGTAAAGGATACCCCCAAAGGTATCACTTGCTAATTATATTAATAAGATCTTGCTGCCCCTTGGGATGACAGCAGAAGAGCTTGGCAGCCTAGCACTGTACACCGTGCAGTTGGAAGATAGGAAGCTGCAGAGACAGGTTTCCTCATGATCCTCCTGGCACCTCCTGGCAGTCGCTTTTGCTGGATTCCTGGGGATTCAGAGAGAACACCATCTCTTAGTTCTTCAGCTCAGGGTGGGCCAGGCAACCTTCCAGGCAGAGTCAGTGGCTCCTCATGAGAAAGCAAGTGTAGACAGCACATTTATGCATCATGTCATCAGAGTTCAGAATAACAAAGGACATTGACAGGTCAACTACTTGACTCCCCTGGCTAATCTCTTCAATATCTTTGAAACCATTCCCTCAAGAGTTCATTCAAGGGGCCAGGTGTGATGGCACACACCTGTAATCCCAGCACTGGGGAGGCTGAGGCAGGAGGATCACTGTGAGTTCGAGGCTAGCCTGAGCTACATAGTGAGTTCAAGGCTGGCCTGAACCACATAGTGAGACCCTGTCTTAAAAAAAAAAAAAAAAGAGTTCATTCATAATGGGGTTGGGACTTTGCTCTTATAGGAGACATGCTGTCTCGGGAGAATACCAATAGTGACAAAGTTATCCGTTACACAGAGCTGCCCCTGTGTTTGGTCTGTTCTTTCTCACTCAGATCCCCTCTTCTCTTACTCTCCCCACAGATGGGGTTCGCATTCCTTTCACCATCCTCCCTCCTGTCCCCTTAGTGGATTCCTGATTGTCACACTCATTCTTTGGGAAGCCTTTTGCTATAATTTCCTCTCAAAAAGCCCTCATGAAGTGTGTAATAGACTTTCAGCTCTACTATGTATTTTCTAAGAATTACTTTCCTCTCTTCTAAAAAACAGATGTTAACAGAAATCTAGACATTCCAGCAGCTCTTGACTCTTGCAAAGTGGGATTACTGCAAAAAGGATGCTGCCACCTGATTTTGTAAAGCAACCAGAGTCATTTCATTTAGGTTGTAGGCCACAGCCCTGACTAGTAAACCAAAATTGCAAAAGGCAAGTCTGACATGAAGTTGACACTTTTTTTCATTGTATAACATTGTTAAAAAATAAAAGTACCTCTGAAAAAGAGTGCAGCACAGATTGAATATTCCTTATTCAAAATTATTAGGACCAGAAATGTTTGGGATTTCCAGTTTTTGGAGGGGGTTTGACACACATGAGATATCTTAGAGATGGAATGCCATTTGAAACATGAAATACATTTATGATTCATATACACCTTATACACATGCCCTGAAGGTAATTTTACACAATATTTTCAATATTACCCTGTTTTAACTGCAGCTCATCACATGAGGATAGATGTGGAGTTTCCACCTGTGGTGTCATGTTGGCACTTAAAAAGTTTCATATTTTAGAGCATTTCAGATTTTCAGATTGGGGATGCTCAACCTGTAGCAATGCCTGTCTTTCTTCCTGAACATCAAAGAATACTTTATGACTTAGAGAATAGATGAAGCAACATCCCCACATAAGTCCTTATCCATAGATGCAAGCTAGGACTCTGTGTTGCAAAATCCCAATCACTATGTAGAGATCCCTGAAAAGATGTAAGGTCCTGAAAGAGAAAACATGAGAATCCAGCCCATATCTTTATTAGATGAGTACAGTTAATGCAATAAAATATCAGAGTCCGGCTGCCCTTTGACTTTGGTCTCTGTATCCTGTAGAAGGCTCCATTTGTGTGAGAGTACTCAACTCTCCCTGTATAACAGGGCATCGGTCATTGAAGTGTAGCTCTTTGATGCTCATGTAGCTCTGGAGAGATGGGCAGGCTTGATGCTGTTCTCTCATCGTGTCGTGCATATGCAGAGGAAAGGCAGGTGGCTGGTTAGGACTTGAGAGCTGGTCTTTCCAGGTAGACTTTTGGTATTTTCCACTGCTCTACACTGGGTTTGTTTTTCCTGTAGCACAGTTGTCAATAGACAAGGCCCAGAAACAAGAGGCAGCACTGATTAGTGGAGCCAACAAAAGGTCACTGAGCTTTGAAGGTACAAAGCTTTTAACAATACCATGTGCTATAGAAATGAACTCTGGTGCTGAATTCCCTAATTCTAGTCTAGAAAATTTGCATTTTGTGAAATACAATACAGCATTTGCCATTTCATCATAACAATTGGAATGCTTAATATAAATAAATCATATTTGGAAGACTAATATAATAATGTTTAAGCATGAAATCTGCACAGGATTAAAAAGCTTTACACCATATTAAAATTTTGAGATCACATTTATATAGCACTCAAGGGCCACTGGCTTTCTGTGGAGAATTCTTTCATTACTTAGGAAAAACAATAAAACCTATACTAGGGGGCCGGTGAGATGGCTCAGCGGCGTAAGCGCCTGCCTTGCAAGCGCGAGGGCCTGAGTTCGACTCCCGGATCCCACATACGAAAAAGGGGCCGGTGATATCACTCAGCGGCACGGGTGCCTGTTGGCGCGCGAGGTCCTGAGGTCGACCCCCCGGTACCCACAAAAAAAAAAAAAAAAAAACCTATACTAGGTTAATGTGTTAGTCTTACCTAAAAGTCTCTGGTATAACAAAACAAAATTTAGTGCTATTGAAATGTAGTTTTGTAGTTTTATTTTTATCTGGTAGTTTAATTCCAATGTGCTCTGGTTTAAAACTGGGCACTGGAGAGGAGAGGAGTTGGAATGGATTGTACAAGGGTCTGAAATGTGTACCTTCAATGAGACACAGCCCTGATTCTGGGACAGATTTGGTAGGACTAGATCCAGACTCCTTGGCTTATGAGATAATGATGTTAATAGAGATTTTGTGCTCTTTTTGATGAAAATCAAACAATATATAAGGATAGTAATAAAGTAAGGAAAGAATATTAGATATTTCATTGTGTTATACAATCATTTATTAAGTGTGGATTTAGGAAACATCTGGAGATGCCAAGTTTTTGAGTGTTAGTCACAAAAGTAAGTAATAGATTCTTCTATAGTTACATGGAAATTGCCATAACATCTCTGTGTTTGGATTTCAAAACATCCTCTCATTTATTCATTTTTCCAGCAGTCCATCCATTCACGAGAGTTTTGCTGGGTGGGTGTTGTGTGGCTTTGGGAGAACAGCTGCTACAGGATGCCTGCCACTTTGCTGGTGGGAGACTGAATCCCACCTTTTTCTGTCTTGGTTATGCTCTCAGCACTTGGGATACTGCATGGGAACATCCAGCAAATGTTTGAGTGAATTAAGAGAAATAGATTTTTTTAATAAGTAGAAATCTGGAATAAATGTCTACACTTGATCTTAGCCAAAAGGCTGAGAAGCGATGGAATAAATGTCTAACTGCAAGGGATATCACTTACTTGCTGGATATGTCTTCAGAGAGCCCGTGATTTCACACCTGCCCCCCAAATCCTGTTTCACTTCTGTTTTTGCTTTTTCTAGAAGGGTGTGTGAATGGTAAGGCAGAAGGTGAAGCTTGCCTGTCTGAAGTATTCATCCCTGGACTGGGCCAAGGTGTTTAAGTATGTACAGCCCTGACTGACTGCCAGTGGGGTCCCAGTAGATCGCAGGCTTACGTACGAGGAGGGAGGGAAGTGTTGCATGGTAGATGGCCCTTCTTGATGCCTTGAGAAATCAAACTATGAGTAATCCCCACAGAGAAGATGACACGTGAGCAAGACCCACTGTGACACCCACCAAGCCTGCTTCTTTTTATCTCGAGGGTGTTTATTTCTGATCAGTGTTGGATTTGAATACCTCCCTTTTCATATCCTTGCTTAGTTTCTATCTTGTGTGTGTGTGTGTGATGTCTTACCATTCCAGTGACATTTTAAATTTCCCAGAGGCAGAATCTGATAGTGTTATTCTTTTGCATCTTGTATATCCTC
Organism: Erethizon dorsatum; assembly: GCA_028451465.1. Classification (NCBI taxonomy): domain Eukaryota; kingdom Metazoa; phylum Chordata; class Mammalia; order Rodentia; family Erethizontidae; genus Erethizon; species Erethizon dorsatum. The sequence goes on along the minus strand of CM051822.1, from coordinate 109,470,730 downwards.
TCTAACCACGTGCAAAGGATACTTTGAAAAGATCAAAAATTCAGTTGTCATTAAATAAGTGAATGTATGTAGCAGAATGATTCAGACTGAATATATTTTGTTTTGGTGGACAAATCTTGGTCCCTTGTTGAGGAAATTCCATCTGCACCAGAATGCATAAATGTGTTCCAAATATCAGGAACATTCTCTATTAGATGTCTGTTATTTTCTATTAGATGTCTGGATAAGTATTCCTGCTATCATAAAATCTGACCCTCAGTATCAGACTTCTGATGGTGCCTCTCACTTTCCCTTCCCATTTCTCTTTTGAAATAGAAATGTTCCTGACAAGCCAAGTCAAAGGAAACTTGCCAGCCATCAGGCAGATTAGTATACCATGGCAGGGCCATCATATTCTGTATATGTCATCCATCCAGTTACTGCTTCATGGGATGGATTGCATTGTATCACTGTATGAAGTTAAAATTCAATCTTGATTTGTTTCCCTAATCATGTGCTTCAAATATTTTCTAAAGGACTGTATATACCAGTGGTGGCAAACCCATGGCACGCATGCCGCAGTGGCTGTTTGTATCATTGAAAGCTCTAAAAGGTTCGCCGTCACTGATATATACGCTATCACCTTCTGAGACAGAAAAACCCTGTGTAGGCAGACTGACAGTCAATGACCAGCGCATGCAGGTAAAAGCAGCAGAGCTTGCCAAATCTCCCAGTACCTCTTCATTCTATCCAAGCCAGGAAAGGTTCTGCAACCACTTATCGGCCCAGACAGTCTGCAGATGAGGGCCTGACCTGTCAAAAGCCAACCATTTCCAGGTGAAGTTAAAGCAAATCCAAAGCTGCAATTTTAACCAAATAAGAAATGGAAGTGAAGTCCCGCAGTACATCTCTCTCCTGCATCTCCTTTTCCTCTGCTTATTTTTCTTTGATTTACTTGCCCTATTTGTCTTTTACTGACTAATGCAGTGCCTAACAATTAACGTACACATAATTAATGTTTCTTGAACTGATGGATGGCCGGGGATTAGGAGGCCAGGGCAGGGGATGGGTGGATGGATTGATGGGTGGATGGATAGGTAGATAAGTGGGTAGCTAGATTCTTGGATAGGTGGATGGGTGAGGGGGTGGGGAGGAAGGTGAGAAGAGAGGCAGATAAGTGGGTGGGTAGATATGCTCACAAATACTGTACTTATTGATGAAATAGTAGTAATCTGATGAATTGAGTAGGATATGTAATATATACCATTATAGCTATCAGAATTATTTTGGAGAATGCATAAAACCAAGATCAAAATCCTTATATAGCACAACTTATTTTTGTATTTACTAAATACTAATAGTTCTTATATTATAAGGTAGTATGGCTTTGTCCATGATATAATATCCACTATTTAATTTATCAGACTGAAAATAAAATCTAAAATTTTATTACTTTAACAATAGTTGTATTTCTCCTTGTTCCAAAATGTTTTTGGCTGACTGTTAAATAATGAAAGCATATTTAGTATAACTGCACTGATGACCCTCTGAGCAGAAGTACAATTCTATGAAAGAAACTGAAAACCAACAAAACAACAAACTTACTCCACATTAACTTTCTTTCTAAGAAACTTCTTTGAACAGGGGGCCGGTGAGATGGCTCAGCGGCATAAGCGCCTGCCTTGCAAGCGCGAGGGCCCGAGTTCGACTCCCAGATCCCACATACGAAAAAGGGGCCGGTGATATCGCTCAGCGGCACGGGTGCCTGTTGGCGCGCGAGGTCCTGAGGTCAACCCCCCGGTACCCACAAAAAAAAAAAAAAAAAAAAAGAAACTTCTTTGAACATAGTAAGGTTTTTTTAAACTGAGTTGGGAAATGGATCAAATAAGTCCAAAACAAAATTAAAATGTTATAAATATTTATATGAGAAAAATGAAGCAGTTTTGCTACTTGGTCTTAAATCCTTTTAGAGAAAGTGCTAGACGGACACTGGGGCTTATCTTTTTTTTGGAAAAATGATCCATATTATAGGAATTATCAAGTTTACCTATTATATTCAGATTTCCCTTTTTTTTTTTCTATTCAGCACTCCAGCACTTTGCATTTAATTTCTCCCGACTGTGGTAAAGAGTGTTACATGCCACTCACGTGTAGATACACACATGCATGCCCACCTGCAAATACCAAACCAGTGGAATACTTCCTGAGGCCAGTGGCTGCCATGTCCCTCAAAAATCCACAGAGCCTGTTCTTGGGTGCAGAACAATGAACATGTGAAAATGTTTCCCTTACTATAAGGCTTGCTGAAGCTCAGACCTTGAACTCTGCAGTCTAAGAGTGCAGATTAAAAACTTCGTTTGACCACTTACTAGGTGGATAACCCTTAGAACATTCTCTATTTTTCCAACATCTGTCTTCTTGTGTAAATTAGAACAATACTGACTGAGGTTATTGAGAAAAGTATAAAGTGATTAATATCCCTGGGACATGACAATCACCTCAAATAACTTTTGTTGTTTCTGACATCATTTATATTGTATCAGTATTATCTATGGGGATATTTGTATGCACCTGAAGACCTAAAGAATATTTCTCTTCAAAGAATAACTTTTTTGCATAAGTTTGAAAAAAAAATGCGGAAGAATTTCTTTGCAAGCAAACAGGAAGACTTAGGGAAAGCAGCTCTCTACATTCAGCTGTCAAGTATAGCAAACATTTCTTAAGCTCTCACCCCATCTGCAGCCTACCCGCTAGTTATACTTGACGCTTTTTTTTTTTTTTTTTTTTTTAAAGAGAAGAAAAAAAACAAAACAAATCAAAAGAAGAAAAAATTTTCAAACCAACATAATAGGAGGGTAACAATGGTTAATACATTACGTATTACTATCTTTACGTTAGTTATTCAGGACACCAGACATTAGCATTCAATTGTCCAAACGTTATTGGCACAAACCTTACTCTTCAATGAACTAAGTAAAAATGGTAGTGTATCTATCTTAACCATCTTATATATATATATATATATATATATATATATATATATATACAATTGTTTTTTTCCCTTTCCCTTCTTTCTTTTCCCTATTCCAGTCTCTCTTTCCTTTTGACCAGTTTCTTTTTGATTCACCATATCTATTGTACATTTTGGATCTTATTTACTCTTTCAGTTTCTCATACTAGAGAGATAATACGATGCTTACACATGTGCTTCTGGTTTATTTCACTTATGAGTATTTTCTCGAGTTGCATCCATTTACCTATAAAAGTCTCCAGTTTATCCTTCTTTATGGCTGAATAGTACTCCATTGTATAAAAATACCACATCTTTCTTATCCATTCCTCAGTTGATGGGCATTTGGGTTGTTTCCAAGATCTGGCTATTACAAATTGTGCTGCTATAAACATGGGTGCACATATATTGCTGTGGTACGATGTTTTTAATTCTTCTGGGAAGATGCCCAGAAGGGGAATAGCTGGGTCAAATGGGACCTCCAACCCTAGTTTTCTGAGGAATCTCCACACTGACTTCCACAGTGGCTGTACCAGTCGACACTCCCACCAACAGTGAAGAAGGGTTCCTTTTTCCCCACAGCCCCTCCAGCATTTGTTATTAGTTGATTTCTTAATAGTAGCCATTCTTTCTGGGGTGAGATGGTATCTCAGTGTTGTTTTAATTTGCATCTCTCGAATGACTAGTGATGTTGCACATTTTTTTGTATATTTATTTGCCATTAGTATTTCTTCATCTGAGAAATGTGTATTCATCTCAGATGCCCATTTTTGGAGTGGGTCTTTAAATTTGGGAGGTCTGATTTTTTTGAGTTCTTTATATGTTCTCGATAGTAATCCTTTGTCTGAGGAACAGCTGGCAAACATTTTTTCCCACATTGTGGGTTGTCTCTTCACTCTGTTGGTGGTTTCTCTTGCTGTGCAAAAGCTTTTTAATAAGATGAGATCCCAGTTATTGATTCTTTGGGATAGTTCCCGTGCGGTTGAGTTTTCATTCATAAAGTCTTTGCCTACACCAGTGTCTCCAAGGGTTTTACCTATCCTACCTTCCAGCAGATTTAATGTTTCTGTTTTAATATTTAGATCTCTGATCCATTTTGAATTTAGTTTAGTGCATGGTGAAAGATATGGATCTAGTTTTAATCTTCGGCATGTGTAGAGCCAGTTTTTCCAGCACCATTTATTAAAGAGGCTATCTTTCTTCCAGCGAATGTGTTTGGCACCTTTGTCAAAGATAAGGTGGCTTAGTATGTCTGGGGTTGTTTCAGCATCTTCTAATCTGTTCCATTGATCTTCAGGTCTGTTTTTTTGCCAGTACCACACTGTTTTTATCACAGTAGCTTTATAGTATAATTTCAAGTCGGGGATTGTGATGCCCCCTGCCTTGCCTTTGTTGCCCAGAATTGCCTTTGCTATTCTAGGTCTCTTCTGATTCCAAATGAATTTTAGGATTGTTTTCTCTAATTCTGTGAGATGTGCTGTTGGAATTTTGATTGGAATTGCATTAAATCTGTATATCAATTTTGGAAGTATGGCCATTTTCACTATATTGGTTCTTCCTATCCAGGAGCAAGGGATATCTTTCCATTTTCTGATATCCTCTTCAATCTCCTTTTTCAGAGTACTGTAGTTTTCAGTATAGAGGTCTTTTACATCCTTCGTGAGGTTGATTCCTAGGTATTTCATTTTTTTGGATGTTATTGTGAAAGGTATTGTTTCCCTAATTTCTCTTTCAGTAAGTTTGTTATTTGTGTACAGGAAGGCTATTGACTTTTGAGTATTGACTTTGTATCCAGCTACACTACTGAATTTGCTTATTAAATCTAGCAGTTTTTTAGTGGAGTTTTTGGGATCTTCTGTGTAGAGTATCATGTCATCTGCAAATAATGATAATTTAACTTCTTCCTTTCCAATCATTATTCCTTTTATTTCTTTCTCTTGTCTAATCGCTCTGGCTAAAGTTTCCAGAACTATGTTGAATAAGAGTGGGGACAGTGGACATCCTTGTCTTGTTCCTGATTTTAGAGGGAAGGCTTTCAGTTTTTGGCCATTTAGTATAATATTGGCTGTTGGTTTGTCATAGATAGCTTTTACCAGATTGAGATAAAGACCCTCTATTCCAATTTTCTGTAGGGTTTTTATCATGAAAAGGTGCTGGACTTTGTCAAAAGCTTTTTCTGCATCTATTGAGATGATCATGTGATTTTTGTCTTTGGTTCTGTTAATATGCTGTATTACATTTATTGATTTACGTATGTTGAACCATCCCTGCATCCCAGGGATGAATCCAACTTGGTCATGGTGTATAATCTTCTTGATGATTTGTTGGATTCTGTTTGCCAGTATCTTATTAAGGATTTTTGCATCTATGTTCATTAGGGAGATTGGCCTGTAGTTCTCTTTCTTAGTTGGGTCCTTCTCTGGTTTTGGTATCAGGGTAATGCTTGCTTCCAGGAATGAATTTGGGAGTATTGCTTCCCTTTCAATTTCATTGAAAAGTTTGAGAAGTAGGGGCGTTAGGTCTTCTCTAAATTTCTTGTAGAATTCGGCAGTGAATCCATCAGGGCCTGGACTTTTCTTTGTTGGGAGGTTTTTAATTACATCTTCAATTTCTTTGGTTGATATTGGTTTATTTAGGATTTTTAAATCTTCTTGATTTAGCTTTGGTAATTCATACGAATCTAGGAATCTGTCCATTTCTTCTGCATTTTCCATCTTAGTAGAATATAAATTTTCAAAATAGGTATAGATGATCTTCTGGATTTCTGCAGGGTCCGTCGTGATATCACCCTTTTCATTTTCAATTGCATGGATTTGAGTCTTTTCTTTTCTTTTTTTAATAAGGTTGGATAAGGGTTTGTCAATCTTATTTATTCTTTCAAAGAACCAACTTTTTGCTTCATTGATTCTTTGTATTGTTGTTTTATTCTCCAATACGTTAATTTCTGCTCTGATCTTTATAATTTCCTCCCTTGTACGGGCTTTTGGCTTAACCTGCTCTTCTTTTTCTAGAAGCTCGAGGTTCACCCTTAAGTTGTTTATTTGCGCTTGCTCTATTTTCCTGATATAAGTATTTAATGCTATAAATTTCCCTCTTAGGACTGCTTTCATTGTATCCCATAAGTTCCGGTATGTTGTACTGTCATTATCATTCAGTTGTAGAAAGTGACTAATTTCTTCTTTAATTTCATCTGTGACCCATTGGTTGTTCAGGAGGATGCTGTTTAATTTCCATGTGTTTAGGGAGTTTTTGTGGGATCTTTTGCCATTGATTTCCAATTTCATTGCACTATGGTCTGATAATATGCATGGGATAATTTCAATTCCTTTGCATTTACTTAAGCAGGTTTTATGAGCTAGTATGTGGTCTATTTTGGAGAACGTCCCATGTGCAGCTGAGAAAAATGTGTATTCTGATGTTGTGGGATGGAACACTCTGTAGACATCTACTAAGTCCATTTGTTCAAAAGTTTGGTTCAGTTCTACTATTTCATTATTGATTTTCTGTCCAGTTGATCTATCTTTTTGTGACAGTGGAGTATTGAGATCTCCCAATATAATTGTATTAGTGCTTATTTGATTTTTCATGTCCTTTAGTACTTGTTTTATATAGCTGGGTGCATTGGTATTTGACGCATATATATTTATGATCGTTATCTCTTCCTCTTGGATTGTTCCCTTTACAAGGATGTAATGACCGTCTTTATCTCTCTGAATCCTTCTTGGCTTGAAGTTCACTTTGTCTGCAAAAAGAATAGCTACCCCTGCTTTTTTCTGGGTTCCTGTGGCATGGAGTATTGTTTTCCATCCTTTGACTTTCAGTCTATGAATTTCTTTCTGAATTAAATGTGTTTCTTGTATACAGCATATTGTTGGATCTTGCTTCTTGATCCATTTCGCCAGTCTGTGCCTTTTGATTGGTGAATTGAGACCGTTAACATTGATGGTTAAAACTGATATGTATTGACTTGTCATGATATTTTCCTGTTGTTGGTTCCCACTCTTTGTTTTTCTGCTTTCTGGCTATTTAATTATTTGCCCTGCCTGGTGGATTCCTTCTGTTGGGGTTCCTATCTCTTTCTAGAATGTCCTTCAGAACGTTTTGGAGTGCTGGTTTGGTGGTCATAAATTTTCTCAGATGTTCTTTGTCATGAAAGTATTTTATTTCTCCATCAATTTTGAAAGATAGTTTTGCAGGGTACATCAATCTGGGCTGAAAATTATTTTCCTTTAGAGCTTGCAATACATCATTCCAAGCTCTTCTTGAATTGAGGGTTTGTGCTGAAAAGTCAGCTGTGACTCTGATGGGTTTTCCTTCATAAGTGATTTGTCTCTTCTCCCTAACAGCTTTTAAGATTCTGCCCTTCTGTTGAATTTCTGGGATCTTGATTATAATATGTCTGGCTGAAGTTTTTTTTTGATCATGTCTAGTTGGTGTTCTAAAAGCTTCACTTATAGGGGTGTCAAATTCCTTTTCTCTTCCAGGAAAGTTCTCCCTGATTATGTCTTTGAACAAGGTTTTAATGTCGTTGATGCTATCTCCTGCTTTTTCATTTATTCCAATTATTCTTAAGTTGTTTATCTTTGAGTCATCTAGCAGCTGCTGAATTGATTTTTCATGGTCCCTTGCTATTTTTAAGAATTTTTCCATTTCATGATCACTAATTGCAAGCCTGTCTTCTATATCTGAGATCCTGTCCTCGCATTGGCTTATTCTGCTACAAATACTTTCAATGGAATTTTTTATCTCTTGGGTACCTGCTTGAATCTGCCTTATGGATTCCATTTCTTTCCTATGCTGAGCATTCATGGTTTCTATAGTTTTCTTAAGTTCATCTATTTTTTTTGTCTGTATCAGCTATAGTGTCCTTAAGCATGGTCTTCATTGTAGACATTATCTCTGCAGTTATCTGTGAGATTATTTCTGTTTTAATTTTTTCCAGAACCTCATTCAGTTGCTTTGTTGTTACCACTTCAGATAGGCCAGGTGGGTGGCTTTCGGATTGTCCCACCTCGTTGCTCCCTAGGTTTGCCTTTGGTGAATTGGATGTGTGGGGTTGCATCTTGTTTAAGTGTCGTCTCATTTTTTCTTTCTTTAATTCCTGGGGTGATGTTTGCAAATTACCTATAGTAGGTTACTTTATTGCTAGTGTTTAAGATCTTTAGAAGATGACTACTTCTCTGCAGTATCTTCCAAGTGGAGCTTGCTTTTAGGTTTTGAGCTTTCTGCCAGATCCTACCTCTTCAATTCGTTGGGTATGCGAAGTTGCTACCTGTTTGGCCCAGTCCTTGATTCTTTGGTACTGTGCCACTGTATTTTCTGTGTCCCTTAGTCAATGTCAGTCATGAAATATCAGGAAGGAAAGATGTTTAGAACAATTATTTCACATTTGGCTATAATGTTAACTAAAGCATCAAACAGAGCCTAGAAAATGACAGACTGAGCTAACCAGTTATTTACCACTTTTAGCTGTATAGAGTTGCGGTTATATAACAAAATCTAAAACACACCAGAAAAATTATATGCAGTATACAAGTCCTGTGTATGTCAATTTTTCCCCTGAGGAGTTTAAATTTAAAATGAGTTAAGGAGGAAATAGAGTATTGGGAGAAGAGGAAGGAATTAGATGTAAGGTTAGAGGACCAAGAGGGATCCCACTAAAATTGGGACACTAGTGCAGAGGACAGGTGGTAGAAAGAGAAGGAAGGGATAAAAGGAAGAACAGATCACAACCACAATCAGAAAGAAGTTAGAGGCGCTGTTTACACTCATATAAAAAACCAGAGAGAATAATGAAGGAAAGAGCAAATACACATACAGAAACAAAAACGAAGATAAAAACAATAAAACAGACAGATCAAAAATAAAACCCCACCAAAAAACCAAACAAAACAAAACAAAAACAAAAAAACCCTTCGCCAGAACAAAAAACGAATCAGTGAGAAAAAAAAAATAATAATAAAAAATAAAAATAAAAATAAAAAAAAATAAAAAGAATCAGTTCCCCGTGTTGACTCTGCTGTAGGCAGTTACCCTGTGGTGAGAGTCCTGTTCTGTGCAGGTCCGTCCCAGTAAGCCAGGAGCGCCCTCTGGCGGGCAGTGAGCAGATGCGCGTACTTTCAGGCAGAGACCAGTCTAGCTCGCCTCCGCTCTCAGCGCCCTTTCACGATCCCTGGGCCTGAGAGGCACAGCGCGCTGTCTGGAGCGCGGGTTCCCTGCACTGGTTCCCGCCGCTCTGGTTTTTCGCCACGCCCCCCACAATGGCGCCGGGCCAGTCACTCTCTGGCGTGGGACAGGTGTGGCTGAGAGTCCAGTCTCGTTCGCCTGCTGACCTCAACACACTTTCGTGGGCCTGAGAGGCCCCGTGCTGCCCTGTCCGGAGCACAAGTTCCCAGAGCAGTTTCCGAGCCGCTCTGAGTTTCGCCACACCCCCCACAATGGCGCCCGGCCGGTCGCTCTCTGGCGCGGGGCAGCTGTGGCTGAGAGACACTCACCGCCGGTCAGCGCCGTTCTCCGCCGCTCCCCTGCCCCGCCGCTGTCTCAGGATCCTCCGTGGGGGCTCCCTGGGCGCCAGCTGCCACCGTGTGTCCGTAGAATTGAGCTTCCGCGGTGCTGCAACTCCCGGGATAGTAGAAGGTGCACGCGCGCGGTCTGCTCCTTCTTTCCTTCTTCTTTGTTGGAAGTCACCCGTCACTGGTGCCGGGGGTCCCAGATTGCGCTTCAGAACTTCTCTGGGTTTCGGGGAGGCATCTCCCCCCCTCCTGCGCTTTCTGGGTCGCTATATTCCCGTGTTCCAATGGTAACTTTTAGAGAGAGTTTCACTGCCTGCTTCTTACTCATCCGCCATCTTGAGGTCCTCAGATCCAAAGTCGACGCTTTTTCTATATAGTATGCATTCCACGGTACATTGCTATCTCCACATCTGTAACATTTTCTTTACATCTGTTATATCTTGGTTACACCTACTGGACTGAAAGGAAGGATCCTTGAGTATGTGGAATGAGCTGATTCACCTGTTTTTGCAATAGCCAGTCTGGCATGTACAGACCCTTGATGTTTATTAAGTTGATTAACAAATTGATTCATATCCCCTACATAATTTCAACATAATCAAAAGACAAACTACTTGTGACCCCATAACACCCTTTTGCATTCTAAAATTGCGACCCATGTTTTCCCACAAAGTCAAAATCGCTTCAACTCTCTCTGTAGGATTGGCCTTTTTGTTTTGCCAAGAGAACTGGCCTTCCCACTATTGGTGAAAGAGTTAGAAATTTACTTTGATTTTGACCAATCAGACCAGCTTACTTTCAGTTCATTGTGTAAAGAAAGTGATGCTGAATGACTGTCCTTGTAGAGTGATTCGATTAGAAAAACAAGGAGCCAGAATAGAAAAGAGTAGAGAACAGCATACACTGGGGGCATTGTTACTTGCTGTGGCACTCATCTTAAGTATGGAGATCCAAAGTAGAGAGGAATGAAGAGATACTAAACCCAATGCACTTTTATCATTACACATGAAAATTTAGGCGTGAAAAATGGAAGATTCCCACACATGCCACTTATGTTCATAAAATAAATCACGTATCATGTTGCCTGGGGCTGCTTGAATGGCCTTTGACAGCTGCACATCCTGTTTTCCAATTTTTATACAATAGAGACATCTCTTTCATTTTTCTAGAAGGTATCATTCTTTGTGAAGAGCATTTTTTGTGAAGCATTATGGTTTTGTCTTTTTGTCACCTCTGATTTTTTAATTGTATCTGCAGCCTGTTTTTGTTGTGTTTTAGTACTTTCAATATCATAAAAGGGTAAGAAATAATTATTTTTATAAGTATACAAGGAAATACATTGCCTTTTATATATTGACCTTTTATATGAAAGTGAATCTGACAATTCGAGTAATATTTTATTTCTGGTTACAAAATTATCTTAAAGATATTTATCAAATGATAATAATGACACCTTCCCGTGATTGAGGGAAGTCCAAAGAGAAAATAAGTATTTCTCAATTTTTCAAATACGTCTGATTGATTTTTAATTGATGTGTAAAAAAATCCCTTAATTCAATAAATATATGAGTGGGTAACAGAACTGTGTTATCACAAACCAAACTCATCTGACGTGGAGTTTCATAATTATGGTACAATGGTTATTTTTTCTTTATTCTTTGAAACCACATTTATTCTCTATAGAAGAAAATAGTTCCCATTTATATAGAAAACAATTTTGAAATGGCTGTAATGTTTGATCTTTACATAAATAGAAGACAGCAACTCTGCCATTCTTCCTGTCAATAATAGTCATAAATAAAACACAAAAGCTTGCCCAGTTATAATTAGTTTTTTAAAAGCCAAAATTAAATTAGAGGCTAAAATTTTATTCCAAGTGAGGTTAACAAATTAAATAAACATTCAGACATTCTTATTTAATGAGCTGAATTAAGATGCCAAAGACATGAATGGCACATTGCTTACATTTAGGTACGTCATCTAAGTGCAAAACTTCCTTTCTTTTTGGCCAAAAGCCTGGTAATGAAGAAGAGCTTAGATAGCAGCTGAATTCCCATTCTTTGTTGCAACATAAGCAGGGGGTAACTCTCATTTTATAATTTAAGTTTTACTGTATTTTTAATTCATCATATTCTATTTAATTTTTGTTCGTTTACACATTGGTATCTGGAGTTTTCCCTGGGGCTTCCTTCCTATGCTTTTAAATAAATGGTGCTTATTCTTGTCTTTTAAATAACCAATTTAAAAAATTATTCCTATCACTGTCAATCTTTAGCAGGAAACCGCAAAACCGGTTCTGGAATAAGAATTATCTAGATCCCAATCCGGTCCTACACCTTCAATTCATTATCTGTGTGATCTTAAACAGGCTGGTAATCTTTGTGCCTCAATTACCTCTTCTATAAAATGGTGAAAACCATGGGCCCTTATGAGTCTTTTTAAAATATTAAATGATACAATACTTACAAAATAGTAACACCTTTTATATATAGTAGTGGCTCAGGAAACAATGGCCATTGTCACTATTCCATATTAATAATTGTCACTCTTCCTCATTTCACCAGTATTCAATTTCCTAATTTCTGATCCCTTATTCTTTTCCTCCTGCATTTACAATCTGATATAATCTTCTGTTTTCCTCCTATGTAAAGCAATTCTATATTTTCCATAGTATTTGTGGCAGCCTAGTCCCTCCTTCCAAAGTGCTCTTGTAAACATTTCCCATAACACATCTGCAGCAATGTACAGCGTGAATGAAGGCCAAGTGCACTACAACCAGGATGCACCTCTCGCACTCTGTGCTTTGGCACACAGTGCTTTAAAAATAGGACACAATGGCAGATCTATCATGGCTGTCTACAAAGCGGATGACTCTTATTTAAATGAAGGAAGCTTTTTTCTGAAACAGTAGAAATCACAACTGCCAATATTTCTTTATGCCTTCTTCCCCCTGGGCCTCTGCAGTAAACCCTTCCAAAAAAGACCCATTGACCACCAACCACATTGAAGAACTGCTTGATCATTAACCCTGAGAGCCATACTATAGGAAACAGTAAGAGATTTTGTTCAGAGCCCTTTGAATTAAGTTTTTTATTGCCATTTGTTTTTATAAGGTCATTATTTTTAAGCTAAAAGAAGATTACCATATTTTAGTTACATGATTGCTTCCAATGCAATTGAAACAAAAGAATTGCATTACTCTGTGAAACACAAATAATACAGAACATACTTAATTCAGCTGTTTGCATACTCTGAAGCAAAGAATATGTCCCTGGGTGAATGATTCAGCATTCTCCTTGGAATTACAGCATCCTGCCATTTCTGGTTTTATATTCTCTCCAATCTTCATATGTCTTAAATTTCATCTAGTGTCTTTATTTAAAATGACAGTAAACTCTATTTTATATCACACACAAATGAATCCCCTAAGTGGCCTTTTGATAATTAATCCCACCCTGAAGGATAACACAACAAGAATTTTAAATTATGGCTTTGGGCAGAAAGCAATGTTAATTCATCTCACTTGAGCCGGGAGCCCTGTGAAGCACAGGGCAGCGGGGCTGGAGAAAGCCTTGAATGTGTATGAGTCCATGGTGCTTCAGCTGCTGGACTCTCTAAGAATATGCTTTCCTTGGGATCATTCTGCAGTTTTTATGTGTCTTCACTGAACTAAATCAGTGCCATGGCCCAGATTGTTTTCTGAATCACCCACTTAGCTGACCTGGGCCTGAGGACCCCAGGAACCCAACTGCTTACAGAAGGTGTCTGTGACTGTGGGAGAGGGGAGAACCACCGTGTCCTGATGCTGAGCTCGAGCAACTGAGAGCTGAGTTCTGTCTCACAGCTTTGTCCACAGACCTTCCAGGACCCATATTGCCAAAAGAAGAAGAGAGAATATCCCAGCTGTCCTTGGGGTTATCTGCCAGTTGGGCTCCCTTGCCTGAGAACCATGGCCCACAGAACTGCAGATAGGAATGAAGGGCCTCCCCCGCTGCCCTCCACGATCAGCTTGCAGGGTGGCCAGGCTTGGGCTGGTTTTCCTAATCGCCATTGGATACGCTGCCTCTCCTGTGCAATCTGATGGCAGCAGTGAGCCCTTCTCCCAACAGCCCCCAACTTGACACTTGGGTAGCATGAAGATCACAGGGCTTCACCTCACTCGGTTAGGCTTCGAGACTCTGTGGCTTGTCCTCAGTTGTTTTTGATAAGAGAAAACTTTTAGGGCATTTATAGGCAGTATCCAAAGCAAATCCTGTACACAAAAAAGGGAAAATTGACTCGACACTGCATTGTTGGCTCTCCTCCCTGACTATTTTAGAAACATATGTTTAGAATAAAAACCTTTAGAAATCTTTTCTTGGTATTCCAATAGTTTGCCTGTTTGGGGTTTTTATTTTCTGAGCTATTGTTATTGTTATGATTAAATAATAATAATATTTTGTGATGTTGCCCTACAAGCAGGCAGGCAAAGCCGAGGCAAGTTGCAGCTCTCAGCACCTGGCCATGTGGCCTATGGCCTTCTGACTGCGAGGCTGAGCTCTTTGGACCGTGTTCTTCCCTGTTGGTTAACACACCACCTCCTGTGTGCTCTTCTGTTTCCTTTGGCTGTGGGTCCTTGTGAAGCCATTGTTTCCGGCCATTTTTGCAGGACTATGGCTCTGAGGTGGTCTTGCCTGCCTTCCTGGCTGGGCTTTCTCCTTTCCCGGCCCCATGGTTCTGGGGCAGGAACTCTCTGCTCCCTTCCTCCCTCAGAGGGACCAGCCCCACCTCTTCGCTTTCCTCTGGCTGTGTCAGAGGAGCAAGTCGTGAGGCCCAGGTCAGCTGCAGCTTGAAGACGAGCGAGTGCATGTGAGCCATCTGCCGACCTCATCCACAGTCAGCCACCAGCTTCCTTGTGCTCCATCAGCAGCTAATTGTACCCCATCTTCTCTGCCACCTGTTCTTGAGAGAGGGCAGAGACAGTTTGCCCTCCTCCATGGCCTTCACATTTGGCTCTAGATATTTTAGGAAGGTGACAAAAGGCCTAAAGCACAGCAGAAGATAGAGACCCCAAGGCTGGCGGGAACTTAGAGCTGTCACAGGGAAGCCATTGGTGAGGCCCCACTTGAGGGTGGGCTGGATGGCTGGGTTGTTGAAACATGGATGTGAGGTGTTTTAGGGGACATTTAGTATGCCTTCTTCCTTCCTGAGGTGTTTGCTTTTTCTCCCCTGTGTCCTACTAGGACTATGAAGGATCCATGAGAGGCAGGATGGTGTTCCAGAGAATTATTAACAGCCAGGTGGGCAAACTAATTCAAAACTGGTGAATTTTTAGCAGTAAGGCTGCACGAATAGATGAACCTGCACTAGAAGAGCACCTACCTATCTACATCTGCCAGGTGTGTGCCAGAGAGCAGAGAGGCAGGTGACATCCACGTGTGGTCTTGTCTCCTTTCCTTCCAGTAGCAAGCAATCCACGATAAGACATCTGACCACTGTGCAGATACCTTGTTTGTTCTCACCATTTCCTCCCAACCAGCACCCGCTGATGTAATGATACAGTAGGGAAATCAGCCCCCACCTTTCCCAAGTGACCCCAGTTAGCATCAGTGAGGCAAAAAGAGACATCAAGACTCTCCAGATAATATACCCCAAGGAAGACACAATGCCATTTGGAGATATTTTGGATGAAAGTCATAACCTCAATTGAGTCACAAGGCATATCAGGCAAACCCAAAGTTTTTTTAACTTACAAAAGAAGACATCCATATTCTTCGAAAATGTCATTATCAGAAAAGAAAGAATTGCAGTGCAAATGTTCCAAGCTCAAAGAAATGAAGGATAATGGAACAGGTGGAGGACAAAAGGGACAAAATATTCTAAGATCACCTTGTGCTAATGGTCACGTGGGTCTGCAAATATACTTAAAACCCTGAATCATACGCTTTAAATGGGAAAATTGTATGGTATGTGAAGTGTCTCAAAGTTGTTTTAAAACAACATAAGGTAATGCAGGACCTAAGCCTGGACAGGACTATACTGATGAAGAACTGAGTGCTGTAAGAGCTTCACTTGGTCAGCTGTGGATGCTGAGATGTGAGAGGAAGATTCAAGTGTTGCATTCATGTGACACTTACTGACCTTGGGTTACTGTACTGTGATGAGTGGGAGAATATCCCTGTTCATAGGAAATACCCAGGGTAGGACTCAGAGGTAAAGGATCATGATGGGTGTGACTTATCCTCAAATGGTCTGGAAGGTGTGTGTGTGTGTGTGTGTGTGTGCAGAGAGAAAGAAGGAGGAAGCAAAGGATAAAGCAAATGGAATAAAATGTAACAGTAGATGAATCTGGATAAAAGGTACATATGTATTTTTATATGATTTTATATTTAAGCTTTTTGTACAAGTTTGAAATTATTTTCTAATAAATGTGAATGCTATTTTCAAATAAAACACATCCCTGGACCTCAAGTTTCCAAGATACTGACTCCCTTGACCTGAGAGTGTCCAAGTCCCTCCTGTGTTCTGATGATTGGACCATCTGGGGCTTATGCTGCCACACTAGGAATTTTCTCCAAACTGTCCAAGAGACTGAATTAGCATTACAACTTTTCACATTTTTGTTCCTCCATTGACTTTAAATCTTGAATTCTGAAACCTTTTAAATAGTTTCAAGAGAAAAGAAACTAGTATTTTACTCCCTCCCACATACAGTGGTTCTCAACTGAGGGTGATGTTCCCAGGGGACAGTTGGCAACATTGTGGGACAGTTTTAGTTGTTACAGGTTCAAATTGTGACTAGCATCTAGTGGGTAGAGGCCAGGAATAGTGTTAAACATTCTGAATTACATTATGCTGCATTGCACTTCACTGCATTACATTATAGCAAAAAATTACCCAAACATCAACTGTGCTGAGGTCAGGAAACCTCAGCATGTGCCCATTACCCAGATTCAACAGGTATTAAGACCCTGCCACCCTTGCTTCCTGCTGCTTTCCCATCCCTGAGGCCATTTTGAATGGATACTAGACATCACATTGCCTCACCCCTTCATGCTCCAGTATGCATTTCTGAAACAGCATAAACGCTTTTTTACATGACCACAGTGCCATTGTCACATCCAACAAAATTAATAATAATTCCACAGGACCATCTACTAACTGATCTAGATTCAAATGTTCTGGGCCAAATAATGTTCTGAACTATAGAGAGTTGAAATGTGATTAATTTTCAAAATACCTACCCTTCTGGGAAAAATAAAGTGCACAAACCCAACATTTTACCCATTTTCTAGATTGATCCATTTCCTCAATCTTAGACTGTACAGAAGTGCACATAATACATAATTGTTTTCTGACCTCAAGAAGTGTTGATTAATTCAATAAGCTTGCAGGTGATTATAGTGTTTTTTTCATGGAACTATTAGGAAGGATTACTGAGGCAGATCATTGTAAATTACATTTTTTAAACATTAAATTGTACCTTCCTCCTCCTCCACATATTTAGCTATTTTTTCCCCAGACACATGGAAAGGTTTCAGCTTTTAATGAAGAACTTCTTTCTGGAGCATGTTTTTAGAATATGAGTTTAGTAGCACACATGATGTAATCCCAATTCCCAACTTTGCGTGCAAGATTGTTGTGTGAAAATGAAACCATAAATCCCATCTGAATTCTAGCTGTTGGGTTCTTTATAGGAAGTATTCTTCTGTTTTCCTTTTTTAAAAGAAACAACATTTTCATCTAAGTAACAAATTCATGACTGGGAAGCCAAAAAGATTGGAAGCATGTTTGTCTTTTTTCTGGCCAGGGTCCATCCAGAGAAAAAAAGCTTAGTTTTGGGCTGGGAGCATGCAGTAGACATACATTTTCCCCTCTACCCAGCATATGTCAGAGATGTAGAAGTGGAGAAGATACAACCAGAAGGAAAAAAAAAAAAAACTCTAGCTCTTACCCAGTGCTAAAAGATCTGTTGTTGCCCTAATGCCTGCAATTTTTTGAAAATGCTCTCCAGGTAGCAAGTGAACTCTGGAGATTTCACAAACGTAACAGATTACTCCTTCAATCAAATATGATCCAACTAATCACCCTTGTCATGGTTTTAACTAATTTTACAATTTGAGACCATGATGCTTATTAAAGATCTCTACTTTTTGTGACCCAGGGTAATATTTTGCCATGTATTGCATTACTTAATGAAATTCCATGAGGTAATTCAGATTGCCCCGGCCTAAGAATAATGAAACTAACATAAAATCTCCCCAAACACTGTTCTGACTAAAGTACTTAAGTGCTTGTAGAAAATTAGCTGTTAGAATTAGCTGAACTCTTTTCTAACCTACCAAGCTGGAATTGAATAAGAAATTAAGTCACTGTGAAAAGTGCTCATTTACCCTTGGAGAGTCCATGAGGAGAAGGGAAGCAGTTCAAAGGCCCAGCTGTGGGAATACTGATCAGGATGTCCTTTATCCTGGAGAGAAATCCATCAATGGCCCATTGTCACCACCTGTCCTTTGGTGGTTCTTCCCTAGGGTACTCAGCAGCATTAGATCTAAATGCAAAACTCTTTCATTAAAAAAAATAATAATAATAAGCCCAGTTGCTGATCAGGTAGTAAATCAGTGAAACACTTGGAGAATGACACAGTCAGCTTGGAGATTACAAGTACTTGTAGTTTCTTTACAACAAGAAAAGCAGAAGAATACTTCCCATAAAAAACCCAGCAACTAGAATTCAGCTGGGATTTATGGTTTCATTTTACAATTGTATATTTTACAACCATTCGTTGTCTCAAAGACTCGTACTTTTCTTTTGTTCACAGCTCTCTTGCAGGCAGCAGTGCCCGCTTACTAATGGCAGAAACCTGTGGTTGTTTTGGCTGTCCCTGACTCAGCCTCAGGATCTGAACAGGCAAAGACACAAGCCCCACAGAAAACAGGTGTGCTTTTGCTGCTAATGGCTCAGTGCACTGGGGCTCACATGTGAGAGGCCCCTGTTTTTTTAGAAAAGAGGAAGATGTCCATTTCAAACCCCAAGCATTCTGCCTGGTAGCGTCGGCAAGATGATCTCAGCAGTTCTGTGGGCCGATTTAGAAAACTTTAGAAAGTGAGGGTCTTTTCTTTGTGTGAGATCACTTCTGGTATCTCTCTCTGGCAGCTATGGCATGGAAATTTGCAAAGCATAACTGTCTTTGAGCAGAAATGAACAAATTTGATCTAGCACACATTCTATGAGTTTGGTTCAATGTAGGTCAGTTTTTAAGAGAGCCCAGCTGGCCAGTCTGCAAGTCTGCCTGGGAGCTGGCTGGCTTCCGCCGAGGCCAAGAAAAGACTTTTTGGCCCCAGAGTACCAATTAATAGAAGTTCTTCATCGAGCAGAGCGGGTGAGGAAAGTGGGGCTGAAATTCATCCAACTTGCTGTGAAACCACTTACTAGGTCATCAGACCTGAGGGCTTGCTGGGCCCACAGCTCTGGGCCCCATAGCCTCTCAGATGTCAGCCGATGAGGGGAAGGAACGTGTGCACCAGAATCACGTAAGGTTCAGGGATGGGTGTCCAAAGATTAAAAAGTGTTCGAACTTAATGGTTGCTAATAATTTGGTTAAATGTTTTTTAATGGTAGTAATTAAGAAAAGGCCCTTTGAAGATGTATTTTTAAGTGTATTTATTTTTGTTCCACTGTATGAGTAAAAGGCCAGATGTGTTCTAGATGGTGGAACTTCTAAGTGTCAAAGTCTCTTTTGTCAGCTGTGTGTGTGTGTGTGTGTGTGTGTACGTGTGTTTGTGCTGGTGGTTTTTATTTTTCAGAGTAGAATAAAACTCTTTGTTATACCCTAAGATAGTACTAAGCCAATAGTGATAGTATTATCTGTGAGTATCTTTGATGTATTTTTGTCATTCTCAATTAGTCTATCCTTCAACAAATGTTTATTGAATACCTACTAAGTTCTAGGCACTACTGTAAGGGCTGAGTTTACAGAGGGGCTAGGTAGACCCGCCTTAACGGGGACAAATAACTCAAACAAACCACAGAGCAAGTAGAGAAACATAAATGGTAATATGTGCCCAAGGAATCGGGCAAGATCCTAGAGGAGAGGTGAACATGCGGAGCCCGACTGAGGCAGGGGCAGGCAGGCAGGGTTGCTTTGGAAAATGGCCTGTGGGATAAATAGGAGCTGTCTAGGCAGAGGGAGAGGGAAGACTGTTCCTGACCCAGAGGAGAAGGGGGAGCCCTTGGGAAACCACAGGGAGCCAGGGATCCTAGGAGAGATGACTGGGAGATCGAGGTCAGGAAGGGGTAAGGCCACACGAAGCAGTCTGAACCTGACTCCAGTCTCCTTAAGAAGCAATGTAGAGTTTTAAGTGGAGGCGCAATATGACATGAGTTTTTGCCTTAAAAACTTCCCCTGGCTGTTGCATAAAATGAACCAGAACAATGCACTTGAGTCCAAGAGTCTGGTTAGGCTCTCCCATAAGCGTAGGGGAGGGAGAATGGGGACCTGGGCCAGAGGAAGAGGGGGGGAGCCAGAGGAAGCTGATGAACTTAGGAATGATAATTACATTTATGGAGCACATAATGTGGTCAGGTGTGTTTATAAGTACTTAACATTTCCTACCTTCAGAAGAACCATGTGAGGTAGGTTCTATCATTTGCATTTCAAATGACAAAATTCCAGAATGAGGTCAAATTTTATGTTCAGAGTCACAAAAGGAGATGTCAGAGCTGATTTGTTCTCATCAACCACTGTTAGTGCACTGCTACCAAAGATGTGTGCTGAAAGTAGATTTGTCTTGTCCAAGTTGTTATTACTTGGAACTATATGCACCCAAGCATTCTACAGTTATTGACTAAGAGCCTTCAGGAGCCAGGAACTGGCCTGCAAAGGGAATCAGGAAATCCCCACCCAGCTCTGACAGCAGCTAGCCCAGCGGAGCAGGCACACCCCCAGCTCTAATCCCTGTGAACAGGAGGCACAGTTAGTCATTTAGGCAAATACACTCCTGAAAATGACCAACCAAGACTTTGGTTTAGACTTTGGTTGGACAGAAGCGAGGAAGGCATGTTTTACAGTGCAAATGTACATATATCACAAGGGCTGAGTGTAAGGTCCCTTAGCATCCAACAGCATCAGTCCACTGCCACCTTAATAGCTGTGTAAATATGGACAGATTCCTTAACACCACCGAGCCTCAGTTCTTACATGTGTAAAATTGCCATAGACCAACCTCACAGTGTTACTGTAAAGATTTAAAGGATCACAGTTTATAGTGCGTCCTGCCACCTCGTAGACTGTGTGAGTCTATGCAGCATCTGTGTGGGTTTAGCAGCATCTCCTAAATTCCACTTGCCATCCAGGGCAAGGTAGACAACTAACAAGTGAATTAAAAGTTGACTTCATTTCTGGTGTTTAGTCTACTCAGTTATTTTCAGATAATATTTAGATCTGAAAATTACAGATGATTAGACATTATAAATATAAATGGGCTTGATTCTTACGCAGTCACAATTGAATTTATCGTGCACCTCCGTGTATCGATAGTATCAACTTTTCCTGTCCTAATATACATAAAGGGACCACATTCGGGTGAGTATTCTCCAGACTAGAGGTCAACAGAGCCCTGATTTGGACAGTTCCTCATTGCTACATTTAGCTTTGACCTGTGGCAATAAATGAGAAGCAGATATACCACTCGACAGAAACCAGAAATTCTTCATAACTGCTTTCAAAGACAGGGATTGCTAAGTGTAGTTATGCGTTTAGAGGGAGAAGGGTAGAAAAGGCCACTGTAAGAACAGGGGAAAATGAAGTCACATAAGTGTAGCAATCAGAGGTTGAGCTCTGAAGTCAAACAGCCAACCGAGTACTGGCTCTGCGACTGTGGACAAGTTGCCTATGCTCTCTGTGCCTCCACTTTCTCATCTCAAAAGAAGCCCTTACCTGTCAAGTTTGTTGTAAAAGTTAAATTTTAAAATACATATAAAGTACCTTGACTTAGTACACACCCAAACCAATGTTACCTACTGCTACTGTTGCTATAGACAAAAGTTATTTTTTAATAGGAAAATTCTGAAGCTTGAGCTAAATGCCTATTCTACCTACATTCTCTACATTGAGAGAAAGCTACATAAACTAACCTGCCTGACCCAGTTGAGAAACCTTATACTATGAAGACAATCATGATGTCAAGAGCAGCCTGTAACAGTGTGTGCTCCCACATTCAAGACTTTCGAACTACAGATGGTTGTTCAAAGTGGGAGGAAGTTGTGATGGTGCTAAAGGCCATGTGGCATAACTACTGAGGGCTGCAAAAGGAAGGACCTGTTGTCATCCACCTACTTTTACATTTTAGTTGGAGAACACAATTGACAAACAAGCCATGCTGCTCTTACAGATTTCCACTGAGTCTACACCAGTCAAAGATGGCACATGTGAGGAGATCAGCTCACCTGAGCGGTCCCAAAAGATGGTAGTAATAACATATCTCAGTGTAGATGCCCCGTGATTTGATACAAACTCTGTGGATTTGTGACTTATAATGGAAGCAGCATATTAAGAAATTACTTTGCAGGAAACATAATTGTCCCCTACAGCTTCCAAAATGCTGTATCAACAGTTTTATTTATTATAGTTTTTGAAACTAAATGAGAAAGAGCTGGGCAAAGGGAGCTTCTTTTTTATTCTGGAGGAAAACAAAAATGTTTTGAGCATTTTGAGTATTTTAGTAAATGGAGAATAACAAAAGAAAATGGAATGTAAATGCTCCATTGTTCTTGTAGATGTATAGTTCTAAATAGTTGGTTTCCCAAAATGCTGAAATTATAATAAAAAATAATCTGAATTTTGTAACTAAATTGAACTGAGTGTGAAGAGAAGCAGCACAAGCCCCATTTTCAACAGCTTGTTTCAGCATTGGGGAAACACTCATTTCAGAAAAAATGTGGAACATGATTTGCAGCGCTTATTTTTCAGACCTTTGGAACCTGGTGCTGACATTACTTCAGGGAAGGCAGTGTGGACCAGCAGTTAGGAAGGGGTGGGCTTTGGAGCCACAGTCAAACTCAGTCTCCCTGGGCTCCACTGTGTAGCTTTGGATGAGTCACTGGACCTTTCTGAATGTTTCCTTTTCTTTATCAGGCAAGTGCTAACAGTCCTGATCCTATGGGGTGTCCATCAGGAAAAGTAAGAAAGCGCATGTGCAAAACAAGGCCGGGCCTCGCACATAGCAAAAATAGAGCAGAACAGGAGCCAGGAGAAATGTTGATGGTGGTGATGAAATGCAAGGGAGACAGTAGTGGTAATGCTGTGCTTTCCCTCCCTAAATTATGCTCCCAGAGGGTAAGTTTCTCACCAGGAGATGCTAACTTCCTCCAGAAGGAAAACAACCAGGATTGTATTTGTAAAGACCAACTTCTGAAAGAAGGTCAAGCAAAGCTGAGAGAAGGGAGTATCAGATCCCTTTGATTCTCGCTTGTTTTTCATTTTTCCTCTTATTTTATATCTCTGTGCTCTGGTTTTATAGCTCACTGTCTGATCTCTCCATAAAATAGTTCAGATAATCCTAGGGCGTCAACATGAAGAGGTCTGTGACTCCATCCTGTTTATGGTTTGTGCTGAAAGCCAGAGAGAATTTAGAGCATGTGGGTCCCATTCTGGTTTACCCCCAGATCTTTCTTTAAATGTATTTAGCTCCAATTCAGGAGTAGATAATATTTAATATGAGATATTCATTTAGTAACAAGGAAAATACAGATCATGGTTTTTAATTACAGTTTTTATTGTGTGCTATGTTTTGTTAAAGCTCTAGGCAGTGTAGCCTTCATATGAGAATATCTGTAGCTGAATTTCCACATTCTAGGAAAAGAAAACCATTACCCAAATTTATATATGAATAATTTTGTAATTTGTGGGATAATAACTTGTGATAAAATAAATCTTTAGCAGGAACCGAGGTTGGATCCTCTGAATACCAAATAGGTTTCTGGGAAGAAGAAATCACTGAAGCCTGTGTTGCATGTGTAATTTAATTGCAGTGTCCAGAATGCCTGCCGGTGTTAATTGACAAACGAGAACAGTCTGTCACTTTTGTATGACTATGTTGTGCAGAATAATTAAACCCACAGACCATATGTACGGTCTTCAAAGAAATAATAGGAAAAAGGTTGACAAGTCATCAATGAGTTCTTTCCTAGTCTAAGTAATTGATGCCAGTCTCTGACTTTTCCCTTCACTGTGTCCTTCATTTAAACAGTTCTGAAATTGATAACAAGGTGTCAGGGTGGATCAGGCTGACCTGAGAGCACTTGGAATTCTTGAAATAACGAGGCAGTAAATGTGATTGTCTTCATGCCATTCCCCTCTAGGATGAGTGAAAGCAGTTTGAGCCATATTTCTTTTATTTTTAATTGTTCCAATTAGTTTAGATGTACTCCATCCAGGTGGGTTGCTTTTCTATAGTGACAATTCTGTTTGTTGTCCGTGTATTTATAAGGAACTTACTGGGTCCCAGACACCGTGCTGACCTTGGGATAGAGCTTCTGCCTTTTAGCTTAAGTCAGTGTGGGAGGAAGATAAGCAAGCAGGAAATAATGGAGAGCAAAGAGAGTCTGCAACAGAATACTGGCAGGACAAAGGAGAAAATGAATTCACTCCCATGGTGGGGACTAGAGACACACCTCCAGAGACGAAAATGAGTACGTGTTCCTTCTTGCTCGCCTATGCTTTGGGGAATGAAATATGTCATTTTAATGAAATTCTTCTCACTCAAACTCTATAACTATATAACTAAATTATATAATGGTAAATGTAGAGAAGTATACTTTCAATATTGATCTAAAAATTCAATTTACAGTTCATTTGGTGGGGGGTTTTTTTGAGGGTTTTTTGTTTTGTTTTTCTTTGGCTTAGTACTCAAAGCTTTTCAAGAAGGCAAGCTATTTTATAAGAACTTTTCCTACATCATAATGTCATAATGCAAATTCTAAGTGATCATTCTCCACCAAATGTACGCAAAGACTTTGAAATCAGAATATGCAAATTTCAAATGGAAAGGACTGGATTCTACTCATTCTCCCTTTGAAAAAGTGCATGCTGCCTGGCGTTTCTGTCAGTCCCTACACCGGGGCCCTCCCCAGACGTCACACTCAGAGCCAACAGAAGAGCCCTCGGCATTTCACACTCAACCCAGCCCAGACCGAGTTTATGACCCCCTTTCCCATTCCACATGACGTGCTATGACCCCCAGCCAGTATCAGTGCACACTGCCACACACTTCCAATGCTGAACCCCTCCTGAGTTTTGCATCTTGTAAGCTGGCGTTCTGACCTGGCCCTTTGGACATTCACACCAGCCTCCTCACTAACCTTCCTACTGTCTGCTGTACCCCTTTCCTCTCAAAGTCTTATCTACCTGGCTAGCAGAGTACCCTTTAGCTCCAATGCTCCTACCCATTTGGGTCTGGCTCCACCTTGCCCAGGACAAGGTCAGTGATATCTGCCAGCCTGCAGGATCTGCCTCCAGCCTGCCTATCTCAGCAGTGGCACATTGCCCACCTCAAACCTCATGCCCAACGTGTGGGGACTCCATGTCATTCCATATTCCCTAAGCCCATGGCCCACTAGCCTGCTGTCCCTATACTGCCATACCTCTCAGTATGTGATCACCTCTATCTGGAATGTTCTCCTGCTCTTTCCTCATCCTTCACCTCTCCTGCCCAGCATGGGCTGTTCCTCCCCATTGTCTTATAGCTCACTTGTGCTCTACCAAGGAGGGTTGCAGGGTTAGAAGCACTTCCTGGACTGCACACAGAGTCTGTCCTTCCCAGATAGGGAGCCCTTGGAGTATCTGATTCCAATGTCTAGCACAATAAATATTGGTTAAACAAGAGAAGATTTAGATAGCACTCATAACAGCAAAACAAATGGAAAACAGCAAGATCAACTCCTGGCACAGTAAAATACAATTTATTTTCTGTTGTCAAGAGGAACAGAATGCCTTGTTAGATCAGCTAATCTAATAAGCAGAGGAAGGGAATGTTATCATGAAATTATGAATTCACCTTCTGCTCCCATTTGCTGACATGAGACATTCCATCTAATTGGATTTGCTCTTTAGGGAAATCTATAGGATCATTGCTGTCATATTTCCAATATGGTCATTGTCCATATGCCCCTCTTAATTTTCTCCTTTGACTTCCACCCGCTTATAAAGTAGGCACACATCTTAGAACGCCTCAATCAGCACCTTCTCAGTTTCACCCATGGCACTAGAGAAGGAAATGGGATTCGTGTCACCCGCAAGGGAGGGGAGAGTCCTAGGCATAAAAGGACAGTGCCTATTTATCCATTAGTGCACTCAAAACATGTTTATCCAGCACTCAGCATAGCACCTATAGCAAATGTAAATATCACTTAATTAGTTTGTAAAGTCTGGTAGCAACACACAGCAGTTAAGAGCACAAGTTCTAAAGCCAAACCACCCAGGCACTGCCACTTACAGTGTGATGTCGGTCAGGTCAGTTGACATTCCTGTGTCTAGCCCATACAGAGACACTGTAAGGATTAAATGAGATATGACAGGCTTAGCAAATGCCTTGCCCAGGGGAAATTCCCAGCCAATAATAACTAGCTGGGAAGAGGCTATGGCAGGCACTCTGCAGAGCTGGGGGACACTATGGTGCACACAGAGCTCCACCATGACTTATATTCTTGAGGAGGGAGATAAACAAAGAAGTAAATAGATGAATAAATTGAGTAGGAATGCTGTGCAGGAAAACAAAGGGGCTCTATGATGCGGGGTAGTAGGGGTGAAAAGACCATCAGGGAAGGCCCTGCTAGGAAGACAGCATGTAAACTAAGAATAGCATGATGAAGGGAGATCACTGCATGAATATTCCATGGCAAATGCAAAGGCCCTCATGAGAGAGGGTCTAGAATGTTCTAAAAGCAGTCAGAGGCCATTGTTGAGTGGGGTAAGTATGAGCCAGAGGGAAAATTGCCCTGGTACAGAGGGAGGGTGAACCGGATGAGGCTGTGAGCACCTCAGAGGCTATGGGAAGGCATCAAAGTGTTGGAAGCTGGAGGGGGACCCGAAAGAAATGAGAGCTGGCACTGAAGAGGTCAGAACAGGGAGCAGGGCACCCATGGAGCCCCCAGGGTGGGCTTCCTAGCAAACATGTGGCCGGTACCATGGCAGCTCCTGTAGTGGACACTGGGGAAGCCCCGAGGGTGGATGCCAGAGCCTGAAGGGGACTCCAAGTCACATTTTCTCCCTTCCCCATCTCTTTCTCAAATCTCCATGTATTAATCAGGCTCCAGAAGGCTGTATTTGTTACTAGCTTGCAGCACTGGGTTCATGCTGGCTCCTCTCCCTTCCACTTCGAAATGTCCCACAGGGATGTACGATATACAGTGCAAGACGGCAGCCCAGACTGGAAGAAAGAAACTCAGACAGGAGCTTGTCCCTGGGTGCCACAGCTGTAGAACAGGCTCAGGGTGCACGCTGGGCCCCTGCTTCCCTCTTCCTGGGCAAGAGGAAGCACGCACTAGTCCTTGGGAACTTCTGGAGCTCAGAGTGAGACTGTGGTTGTACTTCTGCCTAACTTGAATGACATTTTGATGGCATGGGAAAAAAGTATTGCAACAGGGCATGGTGGGCACTTTTGTAATCCCAGCACTCTTGGAGGCTGAGGCAGGAGGAATGCAAGTTTGAGCCCAGCCTGGACAATTTAGCCATTTAGCGAGACCCTGTCTCAAAATTAGAAATAAAAAAGGAGTAAGGATGTAGCTCAGTGTGAAGGCCCTGGGTTTGATCCCTAGTGCCACACACAGAAAAAACATTACCGTACTGAATCACATTTTTAAAAATTTATATATTTAACTTTTTACTATGACTTCACCCCAAAGTTTCTCCATCTTCTAGTTTTCTGACAGCTGTCTACCAAAATCTCCTCTCATCCCATGCATTCCTGATGCACAGTCAGTCTCTCTGTCATACACAGAAGGAATTTTCTCCTGGGACTGCCATCTAAACTAGCTTTCAATAATGCCTAGTCAGAAGCCCTCAGATGGCATCTCTTTGTTCTACAGATTTCTGTATGTGACTTCTCTAATATTAGGTATTCACATACTTTGTTATTTCAAAATAAGCATCCAACTTTGTTAAGATCTGAATTACTACATTATCAATAAAATATAATTAAAATTACAAATGAATAGTAAGTAACACAATAAGTAATAATGTACCTTAAGGTATATTAAATTTTTCTCCTTTCTCTGTGGTCTGGAGGCTTCTGAGATCACTGAGGCCATGACAGGTCCTGCCTCAGGGGGCAATGGGCTCTATCCATCCTCTGCGCTCTGAGCACCCTTCAGCCCTTTCCTCGGCAGCTTTGCTCCCTCTGTCCCTCTCTGTTCCCATCTCACCAGTTTGGCCATTTCTGATGAACTTACTGCCCTCAGGTCACCACCTCTTGGCTTCCATTCCTATTTCTCTGTTTCTCTTGAAAATCACCCTGTGAAAAGACCCATTCAGCTTCCCCCCTGCCTTCTCACTATAGCTCCCTTGTTAAGGTGGCCAATCTCCTCTGCTTTCCTAGAACCTACTGTCACGTGGACAGTGTCCACCCCTTTTCCAGAATCCTTTCTCCAGGGCTCTGTGCCTCCCCACGTGCGCTGCCCACTCCCTCTTCTGACCATCCAGCAGGCCTTCAGTCCTCCTGGGAATAGGCCTGCCCAGGGGAGCCCTGGGGCAGCTCAGAAAAGGGGACTTAGAAAATGGGGTTTTGCAAGCCAGATGCTGCCAGGGATGCCAAACTTCTCCAGCATGATTTGCTTCTCCCAGAGTGAAAAATGAGGGGCACAGGAGAATCCATGTGCTTTGTCAGTGAGTGTGAAAGATTGTGTTTTATATTTTTGGCTCACACTTCTCAAACACTTGCTGTTAAGTATAGTACAACTCAGCCCTGCTATAAGAGTCTAACTGATTTAAACCAGGCATGTCCTAAATATATTGAAATTTATATAAAACAGGGAGAATGCCCTCTATTCTGAAGTTGGCTGGGAAGGTTTACTAAGAAAATCTCAGTTTCTAGGGAAAGTATTTCTCGTCCATTATGCTCACAGCATTCCTACTTTTAACCCTCCCTGCCATATCTATCAGGATGCTGACTACAAAACCCAGCTTGAACCAGCTGCAGCCAGAGAGGGATTTACTGAATAAAAAGAGAAGCCACATGGGGCACATAGGCTCCTACAAACCTCTGTCTTCCTTCCCTTCGTCACCACAGACAACAGCTTTGTTTCCCTCACCAGCATCCTTCCAAAGCAGGCTGAAGCAGCCCTCTAGCTGCATCCTGAGCCTAGAGAATGAGGAAAGACCCTCTTCCCCAGAAGTCCCAGCTCCAGTATGTTGGAGGGGAGATTTGTGCTCATCTCTAGACCCAGAGTAGAGTGATGCCAGTGGTGTAAAGAACTTTCTCTGAAGACAGGGGAAGGAAGAGAGCATCATAACCCTCTGCTGCACCTCCTGCAAGGATCAGACCCCTTATTGCCCAGATAAATAAAATCCTCATTCTGTTTAAAGCCCTTCCTTGTGCTGCACCAACTTTGCTCCCCAGGAGACAGACCCTCAGGTCTCCTGATCTGGCCATCCTCTGCCTGGAAATCCCTTGTCCTCCTATTGCTCCTGTGCCCAGCCACCTTCCCCTCCATCTGTGGAACCCAGCTGTTGTCAGCTCCCTCTGCAAAACCTTCCCCTTCCAATGTGTATTAGTCAGCCTTCCCAGCACTGGTATAAAATACCTGATACCACAAATTTAAAGCAGGAGAGGTTTAGGCCACAACAGAAACATCGTAGAAGAGCATGGTAGAGCACAGCTGCTTACTTCATGGTGTCTGGGAAGCAGACCACAGCAGGAGAGAACCAGCAAGAGACATATCCTTTGAAAGACACACCCCCCAGTGACTCATCTCCTTCAACTGGGCACTTGTCAGCTATGGACATTGGTGGCTTAATGTGTATAGAGCCCCATGATCCAATCACTTATCCAAGAGTCTCTTAATCCAGTCCAGTTGACAATCATGATTAGATGGCACACTGTGCATTCTGCCTACTGCACATCCATTCACCTAGGAAGATGCAGTTACTATTTTGTGACTATTGTGCCCACTCCATCAGTCTGCAGTACCCTCAAGAGCAGGGGGCAGTCCTTATTTTTGTATCCCAGCAGCTAAAATCTAACACATACTAGGTACACAGGAAATACTTCCTCTAGTTGTATAGAACAGGATAAAATAGTGCACACAGCTTAAGAAGTTGTGAAATAATTTAAAACGTAAATAACCTATGCTTTGCTATCCTCAGTGAAGACAATGGAATGCATGTGATTTTAGTTAGGATAAACAGGAGGATTTCCTCATTCAATTTATTTTAGAAATTCAATATTTCATTGTATCCAAAATAATTTTTCTTCACTTTTTTACCTATATCACTGATTTTAACATTTCATCGTTGCTCCTTGTCTCTTTTGTGACATTTCAGTATTGACAACTGGCTCCCTCCCCTGTGGGGGAACAGCAGGGGATCTACTGTGGATCCAAAATTCTTTTTCCAGCAGGTGGCTTAGCCATTGACGGTACTCAGTGGAGTCTTGTGACTTTCAAGAGTATGTTTTCCCAACTCGGAAATCTGCCTGTAGTATTGTAGAAGAGTGTGTGAATGCACATGTGCACACTTGTGTGTACAAGTGTGGGTGCTTGGGTGTGTACATTGGAGGAAGAAGTTGGGAGGAGTGGGGGAGGCTGCACACGTACCATGTGGGCTACTGTTCAGAGCACACATACCTGAGTCTCCCCCAACTTCGCCCTGGATAACCTGAACAGTTGACAGCGTTTTGGGAGCCCTGCTATATTATCTGTAAAACGAGGAGGTCAGACCCTTGCAGCCGTGGGGCCTAGACCTTCACAGGCAACATATCAATGCCATCTGTACTCACCTTGTTATGTTATTTTTATGTTTCCACAGAGGTCTCATTGCCAGTGATTTCACCGAAACTCATTATCTGCAAGATGGTACTGATGTCTCTCTCACTCGAAATTACACGGTAATTCCTGCACATTTGGATCAACATAATATGTTACTCTCTATCAAGTCTGTACTTAAATGTTGTAGCCATTTTATTCCAAGCAAAGTCAAGTGCCCAGGTTCCTAACACAGGCCCCAAGAAGTGCGTGCCCCATCTGTAGTGTTTAGGCATCCATTGTTACTCCAGAAGCACTTGGCTTTGGCCAGGTATGTCAGGATGAGCCTGGGAAGCTCGAGGCAGGGCTGAGCTTGAAACTACCTTCCAAGGGTTATAGGATGCTCATTTGGGCAAATCCTTTTTAGAAAATCTAGCCAAGGATGAGGTGGCTTGGAAAACAGTCCTACCTACGGTGAATTTTCATACTGAAACCTTGAAGTACCTTAAGGATATTGAAAGGAAAACCAACCCTGTTAACCAGTTAGAAATGTGTCCACAACACTGATGTGACTCGATATCAAAACCATTAGTGTAGTATGACATTTATCACCTCCTACTCAGCTTATCTGATATTTGAACCTCTTTATGTAACTTCCACAAAATGTCTATTTCATTTGTTCCTTTAACCAACTTTTACTATGCATTTCTATGTGTGCATATGGCTCGTGTGTGAATATGGAGATTCAAAGAGAACAGGTCAGAGTGGCTGCCCTCTGAGAACTAGGAAGATCACTTGTTTTAAAGAGTGAAGGGTGTTTGTTTTAAGAAGAATGAGTTTGGAGGCAGGCTGTGCAATATCACTGAGGAGGAGTCAAGCAGGCCTCATTGTCTGCAGGAATCTCACCCCTCTCCAGAGTACACAACACTTTTCTGTCACATGTTTGGCACCCAGCACTTACAAACTGATACTCCCTCCTCCAGGAGCATGGAGGGTTGAGCTGCTGGGGCTCTTCCAGCCCTAAGAAGACAAATAAAAGTCTTGAACAAATATAAACATATAGGAATTTTTGTTAATGCCTGGCCAAGTTGAAAAGGGAATCAGAGAATGCCCCCCTCCTTCCAAGCAGAAACAAAGCGTGACATTAGCGCACAATATTGTCTACTAAGTTGTGGGCTGTGGAATCCCAAAGAGCTGTTCAGGACCCAGAGAAAAAGATGTGCCTGCAATTGTAATCCTCCCCAGGAGAGCTGCTTCTTGTATGAAAAAGAGGCAGGAAATCTCTCCCAGTCCACAGGAGGGACAAGGAAGAATTGTCTGCTAGGTATCCTGGATTGAAAAAAGATTTTGCAAAAAAGAAAAAAATTGAAACTCCGTCAAGCCTCATGTGTTTGTGTTGGGGATGGGCTGGGCCCATATCCAAATTTGTAATACCATCATAAGAATGGAATTCCCAGTCAAGATATTGACCTCAAAACCAGTCCCAAATCAGTGAAGCCCCCATGGGTCCAGGCTGAAGCCAACCCAAACTGGAGCCATACGGATAGTCTCATAAACCACATTATATAAGATGCCCATGCAAAGAAAAAAAAAAAAAAATACAGGGGGATAATGAAAATATTAAAGATGAGCCCCTAGTAGTCAAAATTACAAACTAAACAAGGAACAAAGCCACTGTAAGCGAGCCTCAGTTGACAGAAGAAATGAGAGAGTATTTCCAGGAATTCAGGATAATAAAAAACCAGAGGAAAAAAATTACAGAGAACAGAATAGGTCTAACAGAAATTCCACAATTAAAATATATTTTAAAAAATAGGAGGGCCGGTGAGATGGCTCAGCGGCATAAGCGCCTGCCTGGCAAGCACGAGGTCCTGAGTCCGACTCCCAGTACCCACATACGAAAAAAGGGCCGGTGGTATCGCTCAGTGGCACGGGCGCCTGCTGGCACACAAGGTCCTGAGTTCAATCCCCAGTATTCACAAAAAAAAATAAAAAATAAAAATAAAAAATAGGAAAAAATCAATGATTTAGGAAAATGTGACGAGAATGATCCTGAATTGAAGAAAGACATTAATCTTGAAGAAAATCCACCAAGCCTCAAGCAGAAAAATAACAATAAACCCACTGCAAGATAGCATATAGAGAAACTGCAGAACATCAGTGATGAAATCTTAAAGCCACCAGAGACAAAAAAGAAATTTATACAAAATTATGACAGTCAAACCAACAATAGATTTCTCATTAGCAACGATGGAATTAAAACTTTAGGAAACGGAGGGAAAACTATTGCCACCTTCAATTTTATACTCAAATTATTTTATAAAAATGAGAGTGAAATAGACATGTTCAATTACGTGTCTATGAAATTTACTACTCTCAGATTCTAAGAAAGAATATCTACCCAGGAATAACTAGCAAAAATATCTCTGCAAGAACAAAACTGAGAGGCCAGGGATTTAGCTCAGTGGCACAGCTCCTGCCTGGTAAGCACAAGGCCCTGAGTTCGATTCCCAACACAAAAAAAAAAAAAAAAAAAAGAACAAAAGTGAACAAAAGAGGCAATGATAAGATGTCAGAAGCAATAATAAGCAAAATAATATCATGTGAGTAAATCTAAATAATCCATGGAAAATAATAATTACAACAATAATGATTATATTTGCGTTATTTAAAACAAGATAGATTTAAAACAGTTTAATGATTTGTATAATATTAGAGAATAATAGACATGCTGATTAGATTGTAAGTGTGCTTGCTGTAATTTTAAATATAACTATTTGAAGAATAGAAAAGTAGATTTTATTCCACATAATAGATAATAAATAAAAATAATGTCTCAACCCAGTAAAGGGTAAAAAAGAAAGAAAAGAATAAAAAAAGCAGAATAAATATAAAACACAAATAAGACAAAAATTAAACATTAATTTCATGTGTAAATAGATTGAATTTATCAAAATAAAAACAAAATCTCTGCTTAGAATTTAAAGTGAAATATAGCTACATAATTTTTATAAGACTCATACCACCCTAAATACAAAGTGGTTATGAAAGGAAAGGAATGGAGACAAGAAAAGGTAGACAAATCTTAATCCAAAAAAGATGCTATAATCTTGTTCACAAGTTAGACCTTAGGCAAAAAAAAAAAAAAAAGGCATTATCAGGGATCAAGTAGTCATTGCATAATGATAAAATGAAAAATTCAAAAGGAATTTTGAGACTATATGAATCAAAAGAATAGTCTCAAAATATACAAAGAAATAATTGGAAGAATCTAGATGCAACTTTTAAATCTAATTATAGTTTCATCTTGAATTAAGGCTTTAGCCCAACTCCTAATTAAAGGATTTCTTAAAGCCTAACAAAATCCATTAAAACTTAGGTGTTATAATTTTCTTTTATGCTTCTAAGTTTACTTTAAAAATCCAACATAACATTTGAACCTAACAATTTCTCCTCAAGAGAAAATTTCCTAAACATGAAATAGATAGAACTTAATTCATAACACAAAGCCCTGGAAATACATTGACATACCCACAACCCAAGTGGAAGGTTTAAATATACCTTTCTTGGAATTAGAAAATTTTAAGTGAGCAGAAATTAGTGAAAGGGAAGACAAAAAGAATCAAGAGAGAGGATCAATTAAACCAAAAACTGGTCATTTGAATATACTAATAAAATGGACAAAACATTTTCCAAATTAATCACAAAAAATTACCAAGTAAGCAATGTAAAGAATGCAAAGAGGGGGCCGGTGAGATGGCTCAGCGGCATAAGTGCCTGCCTTGCAAGCGCGAGGGCCCGAGTTCGACTCCCGGATCCCACATACGAAAAAGGGGCCGGTGATATCGCTCAGCGGCACGGGTGCCTGTTGGCGCGCGAGGTCCTGAGGTCGACCCCCGGTACCCACACACAAAAAAAAAAAGAATGCACAGAGGGAACGATTATTGATATACGGGCATTTTTTAAAATGACATGACCATTATAAGCAATACTAACCATTTTCTTAAAATACTAGTAAGCTTTGGTTCAAGGTGAAGAGAAATATTTATTTTTTTAACCATTATTTAGTTTTTGTTCATAACCATAAACTTAACTCTGCGATCCAGCTATGTTTGGAGGGGAGCAAGGAAAATATGGAACCCAAAGAACTGCAGTAAGAGCAGAGACGATAGGGTGTTTTGAGCAAGTGGGGCACAGGGCGCTCTCCTGAGCTAGAGGAATGGCCTGGTGGTGGCAATACACACAAGTCAAATGCGTTAGAGTTGACCACAGTCAGTGACAATGATTTTCTTGCTGGTCTTGCCATTCCTGGACGCGAAGTGCTCCATGGCCTCCACAGTGTTTATGCCCTCTTTCATCTTCCCGAAGACCACGTGCTTGTTGTCCAACCTCTCGGTCTTGGCAGTGCAGATGAAAAACTGGGAACCATTTGTGTTTGATACAGCATTCGCTCTGGACAAGATGCCAGGACCTGTGTGCTTCAGTCATCAAATTTCTCCCCATAGATGAACTCACCACCAGCGCCACTGTTGTGTGTGAAGTTGCCACCCTGGCACATAAATCCTAGAATAATTTGTGAAAGCAGGAACCCTTATAACCAAATCCTTTCTCTCCAGTGTTCAGAGCACAAAAGTTTTCTGCTGTCTTTGGAGCTTTGTCTGCAAACAGCTCAAAGGAGACAGGGTCCAAGGGCTCACCATCTGTGGCAACGTGGAAGAACACGGTGGGGTTGACCATGGTTGGCCGCAAACTACTAGAGCGGGGGGACAGCAGTGTCTGCAAATCCAAAAGAGAAAAATTTAAATATAACTGTACAAAGAAATCAAATCAACAATAGTATTTTAAGTTTTTATTCACAAAAATGACATTAGACCCCAATTATTTTGCTAGGTGGGTTTTACCAAACCTGTAAGGAATAAATGGTTCCTGAGAATAGGAAACAATTTTAAAGGAGGAGGGGAGCTACCAAAACCAGGAAAAGAGCACATACAAAAGAAATATTATAGACTAGTTTCAATTATGAAGATAGTTACAAGAATCCTAAGTAAAACATTTATAAACTATCCAGCACAAATTTAAAATTTCTGTATGAGGAATGCAGGGATAGCTCAACATTGGCCTATCAAATAATGTAATTTGATACATTTAAAACTTCAGATAGAAATGTTATTATAATGGATGTTATTTTTCCATTATAATCTCTATACTCTTTCTTGAGTAGATTATGATAACTCAGATGGGTAAGGAATATTTCTAGCATCCCTGCTCTACCTCTGTAGAACCTCACATAGCATCTTGCATATACTAGGTTTTCAAAAACTGACTTGCCTGGCCATTACAGCATCTCAGGTAAGACTATCCAGAATCCTCCATTCGTATATATTCATTCACTCAGGGTTGGATGAGGTTGAATACAATGACCATCAGCATATAAATCCTACTAGAAGCAGGGCATTTGAAAACATAAAATAAGTATGTGTTAATATAATTGCTATAAGAAGAGATGAGTACAAAATATCATTTAGCTTTTACTCTTTGGAGCCAGTTAATAGTTTTCTGTTTCAATTGCCTTACTAATTTTCTTTTTGGGGGCATTTTTTCCCTTTTTTCTCATTTGGAAGGGATAATGCAGTAAAAATGAAAAAGAAGCAGAAATACAGGACTAGATAAATGAGGGCCCAATAGCTGCCAGGTCTCTTTTGGATTTGGCTTACAAACTTGAAGACTGCAAATCCAGGCATCTTAGAAAATGGCCAGGATGGCAGCATTCCAGAACCTTAATGTCATTGATGACTCCATGGGATGTGGGGCTCTGTGCTTTTCTGTCTTCTGTGATCAGTGTATGTGCGGAAGGCCAGGACTTTGCGTCCTTCCTTCTCATTTTTCCCAGAGGTGACTGGGTGGGAGGGTCCTTCCCCAGAATGGGCCCCAAGGCTTTGGCTGACATGAGAGTGGGAGTGAGAAAGTTAGAAATTGCCAGAAGCCTCACTTCCGCCGAAGTCTAAGCTGGTGTCCTCTACAGAATATACCAGAAGCTTGTTTTAAAATGTGATTCATCTGATGCTGTATTTTGATCTTCAGCTGACTTTGAAACTATCTCCAGTAGGTAAAGCAAGGAAAGGACAGATTAATTGCCAATCCCAGACCTCTGCAAACAATAGCATATTTGCTTTTATAACTAGAAAAGCAATGACTCTTCTTTCCATCCAGCAGCTACCTTGTCCCATTCCCTTAAGTGCCATCTAAGCTGTCAGCCATCAGCCATGCTATTGTTCACTACAGAATCCACAGCCTGAACAGCTGGGCCTAATGGAGAGTTCAAGACCTGTGTTGTTACTGGTGATAGAGAGGCAGTTGCAGCCTGGGGATTTGTTCTTACTGAATCAGGCTGGAAAACAAAAAGAAATTTGCTGACTCCTCTCCTCATCCTCTACAGTCAGCCCACAGTGAGTTTCCCCATATTTAAAGTTTATAGAAAATAAGAGCTGCTTTGTCTATAGTGCTTTTGTTATTTTAATATCTCAGCAATCAGTATAAGCTGGCTGACACAGAATAGTAGCTAATTTTAATTTTGGAATTGATCTCTTGTCTTTTCTCTCCATTGTCCTCACAAGATGTAATATTTGTGACTCTGTCCTTTGCTGGCCACATCTAAGGCTGAATTATGTTTCATATTGTCACTTCTTTTAAGGCCTGTGGGAAACAATTTCACATGACATTTGTGCTATTTACATCCCCCAAACAGCCCTGGGAATGCTGGATAGCCATCCAGGGAGATGCCTGCAGTGCTTTGGTGGAATTGCCTTTCTCTGTTGCATGTGTGTTCACTGACAAGCTACCCTGTCCTGGGCCCTAGGGCTGCCACTGAGCAGGGATTAAACACAGACAGACACCCTGGGGCTGGAAGGAGACTGGTATCACTCCAACACCCACCCAGGGCTAAAAATTGAGGAGGCGTGAAGCAGGGTATGGGAGAGGGAGGAGCACTCCAGGCTGGTGTAGCCTTCCTGGGGGTAAGAAGAGTGCAGAAGTTAGTAGAGGCCAGGGGGTAAAGGACTTGGAGACGATGGGGATAAACTTGGACTTGAAAGGACACTGGGAAGCCATTAAAAGGTCACTCCAAGCGAGTGTCCTGGTAAATTTAGACTCTGACAAGCCCTGGCTGGCTACAGGTTGAGGAATTTTTCAGAGGGCACAGGAGCAGGGCATTGGCAGACTCAGGCAGGGGGCTCTTGTGGAAGAGCCAGAACTCAGGTGAGAGGAGCTGCGCTTGGGGGCCAGGTGCCTAGAGATGGAGAGAAGGAAATGAGGCTGACATACTACCCAGACAGGTTCCATGTGTCATATACATTTCTCTTTGGGAAAAACAAATGATATGTTTGCCATGAGAGATGTCAGGAGGGGGCCAGTCAATGATAACTGAGGCTGGACCATCAGGTGGGTTATGGAATCTGGTATTTTGATGAAAAGTTGTTTTGGTGGTATCCCATCCATTCCCATGGCTGCTATTTCCTAGGAAATAGCATCTTTAACAATTGGATTGTCCTAAGTCTATTGAGTAAATGGACGTTAGGGAGTCAACAACAACCCCCTGTGGGTAGAGAGTAACAGAGAAGAGGGAAGGATGGTTCTGGAGGAGAGTGGGAGGTCAGCATTTGAATCTTGTAAGTACACCAGGTGTGAACAAAACTATCATCAAATTATTCTGAAAGCAACCTAATTTCCCCACATCACTGCTCTTCACATATCCCTAACTTACCATTGCCTTCCCAAAGGCATTTCCCACTCCTTTCTCTCTAATGGCTCTTCCATTCTCTTTCTTTTTTTTTTTTTTTTTTTTTTTTTTTGTGGGTACCGGGAGGTCGACCTCAGGACCTCGCGTGCCAACAGGCACCCATGCCGCTGAGCGATATCACCGGCCCCTTTTTCATATGTGGGATCCGGGAGTCGAACTCAGGCCCTTGCGCTTGCAAGGCAGGCGCTTACGCCGCTGAGCCATCTCACCGGCCCTCCATTCTCTTTCTGATGGAGGCCCTCAACCCTGACCCTTCTCCCCATCTGGTCTTCCCCATATTCCACCTCCAGGGTGCACCTTAGCCTCTTATCTACTGTCATGGGCCAAGCCCTCCCTTCTCCACTGAAGATTTCTTGGCTTCCTGACCTTTCCTACCCAAACGCAATCTTAATTCGTTTCATTCCAGACCTCACTCCTGTCTGAATGACCCTTATAAAATCTCTTTCTATTTCCATCCCTCCTAATTTGATGCTCCAAAATCATCATCTTCCCCCAATGCCCCCTCAATCTAATCTAAATTTCTTGTAATTCACATTCATAATGAGGACACAGCCCACCTTTTCATGCCTGCAGACATTCATATTTACTCACTCAATAAATGTTTCCTGAGTGCCTGACCTAACAGCTAACACCGAATGCACAACATGCAAGATACTGTCCGCAGCTCTTTTCATAAATTTTGTTGTTTGATCCTTACCATAAATAAATTTTTATTATTTTTATGCCCAGATGGGGAAACTGAAACACAAAAGGGTAAAGTAACTAGGCCAAGCTCACAGGCAGAGAAGATTCACAGCTCTGTCATCTGACTCTGGAATCGGAGCTCTTCGCCACAGTGATACAACAGACTCTGACTCACCTGGGGCAAAACAGCCAGGTTGCCAGCAGTACTGTGTGCGTCTCAGACCAGGCTGTTAGTTGTAGTGGGATTAGTCTGTAAAGACAGTTGTGAGGAGGATTAGGGAACAGATGCCTTCATTCACAAAGGGCGGCCCTGGAATATGCTTCTCGGGAAGACAGTGGATGTTCAGCTGAACCAAGTCCTGGAGTAGGAGAGGAGAGGCCAGAACTGCCCTCTGGGAATTCACTGTGTTATACATCTTTGCAAGGCCCAGCCCAGCTCCTATCTGAGGTCCACACTCTCCAGTAATGCTGCCAACGGAAGGAGGACATGGCCCCTGTCCTCAGGACATAGATAGTCTGACAACAGATGGCACAGTGTGCCAGTGACAGGGGTACTGTAGGAGCCAGCAGTGGAACAGCCATGTCCATGTTCCCAGAGGAACAGGCTGTGGTGACATTCCTTCCTGAAGGTCAGGAAACAGGACAGGTCTGAGCCAGGCCTTCCATCCGGGCCAGTAGGTATGGGCCCCGGGAACACAGCCACAGAATCATACTGTCTGGGTCCAAATCCCAACCAAAGCACTTAGCCAGCTGAGGGATACCGTAGTGAAGCATGAGACACCGAGCCTGCACACAGTCAGGCCTTTAGAAAGTGAGCCAGCCGTAGCTACTATTGTGATGCTCAATCACAGCAGTCTTTCCCCACGCTATACCTCCCTTCTGAAATACCCCTCGAGCATCTGTCCTCACGTGCTAGATGAGGAAGTGAGAGTCCTGGCTAGAAAGAGAGGAAAAATGTGTTGAGAACTCTTAAGGTTGTGTGTCTCAAACCCAACCCCATCGTCCCCAGCCCCACTCTGTGCCTGTCCCAGGCTCTGTACAAAACCCCACCCAGCACCCAAGATTATGAGCTAAGGATTAGGAACGAGTGAGTGAGTATAAACAAAGAGCACTGCCTTTTCTCTTTTGGGTCAGTTTCTCTCACATATGTCTGTTCATTCATCCAGCAAAATCATGGTGATCCAGGATTCCACGTGGAGAAAAGTAGTAGTTGGAAAATAGCGCTTGCAGCATAATGGGCTTAAAATATTTATTTTGATATTCCAAATTTGTTAACAATGCCTTATATATTAAAAACTGCATGTCCATATTTTGTTTATTTGATCCATAAAATGCAGGGATCCATCCCATTTTATCGATTATAAACTGAGGCTCCAGATCTCAACCTAAGCCCTCCATCTCCGGATGGATCCCATGCTCTCATGATTGCAGACAAATTGTTTCCAAGCCCAATTTGCAGGGAGGTCTCGGAAAATTCGAACATGATTTGTTAAGCATGTGTTCTCCTATGCGGAATTCCAATACAGTGAAATTACTCGAATGGCCCCTGAGGTTATTTCCGTGCAGCCTCTTACCAGGTGTGGTTCTCGTCAGAGCTGTGGCAGCAGAGAGCCCTGGGAGGATGGGTGTGGTGACTGCTTTCTTAATGACCCTGTTCTGCACAGACTCAAGGCTCAGCAAGGGACATCAGGCTGCACACACACAGGCTGCAAAGTCACTGTCCTTTGCTTGAATACACATCACCTTGTTTGAGTCTCAAGCAAGCGCATGATTTGTGGTGGCCTGATGTTCTGTACAGAGACCAAAGGCCTGAGTACAGTCATGCTGACATGCAGGCTGGCACACAGGCATGTTGCACACTCCCTCGTACCCCCATTTGTAGACTTCTCTCAGAGTTTGGAAATGACTACTTTCCTGTGATGCCATGAGTGACATCATAATAAAGCTTTGCTGTACTCAAGGCAGCATTCATTCCATGCAAGCATGCACCTTAGGCAAAAGCTTTTCATTTTAAGAAAAGAAAAACTACAAGTTCCCAGCAACAATTCCCTCTACTGCCTTGGCCCCTATCTGGCCTGGTGTCGAGAGACCTGATCGGGATCCTGCTCTGCCATCAGTCATTTCTGTGACCTTTGATGGCTGCTTAGCTAGCAGGGCTTCAGTTTCTACCTCTGTTCAAGGAAGAATCTTGCTGGAAGGACAAAGTTGGCCTTAAATGGCCTCCAGCTTCCTTATAGCTAAAACATTTTGTGATTTAAGCACTGAATCAAAGTAGTTTACCATGTCGCCTATGGCAGGGAGTAGTGCGGGTGCTCTCAGTTCCCAGGAAAAAAAACACTCAAAATGCTTTTCCCTCTCATGGACTTTGTCTGCTAGCAGTCCTTTTTAATCACAAGGTTGGGCCATTTTTGTTACCACTTTAGCGTATAAAATTCCTTTCCTTCTAGTCCACCAGGAATTGAGTAACAGAAGTTTGATTTGACTTCCCGCAGGGCAGAGTTGAGGGCTACCAATTTTCAAGTTCAAGAGTTCTTATTCTATCTTCCTCTCACCCACCATTATATTTGATTGATAGTATTAAACAGAAGGAAAATGTATTTTACTGGAGTGGAGAAATCCATTAAGTTAAATAATAAGTATATAAAATATATGGTTAGAGGTTTTGTAAAGGGAAAGATGTAATTTTGTGGTTATGCATGTTTGGGACTCTTTTCTATGTTAGGTTTTGTTGGTTGAAATAAAATGTATTGGATCAGCAGAATAAAGCAAAGGCAACTGTCCTAGTAGGCAATGTCTTATTCAGTGCTGTCTTTAGGGACATGAGCTGGAGAAAAGCGACTATACAGTTTGATGCCTTTGGAACAATCAGAGAGAGGAGAAGGATGTAGTCTGGGGGAAAGTCTGTGCACAGAGCAGCAGCCA
Source organism: Erethizon dorsatum (assembly GCA_028451465.1). Lineage (NCBI taxonomy): Eukaryota > Metazoa > Chordata > Mammalia > Rodentia > Erethizontidae > Erethizon > Erethizon dorsatum. The sequence goes on along the minus strand of CM051822.1, from coordinate 109,428,894 downwards.
TGGCTTCCCAGCAAGGGCAGCTGTGGTGAGCAGCAGGTACAGGGTGCCCTGGGGCTTAAGACTCTCTGGCACCTTAGCTGCCTGCTGTGCTTGCCACAGGTGTAGCATATCCAGACCTAACAGGCCAAGAATTCATAGGCCTGTCATAGGCCTGCTTGGTACTTGCCTTTAGCATCAGTGTGTGGAGATAGCCTGGTCAAGGATACAGGCCCACACGCACCTGTGGACATCTGGGCAGACACCTTTGGCCCCTGCCTGCCTAAGAGGATCAGTCCCCCAAACAGGGTCAGAAAATGACTCTCCTTCACTCCCACAGTAGAATTCCCCAACCACATGACATATCATGGTGTAACCACCTTGTCTTTCTGGGTTGTGAAATTTACAAAACCCAAATCACATTTGCTGACATGTTTTGTGAGTCATGGTAAAAAAAAAAAAAAAAAAAAAAATTTCACAGAGTTGGAATCATCCTGGAGAATCTGCAGTTTGGAGTTCTAGCAATTACACTTAGTAATCTAAGAAGTTACTCCCTGTTGGGAGTGAGGAATGAGCTTGTTAGTTGTCTGAAGGTAAATCAAAAGTGTTGTTAGAGCTAAGAAATATATCATTAACTCTTATGATGACTAACAGAGGTGGTATTGTTTGTTTTAAAGAAGAGTTTAGAAAAGCTAAAATCCAATGCCCCTTTCATAAACAATATTTAAGTTATTGAACTGGAAATTAATATGATACTAACTTGTTCTCAGTTCATGCTTTAATGAGCTTATATTTTTGTGTATTTAATTTGAAAATACATTTGATAAATAATCTATTACAAATAGAAATTGAGTATAAATGAGTTTGAAGTTCCAAGGTTGCTAATTAAGATTATTGTCACTATTTGGTTTTTAATTTCTAAACCTATATTTAGCTGCCTATGGCAACATTTCTCTAAAATGGGAGAAATTCTATGATGGACCCCAAAGATCAGCAGCTGTCAAAATCCAGTCATTCCTGTCACCCCAGGTAGTCTAAACTCCAACAGCAGCTCTTGGCTCTGAATCCCCCACCCTATGCACAGAGCTTGGGAGGGGATAAGGATCCCTCTGATGCCCTGAGGCATTACAATCCAATTAGGTGATCCCCTCACAGTAAGAGAATTATTATCATGCCTCTCCTAAGGACCTGACTAACAGTCACACTGAAAAGAGAGAGGGGACAGTGGAGCCGTCCAAAATCCATTTCACAGAGATGCTAAAGAGGCCCACTGGCAACAACGGCTGCCCTCCCTGATGGCCTGGTGGGTGGGTATTGGATGTGGCAGCTGCCCAAACCCCCCAGGCATCACTTCTTAAGCATAGGCCTTGCTGGGGGAGGAACAAGGAAGGCATTGTGAGTGCCATACTTGCGTGCCTGAATCCCTTAGCTAAACAAAACTAAGTCCCAAGCCTGAACTGCCGCTCTCTCCTGACTGCCCCCTGCCTGTGCACATGCTCTCCCCACAGTCAGTTCCCTCTGCTGCCTTGGCCCCTGGACACCAGCCATCCCACTCCTGAATGTGTTGTTGAGGGTCCAAAAAGGAGCCCACAAGACTTTGTTTGCAATTGCAGTGATCAACAACATAGAAATCCAAGATAAGTCACATTAAATTGATAAAATGATCCAGGAAGATATCTGATAGGAGATCAACTTAACAAAACCAAAAGCTTCTTTTACATTAAAGATAGCCATATGTAAGACATAATAGAGAGATGATACAATTCAAGATAACATCAAAACTATACAATACCTACATATAGGCTCAGCAAAAAGTAGAAATAATGCATATACCCACCAGCTGAGGAATGATAAGCAAAACGCAGTGTATCCATATGATGGAATGTTGTTCAGCAACAAAAAGAAATGAAGTACTGATACTTTCTACAACATGAATGAACCTTGAAAACACTAGGCTAAGTGAAAGAAGCATGTCACAAGACCATATGTTGTATGATTCCATTTATATGAAATGAACAGAACAGGTAACTCCATAGAAACAGAAAGTAGATTAGTGGTTGCCAGGGTCTGGGAGACAGGGCAATGAGAAGGAGCTGCTGATAGGTTCCAAGTTTCTTTTGCAGGGTGACAAAAATGTTCTGGAATTAAATAAATAGTGGTAATCATTGCACAAGGTTATGGAATTGAGCAATGGAAGAAATCAGGTGTTATAGGTACCATACACGATGTACCATGACTCACTGAAATGGTGCGTTTTAAAATGGTGAAATTTGTGATGTGGGAATTTAATCCATTTTTAAAAGAGCATTTGTTCTATCAGATATCAAAATGCCATATAAAACAATTATAATTAAAACAGTGTAACACTGGCACAGGATCAGAGAAATGGAGGATTGCCTCAGTGGACCAAAGGGTACAGAAGTGAAGCCACAAACATATGGTGGGTGTTGACTACATGCAAAGGTAGCACCCTAAGTCCCTGAGGAAGGACAAATGGGGTGAAGAAGAGCTGGCTCCTAATTTAGAGGGGAAAACCAGATTCCAACCCCACACTTCCAGGTATTAAATAAATTCCAGGCAGATTAAAAAACTAATTGCAAGACCATAAAATTAGAAGAAAATAAAGAAAAACATATCTGTGACCTTGAAGAAAGCTGCCTTAAGTACACAAAAATATACAAAATTCAGAAAGACGAATAACTTGAATTTATGAAAGTCAGAAACTCTGAAAAACAAAAAAAGGTCATAAGCAAAGTTAAAATTTCCCACATAATAATGGGTAAAATATTAATATCTTACATATCATATATATATATATATATCATATATATATAAAGAGCTTCTGAAATCAATAAGAAAAAGTCAAACAAAATAACAAATGTCCCTAGAGCCTTCCTCTCTCCTTCCTTTCATCACCTTTCAGATGATCCCAGAAGACTGTCCTCTGTTTTGTCACAGTGAAGTCACTTTAGCCCCTTTCTCACGGGGTTAGCTGATCTCTTCTGTCATTCAAACCCATCTGCCCCTTTTTCTTAGCAAAGTCAATGTGGCCTTGTTGGGTAGGACAACTGAGTGCTAAGCCTTGCCCTGAAAAAGTGAATTACTATTGTCATGAGACGGGAAAAGTGAGGACAGGCTGAATCTGAGTGTCCACTTTGTCCCTTCTCTGTGGGGACCCTAATGCAACTGGCATTCAGAGGGCCTGAATGAGGAGGGCTGCATGTGCTCGGCCATTTCTTGCCAGGCAGCTATTTAACTAGGGCTGCAGCATAACCTCTGTGCAACAATGAAATTACCGTTCAGTCTGGACAGATATCCATCTTCGCTAAGGGAGTGTCATGCAGTGGTTTCTCTTTGCAAGCAGTGACATTATTAAAGAATAGAAGGTTGCAGGCATGTCACACAGGAATTTTTGTCTTCGATTTAGAAGACCTTCCTATTTTGCCTTCCTGCTGAGGCAGGCTTCCAGCTCTCGATTGGTCATTCAGTGAGGTCCTCTCTTTCTGTCCTCTCCCCCTTCCTCTCATCTGCTTTTTATGTTTCCATAAGCCATAGATTCAGGCCTCATTTTATTACATTTCTCAGTGTGCTTAAATACCCCATACAGTTCCTCATCTCATTACCAAAGACAGTGCACATGAGGGTAAAATGGCGATGTCAATATGATTTGTTCTGCTGCTGGATTTTGTAAAACACTCTGCATCAGGGCTTTCCTGGAGGATGTCAGAGAGGCAGGAATGGAACTTATGCATTTTAAAACACTATTGATGATCAGTGAGCAAATCAGGTACTCTGACCATAGATCCTGGCTAGGTTACATTAGGCTTAGCATTAACTATTAAGGCTCTTCATGCAATATTTCATGCAAAAGAAAATTGTATGGCTGAAAACAAATGGGAAAAATTGAAAATAATTGGCTTATTATAAGTGTGCAAGAAGATATTATTACTGAACCAGTTCTCTCTGTTATCCCTTTTAGGGTCATTGCTACTACCATGGACATGTGCAAGGATATAATAGTTCGATGGTCAGCCTCAGCACTTGTTCTGGTCTCAGGTAAGTGGCCATGACCTTGGTAGCTTTGGTCCTAAGCACATCAACCACAGACTACCTCTGTCTTTTCCTACTCACCCTAAAGCACTGGGAGGGAATAATGGGCCTTAAAGCACAGTTGCCTCTTGACCTAAGTAAGGTAGGGGAGGCCCTTGCTTGACTACTGGCAGCAACATGGCTTACCCAAGATCTTAGCTTCTTTCCACTGCTCCTATTTGAAGGCCTTTCTGAGGCCTGCTGGGCCTGAGTTTCAGAACCCAGTGTTGTGGGAATTATCTTTCATTTCTATGCCTCAGAAGCTTAATAACTCCCCATTAAAAAAAGATAGGATGGTACATATAAATGTTGCAGTTGCTGGCTTAACAAAAGCTTAAAAGGGACTCCTCTTATTAGGAAACAAATAAAAGAATTAATTTAACAACATCCAAGGTGAGTTGAATATAGGCATGCATTGGTATGGGTTTACTGCTATGCTATGCTATGCTATGCTATGCTATGCTATGCTATGCTATGCTATGCTATGGGCACAGCGCAAGAAACAATTACCTTTTGTTGCTGGACAAGCCAATCTTAGGCTTTCCTCACAGACCTCTTCCTTCCAAATCACAGTTGTTAGACATCAGCTGGCTCTTATATGCTCCCCAGGAAAACCATTTGTCTGACAAATTTCCGGCTGCCTCAGCCTTTTAGCTCGGCTTATTTATTGAGTTTGTGAGCTAACAGCTTGGATCCTCAAAGTCCTGGGTGGTATGGGCTCATGGACCAGGAGGGAAGAGAGAGAAGGAGCTGGAAGAAAGTACCAGCTTGAGTTAAAAAGCAAGATTGCACTCTATGTCAGTAGTAACTGCAATGCCCTTGTGAATTCTGTGTGGGATTGTGATGAATGGGAACACATAACACGTGTTGTAACACACATTCACAAAACAACATAACACCAATGATGTAATCACGCATATAGCACAACACAGGTGCACAACACAACACACACAATATAGCATCTTCTCTGTCTCATCCTGAGATTTTCCTTTCTGTTCAGCATCTTCTTTGGTTCACAAGGGGCTGGTCCATTCCTTTAATAGCTATAAAGCATTCCATTTGACAGATATTCCCCATTTTATCTCCTCATTCCCACGTGATGTGCACTTAAGTGATTTCTAGGTTTTCTCAATTGGATCCAATGCTTTGCTCACTGCATGACTTTGGCAGTCTGTCCTGTGCAGCCCTGGAAGTCTGTCCTGCTTGGGATTCTACAGAGGAGGTTAATGAAGGAGAGGGAATGTGGTAAGGACGGTGTGAGCACTTTTACTATTACCAAGCACAGTCCTGCCACTTTGTTCTTCAAAGACTGCCTTGATTTCCTCTCTAGCCAGCCAACCCCACTCAGGTAAAAATGGCAACAAACGGGTGTACACTTCCTACCTCTCATTCCAAGCATGTAAAACATAGTCAGGAGTTGGAGCATGTGTTCATCTGTTGTTATAGGAATAGTCAGACCATACGCGTCACTTTTCATCTTGATTTTGTTACCTAATCCTATCTGCCTCTCTGTGTCAGTAGATATAGACCAAAATCATTGCACAAATACAGCACACATATCTGCACACAGCATTGCTTTTAAAAAGCATTTCTGATATCTTATTTATAGACACCGTTGAACTTTTAACATGTCTGCTACTCTGAGAAGTGGAGAAGACGCCTTGCTTGAATTCGTTTCTCTCCACTTTCTGTTTTATTTGGTAAAGCTCCTTTGAGCACATCTCTGGTGCCAGCACTTTCTAAGTCTTGGGGATTCAGCAGTGAAAAAAAGGTGTCCCTCCAGGAGTACATTCTAGGAGGTAGAAAAGAACAGAGAGTGCGCATATGACAGAAAGGACCAGGAAAGGGAGGAAGCTGAGGTGCTGGGCAGGAAACACCAGAGTCAGAGAGCTTTGGAAGGAAGTGAGCCCTGCCCTCAGCCATCAGCAGGAAGCTTACTTCTGGCCAAGGAATAGCATACACACAGCCTCAGCACACAGCAGCAGGTGGCTGGTGTGGCTGGAGGAGGAGGGGGCAGGCAGTGGAGGGAGATGAGGTCAGTGGGGACACAGAGAGGTAGACCACGCGGGGTGTGGAGGGAGAGCAGGTGTTCTGTGGCCTCTGACTATGACGGGTGCCAGGAAAGCATTGAGCCCAGGTGACATGGCCTGCATTAAGGTTTCCACGGGGCTGCTCCAGCTGCCAGGTGGAAGTAGAGTGTGGGGGACATGGACAGAGCAGGAGCTCAGTGAGAAGACTTTGCAGTAGTCTCAGGGAGAACAGTGGGTTCTGGACAGCAGTGGCAGCTGTAGACACGCCAGCATCTAGCAATGTCTGCAAGGGTGTTAGACATGGATGCCTCTTGTAACTTTTGCTTGTGTCAGAGAGCCACTTCCCCAAGGGAGTGTAGGCAAATTATACAAGAGCACCAAGTTGCTGTGACTGTGAGGAAGATGGGGGTGTCTATGGCCTGGCAGGGTCTCCAATATATGAACAGCCACTGTATGCATGCTGGGTGCTCAGAGGAGAAAGGCTGGAAGTGACCATGGAGCAAACAGGACAGCTGGTCATCCTCAAGGAATGAGGTATGGAAAGGAGGACATTTAAACCATGAAATGTTGTCTTGGGAGGCTGTAGTGACTGCAGGGGTCAGCCAGGTCTCAGCTCTGGGATGGACATGCCAAGAACATTCTGGAAGAGGTGTGGTTGGGGCAGGATCTAAGGAGAGACCATCAGTCCCTGTGGGAAGGCTTGGTGCAAAGGATGTGGGAATGGAGTTAGATAGAAGATAAAAGAGTTTCTGAGGTAAAGACCCAGTTTTCATGGAAAAAACAGAGCTTGGGCTCCTGGAAGAGACAGATGGGGAGGGGATGAGGACAGACCTGCAGCATCTGGAATGAAGGTGAAGTTCAAGATTGATAGACTAAGACCAGTACACAGAGTGCAAGAGCCAGGTAGTGAACTACCTATGAGGTGGTGATCAAGTGGCTGACCTCTCTGAGCCCCAGTTCTCAGTTAAAATGGAGATAAAGTCTCTAGCTGATGTGGTAATTTTGATGATAAATGCAGTCACCTACAGGCACAGCCCTGTGCCTATCTATTGAGGACCCAATTGAAAACCCTCAGCCTCAAGCTGGACATGGTAGCTCATGCCTGTAATCCCAGCACTCTGGGAGGCTGAGGCCAGAGGATCCCAAGTTTGAGCCCAACCCAGACAATTTAGCAACTTAGTGAGACTCTGTCTCAAAACAGAGTAAAAAGGGGTGGGGGGCTGGGGATGTAGCTCAGTACAAAAGCCCTGGTTTTAATCCCCTGTATCACCAACCAACCAACCAAATGAACAAACAAAAACCATTCAACCATCTCCTATATCGTGAACTGATCAGGCCCACAACCTCCCAAATAAGTGGATGGTGAAGGTTTAAATAAAAGAAACAAATGTTATGATTTTAGGGCTCCAGGAGGATCAAAATCTTCCAGCAGAATTCGAAATTCTGTGGGGGCTGAGACAAAGAACTTCTCTGGGTGTCCCGTATTTATTTGGTTTTCAGACAAAGGAAGGGGATACTGAGGAAAGTGTGGGAAACTGAGCAGGACCTTCAAAGTCAGTACAAAGACTTCCCCAAGTAGTAAATTATGCTAATTAGGAGAACTGTCTTATCTCCAGGTTGACATTCATGGTAGGAGTGAGTTGCCTGCAGGTACAGTCTCTATCTACTTAATTGGGGTTGGAGCTAGGCATCCTCACCTGTGGCCTTATCTTGTCCTTTGAAGTGACATGGCAACACAGGCCACTACAGGCCTCAGCTGGGAGCAGCAGTTCATAGAAGTTCACTTACTATGAATCCACTGCCAATCTCCAGACAAGGGGCCTAGGCCTGGGACAGACTCACAAGTAAACATAGAAAGCCAATTGATTAATTTTAAATCCTGCTCGGAGCCGCTTTGTAGTAATCTCCATCACTCCTGAGCCAACCTCTTGTCCTTCTGGACCAGTCAAGGAGGTGTGGGTGTGCAGCACTCCTGAGCTAATTCTGGGCAAAGCTACACTGCCCCTTAGGGAGTCAAGGCCAAGATGGGCAAGGCCATGATGGTGAGGACCACACACATGTGGAAATCAAAGTGACCTGCTCCTGTGTTGTGTGCAATGTGCTTGAAAGCAATTCTCTCACCCACACATGGAAAGGGGAAACCCATGCTATCATGGTATATCTCTCCGGGACCTGAAAAATGGTTCTGTTTGTTTAAGACCATTTATTGAAGGTGGGGTATTTCCAGGCTTCAATTTAATGTGAAAGTAAGTGTATTTAAAAAGGAGAGAAGAAATTAATTCAAGCTAGGTAGAATTAAAACAAAATAACATGAAGGCAGACTTTTGCTACTGAATGGTCCGGATGGCTTCAGGTATGGCTGGACCTAGGGTCCCAACTGATGTAATCAGAGTCCATTTGCTCTCTTTCTCTCTCTCTCTCTCTCTCTCTCTCTCTAGTTTCCTCCTCCTTCTGCATTGTTTTCATTCCCAGACACTGTCTTATCTTAATGACCACACAAAATACCATAGACTGGGTGGCTTAAACAATAGAAATTTATTTTTCACATTTCCAGAGGCTGAAAGTCCAAGGTCAAGGTACCAACAAGATAGGTTTCCATCAGAGTTCTCTTCTCTTGGCTTGTAAGTGATCACCATCATGCTGTACACTTATATGACTTCTTCTGATACGTACAGAGAGAGGAAGCTTGCTGCTTCTTCCTTGTATCATTCTTTTCTGGGATTCTCCCTCAAGCTCTCATCTAAACCTTCTCACCATCCAAAAGCTCCTCTGATACCATCATGTTGGGGATTAAAACTTCAACATATGGATTGGTGGTGTAGGGACAAACATTCAGTCTGTAACAGGCATGGCTAGTGTACTGTATGGTATGGCAGGATAGGGTACGGTAGGGTAGGGTAGGGTAGGGTAGGGTATTATATTTTGGTAACAAAGAGGCTACCAGCAATGCTAGGTTCACAGTCTGAAATGTCAAGCAGGAGAACGAGGGCCTTTCTTCCAAGATCACCAAAGATCCTCTAAGTGCATCTGTTACTGTCTCTGCCTGTCCCTGAAACAGTCACAGTGGCTGGAGGGAGTGTCGGGCTCTGGCTCAACAAGTTCTGTGTCTGCACCTCGATCTGGCTGAAGGGAAGGTGCCCTGAGCCCACAGGCCAGAAACAGGGAAAGAGTGAAAGCCCCAGAGAAAAGCAGTGGGTTTTTGCCAGTAAAAGGCAGATGAGAACCAGAGACACTCAGGAGCAAATAGGCCTCCTCCAGCAATGGCAAATCATTAGCACTGAGGATGTCCATCAGTGGGGTTCTCCCAGATTGGTCTCATTATCAGGGGATTTCTACCAGGAAATCAAATTCCAGATGGGTAAAGAGAAAAGGTGTCTCCAGGGTGCTCCTGACAGCTCCTTCAATAAAGCAGTTTGTGAAGCATTGATGTTAACCAGTTAGATAACAGCTGGGTCAAATATATCCTTAGAGTGACATCCAAACAGGACAAAGTCACCCTCAGCATCCGCTGGTCTGCTCAGTCTCAACAACCCGGCTCCAAGTTGCCCTACTGTCCCCTCTGTTCTGGCATTTGCCTAAGCTCTTCAGCCCCCACAAAGGCATAGGTAACTGTCAGGGTCCCTGGTCCCTCTCACATGGTGGAGTCACCCTCCCTGGCCAGGCTACAGTGTCTGAGTCTCAGTGTCTTCCTCCTGGCCCAGCACCTGGAAGAGGCTCCCTCCCCGGTACCTGGCATAGACTCTGAATTTGCAGATAGGAACATCATGGAATTCTCATGGCTAGGACTTTAGGAATTCAGGAGAATAAGTGCTGGTTGACTGGTGCCATCAGCCACCAGGATGGAGATGGAACATTGCTGGGGACAGCTGTGTGGGCCTAAGGAACACCCCACTGTGTGCTCCAGAGGGTTTCAGCTTCCCAGATCTGTGTGCTATTGTTACAAAAGCAGCAGACCATGCATCAACAGAGAAATTCCAGAGCTATGCAGTCAGCTTTACAATTTTGCAAGTAAAGAATCAGACCAGAGAGGGGAAAGCTACATTCGATCAACTGCTTCCTGACAGAAGAATCGATTGGAGCTGGAAATAGAGAAAAAGACATTTATCTATGGTAGCACCAGCCTGGGAGACATTAAGGAAGAAAATAGGAATAAAATTTCTATCAAATATGGTGTGCTCTGAAAGCATGTTGAGATCCAGAAAAGTGAAGGGAAGCTTGAGTGTCCTGGGGGACACATTAGTGAATGTCCTTGAGGACACATTAGGGAGAGCCAAAAGGAACATCCTACGCTGCTGCAAAAAATGGCTTACTTGAAGCTGGGTGGGCAAGGACAACTCTGCTGGAATGGATAAGTAGGGAGGTGACCAAGCAATTCACCCTCCGTCATTAAAGGTTTGAAGAGAGAAAGAAAAGGAAGGGATGTAAAGAGCCCAACGGAAAGGGGCTGAGGGAGTAAACAGCTCCTTAAGGGAGGGACCAAAGCACTGCACGGAAAAGAGTTCACAGAAATAGGATCAGTGATGGAGCTGCTTCTTACTTGGAAATGACTCCAAGTCAAATGTAAAGTTCAGGCCACGAGTTCACTGTATTCTGTATTCCGTGTCTCCCCGGATGCTCAGTCCCTGCCCAGTATAGCCTTGGTGCAGTGTTCCTGTTTCTCTCTTCCCTTTTTCATCCTGGTCTCTCATTTGTCCTTGCTGCTTATGTCTCTTGTCCCAACTAGTGAGTAAGCCCCCAGCTTACTCTGCCACAGTTCAGTGCACAGAGTGACCTGTCACAATGATGGAAGACAGGCCAGTCCCACCCTAGAGGAACTCACTTAATGTCCTTTGGAATAGGACAAATGCCATCCAGCCCTAACATGTTCCTGCTGGAGCATCAAAGCAGCCATATTCCTGAACCCTGATTTTGTTCTTAAATGCAGTGTTCCCTCCCCATTTGGCTCCCCAGCTAGAGCCCAAGCTCCTCGAGCAAAGAGGTTGTCTCTTACTTTATTTCTAGTTCTTCTGCCCCAGCCTCTAGCTCCTGCTCAGATCTCTGGAACAAGAAGTTTTGTGGGCTCCGGCTTTTGGAGTAAACTGCAGGTTTCCTCATCACCTGCAGGCAAAGGGTGAAATTCAGTTTAATTTCTTAAGGAACCACTGGTGCTTTGATCGACTTGAGCTGAGCTCTCACTGACTGGATAAAGAAATGATATCCTAGGGTTGAGGACTAGAGTTTGGTTGTACTAGTTTTCTTTCTTCTTTTCTTTCTTCCTCCCTCCCTCCCTCCCTTTTTTCTTTCCTTCCTTTCTTTTGGTATTGGGGACTGAACTCAGACTCACTTTACCACTGAGTTATATCCCCAGCCATTTTTATTTTTTATTTTGAGACAGGATCTCACTATATAGCCAATACCGTCCTCAAACTTGGGATCTTCCTGCCTCAGCCTGACGATTAGCTGAAATTATGGGTGTGTGCCACCACGCCCAACTGCTATTTCATTTTTAAATCAGAATCTATGACACCTGAGTACAAGGCTGCACACACTCACACGCACAGTCACACACTTTCACATTCATGTACTCTGCACACACTCACACACACACACTCAGTGTGGTGATGCTGATGACTAGGTTTGGAAGGTCCACTCTTCCGTCAAAGCCCGAATCAAACCATGTCTCCTCCAGGAGCCCCCTTAGACTCCTCAACCACCTCTCAATCCATGTCAACCTTGAACTATTGCAGAAAGCTCACACAGCTCAATCCCTGAGGCATAGTAGGTGTTTCATAAATATTTGTCTACATCCTGTCTTAGGTACCTGTCCTTCCTTACTCTATGGACAGTGACTGCTCTTCTTTGCTCTGTTTCTACCTACCCTGTGTAAGAGGCTTAGAGCAGAGGATATTTCTGACCCTTTCCTTGTAGATCCTGAATGCAAGTTGGAACTCCTTGCACTAGGCCTTAGACAACAGACAGCACAAGATGTTTTCATAAACTCAGCTAAATAAAAACACCAAGATGGGAGGCTATTTGTAGCTGAATAAGTACACATGTTACCGTGTCCCTTGAAAACTTTGCATTGGTTTGAAATCTGCAATGTGTCATTTGCTGCATCAAATTTTATATAATAAAAACAAATATAACCCAAAATACAGGAATCTTTCTTGCCTCCATGCTATTTAAAAAGTTATCAGGCCGGTGAGATGGCTCAGTGGCATAAGCGCCTGCCTGGCAAGTGCAAGGGCCGAGTTCGACTCCTGGAGCCCACATACGAAAAAAAGGCCAGTGATATCGCTCAGCGGCATGGGCGCCTGCTGGCGCGCGAGGTCCTGAGGTCGACCCCCAATACCCACAAAAAAAAAAAAAAAAGTTATCAATTTATTTTTCAAAGGACCAAGTTGATCAGTGTTATGGAATCTGGGATAACCACTATAGTGAAAATAATAATTTGCAAGTTAGCCATTGGGACAGAAATAACCATTGTAAGATAAGTGCTGCATGGATGCAGTATGATTGTTTATAATTTAACAAACAAATAGAATAGACACATTAAAATCTCAGCTGAGAAACTAAAAGAACAGCTTCTTAGGAGGAAAACAAGCCAGAAAGAGGGCTGAGAGGGCTGGAAATGAGCCACACCCCCAGGGAGTCAGGTGTTCGCGGCCTTCCTGCCCTTCCCAGCAAAAGTCTGACGTTCTCTGAGGGCATGGATTTGGTTTCTACAGATTCTTAGCTCAGCCTAAATGGCCCACAGCAAGTGGTCTAAAGCCCCAGAAAGTTAGGCTTTACCATCAACTTCTTGTCCACTAGACCCAAAGTTCTGAGAAAGCAGGAACCAGGGCTGGCCACACTGCTGTGTCCTGCACCTGTGTGTTTTAGATTTTCAGTCTCAGTGGAATAATGTGCTCCTCCCCCTCACTCAAGGGTCAATAAACTTTGATCAGAGCCAGTCCAGTTTTTAAACTCTTTAATATGCAGTAGATCAGATCAAGGAAGAAACTGGCATAAAGTAGAAATAATAAAATGACCTTCACCTTTGTCCTTGTCACTGTCTGCTCCCTCTGTCCGGCCAGCTTCCCTGGCTGGGTTCCAATGCTCTGGTCACGCACCTCTGGCCACAGCTCTGCTCTGCTTTTTCCTCCCTCCTCCTTCCTCCTGTGGAGGTGTTGGGGCCTCCTGGGTGAAAACAGGGAGCACAGTGGGGTCAGGAGCCTGTCTAAGCCAACTGCAAGGCTGCACTGCTTTACCCCAGGAAGGATACCCAAAGTCAAGCTCGCGGCTCCACGAGGCCCCACTTGCACTCAAAAGTAGAAATGCCTAAGTCCAAACTCTGGCTAGGTCTGCAGACTGGCTCCCCACTGACCTCTTTTCCATTCAAGGTCCATACCCTCCCAGACCCTGAGCTTGACTCCTAGGGAGCTTGAGATATAACCCTCCAGCCACCCAGGCCCTGCATGCTCTCCCGCATGTCCTCCTCTTCACCATTCTCTCTCCTTTCTCATTCCCTGCTGCCACCCCTGCGAATCCTTACCCCAGACTTCTAACTTGCCTCCCACTGTGCCTCCTGCCTCCATGCCTCCCTGTTCAGCCCTCGACCTTACTCCAGGAGGTCCTGTTTCAAAAATCCTGCTTGATCATATTGTCCCCACTGCACTCAAAGCCACCCTAGCTCCCTGTGGCCTATGCATCTAAGTCTTGCATTCACATACGTGCTTGTTCAACAATACTTCCACAAATGTTTATTGACCACTTACTCACTCATTGGTCACCTATTGATCATCCTAGTCCTCAGCTGGTGCTGAGAAAGCCAAAAGAGATAAGGAGAATACCCCCGGGTATGTAAAGAAGCCAGGCATTATCTGGATGTAATGTTGTGATGTGAAATAGTTGTGCACAAAACCATGTAGGAAACTCAGCATAAGAGCTCTAATTGGGCAGCAGGGCATCCTGAAGAAAGAGTTGTCTAACCTGGACTTGAAAAGTCATGCATCAGCTTGCAAGGTCATTGTAACAGAAGTTGCCCTAAGAATAGCCAAAGGCCTTTGTGGGCGAAGGTGCACCGAGGAGTAGAACACCGAGGAGTAGAACACAGTAGAACCCTATATCCAGCAAGGCCAAAGGTGTGGCCACCAACCCTTCAATACGAGGAGCAGGGGTGTGATCAGCCTCCTGGGAGGGACATGAGGAAAGGCTCAGGACAGAGGGCACAGCGGGCACAGAGCCGCGGAGGCTGCGAGTCTGGAGTGTAGGTAAGAAGCAGTACTTCAGTCTCCATGAGAATGTATAGGATGGTGAGCAAGAGCCCACAGGCAGTTGGAGGCCTAGTGCCCAAGTAAGGGGTGAGAGCAGTGGATGGAGGCAGGAGGGCCTGGTCTCCTGTGTGATGCGCCCCAGGTCCAGCACTGCAGCTTCCTTTGTGGGTCATACTGTCCGTCTGCACAGGTCCCCCACTTGAGCCAAAACCTCCCTTTCTCTGGGAGCACATCCTGCCCTTCCTTACACCTTGATACAAAGCCACTCACCTGGACCCTGGGCTCCCTACATCTTCACGTCCTCCCTGCCCTTCAAAACTCCCTCCAAGACCCCCGTTTCATGAAAGGCTGTTTATCAACCATCACTGCATCCATATTGTGCAACACCTGGCCTCAGGCAGTTCTGAATTGCTCTGCATTTGGCATCCACAGTCAGCTGTGCTCTCAGGAGCACAATGCTGGGTGACCGAATGGAGGAGCTGATCATCCTATGTGGCCAAGGGCCACAAACAGGCTCGGGAACCACGTTCATCTGGAGAATCTTGGCTCTGCCACTGACCAGCTGTGTGACTGGGTTAATGTCCTGAGTCTGATTTGACAAATTACCCCACAGGGAGTAGCTTGAGCAGTAGAAATGTACGCCCTCACTATTCTGGAGGCCAGAAGTTCAAGGTCAAGGTGTCAGTAGGGCTGACTCCTTCCAAGCTTCTTTCCTAGCAGCAGGTGGCATTTCAATTCTTGATGTCCCTTGACTTGTGGATGTGTGACTCCAATATGTGCCTTCATCTCCTCTTGGCCTTTTTCCCTCCGTGGCACCTCTTCTGTCTCTTGTAAAGACAAACGACATTAGAGTTAGAGACCACCCTAGTCCGGAATGATCTCACTTTAAGATAGTGAATTTTATTACAACTGTAAAGACCATTTTTCCAAATAAATTCCCATCCATACCAGGGATTAGCACTTAAACCTATCTTTTGGAGGGAACCCATGACCTTGGGCTATTACCATTGTTTCCTCGTTGGTTAAATGGGCTTGTGTCATCTGCTTCCCAGGATTGCTGTACAAAGCAGAGAAAATCAAACATTCATGAGCCTGACTCACAGGGGCAGGAGAGGGTGGGAGTGACTGCTAATGGGTACAGAGGTTTTTTGGGAGTGGTGGAAATGTTCTGAATTATACAGCAAAGTATTCTAAGTCACTGAATTGCTCTAAAAGGATAAATGTAATGGTATGCAAATTAATTCTCAATAAAATTGTTATTTTAAAAGTGGCCTATCTCACGGCCCATCTCTCCACAAATCATAGCAGTTGTTACTATTATTGATTGGTAGAGGTTGAGAATCCCTTATCTGAAATCCCTGGGAACAGAATGCTTCATATTTCAGATTTTGGATTTTAAGATTAAGGATATTCAATTTGTAATACCTAGTCTTAAAATCCTTTACAAGAATTTCACCTTTTACCGCTTTCATTGTGTGTCCCCACCTTGGTTGTGAGTTACATTTGAAATGGAAACACAGGCCACATGCCTTTGGGTCTAGCCCAGTGCCTTGCACCTGGCAGAAGATCCTGAGTATTTGTTCCATTTGTATGTGAGTAGTTCACCTGGAAATTACTTATTGAAAATAAGCCTATGGTGCTCATGTGCCTGCTAATGTTGCTGCCATCACTGTTTATCAAACATATATAAGGTGGGATATTACTTTTACCCCTGAGCTCCTCCAAAAAAAAGGACTGAAATTAAATTTCATGCCAACTGCCTTTCTAACTTATGATTGACAGCGTGATATTGAGACCAAAAGTCCTTTTCCAGGAAACTCAATTAGCAGTTGAACACTGAACTAGCCAAGATAATTCATATTTTCTAATCACTATCTTATAACAGGTAGTCAAAATCCTTGTGCCTGTACCCTGCTTGCCTGGGAGTAGTAAGAAAATCATCATAAGAACAACAACATTAAGCTGTGTTATTGCCCAATGCACCACTGCTTCACAGATTAAAAATTGAATTTTCAGAAAGACAAAATCTTATCTTGAGGGAATATAGATCTCCTGAGTTCTTGCTATGAAAGCTAACAAAATCAATTTAAAATTTTAATAGATTCCTCTTCATTTCCATTCAAGGAAAAAAACAACAGGACTTTAAATTTTAAAGGAAGGCCGTCAGTTTTCATGGCAGCCACTCATTTCTCTAGCTCCTGTCTTTTCTACTTCTGCTTCTTCCCTTTCCAAACAGTGCCGGAGGAAGCAGGAAAGTATGGGGTTGATTAACTCAAGCTTAGGACACACAGGTTCAAACTTGATCACCTACCAGTGTCTTAGGCCACCTGGGCACTTGGGGCAGTGGGGATAAAGTCCAGGGGTTCAGCTGCATGAGAATCAACTAAATATTGGGTATAAAAAGCACACGCTGAACCAAGATCCTAAGCGATCTATCCAAGATAAGGGCTGGCTCTTATCACTCTTAATGCCCCTTTCTCTTGCTCCAGAACTTGGCTGCAGCCTCTCTCCACTGGCTGGTCCAGTGCCCACCTTCTACTTTTCCTCCAGAGAAGGTACCCACAGTCTCCATCTTCCCTAAACACTAGAAACTCTCCTCTAATCTTTCTCTCCCTACATCACCAAGTGGGAAAAAATTCCATGTTCAAAGTTTGCTGGATTTAAATCCCATACTTTGAGACTCTTCCAACTCCAAGTTTACAACTAAATATCTATGACATTCAACTTAAAACAGACCAACTCCAAGTTTACAATTAAATATCTATGACATTCAACTTAAAACAGATTGTATCCCCTTATCTAATTTGGGACTATAGAGGGCTATGAGAACATCAAATTTTTACATCTCAGAAACCCTGAGTGCTTGAATTTTGTAGCCAGTCTTATTTCCAGCAATCTTTAGCACTAAATGATTAATTATACCCAAGATAGTCCAAAGCAATTATTTAATTATGCTGTATTAAAGGTTGCCAATTGTGTGGAGCAAAGGAAAGGCCTTCACCCCTATTTCTCAACATCTGGCCTTTGGATAACTTAAAAGATAAAAGGAGACATGAGAACATTTTTATAACCAAGTTATAATTTCTAGAAATTTTCCACTAAGTAGAAAAACTTTTTCATAATTTACTTCTCGTGATTAGAACATGGTGACATATTTTACTGTAAGTCTTCAGCCTATTTAAATAAATGGAAAATACAAAATGCTACAACTCAAAATGAAATGTGGGTACCTGCCTTAGTTATTTGTTGGGACAAAATACCCAACACCCAAAGTTAAAGGAGGAAAGGTTTATTTAGCTCACAATTTGTAGAGGTTTCAGCCCATAATCAGCTGGCTCCAAGGCAGGATGGCACATGGCAGAGGGCATCACAGAGAAACAGTTCATGGTGAGCAGAAGGCAGCGAAGCAAGCAAGGGAGGAGAGAAGCCTCTTTTTGTCCTTTACATTGTACCCAGGCTACCGGGATTAGGGCAGTGCCAAACCAATCAGTGCACTGATTTAGTAATCACCCACCCTTAATCCTAACACCCTTAATCCTAGCATTGCACATATTCTAGATTCAGCCACCTCTGCAAAAGCCCCACCTATGACTGCATGAGGCTTTGTGAGGAGCCATAACAGTGTTATATTGTGACACAAGCCATAACAGTACCATTTTCTTTTAAGGATAGAAAAGCCTGTTTTCTAGCACATCTGTATTTCCCCTTCATTTGTGTTCATCCCCATTTTCCCTTTGACTATTTTTTAAAGTTTTCTTCTTAATTTAGATTTCTTAAACATTAATAAGTTAAGGTCCCTGTTACCCATTCTAAACTTAGAAGTGTCCATTTTATTTCATAAAGAAAGCGACTCATGCCACCCCACAGAGTTGATAACCAAAGTCATACCTGAATGATCAACTTGGTGATGGTCACTGATGCTAGTTTGTGGTGGGAGTGGGGATAGAACAGCTGCATACAATGACTTTTAGGTAAACTGTAGGATTTGAAAATAACCAAAAATTCTTTGGTTACTCCAAACCACCTTACACTTGCCATCTGTGATAGTTAAGAGTTCTGCTTCTTCGTACAGCACAACTTTGCTCTCAGTGATTTCTGACAGTCCCTGTTGGGTGCTGTCCTCTTAGTCAGGGTAAGAGCATCCCAGACATGATCTTTCTGTTTCTCCCACTGCCTATGACATCTCCCAGGCCAGGACTGGGGGACGGACTTGTTGAATAGTAATGCATTGATAAGTGTGTGTTTGGTCACCAGCCCTGCTCAAAATAACTGACCAGTTCGGACCTCTTCCTTCCACACCATTTGAGTAAGGAAATAGTGCCATTTTATTAAAACTTAAAAGTGGTTACAGAGTCACCTGCCAATGGGCCATCAGTCAGCAGGGATGAGTGAATGACTGAACAAAACAGATGAGCAATAATAAAAGACCCCAGAAATAAGCTCAGATTGACTGAGGGAAGCCAGTGGAGGGTGTAACATCGCCAGCTGTTTCTTAAAGACAGAGGTGTCCTCAGTATAAATTACATGTTAAAACTAATGGCCTGAACCTGGAGTCTATGGGCCTCATCTTCAGCCTTGCACCTGCTAAAATAATCTGAAAATGTCTGTGGTTAATTCATAATATGTATATGAAATATTCTGATAGAGTCTAAAGAGGTTAATGTCTCAAAAAAAGGTTGAATCACTGTGTGAGGAATGTCGACTTATAGTCAGACTATTTTGTATGAAAATATTATGTGTCTCTAAAGTACAGAGATTGTGGTCACCTAATAGGTGCTAGATGTATGGAATTCATAGAGCTGCTGTGGACTACTCCTCAAACTTCCATTTCTCTCAAGAAAACCTTTCTTTCAGCATCAGGAGGCACCTTTTAAATTAAAGCCATTTGCTGTCCCACACTGGAAAAGAAAGAAGTAAAAACTAAATTCCAGCCAAAGTTCCCTATCACTTGAAAGATGCTGACACCCTTAGGCTAACACCTGAGGGCACGTCCTCAACTTGGAGCTCCACAAGGTCAGACAGGTGCCATGGTCCATGGCTAAATGCTACCTCGGCTCTGCCACTTAGAATGTTTAGTTAGTTTGTGCATATTTAAAAGACTCTATACTTTTATTTCTAAATGTTGATTCAAAGGATTTTTTCTTAGTTATTGTCATTCCTAGAAAGAAGTATATTTATCTTAGTGTAGGACTTCCCTAAGATTGTTAGTCTTTGGAATAACACATAACCTGCAGCCTAAGCCGTGGCTCTGCCCTTATCGATGATAAGAAGTGCCACTGTTCAACCACTCACTGGGCCCTCTGCTGGCTAAAAGTTCTTACAGGTGGCATAGCAACCTTGAGAAGTAGCTACTAGTATCTCCATTTTACAGGTGAAGACACCAGAGTTGAGTGAAATTAAGGTGCTAGTCAAGGACACACAGATATTAAGTAGCAGAGCTGGAACTCACACTTGGAACTTGCAGACTCCAGAAGCTGCCTTCTCAGCCATGGGCTGGGGATCTCCTCTTGGTGTTCCTTGATTCTGAGAAGAGCTCTCCACTGAGTCCAGAGGCCTGACCTTAGCCTCCAGGAAACAATTTGAATGCTTTGGTACTTACGCTGGTTCTTTTATTTGCTTACCTCTTACAAATTAAATAAGATACAAAAAAAAAAAAAAAAAAATATATATATATATATATATATATATATGTATATTTATATAACTTTGCATTCATTCTTATATCTGAGTCTCTTCAAATATTCAGGAAATACGTCTGCTCAAGATAATGATTTAGATGTAGGATTGTCCTTAAGAAAAAAAAAAATAAAGATTTTTGAATCATGTCTGCTAATTCAAATATAGTCGTTGGCAGATGAAACATCTTTTCTCCAGGCTCTTTGTCCTGGCAACATAATTTTGGAACATTAAAAAAAGCACATAAATGCAAAATGCAATCTATTCTTTACCATAAAATACTTCAAACAAAAAATTCTTCAGACTTGTTTATTAAAACATTTGCAAAATGAAGTCGGTGTGGTGGGAACACATGGCACAGAAATGCCCTTTCTGATTAAAACCTGAGAATATAAATAAATTGTTATTTTTCCTTTTTTCCCTCCCTCATTAAGAATGATATCTTAGACTTAAAGATTAGTTCTTAAAACTTAATGTTTTTTCTTATTTCTTCTTCAACAGGGGACTTATTATGTTTGAAGATCAAACCTATATCTTAGAACCAATGAAGAATGCCACTGATAGATACAAACTCTTCCCAGCAAAGAACCTGACAAGAATCTGGGGGTCGTGTGGGTTGCATCATAACACATCGGGCCAGGCTGCATATGACTCATTCTCTGCATTCTCTCAGACAAGGGCAAGAAGGGTAAGAGGGAAGCCCAAATTCATGTTTCTGGGGGTTTGGGGGCTTAAACTATGGGCACCAGTGGTAGGAGATCTAGAGAAATTTTGCCCCTGGATATTCTGTCTAGGACCTGCAAATCCTCACTTGTCAGATGGTGGTGAACATCATGGGGCAGACCATAATCATAGACTGAAATCTGCATCGCTATTGCAAATGTCAGTCTCAGATTCATTAAAGTGTTCTGATAAATTCATCAGGGTCAGGGGATGACAAAGTCACCATTCATCACATCTTCTAAGGGTGCATGTGATGGGCCTAGACCCAGGATCAAGCTGCACCATGGCAAGTGACAACATGGGCCATGGCCCACTCTCTGGCTGCTCTCCTAGTGGAAGAGAAAGGTCAGATGGAGGTTTCTTCATTTGCAGTCTGCTTTACAATTAGGTTCTCATAATAGGTTACAGAAAAGGCTCCATCTTTGCCCACCTGCCTGTGCATAGGTGCACTGAGTCCTTATCTCTGTGGTTTTGCTAAGGAATGTTGCTTGCTTGCAGGCCACACTGAATGCCTGTCCTTGCTCCTCCTGGGACTGCAGCAGTCTGTGTTTTATGGCCACCTGCCCTGGCTCTGCTCACAGAAGGTCTCCTTCTGCTGCAGCACTGGAAAGAGTGGTTATCAATGCAGACCTTGCTGCGGACAGACTCCTCTCCCTGATGCTTTCTGTGGGCCGGCATGGATCCTCTGCCCCAGTGGCTGCCTGTTCTTTGACATCTGCATGATATGGGCTGCACAGGCCATGGTAGAGCTCCATTAGCAAGGAGAAAATGTATCCTTCCCCCCCATTAGATTGGAGGCCATGAATTTAAATGAGCGTGACCAGATAGGAAATTATTACCAATTGCCTGATATTTTTATGTCTGGATTTCCTGTTCCTCAATTGACAAGATTTTTTTAAAAATCAAAGATCTGATATCATTCATGCTAACATTTGACCAAAAGGGGACATGATCTTCATGTTTCTCATTACCTTTGTGTCTCTTAACTGCTTTGAGTAGACTATTGCTTAACATTCAGCATTTCATGAATATTATTCCTGGTTCATTCAAAATCCTTTTTATAAATTCAAGTAGTAAGGCTTATCCTACATGATTTCTTCTCATTCCTGAAATTCTCTTCATACCTTTGGATAAGTGTCTGTTCCCCTAAACTGCTCTCAACTGAAAAAGTTCAGGACGCTTGACTTTAATTTTACATGCATTCTTTCAGAACAGGTTTCTGCCTGTGCGGCCCTAACCTCTGTTACAGGTTTCCCAAGGTTTTCTATGGTAGGTACCTGAAACCTCTTTTTCTTTTTCTTTCTTTTTTGTTTTTCTGCCTCATTGCAGAAAGAGCTCCCCTATCAGCTACTGTGGCTCACTTTCACATTGATGTGACGGTGGGGGAGGTGGGGGTCTGAATCCCAGAGACCAGAATTTGAAAATACTTAGCAGCAGCAGCTAAGCAATTCCGTTCTGCGTGTCTCCCCCCATCCCTTGAGTGACAGATTTAAGGGTTGGAATCACCTCTGAGGTTCCATGTGTGCTTATTTCACTCTTCAAACACATTTGCCTTTGATTCCAGACCTTGGACAAGATGTGATTAAGCTGTAGCTTTACCAGTCATGAACAAGTAGAACATTTGCATTTTGTTTTCAGACCCTTTGCATTGAGTACCTTGTTGAATGCCTGTTATTGATGTTATGTGATTTATAACTTGACAACTTAAATGACACTCAAATACGTGTGCCATTTCATTTAGAAGCACAAACTTGATCTGTACTTGCCAACCGTATTTTAATTCTTTAAGCATACAGCTCTCTAGAACTATGATTGGCACTGTAATTTCCAGTCATTTGGACTTGCAGAGAGATGGGGAGAACCTGAATAATGATGCTGTTTTGTTAACAATGCGTACT
This sequence comes from Erethizon dorsatum, assembly GCA_028451465.1. Taxonomy (NCBI): domain Eukaryota; kingdom Metazoa; phylum Chordata; class Mammalia; order Rodentia; family Erethizontidae; genus Erethizon; species Erethizon dorsatum. The sequence goes on along the minus strand of CM051822.1, from coordinate 109,406,268 downwards.
GAAGTGTAAATGAACCTTTAAATTAAAAGGCAATGAAGGCATCGATTCTGTTCACCTTGGTTCTTTTGCTCTAGAAATAGTTGTGATTGTTTTTACGCAAGAGAAAATGTCCTTGACCTAAACTCCTTGTATATAGTGAAAATGCTACAAAAATAATTTTCAAATGAATGGAATATTTGGGAATGGAAATTACCTAGATTATTTCAGATAACACCTATGATAAATATGAAAGCACATATTCAAGTTATATGTCACTTACCTGTCTCACTTGTGCTGCTTTTATTTTATGCCAAAAAAAAAAAAATCAGTGTAACTGCAGCTAATTAATCTTGTTTGTACAGCACAGCAACTGTACTTGCCTTTTTCCAGCATTTCCCTGCCCCCACTAAATGTTAACTATTGCAAAAGATTGCTTTGCAGACTCCGGTTTTTCTGCAGAAGTTTGCACTTTTCTTCACAGAGCATCAGGAATCAATCAGTACTCAGAGGATACACCAGCTATAATATAATCCTGGGCTATTGTTTGTCATTTTTACAAGGCTCTACATAAGATGTTAGCGAGCACCCTAGTTGCTTCTGGAAGGGTACAAAAAGACAGGAGCATCAAAGCCTCCTCTCCCCTCTGCAGGTTTTTAAGTCCAACCTGAAGTGCTCTTACCGCTCAGCTCACCCACATGGACTTCTTCTCTCTCCACTGGCTTTGCATTCAAGAATGAAAACTAATTTCAGCATCTACTTTGGCAAGCTATAAGGGAGGCAGAAGCTAAATCTGCTACTGGAGAAAATCACATAATACATCCCAAAGGCAAATGGAAATTACTGTTGAATTATCCTTTATTTAGGAATTATCTCTACCATGGTTCCCCTCCATTAGTATGAATAATTATGAGTCAAATATAAAAATTGCTGCCTGCTCTGGGAAGAGATGTTTGCTTGGGCTACTGGCTACATTCAGGACAGTGAGGAAGGGAGATGCTGCTGTGTGTCCTCAGACGCGGCGGTGCTGAGATGATCGGTGTCACTGCTTTTGTGTCTCCACACGGTATTGAATCTGGTTAGTAGGAGCCACAGTATGACAGCAGCATTAGCCATAATGGTAATATCCAGCACAGGTAGCACTGCACAGTGAGTAGCTGCGTCTCAGGAACTTTCCAGAATCATTGGAAAGCTCATTAATTATTTCAGGAATGTTTAATCCCTCTCTAACATAACCGTCCTCACCTCATACTTCCCCTAAGACTGTATCAAGTTCTCTTTCTGCCTTGGCTGTTCTTACTGTGTAGGGAGGGAGACAGGGAAGCAGTACCACTTCCTGGGCTCTGAATATCTGGCAATGTGACCTGTGGCTCCACATTTCCAAGACTGGGTTCCCATTGAGTCTCAAATCCACTAAAACTGTGGATGAATAAATAACGGATTGCATTTGCACCATTGCTCTTTTGGACCCAATTCTACTACTTCCCATTCATTCCTATTGATACTGGCCCTTCAGATTCAGCCCACTCTCCTGGCATGTTGTCTTACTCACTTGCTGGTTCTGCCAGCCCACACATTAGCCAGGCCTTCGGGACTGTGTCCCACATGGATATGGTCAGTGTGAATTATCACCATGCAAGCGATGATGTCCTCTGACAAGAGTTCAGGGCTCCACTTATCCATACGCGTAAAGTGACCTTGCAGTGGGACATGGAGATGAGCTAGTAGTGGTTTTTCCTTGCTCAGGAAAAGTAACCAAACTTTTGGTTCATCTCATTTGCTGATCTTACTAGCAATAGAAAGATTGGCCTGGGTCATTACTATGGTTATGCTGTTGTTGTCCAGTTATATCACACCCATCTTAAAAGTATTTGCACATCCCCACAATCTGGAGATTGTAGTTGATGCTACAAACCATCATCAGCTCCCTCCCTTCCCCCCATGCTGCTGCAGTTTTCTCACTGCCCTCACATGCTCCTCCCAGCCACCAGAGTGATGTTTTTTAAATCTCACATTCTGGGGCTCCCACTGCTCTTCGGTTATTAGATTACCACTCAGCCTCCTTGTGCTGGCCTCCATCCCCACTCCACTCACTCCCAAGACTCCAGCCATGCTGACTAGGGCTGCAGCACTGCCAACTCTCCTCTCCTCCACCTCAGGACTTCCGCTGATGCTATTCCACCCAGCTGAAACACTGTTCCCAGAACCCTTTCCACACATACCTGCTTCTCACCCTCCAGATCTCAGCTAACTTAGCACCTGCCCCCATCTTTATCCTTACTGCAAAGCCCTGTTTACTTCCTTTGTCTCACAGACTGTTTTATCCTTGTGGATCCTTCTCCCAGTCCCACACTAAAATGTGATCTTCACGTGGGCAGGAGCCTTGGTCTTGTGCATCCCCGTGTCCCCAGCCCCAGCACAGCAGCTGGTGCAGAGCAAGCTCCCTGTAGACACCAAGTGATGAAGGAATGCTCTGCACATGGTCTGACCATGTGAAGAAGGGATCGCTGTAGGAACTCACTGTAGCCCTCACCCAAGCTTGCTTTTCTAACTGGAAGTGGGTTAAATTCTCAGGGCCAGAGCTCACTGCAGGATGTTTGGGGGATGGGGTCTGTCTCTGGGAACTTGGCTGCAATGACTTTGAGAACTGCTTCTCTTTAAAGCAAGACTCAGGACTGCTTCTGTCCTCACCTTGGAGTGGGGATTGTTGGGGCTTTCCCAGAGCTCAGGTTCCTGTTCTTAACTTCCAAAAGGAAAATTCAGTCAAGTAACTGGCTTCAAGTGCCGTTCTCCATATCACACATTTAAAGTCTGATTCCTTTTTGTGTTTTCAACTGGACAGCCTAAATAGGTGGAAATCGTGTGGAGGTAATTTAAGCCTCTGTAAGTGAGAGCAAACCTTCGTGGCATGGAGCCGGCCACTCCCCCGTGGCTTTTTATTATGATGTGGTTAAGCTTCTCTCTGAGCCTTCAGTTCTCTGAATTCATGAGAAAATGTGGACTTCTCTGAAAAGTGCAGAGACAGGAAAATTGTGTTCATCTGTTTGTTTTCATTATCTGGAATTGTGTATTTTCTACATGATGATCTGAGGCCAGTTGGAAATATCCTCTGGTCGTTGATTTCATCCTCCACTGTCTGAAAAGCATAAATGTCTAAACAACTGAAGCCCTTTCAATGGTTTTTTTTTTTTTAATGAGAGATTAATTTCTTTTTTTATTTCCCGAGCTATATTGTCTTCTGCCTAATTTGCTGATTTGTTCCTGTTTAATCAGGCAACGGTGGGTAAGAGAGATTTCTGCTTCTTTGACCCTTCAGTAAGGAAAAGGGGCAAGACCTTCACACTTCCAAAAAGTGTCTCATTTTGTTTGCATACTTGAACACCATGGGGGCTTAAGTTTTTTTCCTTTATACGTACATAGTTATCACCATAAAACCTGACTATCCACAAACCTACAAAGCTTTACACTTTTTTCCTTGCAACATTGTTAAAGTATGAGAAATTATACCTTTCATGGTGTTTTATTTTCCCTTCCTCCATGAGATTTCCAGATTTCTTTAGGGACACCTAAATTCATGAATCAGCACAGCTGGGCAGCAAGCAGGAACACCGCTATAATACAAACATTTTTCTTGTAAAAATCTGTTTGGAAGATCCTGGACTGATGGGGATTTGTTTTATAAAAGATGTTTCCCTCAGGATTATGTGACTGGGAGTCTGATTCAAAGCATGCTTTCCTCCTTTTTGCTTTTGTCTGAAAGAGTGATTAAAACATGCAAGTGTTTAACTTACACACAGTATGTACTTAACTCATAAACTGGCAGTCTCAGTCAGGGGGAGCAGAGACCAGCCTGACCCCCACTTCCTCCAACCACATGTTATTGCAGAAACAGAAGGCTTTGGTTTTTGTTTTTAATGTTTGCTTTTTGAGACCACCCTCTATGAATTGCTTCATTTCTCCTCAAAATGCCTTTGGGATTCCCCCAGTAATTCATGGAAGAGTGTGAATGCTTTTTGAGGAAGCTTGATTAAAACATAAGCCATTTCTGGGGCCTCTTTATTTGGGGTCCATATTTCTGCTGCCGGAATCTTCCCCGTCCTTGAAACTTGATGCATAGTTTCCATACTCATCTCAACTACTCTATTCTTACCAAATCCCTAATCTTCAGTAGCATATTCCTGTCTTATTTTTACTGTTTTTTTCATTTCTCTTTCTCTTTATTTCTTTATGTTTTTCTCAGAGTAGTTCCTTGTCGCCTTTCTATGCATCAGCCTCGCTGTTCCCTTTTCTCCAGACCACCCCAGTCTTCCATGGCTTCTAACTAGATTTTTAAATGATCAGCCACGAGTATAAGCTCCCTGGAATGGACTTCTCAGTGTTTCCTCGGGATTATGCAATTTCTGTCCAAAGTATACTTTCCTCCACTTTTCTCAAATTCCAAAACAGGTACATTTGGACCATAAAGCTGATAAGAACACCCACAACACGGAATTCCCTGTCTTTAGTGATCATCCCACGCGCTGCATGTGGTCTGAAGGGAGTGGCCTTTGGCTGGCTTCCCTTCTGAAGAGAGACTTTGGTTTTTATTTGTTAATGTGATCATTTTGTTCAATAATAATCTTTTTTTTTTCAATAATAATCTTGACCTTTTCTGATCCTAAAATCAGTGATACAGCAGGAAGGTTAAACTCCTTCTCATGATTTCTCAAATGGAAATGGAAACTAATCACTCATGCTGAAAAGATTTTACAAAAAGATGGTTGGGGTTGAGGGTCAACTTCTAGATGGAATGAGGTAAACGAGCGTGGTGGGGATAGATTCTCACCTTCCAGTGGTTGGGGTTAAGAGATATTAACAGTGTTCTGGAGGCCCCAGACTGGTGTTAAGAGAAATTAAATTTATATTTACTTTCGGCAGCATAAAAGAGAGACCCTCAAGATGACCAAGTATGTAGAGCTGGTTATTGTAGCAGATAACCGAGAGGTAAGAACATTTAAAAATTTCTCAGTAGTTTGCCAAAAAAAAAAAAAAGAGAGAGAGAGAGAAAGGGAAATGTTTAGTAAGTTATTACTTTCTTTAACTTTATTCTCTATACATTTTTAAAAGTATTGAAAACAACTCATTGAAAAGTGGTTTTCTGGTTTTATAAAGCATAGAATATTAAAAATATATCTGATGTTATAAAATAAAAGCAAAGCCTGTAGAAAAAGAACAGAGTTTCTCTTTAACTAAGCTCTCCAAACAAGGAGAATTATTTGAGGGAAATGATGGATGGCTTTATGTTGTATTCTAAAACATTTTTTGGAAGTTAAGTTTTTTAAGTGTTTGATACGTCCTAAACCAGAACGAATAAATAAATGAAAGCTATAGAGACAGGGCAGAAAAATCCTACCCTCTTGAGGTATGGTTTAGTACTATATTAGTTTTTCCTTTTAATTAATTTTGAATTAGTTTTCTCTTAAATTATCCTTTCTGTATTTATGTATTGTCTCCTAAGATAGTATGAATCAGGTAACACTTTCTCATAGACTCATTCAACACACATGAATGGAAAAAGCTTAACGATTTCTCAGAAAAACGTTCCCATTCTGGAAGGTCAGATTAGAGAAGAGAATGGGGAATTTATTAACTTTTTATCCATTCTCCTATGTATTGTTTGACACATTGCCATGAGCTTCTATTGCTTTTACTATTCAATTTTTTAAAACAAATACAAAGAAAGTTTCTCAGGAAGTTAAAATCAAGTTGATGATATGAAAAATGGCTTTGGACTGCCTTCTCATTGTCTGTTTTCTCTTTGCCAAGATGTGTCATTGGTTCTATTATTTATGAGGCTATAAATATTGCAGAAGTTATTGTCTTATGAGCACTTGGCTTGGGTGAATTTCAGGGAGTTTCAGGGAGTCCCCAACTGGGAAACGACTCTGGATGTGAGCTTATTTCACCGTAAAACACAGAAGGCCCTGGGTGGTTTGTAAAAGCCCAAGACTTCACATTTCCAGGAGCTGGGAGGATGGGATTTGATTGATATTCTTGCTGTTATTAATGCTGACACTTAAAATTGTTAAGTTTCAGAGGCAAGGAAAAGATCTGGAAAAAGTTAAGCAGCGATTAATAGAGATCGCTAATCACGTTGACAAGGTAAGTTCTTTTTCGGGTAATTAAATCACTCAAATCATGTAAATGTTTGGAAATGAGGTTGAGAGAATTAAGTGCACCTCATCTGACTTAGCAGGGAGACCAAGTTCTGCTTCTGGGTCCTGGGCTGGGACTTGGAGTATTTTGTCTTCTGAGTATCCCAGGTCTTGGGTAGGTTTGGGAGGTGCCAGCCATGGCAGACTGGACTGTGGTGGCCTTGAGGGCACAGCTTCCTACAGGCTTGCTTTGGGCCAGGCAGAGTTCCAGTCTCTGGGGATCTTGGACTTCCCAGTTAGATCCAGAGCCTCTAAAGGGTGAATCGGACCCTGTGGAGAACTCCCACACTGAGCCTCATCCCTGGTCTTCCGTGGCAGATCCCTGTGCAGGTGTGACCCTAGGGAGGGTCACATCTCTCATCTCTAAGGGACACACAGGTCCCACTCTCCTGGGATGTGACTCAGTCAGCTATTGGAAAATCCCTCACTGAGAACAAGTAGGTTGGAACCTGACTTTTCACAAAGATGATTTCCCAGCTGGAAGAGCCCCTAGAAATCTAGTCCATCCTGAGAGTATTTACTCATGAACTGCTCTTTCCAGCACCTGATTACAAGGAAATGGTGATGGTAACTGTCTGAAGCACCTATCCCCTCTCAGCACATTCTTGGGCCAGAACTGGGGCTGTCTGGGGCTGATGCTGTCTGCCTAAAGCAGAGTTCGTGACACTGTCCTGCATGTTGGCACTGCCTGGGGAGCTTGCAGAGGCCTTGCTGCTGCTTGTCTGCAAGGTATGGGGCAGAGTGCAGGCTGGATCAGTAGTGTTAGAAGCTCCCTAGCAATTCTCATGTGCAGTGTGACTGGCAACCATGGTCCTAAAGCCACTGGAGCTTCTCAGCAATACCATGTCTCCTGCCTGGGAGGGCACTGTGAAAAGAGGAGCTTGATCATTGTTGAGTCTCTCACAGCCAAGGTCCTCCGAAGTGGTCACCGTTTGTACAGAGCAGTTCAATGCCACGAATGATGCCATGAAAGGAGCACTGAATGGAGCCATGAATGACAGTCTCTTAGGGTACAAAGGAGGAAAGCAATCCCCTTCTTCTGGGGCTGGGGAGAACTTGCAAGAAGGGAATCCTGAAAGGGGAAAGGTGAGTTCACTTGACCCGCAGCAGAGCAGAAAGGGCCAGGGATGTACCCACAAGTCTGTACTTGATGAGCTGCTCCTTGTGACTAAAGGGATATGTACGCACAAATGTGGACGTATGTATGTTTTCTTATAGGTGTATACATGCGTGTTAAGGAATACACATGTGTTTATGCATATGTGTATGTGAATGCATACTTGTGTTTCTGTATGAATACATGCGTGTGCAACTAGGGCAGGAGGAGATATAGATGCCCAAGGCTCAAATGCCCTCACAGCTATTTTGGCTTTACTGTACAGCTAGTAGAGAGCCACACAAATGTTTTTAAACAGGGTAAGGACACATCAGATTATACAAAGAATTCCTGCAGTTGGTGTGGAGGATGGAGTACCCATTGACAAGTAGGGCTGGTAGAAGTTTACTGCACAGGAGTGATAAAAGCCAGTCCCAGGGAAGGGGAATTGGGGATGTGAGGACAAGGCTTGCAGACATTTGTGGGACATGGTGACTGATCAATGTTGTTAGCAGTTACTGTGTACCAGCTCTAAAGGCCTTGCATACACTCTCAGGTAGGCATTACTGTTCCCATTTTTATAGCAGAAGAAGCTGGGGTTTGCAGAGGTTAGTAATTTGCACATATTTAAGCACCATTAAAGTGCAAGACCAGGAATGATCTGTCTCTCTCTGACCCCAACAGGGGCTTTTAGCCTTGATTTCTAACACTTGCCATGAGTCTAGAACCCTGTGACTAAGCAGAGGCTGGGGGAGAGTGGGAGCCCACATGACTGCAAGTGGTAGTCGAGTGGCAGGTAGATGACATTTAGACCCCAGGAGAGCAGGAGTGGGAAGGGGTTTTTGTGGGGCACTCTGAGTAGTCAAGATCTGGGCTTGGCACTTAGAGGCTGTGCCTAGGTGGAACTTTTTGAAAGTCAGAAATATATAGATCGCCATCAATATCTTGGGATGATATTATGCTTGTCCACCAGACCTTTAAGGCAAGTTGCGAGCACCCCATGCTTGCTGATGTAATCTCACAGTAACTCTTTGCCCATTAAACTTTGTCCCACCTGAGGTCAAGCAGAAGCAGAAGAATCCTGGTAACAGGTCAGTCCTTTTGTCAGGGAGGATGAAGGATGAGTCACCAGAGGACCCTGGACAACATTCATGCCCAAGGCCCATCCCAAGCCAATCAGATCAGAATTGCCGTCAAATGCAACATAAGAGTAAAAGCTGGATCACAGTCCAGGCTAGGCATTAGAATCCTCTTGGGAGTTTTGTTTGTTTATGTATTTACTCTGTGAAATACCAATCCCCAAGTCTCAGCCCAAGGATTCTGATTCTGTTGTCTAGAGAGGGGGTTGCATATTTTCCAAGGTCGTCCAGTGATTCTAACGTAATACAAGACTGAGAGGCAATGATGGACAGGTGAAAGATTTAGATACCTGAGTCACATGCACAGGCCACTGCTCCATGGTCAGCAAGACAGACTGTTGCCTGGAAGGCCTCCAACTATCCTCAGACTGTACAGAAGGAAGAGAACATGAGTTATTCTTAGGCCTCAGAAATCTAAAGGAATGATAAACTGTATTAAAACCCAACTGGAAATTGTTGATACCCCTTGTTAAAATGTTTCAGCCCTGTGTGTTTCAGCTCTCTGTGTTTCTATGTCTTTGTGTATTGTTCTAGGTTATATCTTGCTTCAGTGGTCAAAACCAAAAATGAGCAATTGGGGTTTGTTAATAACTTGCACTGGAAATTAAAGAAAAATCCTGATGGATTCGACCGGGTGTGCCAGCCTAGTTTTTCTTATGTTTTTAGTGGGTGCACAGATAATTCCCTGAGCACACAGATGTGTCCAGCCCTGGCATTGCTGCCCATACCCAGCAGCCCCCAGAGACCTTGCTGGAGATACCCAAGCTCCTTGGGAGACTCTGTGTATCCAAGTCTGCTGATGGATGAGCCTGGTTCTGTGGGGTGTTCCAAATTTCAGTTTTTGCAGTTCTACATGTAGGAGAGTCTAGGCCCAGAAAGCAATGACTATCCTAGTGGTCACTTCCTCATTTGCTGGTATCTTGGCTCTGCTGGGCCCTTCTAAATTAATAACTACTGGACTGTATTGGCTTGGAGAGTGAGAAGGACATTCAAGAATGGAGAAGATACAGAAGTGTTTTAGTGACAAAGGTGACATTGTGAAACATTCAGGAAATCCCCTGTAAGTGAAACACAAAACACATGTTTGATACTCATGCTTCCAGGCCAAACTACCAGGCATTCTCTCCCAGTACTGATTAAATCACAGCCAGCAGAGTGTGCACTTGTGAATAATGTGACCACTGAAGCTGTGCCACTTTAAGCCTTCACTCCAGTCCATCCCCCTTGCTTATCAGTAAGTTTTCTCCTCTGGAAATTCTTTAGGGCCCAACTTCACTGACTGTTATGGTTGAGATCCATCATGTCCCCCCAAATGGCTCACGGTGTTGAAGGCTTTGTTGTTAGCTGATGGGTTTTTAGAAAGTGATTTGACCATAGGGCTCTAGTTTTATCAGTAGGTTAATCCATTAATGAGATCACTCGATGGCATTATTGGGAGGTGATGGGAAGAGAAGATGGAGCCTCATGGAAGGGAACAGATCATGGAGGTGTGACCTTGAGGGCTATATGTTGTCCCTGGCCCCTTCCTCTCTGGCTCTGTCTTACCCACTCTGCTTCCCAGCTGCTATGAGATGAGCAGCTTTCTTCCTCCTCCACTCTCTTCTGCCAGATATTCTGCCTTACATCAGGCCCAAAGCTATGACAACAACCAACCATAGATTGAAATCTCTGAAACCATGAACTAAAATAAACCTTTCCTCCTCTAAATTGTTTTTCTTGGGTATTTTGTCACAATGATAAAAAGCTGACTAACACAGTAAAGCTCTGAAAGAACTTATCTTCTGCATATTGAATTTCTTTGGTCATTTTTGCTCACATGTCATCTTGTTCCCCTTTCACCCTAAGTCCATTACCTGAAAGATGCAAGTTGAATGCCACCCCCTTATTTCAGTTCCACTCCTTCCAAGAGCCTTCCTTGGCCCCTCCAAAATAGCATCCTTGGACTTCCTGTTTGCACCAATGCTTGGCAAGCCATTGTATCACAATTAACTGGAATAATGGTGAAGTGTCCCATACCATAAGCCACCTGGTGGCCTCTGAGTAACTCAACAAGATCAAGGACATCCTAATTTTTGTCTTCTAGGTTTATGCCAAGCCTAATCCACAGCAAGAGCTGAGCAAATATATGTGACTATTGTGTAAATGACTCAGCAGGCCCATATATATTCTGGGATTCCTAAGCCAGGCAGGCGTCTGCCAAGTTCCATTTGTCCTGCAAAAGCCTGTGAGCTGCTCTCTGAGCCTGAGGTCACAGGAGTCTCAGCATTTGTACAGGGTTGCATGTTACTTAGTAGTTCAAAGCACCGTCACTTTACCTGTGTTCAAGCTCAGCCGTGCAATCATGACACTGAGTGATTTATCTGACCTCTCCCTGTCTCAATACCCTTGACTTTAAAGTGGGAACAAGAATAGTTTATAACTCATAGAATCATTCTGAGGACCAAGCTGAGTTACAGAAAGTACCTTAACATCAAGTCAGGAACATAATAGCATTTGTTATTTGTCAACTGTGTTCATTGTTACTGACAATAAGCAAAAGGAACTCACAGGCAGCTATGGAGGAATATACAGAGCTGGCAGTAAAGGGACCAGGAATGAACGATGGCTTGATGAAAGTTTACCACACATGACAGTTAATCAATAGCACTAACTTTGGAGGGGGGTGCTGTATCTTATATTCTGCTTCATATGATATTTGCTCTAAGACATGGTTTGAGAGCGCTCATAGGTGGAAATACAAACCCCTTCATTATTATAAAAAGCTCCCCAAGGGCTGGTGAGATGGCTCAGCGGTGTAAGCGCCTGCCTGGCCAGCACGAGGTCCTGAGTTCGACTCCCAAAACCCACCTAAAGGAAAAAACGGGCCGGTGATATCGCTCAGAGGTACAAGCGCTTGCTGGCAAGCATGAGGTCTTGAGGTCGACTGCCAGTACCCACATTAAAAAAAAAAAAATTCCCTGATTAATAAGCAACAGAGCTGGTGCTGAGGAACAATGACAAATTAGCCCCTTGCAGACCTTAGTTCCCACTTTCATGTAATACTCCTGCAAAGCAGTGTCCTCAGATGACAACCGTGGAGCCCTCTCAATGTATCTGGCCCTGAAAACATCTCTTAGCAAGCTGATGTAAATATCAGCATGGGATCACCTACATTACTGCTTTCTGACCACTGTCACCTTTGTATAGGATACAGCTGAAAATGTAATCTCACAAAGGACCCAGCCAAACATGTGCATGTGTAGTTCAAGGCAGTCCAAGAACTTAATTTTGCCTGGGACGCCTGAGCCAGGAGCTTGCAAGTAGATACCACAGGTCAAGCAATTCTTGATTAAAAACATACTATTGGGCAGCATTTCCATTATGTAATTGTCTCATTAAATTCTTAATGTAATTGTTATCTGTTTGAAACCAAGCTGGATCACCATCATCAGTGTATTCTTCTACTGACCCAGTGCTCACCATATGACTGTAGGGACCAACAAGAGAAAAGATGAGCTGCCTTACATGGGTTAGAATCTGGGGTCAGATGTTCAGCTTCGGGGAGTTTCTTGAACTTTAGCTTACTGCATTGGAATGGTGCTTAACTCTCAAATGTGAGTTTCTATGATTTTAGTTACTTGCTGGCCAGATGCTTCTAGCAACTACAAATAGAACTCAAAGTTCAGCCTTGGCTCCAGCTGCTATCTCTAGGCACATTTTTCTCCTTGGCTACCTAGGGTCTCAGAAGATGAGGACTTTTTCTTGCATGCTCTCTTCTACATCACAGGCATTAAAAAAATGTACAGGCAACCAGGTGACCCCATGTCCTTTTCCCCTCAACTGTTATTGCAGGGCCATCTCCCTGTCAGTGTGATGTACGTGGAGCAGTGAAGTAGTTGAAGACAACAGGAAATTCATGCCTCTACTCCAATCACTCACATTGCCCATCTAGACTTAGATGAGACAAAACCGTCACTCAGCCACTGGAACACTTGTTTTTCCCTCCTGACCCAAGACAGTCTCCTAGAAAATATAGGCTATAGGTTGAAGTCATGATCTAAAGGTGGGGTAAGAAGAGGGATGAGAATGGCCTCCCGTGGTGCACCCGAGGCTTTATCTCACAAGAAGGGCTTCATTTAGCAGATCTTCCCATATCACCAGTGCTGGGCTAATTTCTGGCAGTGGGAAGAAGAGTCATTAAAGTTCCTCTATTCATGCCTTTAGTATTCTGAGGGATTTTGACTTGTAGCATTAGATGCTACATGAATAAAGGCACAATGACGGTGTTTTCACCCATGCCAGTGAACTTCAGGTAATTCAATCTCTTCGGATTGTCAAGTTCTCACTAATGGGATACCCCAAGAATGCCTGCTTTCCTCAGTTTTACAGACCACTGAACATTCGGATAGTGTTGGTAGGTGTGGAAGTGTGGAATGACATTGACAAATGCTCTATAAGTCAGGACCCGTTTACCAGCCTCCATGAGTTTCTGGACTGGAGGAAGATGAAGCTTCTACCTCGCAAATCCCATGACAATGCACAGCTTATCAGGTAGGTTTTTCTGACTCCCTTTTGCTTAAAGAAATCATGTCCTCTGCACAACCTCTCCTCTTAGCTGCTCCTGCACAGCCCCAAAGCTCCGATCCTTTCTACACAGCACACAGCTCCCACAAGGGGCTTTTTAGCTCACATCAGTGAGGTGGCACCATCCCTAACTGGAATCAGGTCTGTTAGGAAAGTTTGCTTGCAAACCTGGGAAGCCTGTCTCTCTACAGCAGTATCATTGCCTTCTTCCATAACTTGGACATTTTCCTCTACACCAATTTTTCTGCTCTTATTCTTGACATAAAATTGCCCTGATAGGCTATTTTTTTAAAAAGGCCATTTTCTTTGACATATTATTAATGAAAAATACATGTCTACACAAGATTTAAGGACAGGACATTTGGTTGACTATTGTCAGTAGTCAACCAGGAGGTGAAAAGCTCTCAACCCTCCTCTGAGCTGTTGCTCTCTGTCTCTCTAGGTCAGAGTCCCAGCAGCACAGCAGACTGACCTGTGTCCTCTCTTTAATCGGTACATATTGACCACCTGGTAGGAAACAAACAGTGCTGTAGGGGCGTGGAACTTAATGGTGACCAACATTTACATGCCTTGCTCTGAGGAGTCTCCAGTCTACTGAGGAGAAGATAACAGAAAACAAAAAAATTTCAGAGATTAACCAGTGTGGAGAAGTTAATAAAAATGAAGGAAAACATAGCTATAACTTAACGTATGATGGGATGTTACAACACCTTTATATTTCAAAGAAAACATTCTTTTTTTTTTTTTTTTTTTTGTGGGTACCGGGGGGTCGACCTCAGGACCTCGTGCGCCAGCAGGCGCCCGTGCTGCTGAGCGATATCACCGGCCCCTTTTTCGTATGTGGGTTCCGGGAGTTGAACTCGGGCCCTCGCGCTTGCCGGGCAGGCGCTTAAGCCGCTGAGCCATCTCACCGGCCCATAAAGAAAACATTCTTACTATAGTCTGAACTGGTACAAAGTAGATGCTTCCAGGAGTGGCAGTTGTTCATTTGAATCTTCAAGCAGTTTATGCCATGATTCTTTTGTGTTCATGTAGCTTACATCATGGAAGCAAAAGCTTCAGGGCCAGAGGGCACTTTCTTTGGCAAGTCAGATCTAGTTTATTGAACATTTATGGAAAGGCAAAAACCAGTCCTACCCCATCTCACATTAGAAACTGTCTATATCTGTGCTCAGGCTATTGGCACCCCCTAGTCATCTATTTTGGTCATTTTCATGGTATGGGGGTTTCCATCCTTGGGTATTTGTGGTTGCCTCATATTTTATGCATTGATTAGTTCTGAATTATTAAAAGTACATTTCATATATTTTTTAGTCTGAATGTTTTATTTTAATTTTTCCCCCACTGGAATATGTCCAATTTGAACATCTGGAAATAAATTAACATCTTCTATAACCCTATTACGTATAGACATACAGTTCTATCTATTCATATGGTTTATATTGGATGTAAACACAAATGCTGAAATCTTTAATCCTGCAAATATACAACCCTCCATATCTGAAGGTTCTATAGCTATGAGTTTGCTCAGACAGAAAATACACATGAAAAAACGGCATCTGTACTGAACGTGTTTAGACTTTTTTTGTCATTCCCTAAACAATACAGCATAACAACTATTTACATCACATTTACATTGTATTAGGTATTATAAGTAATCTAGAGATTATTCAAATTATATGGGAGGGTATGCATAGGTTACAGGCGAATGTATTATCATTTTATATAAGGGACTTGAGCATCCCTAGCCTTTTATAGGGGGGAGGGGGGTCTGGAACCAATCCCTCATGGATACCAAGAGATGACTACAATAGGATGGATGGATAGAGGGATAGGTAGTTTATGGGTAGATCAATAGATAGGGGTTTATATACACTTTCTGTCTCTGCCCAACTGACCACAGCTAAAATATCTGAGTTTTCAAACAATATTTGCATTATCTGTACATACACATGACCAATACAGCAAGAGTAAGTCACTCGATTCCTCAAAAGGAGAGTCAAAACATATAATGATTGGACGTGACAGCACATGCATTAAATGGGTCCCTCCTATCATTAGATCCATAAACAGATTAAGATTCCAGATGGGAGGAAGCCTGAGCTGAAGCCTCAAGCCCCCTTCCAGAAGCTTCCTCCTGGATGCCGAGGCTCTGTCGGAATTTACTTACTCTACCCTGGCTCCAGGACAACAATCCCTCTTCTGCCCGTTTCAACCTGACAAGCTCTATCGGCAGGACACCTTGAAGGTGTCGAATCTCCAATAGGACTGCAGTGAGTTACACAGGAAAGCGGAATTCAGCTATGACAGAAATGCACTAATGCACCTAATGTATTTCCTTACTAACAGTGATTCTCAGTGCCTGTCTTTGGCCTCTCTGTCAGCAAGTATCATTTGAAAGGAGCAGCTCCCTCTAGTCTATCTGGAAATGGGCCGTGACCTATAAAAGCAAAGTAATAACTGGTTGCTGTCTGAGTCCAGACAATAAAATCCTACAAGAATCATGGGGCCATGATGCAACTGGAAATAAAATGTAATGAAAAAAACCTGAAAATCACATGTAAACGTACCCTCATGCAGCTGTTTTCATTGTTGCATATTCTGTTTCCGGCATGTCAATAGAATTTGAAATATCAGAAAATGCATCCATTCTACATGATATAAAAAGAAAATCTTTCTTTTTGTTTCCTAGTGGGGTTTATTTTCAAGGGACCACCATTGGCATGGCACCAATCATGAGCATGTGCACTGCAGAACAGTCCGGAGGAGTTGTCATGGTAAGCTGAGGACACCATAGAGCTGGCTTCTCTTGGTCATGGTGCCCTAGAAAATCCCTACTCTTGTCAGACCTTGTAAAATTAGTTTTTTTTTAACGTTCCTTATATTTAACTCTGTTCTTATCCTAGCCATGTTTATAATCTTATATAGGCCATAGTATTTTAGGGATTGTTTAGGAAATACAAATTGTACACAGACGAGGTGGATGTGTTTAAAAAAATTAAAAATCTCAGTGGGGGAAATCATCCCCTTTTATGGTGAAAACTTTGCTGCTGGAACTTCTGGTCAAAGCATTCCAATCCACAGATTCCTCCTGGTGCTGGGATGAGCCAGGGCTTTGGGGTTGCCTTTATCACTCAGCTTTTTGGATGGACTGTGATCTGACCAAATGTTACTGTTCAAGTAATTTTCTGATAGCTCTGCCTGGGCCCAACAGCCAAAAGTCTGAGGTTTTTAACTCTACCACTGCAAATGCTTTACATGCTTTCTGGCCAGTGTACAATTTGTCTCTGTAATAACCTTATTCTTGGAAGGCAGAGACCTTGGGTTTATTGCTTTACAAAGGTGACTTTGTCACATATGGCCTAGATATGTTTGTGAAAGGAAACAAAATGGGAAGACTATTTGGGGCTTCTTATGATTTTAGGAGGGAGGGAGCTTTGATAGGCTGCCCAACAGGGGGCTCCTCCTGCAGCCCCTCAGATCGTTCAAGAAGGGGTTTTCACTCCGCTGTCTCTGCTCTGAAAAATCTAGCATTCCCTGAACCAGCCCTCAGACTGGGAGTATCCTCAGAGCTCTCCCTCCACCTCTATTAAACAAACACAGCTTTGCCCTCCCAGGAAACCGTGGGTTCCTCCGCAGTTTTCAAAAAGAATGTTTGTGAATGTTCAGTTACAGTGAAGAGTGAAAGGAGTTATGTTCTGCTGACTGATAATTTCTCTCCACATTCTGCCTAATCTAATCTTCTTAGTGAATATACGTAAACATTTTCCTCTTCTCAGGGTGCAGTGGTTGGTAATTAATGTAAGCATGCACTCAGTGGGGAGGCTATTGGTGGGGACTGCACCCACTCCCTGGACTGCTGGCTTGAACATGCTGCCCCCTGGTTTCCTTTCAACAGGAAAGCCCTGTATGATCTCCACCACGGAAGTCATTGGAAAGTTTGGTTTTGTTAGTGCCAGGTTAATTTCAAGTCAGATCACACCTGTATTTTTACAGAGTAGCCTGTAAAATGCTAAGAGGGAATAATTTTCAGTTTCATGGTTCCGTGGTTAGTCACTACTGATTTTGCCACTTAAAATTGGCATAAATATATTTTGAGAACTGGAGCTGAATTCTTCATAAGCAAGGCAGCTCCTGCTGCCATGTTGTGCTGAAGTGATTCCATAACCCATCTGAGCATATTAAGTGGCTTTCTTGGGCTTGAGTCCCTTATTCTTCCCATAGAACCATTTTATCAAGGTTCCTTCTTTAAAAGTATATAGGGTGCTGGGCATGGTGGTGCACACCTGTAATCCCAGCACTCGGGAGGCTGAAGCAGGAGGATCTCTGTGAGTTTGAGGCCTGCTTCGGCTACATAGTGAGTTCAAGGTCAGCCTGAACTGCACAGCAAGACCCTGTCTCAAAAAAAAAAAAGAAAAAAAAAGAATATATATACATATATACACGTATATACATATATACACGTATATATATATATATACGTGTATATATGTGAAAACATTTTTTAAAGCTGTCTGAAAAAGAATATGACAAATATGAAGCAATTTCATGTTCAATGCCATGAAAATCAAGTCAAAACCAAAGTTAATTATAAAGAAATGTCTTACCAATATGAAAGCAGTAAACATTACCCTTAGACAAATTTCTTATTTATTCCACACATAAGAGAAATATCGAATAGGGTGAATAGTGCACACA
Organism: Erethizon dorsatum; assembly: GCA_028451465.1. NCBI lineage: Eukaryota > Metazoa > Chordata > Mammalia > Rodentia > Erethizontidae > Erethizon > Erethizon dorsatum. The sequence goes on along the minus strand of CM051822.1, from coordinate 109,388,602 downwards.
GCACCTTTAATTTCTATAAAATTCATGAAAGCAGCAAAATCAATGTCTTGACAAGATCTAAAATGTCTATACTAACTTTCTCTTATTGTATCTCTAAGGTGGAATTAAGGGGTATTACAGTAAGTCCCCAACTTACAAACATTCGAGTTGGGAACTTTCAGAGATACAAACGGACCTGTTCATAGATGCGAACGAATCACAGAAGTAGCTCAGGCGTCTGCCGCGCATCGTCGGCCCCGCGGCCGTGCGCTTCCTGCACAGTGCGTAGCGCACAGAGGTGCGGTGCTGAATCAGAGCGCAGCATGTCCGGGAGCAAGAGGAGAGCAGTGGCGATGTGGCGGGGACTGCTAGGAAGCGCAGAGCAATACACACTGTCTGTCTGCGTCGAAGTTGTGTAAGGCTCACTTTGTCGGACTTACGAACGAATCCGAGTTAACGTTCTCCTGGAACGGATTCATCTGAAAGTCGGGGACTTACTGTACATGTGACTCACAAGGTCTCACAAATCTAAGAGAAACGAAACAATGTGGCAAGGAAGGCGGAATCTTCATAAAATTCAAAATTCTATTTCTAGTCCCATTTCTCCATTTTTTCGAAACAGAGCAAATCGTTAATTTTAGTTACATTAAAGCCATGCCTTTATATCTAACTGTTCCAAAAAATGCCTCGATTTGGAGGTAATACCATAAATAAAAAGATTGGTTTTTTCCTTGTTACAAATGTAAACTATCAGGGTCTCTTAAGAGGCATTCTGTTTATAATCACTTATGTGTGAATGAATGTAACATAACTTGGTAATTTAAAAACTGATATTCAGTGATACAAAAGTATTCTCTAAGGGTGAATTCTTTGAATTTTATGTCAAAACACACTAAATTCAGCCCTCCACGTTCTTAGATTAACCACATTCTCTTCACCAATATGTGTTATCCTTAAGAATTGATTTCCTGAAACATTTGTAAAGTTTTCTACAGCAGGAAACTGTATAATCTAAACAAAATAATTTATTAGGAATTTCATCTGTTCTAAGAGTAACTTGCTTCCATGACATGCCATTCTTTTCATAGACTGCAGGCTTGCGAGAGGGAGAGCTACAGTTATAAATACCACCAACACATCTGAAAGATCCTACACGAACACACCTTTACCCAAAGACCTCACAAAGACTATGTCAGGAATAATGCTCTCTCTGAAAAGCAGTGTCACACTGTTTCCTGGATGCCTTTTGGAAAACCCCTCTCCTGTATATTACAAACCAAGATTCAAGCAAGTTATCCTCCTTACTTTGTTGCGTGCAGGTCTTTTCAAAAATGCATTCTTGGGCACAATTTCTGTAATCACATCCACTAGTTGACTAATTTTAGGTGAGGGTATACACCAATATCTTTTAGTTAATTCCTAAGTATCTGCTTGAGTCACACCATTCAAACACTTCTTTAAGTTAGCAGTGGCCAGCAGTGCTTATTGAATAGAGAAAACACCTCCCACAGCCTGGCAAAAGCTTAAATGAACCCCAGCAGTACAGTCAGAGAATTAGGGTGCCACCCATTTCCACAGTCAACCCAATAAGAGGCCAGCGAGAGGAAGATAACTGGATGATCATCTGAACTCAGTGAGTCTTTAAACTCAGTCCTCCATGTGTCCAGCTTTTATTATTAGTTATCATGAGCTTTCCAAGTATTCTCCTCCTCCAAGTCAATGGGAAGAGACAGGATCCATCAGAACTGCTCAGGGCTTATTTAGAATGTCACGGAGCATGCTTTCTCCTGCCAGCTTTATATCAGGATGCTCTCAGCTGGGGGTAAAATGGTACTTGTATTTCCTGGGAGCTTATTCTTCCTATGACATAGAACAACTTTTTACTTCATTCAGTGGGATACTGTTTTGTGAGAGATGGAAGGATGCATGGTGGAGATCACTGCCATGATCATTTCACGTACAGACGTGGAGAATCTTACGCATGTACACAACTTATATAGTCCTCAACAGAAGAAAACTCAAACTGCTTTAATGCAATATGTCAATTTTTTTAACTTCAAAGTAAATAACTGGTCTATATCCATCCTTCATAGGGAATTCAATTTAGTCAAGTGTTAGTGATAGGTCAATATCAAGGAGCAGGGAGGACAGGGATGAAAAAGGCTGCAGATGTGAACTATATGTCTGTGCTCTTGTGTTTTCTTTGAGGACCATTCAGACAGCCCCCTTGGTGCGGCCGTGACCCTGGCACATGAGCTGGGACACAATTTTGGGATGAACCACGACACCCTGGAGAGGGGCTGTAGCTGCAAAATGGCTGCCGATAAAGGAGGCTGCATCATGAACCCTTCCACTGGGCAAGTACCAAGGCTTCTGCAGCTTTGAGAGTTGTGCATTGCTTGGAGTATGTACTGGGAAACACCCGAGCAAAAACAGAACATTCCCCTAGTTTTTTCACCAGAGTCTCCATGGAAACTTCCAAAAAGAGATTCTTTGTCAGGTAGCAAGGGTGGAGCATGCCACTTCTCAAAGTCACAGAAGCCAGCTTCCAAAGCCCCATGGTGTGAGGGCTGTCCCCTTCCCTGGGAACTGGTGGGCATGGATGCTGTCTTTGTTTAGAAATCGCAACTATCAGAGGGCCTTGCAAACCCATTGGGCAGAATTGGGATGGACCGTGTGTCCAAACAGGTCGCTGGAGAGAAGGTGTTTCCTTGCTCATGGTTGGCTCTGGGGCATATTTGAAGTTCAATGGTAGCTTGAGGTTTTGTAGTCTCCCTGCCTAATACCATGTCCAGATTTTACAGATTTAAGGAAAATTTTGTTCTGCTTCTGTAAATAAGGTTGCCCTTCCTTATTTAATGCCTTTCTGAAAGTCCAGACCTGGTTCCACCAGAAAAAGGAAAGTTAATACCATTGGAGCCCTTGAATGAGAAAGAAACCGATGCAACCTGGGATGGTTAAAGATTCAGATGTGCTCTTATGCCTTGAGGGACCTATCCCAAACTGGTATGTTGTGCTAATTTAGAGAGATTCTCATTAGTAAGGGAAAATATGTACAGGATTCAATGCCATCTTCTTATATTAAAACTTGAGAGCTTTTAGACACTTACCTTCATGGAACTTTCCAAGTCGGGCCTGCTCTCCAGGTTTGCAGAAAGGAGACATGGGGAGCAAGAAGTAAGTGGTATCTGGATGGCCCGAAGATTGGCCTCTGCAAAACCTTACTAGCAAGGGGACAACACAGTATGAGGTGAACACCTGTAAAAGCGATTAAAAAGTCCCCAAACAGGGACGGATTGTTATATATTGCTGTGCTTTTGCAAGCAATAGCCTGGGGCCTCTTCCCAAATGGTTTGTAGGGCATGCAGTTGCTGCTGTAACAAAGACTGAGCAGAACCACATGGCCCACTTCAGGTCATTGTCACCTCCTGTGAGCCACTGGTGATGTATCTTACAGCAAGTTACCACTTGCCAGTGTCCATCACCACCATTAGCACAGAGCCTTCCAAGTTATCTTTTCATTCATGAGTCTGTTCCAGGCATAACTCAAGAGAGTCACCAAAACCTTGTTGAAGGAGCTGATCTCTGAGTCTGTGAGGATGGAAACCAAGGACCTGTGCCCAAAGCGGAAATATCTTAGGCCAAGACCAACAGGAAGTGAAATATTGCAAAGCTCTGGATATGAACAAGTGGAGCTCTCCAAAAGGGAGACAGGCCACCCTGAAACAGAATGTGCTCTTTGTCACTAAAATGTCTAAACAGAGGCAGAATAACCATTGGATATTCAGGGCAAGGAGTTCCTTCTTAGGGTGTAAGGTTGGCCTGGGCCCTGTGAGGGGCATCTGTGTCCAACATGGCAGGAGCCCAGCAGAGGCTGGTAGGGGCTGGCCTGCGACTTAGGGCTCTTTGTGCTTTCTCATTCTTGATGAACTCATGAAATGGCCACAGCAAACGCACTCTGTGCCTATTTTTCCTGATTATGAAGTGGGAACAAATATATTCGCTTATACATATGCACCAGAAGTGGTTCCCAATGACCAAGATCATATTGCCAATCAGTATTGTTAATGCTTTTTAATTCTTAATGACAGAAACAAATGGAAGCAAGGAAAGCCTTCCCTGGGAACACTGGATTGAACTGAAGAAACTTGGTAGTTGAAATTCTAACCCAATTTTCTTTAGCAATACAGGCAAATGAGCAACCTCTCTGACCCTTACTGGAGTGCCTCATCAGTAAAATCAGTGGGTCTGTCTTTATCCATTCATCTGTCCGTCCTCCTAACCACTTATTTGCTCATATATTAAATGAGTACTTGTGATTTCTGTACTCTTTGTTGTGAGGAACACACAGATAAGGAAGACCCTGCAGCCTTAAAAATCATAGGATCCTGGAGGCTGGCTTTCTGATACTCCGTGTTATTTTGTATAAAGCCCTTAGAGTTGACAAATCTTCACAGAGGTGCTGAATGGCAAGCCAAATTACCCTGCAGATATTTGAACACCTCAGGCCGAAATGGTATTGTTAAGAGCTCAACAAAACATTTGAAAGGACTTTCTCCACCTTATGGGGGGTTCCTAATAGCCTTTATTTGATTTATACCTTATTAGCAATTTCTAAGTTTTCTCTTTTGCTGAGCTTGTGCTTTTGAGTAAATCTTTTCTATTTGGTTCTCATTTATGATCCCACATTCCTGTCCAGAGAGTGGTGTTTTTAATTTTCTCAGATGGAAAGCAACTTCCTAAGCAAGTGGGTGAATTAATCACACAAGCCCACAGTGAGCGGCAGCCAGGCAGCCCAGTCAACCCCTGCCATCCATCACTCAGGGCGGAATTTCCCAAGCTGCTCCAGCGCCATCCCAGATGGTGGTTCCCTCACCTCGTGGTATCCCCAAGAGAGTGGGAGGGTGGATTAGATGAGACCACATGCCTTTGTAAACTGTAAATCACTTCCCAAATGCAAGGCAGTGCTACCATCATGTAATTCACATGGACATCAGAACTATCAAAAAGTTAAAGACTTTTTTCCTGATTCCTACTCCTGGTTGCCAGGAAAGCCTTCTAATAAAATATAACCATCACTTGGCAATGTGTCCAGTTTCATGAGAATGGCTCATTTTAAACCAATCCACATCCAAGCAGCAGCTTTCCTTCTGACTTCTCTTACTTTCTTTCATTTCTCTCATCTTTCCATGAATAGCAGGTGTTCAAAATGTGCATTACTTGAAGTCTCAGCCCCAAAGGTATCTCAGAAAGAGATGAATCAGTAACTGCTTTACTATTAAAGTCTCAGAATCAAATAGAACAAAGTACTAAGAGTGATTTAAGGAGGAGGAATATTTCCCCTAGTATACCTGATTTATTCTTTATCCATCATTCCAGAATCCTAACTCTAAAAACATTAACCAACTGCCAACACCGATAAAGTGGATGTGAAGGGCTGAAGATCTAACATAGTCCTCTAAACTTTGGTGTCATGACTTCTGTTGCAGGATCGGGCAGAGCGGATTTCCTCATGAGTTATATCATTAATTACTGAGAGTCTTTGAGTGTGTATGAGAGTGTGTGCTTTGTGTCTTTGGATAGTTAACATTTAAGACCTGTCATGGAAATTGCTCTTTGGCAAATGCTGTATCTGGGGGCTGATGTGGGAGTTAAATTCAGTGGAGTCTGCCCATTAATGAGCTTCTTGGAGCACTTGGTCTTACAGGACTGAGGGCTGAGTATGCTACATTAATAGGAAAAGAAAATTGTGAGTGATACGAACACTTTTAAAGGCAAAGAATATTTAGCATAATAATAAATATCACTTTCTAGGGTGGAGAAAAAGTAAGTGTTTGCATTCAAAAATTAGTCTTACATATTTTTGAATTTTTTGCAGAAAACGTTCTGTTAAAGTAGAGTTGAGATACTAGGGTCATCTCATCGGGGGGATGTGGCGAGTCCGCCATACGTTAACTGAGCTCTTGCCACACACTGTGCTCTTGGATAGATGTCAGGGAGACATCCATGAACAGGATGGTGCATATCTTGGCCTCATGGAACATGTATTATAGTGGAGAAAACAGACTGGACAGGTTGAAGGAGAGCCGTGAAGAAAGCAAACAAAAGGGGTGAAAGGGATCAAAAATGGGAAATGAAAGTTGAGACAAGACCAGAAGGAAAAGGGTAGGGAGCCAGTGAAGGGGACTAGAGCAGCAGGTTCAGCACAGGGGACACATGTGCAAGGGCTTGGAGGGGGCAGCCCTGCTGCCAGGGGACCAGGGGACTGGCAGTCAGGGGAAAGTGCTGCTGGGTGCTGCTGGACAGAAATGAAGAGGAGCCAGATCAAGTGAAGCCCAGTGCACCCCAGGAGAAACACAGTTTTGGACCTCTAGAGCAGTGGGAAATCACTGAGGGTTTTCTGCTCACACAGGAATATGATCTGATTTCTCAAGTTTCCTCGTTTTGAAGGGGATCGTGTAGCAGCTGAGCCACCATAGCTTGCCAAATGAAGAGGCTTTCTGTAAAAGAAAAAAGTGCTAGCATATGAATTGTAATTTTATTTTAAAATGTAATTAATAGGCATTTGGAAACCGTGAAGAGGAAGGACTCTGCATTAGTCCCTAAGTGCTGGATCACACTTACACTTACACACCCAGCTGTCAGGTCTTGTTCACTTGATTGGAAAATATTCTTCTACGTAAGATGCCCTTTCCCGTGCCTACAGGAGACATTCTTTAGGGACACTACAAAAAGCCACAAAAAAGCACCTTACCCTTCTTTTGTGTCATCGGAAACAATCTGCTGCCACCATTTTCACACTGATGCTTAGTTTGGGGTTTGGACCTGTTTTGGCTTTGTTTAGTCCAGTCTAGCAAATGGCTCCTATGCATAGAATGTGGCTCCAGCTGCCAACCAGGAATGGAGAACAGTGTATTGAGCACAGAGGACAACACTGACTAAAAAAAAATGAGGGTTACTCCCTGCTCTGCAGAGGTGTAAATAATTCACATTGAGCTGAGGTTGAATCTTCAGGAATAACATCCCCACACCAAAATCAAATAACCCCATTGAAGAAAAAAGTCCTATCATTCTACTTCCCCCAAAATTTGTGTAACTGGTTCATTCAATCCCATGTAATTTAATTCAGGACACATTCCTGGTACACTCCCATGCTACACAACTGTTTGGACATGCAGCACATCTGGATGAGCCACTGAATCTGCTGGCCTCCACCCAAGCTCAAGCTTTTCTAATGGCAGCTGAGACAACATCTGCCATGCCTCCGACTCAGGACAGGCTCGCAGCAGGAAATGGGGTTGATAGAAGAGCAGCGGCCACTGACTAGCACCAAACCACTTAGCTACTCAGCCAGGATTTACTGTGCGCCTACTGCTAGCCAGACCTAGAGAGTAGGGTGGGGGCACAGAAACAAAAGGTGGGATCCTTGATTCAAGGAACTTGTACTGTTGTGGGGATGCTGGTAAGTGGCTGGGAAGAATAGGACTCTGATAGAACACACTTTGGGTGCTGAAATCTCACCTCAGAGCACCAAATCTACTGTTCCCATGGTGCTGGGTATCGCAGCATCTCCTCCTAACTATGTCACTGTGTGCCTCTAAAAGATAAGGAGAAACTGCAAAATGTAACTGCAGTACCATTATGCATCTTTTAAAAAGTGATCAATAATTCCTTGTGAACAGGGTGCCATGGTGGGGAAGGAAGAGGGGCAGAGAAGACACCCAGCAACAAAGTCCAAGCTGAGCTGATCTCTGAGGAATCGCACAGAGGTTAGGCAGGCCTCTCCCTGAAAATCCCCAGCTCATACTATGCTAATGCTGGGTTTCTTTTTCAGAAGGCCTTCGCCTGAAAATGTGTTTCAAGGGAGTGAAATGAATGGCAATTTTCAGTGAAAAGTTCCCAGAGCTTTGCATGTAATAGGGATTGATAGAAATACAGCTGAAAAGTCTACCCTCTGTGGAATTGCTTTCATGAAAATCAACACGGAATACACATCGCTAAAATTCACCCCATTTTGAACTTTGAGGAGCTGTTTGAAATCATGAAATGCATTGATCATAATGAGATTTATCAAGATAGAATTGGGGAAATCATTTCTCCCATATCAGCTCCTCATTTGAAGGTGATGATTTTTTTTTCCACAATGAAAAGTTTAATAAAATATTTATTTATTTCCTTAAATTGTTAGAGGGGAAATAGAAATCATTATCTAAGAAGAAAAAAGAGAAGGAACAACTACAAAATGAGGACTGAAGTAAGATGAAAACACTGCTGGTCAGGATCAACTTAATTATCTAGCCAGAGTCATTTAGGCAGCTACACCCTGACATTAGCATAAGGGAAAATGAGTTAGCAGAAGGGATTCTGGAAAACAGTTCAGGAAGGGCACATCAATAGAGAGTGTGTTCTTGTTTCCTGAGCCTATAATAAGATCTTGCTCACGCAGAAATAAAGAAATTTGTCTATAATAAATGCAGTTAGAATACTAAATTCCATTGCCTTGGGGCATGGCAGAATTGTCCTCCTCTCTCAAACTGGACACAAAACAGAGGTCAAGCGACACGCTTTGTGTGGGCATTGTTGTTGCTCCCACCCCAGTACTTTGAACTCAGGGCCTCCCACTGAGCTAAATCCATGGCCCCCTTTTTTGAGACAGGGTCTCTTGCTATGTAGTTCAGGCTGGCCTTGAACTCACTTTGTAGCCCAGGCTGGCCTCATACTCATTGTGATCCTCCTCCCTCAGCCTCCTGAGTGCTGAGATTACAGGCGTGTGCCACCATACTGGGCTTTTTTCTTTTGAGACAGATTTTTGCTAAATTGTCTAGGCTGGGTTCCAACTTCAAGTCCTTCTGCCTCAGCCTCCCAGAGTGCTGGGATTATAGGTGTGTGCCACCATGCCTGGCTTCTCCTTGAATATCCAGTTCAGGGAGAAGAAACACAGACGAACTTGACCCAAACATTAGAGGAGTGCATTTGTGCTGTTCTGTGTCATCAATAAGCTTAGTGAGGTGGGTGTGATGTTATTTATCTTAAAGATAAGGGAACCAGAGCTCAGAAATTTCAAAAAGGCCTATCTACATTTTCAAAACTACCCAACTAGAAGCCCCAGCACCTAAGGCTGAACTGTCTCCTAGTGTGTCTGTCACATGACACTGGTCATGTCCATGTTTGGGCTTCTTGTGAGGACAAAGCCTTCTCAGAACAAAGCAGTGTCCCTGTGCAATCTCTGGGTGGTGGAAGACAGCCCCGTTTTAAAATCAATTCTGCAAACCTCATTGAAATTATGTTACAACAGCAGAGAATTATTTCCTGTCATTGGCTCATTTAGTCAGCCTTTATGTGTGGTAGGACATATGTGAAGACATTACAGCTGAAATTCTGCCAATCCCTCTGTGCCCCTCCCACACACACACACTCCCACGGCTTATTCCTCTCCCCACGAAGAGGCACAGAGGTTGCAAGTTGAGGTCAAAGGTAATTTCTGGGCTTGTCTGCAACTACAGTATACAGAAGGACCCATGTTAAGCTCCACAAGGTCAGGATTTTGTGTTTTGTCCGTTGCTAAATCCCTAGCACCTAGAACAGTGCCTGGCATTAGCAGAGCTCAACAAATATTTCTCGATTGAAAGGATGCATGGGTGGATAAATAGATGAATGAATGAATGAATGAATGAATGAATGAATGAATGGGTGAGTAGGTTGGTGGGTGGTGGAATAGAAGGCTAGGTTGATGGCGAATGAGTAAATAGATGATGAGTAAATGGTTGGTGGGTGAGTATATAATGGGTCAGTGAAATGGGTGGATAGATGGATGGATGGATAAGTGGGTGGGTAGATAGATGATGATTAAAGAGTAGATGAATGGATGGGTTAAATTACAATACACTTAGATGTATGCAGAGTGAGGCTTTCTCTTCTTATTTTGTGTAAGACTCTGAGGCCATTGTTTTTAATACTAGTATTTGAAGTATTACCATTACCCCACATCATTCTCCAATGGATTTATAATAATTTAGAAGAATAGACACAGTACAGTTGATAGACAAAAATAAAATAAAAACCAGAACTAAGGGAAGCCCAGATGAGTAGGAGGCTGCGTTTATCGCTTTTCTGCACATACTCCTCCTCGGAAGCAAGGGGATGGGAGCAATTTGCTTTCCAAAGGAGGAGTCCTTCCACTGGGTACTTCTCCCAGTGGCCTTTGCTTGATTTAGCTAAAGCAAGAGGAGACAGGGAAAAGCTACAAAATCTAAAACTGTAAGGAATAAGAATGACACCCCATCACCCTGTTAGACCACTCTCCACTTTACAGGGAACTTTGACATCTTTCTCCTGTCACTGGCACAGCCCTGAGGAGAAAGAGCAGACACAATCACCTCCATCTTACAGGGGAGAGAGCTGAAAGCCAGAGGCCCCACAGCTGGTCAGGGAGGATTCTGGATATCAGCCTGTAGCCCATTCTTTTGTCCTTGCCAGGTACTTGAGGGCTGAGGAGCCTCGGTTGCCAAGCCTTGGGTGGGGAGAGGGGTGCAGCTCTTTCACCACTCCTGTGTTCCGTGTTGCCCTGGCAATAACCCCAGCATCAGTTGTTCAGGGAGGCAAGCACAGGCCACAGGCAGATTTCAGCCAAGACCACTTTTTCCATCATATGTTTTTGGAAGCATCTTCCCTGTACATATTCGCTAAGTCTGCAAAAACAACTGGTGTGCTCAGTGCAGGTCTGCTTGCTAGAGCAGGAGAAAGGGATCATGTTCTCAGGCCTGTAAACTGTCCTTCACTATCCATGGGATCAGTTTACATCTGCAACTGTGCAGTCCTAGGTGAGCCAATGAGCAGCCACTTTTCCTCTCCTTTCTTTCCCTTTCTTGTCTTTCTATAGTGCTGGGAAATGAACCCAAGGCCTTCACATTGAGCTATGTGCCCAGCCCTTTTTTATATTTTTTATTGAGACAGGTTCTTGCTAAGTTGCCTCAAACTTTCCATCCTCCTGCCTCAGGCTCCCAGTGTTGGGATTATAGACATGTGCTACCACACCCAGTAGCTGTCTTTCCTTTTAACAAAGCTGAGCATCTTATCTAATACAAAGTTACTGACCAACTGAGGTCCCTTCAATGTGGATGCTATGTCCCCTGCCCTTGAATTCTTTGCTTTGCAGGACTTGGTTCAGGAGGAAACAGAATCACAGCACCTAAGTGAAAAGCTGGTAACATCTAGAAGCCTCCTGGGCACCTCTCATCTGACAGGGCTCAGTTGGTGTCTTTTTATTAAGCTTTCTAGGAAATTATATTTGCGCATTAACTGGTTTCCAGGGAGCTGGGCAGAGGTCAAAGTTCACGTGTTAAGACTATGTATTATAATGTGCTGCAAATGGCGCCATTCTGTGTCCCAGGTATTCGCTATTAAAAATTGAAATAGTTAAGGATGTTTCTATCACTCACTTCTGGCCTGTGACTCCCTTAGCCTTCTGCAGCCTATCTGGCCCACTAGGTCCAAATCCAAGACTGTTATGGTCACCTTCTGGTCCCAGAATGGGTGTGAGGCTGCATTGCCCTGTTACCTTCACCAGGTTCTGTGCTATCTTTTGAGCCAATGTTCTCAGTCCCCTGCCCTGTGCACCCTGGGGTGGCAGACTGGGTGGGTCAGGTCTACTTCTCTCCGCTTCACACTGCAGGGAATCACTCTGCTCCTGAGATGGGTTCCTGTCTCCAGCCTGTAGCTCATTAGGGCCTGAACATGCTCCCAGTCTCTCTTGGGTGCATGCAGGCTCACACTTGACCTCAAGTGTGCTGAACAAATCCCAAGACTGACACGGAAGTTCTTTAGCGAAGTGCTTCAAGGTACACTTGGAAGGGAGGGAGGACCTCAGGATTTGCTTTTATTAGCAGCAGGCTCCAGGGAGCCTGGAGGTACCCAGACAGCTGCCTTCCTCTTCCACCAAGGCTCATCCCTCTGGCACAGCCACCTGTGCCAGGTGCTGCCTCAGGCCCCTGCCCCAGGGATAGTGCCTGACAACCCTCAAGGTCATCTGGTTGAATAAGAAAAGCACAGGCCTTCCAGTCTGAAATCTGTGTGTTTTGTCCATCTCTGGAAACACATGACCCTAGTAAGGTACCTAACCTCTGGGTGCCCCAGTTTCTTCATCTATAAAATAGGAGGGTATCGGTGAGAAAGAACGTCCACCACCAAGCTCCCAGTCCACAACAGGGGGTCACCAAACGAACAATAACTTGTCAGTATCTATACTCATGCGCCCTCACATGGAGACAAGAGGAAGTAAAAAGCTCTGAAACGTGACCTTCAGTGGTACTGCTTCTTGCCACGCCCTAAAGGTGAGGCCAGTGCCTGAGGATGCAGACACCGCCACCCTGATGCAACTGTCTACCTGGTTGCATATGAATTTTGTGTGTAGGGATTACAAATTTTTATTCACAGGCACAGTTGTGAAAAGACCTAAAGATATTTCTGATGCTGATACTAGAATCTTTGATTTGAAACCTGGCTGACCAAAGTCCACCCCTCCTGTGACCTCCTGCATCTTCTCACTCCTGGCCATCACTTGGGAAGGAAGATGGCATTAAAGTGGGGCTCGTGGCTCTAAAGAGACTAGGAAGGGGTAGAATGGGCTCTGGACTGGGAAGACTGCGCGATAAACTTAAAAAAGCTCATCGTGCTAGTTGCAGAGAGAATGATAAAGTGTTACTCATTAGCCTGTCTTCTATGGAGAATGGGGACTGGGTTTGTGGCTTTGCCCTACTCTGAGCTTGCTGCCTGGCCTTGGCTGTGGATTGGAAAGACAGGAGAATATGTGGCGTGAGCCTGTGAGATGAGTTTTGGGAGAAACATTTGGAAAAAGCTTCCTGGAGTAAAAACTAACAACCGCATGGCAGTTCCCAGCTGCCTGAGCAGCAGGTTTGTATGTTTAGTTTGTGGTGGTTTGGTTGGCTGTTTGTGCTCCTGAGTCCATATTCTTACTGAGCTAGAGAAAACTTGGCCCTTCTAGAATGGACCAGGGTCTTTCTGTTTCTTTGACACCATATATGAATTAAATTAAGGGATGATATTTAACCACTTGATCATTCCTTTCCCTCCTGAACCATTTTGCTCTCAAGTTTCCTTGTAGTTGTGGTTTTACAGATTAAAGATTGCTACATTTTGGCTATAATTATAATACATTCTGTCTCATATTAGAAATGAAAATGTACAAGGCAGTTGCAGTCCACAAAATAGCCAAAGTAGCAACTCCTAGTGAGAAAAAGAAACATCTTTTTCTTATCAGTACTGGTAGCAGGCATCTCTGTGAAGTTAACCAGACTTGCGTTTGGGGTTACAGCGTGCTTACCCTCATCCCGAGCTTGTGAGGCAGTAGTGGTCATGCCTACTGGGGCTTAGTGCAGTGCTAAGAGATGAAGTATCCAGATATCACCTTCTTCTCCATGCTGCACACCCAGGCCAAGGGATCCACCAGGTCTGCTCAACCTGTGGCTTCCACTATTGGGAATAAATAACACTCCATTTTTGCCTACAGAAGAAACCAACAGGGGCAGGCATCAGCAATCCATTTTCCAAAGCCAGGTAGTTCTTTACCCTCTGAACATTTGTTAGCTATGGACAATGTGAGCTTCCCCCCCGAATCAATTTAAAGAGAGAGAGACCTGGATGGCTTCCTATGCCCAGTTGCCTGCAGACTGGCTTTTTCGTCACACACTTGTGTCAGCTCCAAGTGATTCGCAGCAGCTGCCTGCTGCTTCATCCTTCTGCCTCCATCACTCCTAGTTCTCCCCACGATCAGCACCCAGACCGATGGCAACCCCCAAGCTCAGAGCCAGAAACCAAGACTTCCACATCAGACGTTAACAAGGCAGCATAATCGCTGAAGCAGTGGGGACTGTGCCCTGCAGCCCCTCTGGATCCACCCTGATTACAGCTGCTTTCCCTGGCTGCCTCATTTCCAACAAGAAAAGCGTTTGTCTCGGAGTACTTCCTGGAGAGCCCTCACAAGGCAGATAACTTTCAACTCCTGTCAAGGTTGATAAATTGGCTTAGTACGATTCACCCCAAGAATATAGCCATGACGCGAACAATAGGCTCCTACAAGAAAGGAATTTTCGGGCTGCAGATTTGTCAAAGTAAAAGTAACCCCTCCTAATGTTTTACTTGGCAGTTTTGTGACAGCTAGTATATTAAGCCATGACTGCATTGTGGTGGGAAGCTCTAAGTGGCATTCCTCTTTTTTTTAAGTGATATTTTCTTTTTCACCCAAATCATCCAGCTTTCCATTTCATCCTCTTTTTATTTCTAACCTTGTGTTCAGCACAGTAAACTTTCCCCAAGTGTCCCTGATAGTTAAATATTAGATAACAAAGCAAATGTCTAGCAAAGAAGGTCACATCCAAGCAGGGGCCACTGTCACCCTGCCATGGTGTCTAAGGTAAATTCTCTGCTCCTGAGCTGAAAGCAGCACTTTTTTCTGGGTCTCAGGTATAATTATTTTAAAGCATTCTATGCCAAGGGAAAGTATCATGCATAACAGCTTCTTTTCCAAGTAATTTTCCAATTTTATTACTTTGCCCCAGTCTATCATCACTATATGTCAATTCAATTAGCTGCTGTCCTGGCACATTTGGGATAATTTATTAGACATATTAAAAAGTACATTGTGATGAGTTTGCCAAAAGCTATGGAAGAAACTGAGGCTTGTCTTTATAAATACAGACCACCAGCCTTACAAGATCTTTGATGTCATGAAAAACTACATAGCTCAATTTAGTGTTCTCTTTATAGATGCTCCAGGCAATAAAGCTACTAAATAAAAAAGGAAAAATATAAATGATAGGAAGGCAGCACTACCAGAATATGGGTTTTGAAGCAAGTGGAAGGGAAACATCACTTTGCTCACAGATACTTTCCTGCTTTAATGTGCAGTATGAGAATTCATCTGTTTACTATAATTCTTGAAGATAGTTAAAAACTTACTATTCCTGGTTTGAACTCAGCTTGAAGAGACAGACAGATACTTGAAGAGACAGATGCAGACAGACAGATAACTTTAGCCCATGCCAAAAGTTAGATAAGATTTCCAAATGAAATGCATTGGGCTTTGCTTAGAAGATGGGACCAGCGTCAAGCAGAACCATTTCGTTTTGTTTTTTTTTTTTTTTTTTTGAGATACCGGGGTCGACCTCAGGACCTCGCGCACCAGCAGGCACCCGTGCTGCTGAGCGATATCACTGGCCCTTTTTTCGTATGTGGGTTCCCAGAGTCAAACTCAGGCCCTCGTGCTTTCCAGGCAGGCGCTTACGCCGCTGAGCCATTTCACCGGCCCCAAGCAGAACCATTTCTAAGCAAAGCACATGAGGTGGTCTGTGATGAACCTAGATTGCATTTTTCATTGTGACACAGATATGTGTAGATTGGTCCATGTATTATCCTTAAAACATTCCAATTTTAGGATGCAACTCGAGACCATACTCGTAAGTGAAATAAACCAGACGCACGTGTGTAAACATCGTATTGTCTCCCCAGTGTGAGAAGCTGAAAGAGTAAATAAGATCCAAAATGTACAATAGATATTGGGAAATGGGAAGAAACTGTTCAAAAGGAAAGAGAAACTAGGATGGGGGAATGGAGAAAAGAAGGAAGGGAAAAGCAAAAAAAAACAAAAAAATAAAAAAATATATATATATATATAAAAGATAGTTAAGATAGATATACTACTAATTTCTCTTAGTTCACTGAAAAGAAAGGTTTGTGCTAATATTGTTTGGACAATTGAATACCAATATCTTGTACCCTGAGTAACTAATTTAAAGATAACAATACACAATGTATTAACAATTGTTACCCTCCTATTATGTTGTTTTGAAATTTTGTTCTATTTTTTTTCACTTTAAAATAAAAACTAAAAAAAAAATTTTAATTTTAAATCTAATTGTTCCCAAACTTTAATGGGCATCACAATCTCTTGGGCCATGATAACTAATGAACATATAAAATGTTCATGAACAGTTACAAATATAAACACTTTACAATAGAATACTACTCAGCCATAAAAATGAATGCAGTTCCAATACGTGCTACAATGTAAATGAACATTGAAAATACTATATTAGGGCTGGTGAGATGGCTCAGCAGCATAAGCATCTGCCTGGCAAGCGCGAGGGCCCGAGTTCGACTCCCAGAACCCACATATGAGAAAAGGGCCGGTGATATCTCTCAGCGGCACGGGCGCCTGCTGGCGTGCAAGGTCCTGAGGTCGACCCCCGGTACCCACAAAAAAAAAAAAAAAAAGAAAGAAAATACTATATTAAAAAGACCAGAAAATACTATATTGAGTGAAAGAAGCCAGACACAAAGGCCACATATTGTGTGATTCTACCTTTATAGAATGAACAGAACAGGAAAATTCATGAAGACAGAAAGCAGATTAGGGCTGACAGAGGCTGGGAGAACAGAAGAATTTGTGACTGCTTAACAGGTATGGGGTTTGTTTAGCAAAGCGAATATTCTGGAATTAGAAAGTGGAAAAGGTTGTACAATATTGTGAATGTACTAAGAACTACTGGATTACACTTTAAATGGCTTAAAGGGTAAATATCACATTCTAAGAATTTTACATCAATTAAGCAGTTCCTGTAGGGATAAAGCTCCATGTTGAATGATGCTCTGGTGTCTTCTTGCCACGATGGGACCTGGTCTCTAAGCAAGAAAGACACAGACTGGCTCAGGGCCTCCTCTGAAGGAGGAGCTGCCTCTCTGGGTGTGTGTTTGTGAGAATAGCCTGTTTCCCACTGTTGAATGAATTCCTCCAGGATAGTCACATCCATTCACACCCTGGCTGGGGCTCTTCTGCCACCGCACCCACCCCTTCTTCTTGTCCTTTGGGTGAGGGGCTCATATGCCTCCCTTCCCAGAGAGGTCTCCTTACTGGGTTCCTCAGTGGGGTCCAACCCTCCACCAGTCCAGTGCACATCCTGTCCCATTTGCTGTCCTGTTTTTTTTTTTCTTCTCCTCCTCCTCCTCCTCCTTCTTCTCCTTCTTCTTGCTTTCCTCCTCCTTCTCAACCCTTTCCTTTCCAACCCACTTATTCTCCTCCCTAAACTTGTTTATCTCACACCACCTCCTGGCATACAGGTTCCAATGCACTGGGGTTTCATATGTTTTGTGCGCTCTCCTGTCCCCAAAGCCTTACTGATGTAGAATAAATACTTGCAGAATCACTGGATGATGAGTGGCAAATTGCTGACTTCCATCCTCTCCTGATTTCTAAATGCCCAAAGAGGGTTCTGGAATATTCTATCAGAGTGAAATAGCAAGAGGCAAAGATCATCTATCATAGTGAAATAGCAAGAGGCAAAGATCATCTGTAGGTAGAAAATGCTCTTTGTTCTCATCACCATTTGTCATCAGAGTGTTCTTGGCCAAGCATGGTGGTGCACACCTATAATCCCAGGATTGTGGAAGGCTGAAGTGGGAGGATCACAAGTTTAAGCCCAGTCTTGGCAACTTAGCAAGACCGTGTCTCAAAAGATAAAAAGGGCTGGGATGTATGTCAATGGTAGAGCGTTTCTGGTTGCAATTCCCAGTACCCAGGTGAGGCTCTGAGTGTGTGACAATACTCTCAGTGGTACAGTACTTACCTGGCATGCGCAAAGCCCAGGGTTCAAGTCCAAGCAGTTCAAAAACAAAACACACACACAATAAAGTGTTGGTTCTTGGATGATTGCAGAGGTTTACATCTTGGGTGTTTTCATTGTGCCAACCATGGAGGCTGGTGCCGCCCTGGTGAGCTCCAGCCATACTTGGAGTAGACCTGCTCTGTGCCGAGTGATCCACGGTGAGCAAGGGTCTGTCAGGTCATGGGATTCATGGAAACCTCACCTGGCATCTGGCAAGGATGCTGCTGCCTTTTTAAAATAGCAGCACCTCCGGAAATGATTGCTTTCAAGTCGGTCCTCAGAGCAAGCTAAAAGCCTGTGCACTGGATGGATAGCATCTCCAGTGGTTCTAACAAGAGAAAAGTTTAAAAGCACTTGGGTTTCATCCCTCAAAAGAAAGAAAAGGCTGAGGGAAATAAGAGCTTATTATCATACAGATCACTATGCTTCCATCTAATAGTACCTAGGACAGGACACAAAGTGTACTTTTGCCAAATATGATCTGTTCTGTTCTCTCCAAACCCAGTTTAATCCATGCTCTTAAACTAATCTCATTCATCTTGTTTCTGTCCCTTTTCGTTAATGTCCAGCTCCCCACCAAAACGTGTGTGTGTGTGTGTGTTTGAAAGACTATGGGGTGGTGTAGACTTGTCTAAGATCAGTGAGTGGAGCTGCTCTCAGCTCTCCCATCTCCTGAGGTCTTCAGACATTCTTGGCTCCCTGTGGGACAGGGTGATTCAAGCCACATTTTCTTCCAGCTTCTCTCAACTACTGTTATTCTTGCTATAAACCCTTCTTGAGACTAACACCTTATCCTAGTGTCTTTCCTAATTAACTCAGACATTTTCTAGAAATCAGTTCCCTTCCAGAATGAACTGATCAGTTTGTCATCCTGCTACTGAGTTGCATATCACTGAAAATGAGCCTCAGTCCAAAGGTCAGGCCTCAAAACACACATGTTCTAGGAACAATCACAAATATAGAAGAAGGTCTGATCTAGACCTTGATGAAGTGTGTTTCTTAGCAAAGAGAAGAACTGCTCTCAATTCCCTGGCTAATGTACCAATCTCTTCTACACGAAGCCTTTTAAATTGAAAATATTACAGTCTGTAGTTTGTTGGAGCTATTCAGCGTCATTTTGATACTAAGAATAGTCAATCTACCCAGCAAGGAAAGTTATAAAGGTTTCAAAGGGAACTTCATTACAGCCCTACAAATCAGTCTCTGTGTATTTCCTTTATATCCAACAGAAAAGAATGTCCATGCATTAATTTATTTGTGGGTTAGGATTATACTCTAGAGGCAACAATCTGAGATTAATAAATAGCATTTGGGTAAACAGAACTGTATCGTCATTTTAGCCACGGAAATCATCCTGATCTCAAAATATTGCCACACTTGGTCATTGTGTGGTGGCTAGTCTGCTATCTTCAAGGACACGTAGTAGCCTTTGTTGTTTTGGCCAATTGAGATCTAATTATAATGTCATCTTATAAATATCTCTATAGGGAGAGAAGGCTTGAGCCTGCTATCCAGCAAGCTTCCTCACTAAGTAATAAAACCTTCTGGGTCTGTGGCATGCCTGTCCCTTGCTGTATCAAGACATGGGAAAATGCATTTGTAAAAGGAAATGACACACTCTGTCTTTGTTGGTAACTGTATTAGTCCATTTTATGTTGCTATAACAAAATACTTGATGCTGGGCTAGCCATAAAGAAAACAGGTTTACTTACCTCACAGTTCTGGGGGTTCAAGAACATGCTCAGCCCTGGGGAGGGCCTCATGGAGTACATCATCACAATGGCAAAAGGGCATGCAAGGGGGACAGATCCTATTGCAAGACAGGAAGCAAGAGGCATTCAAAGGCCAGGCTTGCTCTTCTTACATCTCACTCTCAGAGAGAATTAATTAGGTTTCCTCAAGAATAACACTAATCCCTTCTGAGGGCGACACCCCGATGACCTAACCACCTTCCACTAGGCCCACCTATTAAAGGCCTCATGCCACTCAACAGCAGCACACTGGGACCAGGCTTCTAGCACATGAACTTCTAGGGGACACACTTAAATCATACGCATAACACTATCTGCTGAAGGAATCAAACCCTAAGTTCTCAGTAGTGTACCGGAGTAGAGGTCTGTTTGCCTTCCTTGGAACATCCTGGGGCTCCAGGCTCCAGATGGCCTCCCGCCCTACAGAGAGTCAGGACCAGGGGCCGTGTCTGACTCCTCCATCTTCTAAAACATGGGATGCCACAATCTCAGCTGCTGGAAACAGAAATAAGTACATTGAGAAGGAACACTTGCTTAAATACCACAGATCCAAAGTAACCCATATCACTTCTGCTTACTTGCCACTGCCAGGAATTTGTCACACAGCCCACCGGGTGCAAGGGGCCTGGGAAACCCCTCTAGACCACAGAAGGGGAGCATGACTTTCTGGAGAGCTGGCTGACTCTGCCACATCTCTTATAGCCCTGGAATTTAGAGGCAAGTGCAGGGCATGCATTTTCAGAGCACTTCTGTTCTCTTACACCAATGCCAGGGGAAGACAGTGATTCAACCCTTCGTGGACCTAAATGCCAATGTCAGCAGGACCTTACCTATGGTGGGACCATATGTCCCTGAAGCCATAGGATTGATAAGCAGCCATCTGTACTTTTTCCTTTGCACTTACCAATAAGGACACTGGTATGTGTTGTTACAATAAGGTATAGGTCCTAAGAACCCATCCCCTTACTTCACTTCACCTGGAACTATTAGTGACACCTGTACTGAGACTGTCTGAAGTTACTGATTTGAAAAATGTCAAATGATGATTTCTTTTTTGATAAAGCATTTTTTTCACCAGTGGTATCAGCACTGTGCGAGAATGAATGTCAGGATGAGTGGAATGTGCCTCCTTGTATGCTGCATATTTAAGCCTTTATTTGTTGAGAGTCATAGTGAATATCTGAGCATGTGTTGCCAGTAAGTGGCCTGGGTAGCGGCAAGAGGAGGCAGAAAAGGCCATCCTGTGCCCTGACGACTTCCTTCTGGGCTCTTCCTTCTCAGGTACCCATTCCCCATGGTCTTCAGCAGCTGCAGCAGGAAGGACCTGGAGACCAGCCTGGAGAAAGGGATGGGGATGTGCCTCTTCAACCTACCTGAGGTCAAGCAGGCTTTTGGGGGCCAGAAGTGTGGGAATGGATATGTTGAAGAAGGAGAGGAGTGTGACTGTGGGGAGCCGGAGGTAAGAGAACCATCTCCAGAACATTCTCCTGATGTTCTTGGGTGGACAAAGCTGTAAGAAATTGGGCAGCAGAATGAATGTGCTAGAAACTCAGGATGGAAAATTCCTATATGTCCACCTCGAACAAGCCACACACACCAGGGTACCTTTCTTGAATCTTAACTATTGCACAGAAGAAGTTGTACCATTTGGTTTAAATAGATAAAGAATCTTCTCTATTGAAGGGTGCAATATTCTCAGTGAAATGAGGACAAAAACAATAGAAAAGCATTTAGCTTTGAGTTTGACAGAAAAGGAAGCCTTGGAATTCTAGCTTCAAAGAGCTAATAGGCACCATTTCTTTCTCTTTGTGAGGCGTGCTACTAGAGGAGAATCTGAATAAGCAGCACTCAGTTTTAGACAAGAGCTTCCTCTCGAGCTGAAATTCTGCTGCAGTCTCCTCTGTATGCACGGCCTGAGGCTCCCAAGGCTTCTGGCTCTTGTGCTTGTTAGCTTTCAGAAGCAATAAGTGATAGCAGGGAATGTTTTTATCCAGCTCTGGGCTTATTTAACCCTGCTTTCATGCCAGTCTCAGGAAATATTCTTGTTTCTGTAGTGCCCACGATAAAGTTAATCAACATAGAAACTGTAACAGCCACTTTTTCATCTTCGCATATTCCTGAGAAGGAAAAAAAGAGAGGACACAGTGAGACTGCCTAGTAAAACAAGCCCCTCAAAGCTTGGAGGAGGTTGTGTTTAGAATAAATCAAAGCAAGGCATTTGTATAACAGGAAACCACATATGGGATTCTCCACTAGAGCTTATGCAAGCCAAAATGGTAGACAAGTTCAAGGCAGGCTTAGCTAAATTCTCAGAACGGCTTAATGAGGGATCAGGAAGAGCATGTCTGCCCTGAAAAGGAGATTCTAAGGTGGAAGAAAAATTGTGCTGAGACTCCAGAGCATCCTGTATATTCCTGTGTTCATCACACAAACAACTCAGTCACGGACTCATCATATCCCATCTCCCAGTCTCTGGGGTTTTCCAAACCAGCAGGAATGATCTTGGTCTGACAGTTTCTGGGAGGATGTTGGAGATGTACAAGCCCTGGGTGGGAGTGGAGAAGGTAGAAGTGGTTTTTCCAAATGTTTTTGTACCCTGGTCAAACTCAGAACTTATTAACAGTAATGACGTGGTTAATTCTGCTCACACGAGCAGGGACTGGTTGCTGTGGAGGAGCAAGTCCTAATTATGGTGCTACAGAAACTCTTAAAGATTAGCAAAGGAAAATGTGAAACTATCATGGGACAGGGTATGCAAAGAGAAAAGAAGTTCCTTGAAGGCCTTATTAATTACTTAAAGAAAAAATGTAATTAGCTTAAATTACCCGTATTTCTCAGAAGAGGCCATGTTGACTTAAAATGGTTTGTCTTTGATTTGAACTCCTGACAATTATTTATTAACATTAATATATCTGACAACTTTTCATGGAGTCATGAACTCTCAGGTTTGGAATGATTCCATTCACACAATGGCCCCATCTGCCACCACTTCCACCATCGCTGTCACTGTCACCACTACTACTATTCACATTACCACTGTTATCTCAGCAGCTATCACCACCACCACCTCCACCGTCATCCTCACCACCCCACTGTTTATTCCCACAGTCACTGCCATCCCCACAGCTACCATCACCACCACTGCTATCACCACCATCAATGCTACCACTACCACACCATCACCACTGCTCCCACCATGAGATCAGCAAATACTTTTGCTAGATGGTTTTGTTCTGATCCTCTTTTATCTTCAGGAAGGAGATGTGCAGATTTGCCAGGATGCTTATATCTCTCCAGGTAGCACATTGTATTGTGGGGCAGACTTGATTATTACAAACTCCTTCTTATGCAGAGCCAAATTCTACTTGCGTGTAATTCCTATGGTTAGGGTCCTTAATTCATAAGATGAGTTCTTGATATTTTAGGAGAATCCTTCTTCTCATCCAATCATCCTTCCATGAACTTTTTCAAAATCACAATGAATTTTTTACATTTGTTAGTTTGTTTTTTATGTTTTGCTTTTCAAAGTTCAAGTTCCAATTGTGCCTTGTATTGTGGTAGCCCATTTCCAGGTTCAGAACTGCTTTGCCCAAGATATTTAATTTGACCCATTACCTGGGCTCCTTCTCTCCCTCCTCAGTGCTCACACCCTGCAGGTATTTCTCCTGCTGTTGGTCAGACCATTCCCTGGGCCAGAGGGAATCAGTGAGTGAGTGGGCTTGAAATAACTTCTACTAGCACACAACCAAATCCATCCTCTGCTCCCTCACTCCCAGAAATGATCTCCATCATTTCCAAGAAAATGCATTACAGTTTTATCTCAGTTCATTGTGACTAAGAATCTGTCTACTATCTACAGCATGAGAATGACAATTAGGGTTTTGCAAAGGATTTTCTAATGGTTTCATTTTTCTTTCTTCTTTGGAGACTTGGTATTTATTGGTTCTGTTGCTTCCCTATTGAGTACTTCAATAATAAATGCATCAACAGATGAAGAACTTGTCTCTTCTGAGAAATAGACTTGGGGCAGTTACAAGGCAAGTGATACCTGCAGCCTTCTGGTACAGGGTGTTGGATTTATATCACCATAAGGATATCCTGGCAACTCACTCACTCTTCCAGCTAACAGGGCTGGGAAAGCAACCTTATCTCCTTGTTTAAAGTCAATAGGATGCCAGTAGCTTGCAAATATTTTTTAAACTTAGTTATCTTTCTCATATTATCAACCCTCTTTGAAGTCAAAGACATTCTACTTGGCTGCGTTTCCATCTGAACTGCTGCTTATATTATTTAGTGATTTGGGGAGGAGGGAAGGTTCTTAAAGGATTTGGGGATGTAGATATGGGATGTCTGATTTAACTTAGAATTTCAAGAGAATCTCTAATTTGGTTAATATATCATTAGTAGAGCCATTTGGACCATAATGAGCAAAATGGCATTGCTGTACATTTGATAGTACCCAATAGAGAATGCAATTAATGGTCTCCTTTAAAAAAGCAAAACAAGTTACTAATCTTTCTTACCGTTAAGAATCCATGAGCCAGAAACCCTTACTGTCATGAAAGTTACAGCCATGATTTCTGGTTGGCAGTTTTATCTTATTGTATATACTACTCATTCTGGATGTTTATAAAGTCCTCAAACAAATGTAAAATTTAATAGCTTTGGAATTATGCATGCTAGGAGCAAATGGCAAACACCAAATGGGAGCTTCACACAGGATGCAGTTCAGGTACCTAGGGTTGCCATAAATCTGGGTTACTACAAAAATGTATTAATGAATGATACATTTATTCAAAAAAGATGGCTTTCAGGAGTAAACTATTATTCTGTTAAACTTATATGTGATTAGCTTCACCGTAGCCAATGGTATATAAACTCATTATAACACATCATACCTTGGAAAAAATAAAAGAATATTGATAGGCTAAGCAGTGTGAAGGACTATGAACTATTCCATGTTATAATAATTATAATTTCTTCTAAAATACGTAAACTCCAAGTTATTGAGATACTCTAAAGTACGCAGACTTCATAAATTTACTAAATGGGTGCAGGCTTTCTGTTGAGAACTAAACAAAAGATGTCAATCTCTTGTGGTTTTTTGTTAGAAAAAAATGAGTACATATGAAGCATACCACAATAAAGGAGTTGGTTTTCTCTCTCACTTTTGTTTCACAGAGGGTAATACATTACTATTTGATCTATCTGTTTAAATCCCTTGAAAAATCAAAGGGGTCAGCCCCAACCTCCTTCCCACTTCTTAGCCTACCTGTGTAGAGCAAGGGTCTCATCCACGATCACCTGGTTAAATTGCAGGGACCTTGGGTTGATCTGACTTCTTTTCCTCTCAGAGCACTCTAGATCAAAAGGGTTCTTTTTCTTTGATTTGCTTTTCTTTTTCCCCTGAAGTTCTAAGGACTGGACCCAGGGCCTCACAAGGCATCCTAGGCAAACATTCTACCACTGAACTATGTTCCCAGCCTCATCAAAAGGTTCATTTTTGAAGAGTAATGATTATATGCATCTGTGTATTCTTTCTTTCTTTTTTATTATTGCATATTAGTCATACAGAATAGTGAGTTTCATTTTGGTATAAATGTATCTGTATAAAATATACCCTGGTCATTTGGGGGTAAGTAATTTCAGTCTTCTGGTGGTCCTGATGCAGGTAACTGCAGTGAGCCCTGCATGGAGGTCCCTCTAGGAGCTACCACAGCCTCCGACCAGCATGGCTTCCTGTTTGGCGCTCCAACCTTCCTGCTCCTACCCCTTTATGTCTCAGGAAAGTCACTCAAGTATTACTGATTTCTTCCTGAGATGAGCAACGCAGTCAGTTCATGAACACTTCACAGGAACTGCTTTCTCGCAAATAAACTGATCCTCAGGCAGGTTTTTAGTTCAGGAGCATTTTTACAGTCATTTAAGGCGTGACATCTGTGTTCCATGAGTCATTGCCATGTATGATCCTGTCAACCAGAGCCCATGTTTTCCTCCAGGAATGTACAAATCGCTGCTGCAATGCTACCACCTGCACCCTGAAATCAGATGCCGTGTGCGCACACGGACTGTGCTGTGAAGACTGTCAGGTGAGTCACAGGATCTGCAGCTTGGCCCCAGGTCATCGATGGGTTTGGGATTCCCATCTGATATACATAGCATAAGCAATATGGCTAGATAGCTTCCTGGAAAACTATGACCCCTTTTACATAGTTGATATCAGCCACCTCTTAATTTTTTATCGTCTTTCAATATTCTGGTGAAAGGAACATTTCAACTACTAATCGTCTGATAAACTAACAGAACCCCAAAACTGGAGCTTTACATTAATGGATGTTTGTTTATCCTGTTGTTTGTATGTGGGGTCCTATGACAGTGACCAGTGTGGAGAATCAGACCCATCCCTGTCACTAGTGCTCGGTGCCAAGATTGACCAGTGGGCCAAGAAATCATGCAGATGGCTCCAGGGGTTTTACACAAACATCTCTGACTTGACATCCTCCTGACATTAAGTCGAGAGTGGCAGTTTTATGCTTTTGCCATTTTTGCTGCTATGACTGCATTTACTTTGGCAGTTCCATTGTTTGTCTCATTATTCAGAGCTGATATCTGACAGAGTAGAAGCCTGAGCTTTTGATTCAAGTGTTCCAAGGGTAGAGTTGTATTTCTTGTTAATTAAGCAATTGATCTTGGCAACTAGCTTACAGGAAACTCCCTCTTAGCTGCTCCACTTGAGTACAGTGATTTAGAAGTGCAATTTAGCATTTTATGCTCGGCATTAAAATACCCTTTCCCCCCTTCTTGGTGGTCGGCAATTTCTGGGGAAACTTGTAAGAATCTGGAGCTCCCTAGCACCTGGCCACTGGCAGTGGAAGGTACCTGGAAGAGGGTTGAGGGGGTGGGAGAGGGCTAAGCTTAGACCAGGTGAGCCTCAAGGAGGGTCACAGAGAGGGGTCATGTGGTAGTGCCCAGGTGCAAACCACTTTTATGAATTTTAAGCAATTGCTTTCAAATTGTAGACCTTCCAGAAGTTGGCAGGAGCCTTATCTCATTGCCTTTGAATAATACATAGGGAACCAAGTCCAGGACTTGCAGTCCCTGGCTGCTTAGCCTCTCTAAGCCTTAATTTCTTCAACTACAAAAAAATGAGTCACTGGTCAGAGGATCTCTAGCATCCTTTACTACTTCCATGTTTTGCCTCTTCTCTAGATTTCCCCATAAAGTGCTAAAGAGAGGTTTCTAGTTCTGTGATTTGATGACAAAGTGACATTTCTATGGAGATGATGCTCTTGGAATTATTTTTGTTAACTTATCCTCAAATGCTAACACTGTAAGTGCAAATGTCAATTTAAAGCATGTGATGATTTTGGCAATCAGAGAAGAATCAATTTTCCCAGGGGCCTGAAGTGACAAGTGCCAGCCAGCAGCTTGTCTACTCACCAGAAACCCCTGAGGTTGCATGCAATTGAAAAGAGGCTGTTCTTGATTGCCTCGTATTCCTTGTCGCAGAAAGGTGAACCCCCGAACCCAGAGCAAAACTTTCTAGCAAGCTCTCTCTCCTGTAAAAGGGGCTTATTTTGGGATCCTTGATCCTTTATGTGGGCTCTATTAAAATGCCCTTGCTTCATATCTCTCTACCCTGAGAGCTACTGAGGATGGCTTCCGTTTCCCCTGGGACATGTCCTGTAAGCTACCCTCTCCTTTCAGCTGAAGCCAGCAGGAACTGCATGCAGGGGCTCCAGCAACTCCTGCGACCTCCCAGAGTTCTGCACAGGAGCGGGCCCCCACTGTCCAGCCAATGTATACCTGCATGATGGGCACCCATGTCAGGGGGTAGATGGCTACTGCTACAACGGCATCTGCCAGACCCATGAGCAGCAGTGCATCACACTCTGGGGACCAGGTACGTGGCCACCACCAGCTCGATGCAGGGTATTAGGGAAGCATGTTCTGTGTTCATAAGTCCTTGTTCCTGGAGTGTCCATCTTATACACAGTGGGCAAAAATTGATGCTGCCTGGAGCCTGCCCTGGAGGAATTCAATGTAACCCAACAAGAGAGGCACGAGTACTGTGGGGTGACAGGGATGAATCAGCCAAGGCTCAGCATGTACCGAGTGGGGTGGACAGGTGACCAGACTTTGCCACAGCTACTCAGGTTTTGATAATGTCTCTGTACTCAGAGATCCCAATCCAGGGTTGAGGGTGCCAGAGAGAAGACATTACAGCTGGAGGAGACAGAGGGCTACATGAGCAGGCTCCCAGCTAGGTCAGACCTCATGCATCATAAGTCTGTGACTGAGAGTGACAGGGAACAGTAAGCTGCCTCTGGGATGGGAAAGCCTGCGGTGTGACACAGGCAGTGGGGCTGGAGGCTGGGGTCCAAGCTTAGGGGCACGGGGAAGGACAGGAGACAGGTGAGTGAGGGCCAAGAATGCCATTTCATATGACAGGCTTGATGTCTACTCTAGAAAAAACACCCCAGTGAAAAAGGTGGTCAGGATGTGGCTGCCATGGTGGCAGGATCAAACAAGATGCTATCCATTCGCCACTTCCTGTTGGGAGGGCCCTTGGCTGAATACTGGGCCACTTTAGATACGGACAAGGATTATAACTGTGCAGAAGGTAAAGTTCAAATGCTGAGATAAGAAATCAGCTTCCCAAAGATATACAGCTGGGATTTGAATAGGGTCATTGTGACCCTGCACCCAAGCAAAACCTCCACGGTTCATCATCACTGCAGAGAGTAAGTGAGGTCTTGGTCTGAAATCCCACTGAGGCTGTAAAAGTCAGCAGAAGTTTGGATGCAAAAGGGAGAAGAATTGGTGCCTTCATGTGTGTCTCCTCCCCTGCTCCATCCTGGGGCAGAGATATAGGGCCTCGCCACCCTGGGAACCCTTTGGGATTTTCTCTGTCCCCAGTTCTCAGGATTCCAGCTGAGAATCCCATGGACAGTGCCTTGTAATTCTGTCTCCTTCCCTAACTGCAATGTAGCCAAGGCCTTGCTCACCCCTTCCTCCTGCTGGCTACAAAGGGGTGACCTCAGTCCTGGCCAGAACCCCAGTACCAACAAGGCTGCTATGGTCAGCCAGGCTTAGGGTAAGAGCCAAATGAGCTCAGACAATGGCTCTAGAAAGAGGGAAATCTGATACAGACTGTCAGGCCTTTCTGTGAGGTTCTGGTTTCAGGAGTGATTTGGGCAAGTAAACTAGAGCAGAGCATGATGACCAAACATAGAAGCCTGGCTTTTAAATATGATGTGAAAGTAATGGCCAAGCATAGAGAACATCTCTTGGAGCTGGATCCTGCCATGGAGCCTGCTGTCCCTGCCAGCCAGAAATGACCCTGTTGGAGCTTTCTGATGTAGAAGAAAGTGTAGGCTGGACATGGTGACCTTTACTCACTTGTGGATGTGCCTGAGTAGATGAAATGAGGAGGCCTATGTTTTCTGGCCCTTCTTGCTTCATCCTTGGGCCCTGAATACCCCCTCGTCCACTGGCTGTGAGGTCCTCTAAAGGGCAGGGCCATCCATGTTGCAATGACAAGCACTAAGAAGGCATTTACTATACAAATACCAAGTGCTCTGGGGCTCTGAATGTTTAGCAACTTCAGACACTTTTTAAGCAAGCAAGGTCACTTTGAGACAGTGGCTTCTGCCACAAGCCAAATCCTCAAGTCGCCCTCATGGCTGTCTCCCCCCATACACACACCCCTCGCCAGCCCTTCTACAGAGTCAGTAATCTCCCTTGTTGAGTTATGAGTGCCGTTCTGTGCTCTCTTCCAAGGAGTTTTTCATGGCCAGAGCACACACAGCGCTTGGAGCTTTGGAGTGAAACGTGCTCTTTAGTGCCCTGCTGTTCTGTAACATCTGGCCCTGTTTCCAGGGTGAGGTCAGAAGGAACTCCACAGTTCTCTCTGAGCCACCATGCCATGTGACTGGGTTGGCTGTGGGCCCTTGATTCATGGTGACCAAGGCTGGTATTTATTATCTCACTGGGCTGGTTCTTCCCAAGCTGCCTGACCAGAGGGCTGGGGGAGAGAACAGAGAACACAAGCCAGCCAGCCAAACAATCTGACCCCTAGCTGAGCTTTTCAAAACCAAGGGCAACAGGAAGTTGTCTGCTTGAACTCTCATTCTTGGGTCTGAAGGTAAGGCTGGAGGTCTGACTACCTGGAAATCATCCTCCTCCCCCAGCAAGGGGAGGCCTTGGTCTGGGCAAGGTGGGGTTTGTCAAGGGTGGTTCACAAATCACAGAGATCAGGTCTGGGAACCAGATTTGGGGAGCACAGCACCTCAGGCTCATGATTCGCTGGGATTCAATATTCCTCTGCCAGCTCCTCAGCATTGATTACCAGCTGACTTCCTCAGGAGAGCGGGGAACATGGAGTGTCACCCCGAACCCCAGGCCCTCAGTACCAGCAGCTTCCTAGAATGGACCTTTAGCTTCCAAAGAGGAGGTACGGGGTGGGGCCCTCTCCCCATACCAGTGTGCCTGTCTGGTTTTCCAGTTGAAGGAAACTCTGAGAGTTTCCTATGGCTGCTCTGACAAATGAACACAACCTTAGTGACTTATGACAACACAAACTTCCCATCTTCTAGTTCTGGAGGTCAGATATCCTAAAATCAGGATGTTGGCAGGGCAGCACTGCTTAGGGAGGCCCCGGGAGAGAATCTGTTTTCTTTTCTTTCCTGGCTTCCAGAGACCTTGGCTCATGACCCCTCGTCCCTCAAGGCCAGCAGCACAGCATCTTCTGTCTGTCTCTTCAATCTCTGCTCTTGACATTATGTTTCTTTCTTATTCTGACTTTGTGCTTCTCTCCTGTAAGGACCCTTGTGATCATACTGGGCCCACCTGGATCATCCAGAATAACCCCCATCTCAAAATCCTTAACTACATCTGCAGAGTTCCTTGTGCCATGTAAAGGAACATATTCACAGGTCCAGATTAGAGTGCTGACCTTTTTTGGGAGGGTGAGGACTGACATTGAACAGACTACCTCCTACCAGGGCCGCCTTCAGCAAAGTGTTCCCTGTTGTTGTACCTCATCTGTAAAATGGGGATAGTAGCCTACCTAGCCAATGAGTGTATGGTTCACCTCTAACATAAACCATGATGTATTCTACAAAATAGATCGCATGTAGGGCCGCTGCTGATACATAGTGCCTAGTAAATTGAAACTATAAATAAGACACAGCTGTGCTCAGAGGAAGTTCCCAGATCAAGATGCTGAAGTTCTTTGGGCTTATAAAAAGGACTGTGAAAGGACTGGAGCCAAGTACGGCGTGGTGCAAGAGATTGGGCTCTGCTTGGTGAGTAGAGGTGAGTGGTCAGCTAGGAGGCCTTGTAGGTGAGGTGGCTGGGGAGCAGCCATCTGCTATGGTGGAAGAGTAGGGGTGTCTCTGGCATCCAGAATGGAGCAGATATGGCTGGCACACAGGGACCATAGGGCCAACTCAGGGAAGAGCAGGTAGTTCTGTTCATGTAGAACTTGGACTATGACTTGGAGAGTTGAGGTCCTCATGGGCCTTCCCCATTCTCTCATCTTTGAAGTATTTATTGGTGTCCTATTGCATATAAGATGCTGACTCAAGACACCATTCTGCCAGAGGGACACACTTTTCCCAGTCCGTGTGTTCTTGCCCAGACCTGGAGTGGAGTCAGGATGTGACTTTTATCATACTGTCCTCCCAGAAAGTGTCAAGCATGGACAAATGCAGTCCTAGGGGCAGAGGTGACTTCCTCAGCCTGGCCACTAGCTAGCCAGATATACTGGGGTTGAGAGCATTTTAATGCTCTGTTATGGTGCTTGGTTTGAATTAACTTTTCATGACTGAGAAAGGCAGACTCATCGCAGGAATGCATTTGCAGTGTTTCATTTCCCCACCCTTCAGCGAGTGCCCAGGATCTGGTCCACATTTGCACTGGGGTCATCAGAGAACTCTGCGGAAGCACAGTAACTGAGAGCTCTAGACTCATTGAGTCTTGTTCTGATGGCTAGTGTCACTCACATCCTGGTGACCTGGCCAAGTTATTGAGTCACCCAAAGTTCTCCAGTCATATCCAGGATGTCCGTTGCTCGTGCTCCAGAGCTGGCTACCCAAATGCTGACCAGATGAAGTCCTTCCTTCCAACTAACTATTCCCTTTTGAAATGGGCTTTTCTCAATCCAGCATTGCATTTCAATAAAATAATTCTGCTTCCAAATCTTTCTACAAATGAAACACTAGAAAATTCAAAACATATGCCTGAAATTCCTAACTGGCAAAGTGATTTTTAGAATACCTTTTAAATTTTTTGTTCATTTATTTGTTTTTCTAACTCTTATCATTGATATTATTGATAGTCCCCCTGTTGTTGGGAGTTGTTTTGTTTTTGTTTTTGTTTTTTCACTCATTTTCTCCGATAAATCTTGCATCTCGAGATTTTAGGTGTTGATGTCAAAGACATAAATGTTATCTGCAGTTCAAATAGTGTAACTAGCATTTAGCACTCTTCTTCCAGCTTAGTCTTAACATCCACAAAGATTTTCTGTCAGTGTAACATGACCTTTATCCCTGCCGAAATACAGCTGAATATTTTTCTTTAGGCAGCAGATTTACTTTTGCCAGTGTTGTCAGAACCAGTAGCATGGTGACAGAATATTACTTGGCAATTAATCTTACAGATAACTGCATGATAACTATGTGCCTACAGCCACCACAATTTGCTGAGGGGAAGTCCTGAAATATGTTAGTGTTATCTGTTTCATCTAGTGTCATTTGATTTATTTAAGCAAGGTTGGTTTAAATGAGCTTGGTTTACAGAACTCCACCTGGGGCCATGCATTCACTAATCATCTACAGTGCTATTGCTACAAATGGCACCAAGCCAAGAGGCATATTGTTTAGGAATCAAGAAAGTCTTCCTCTGTCCCATCATATAAGAAGAAAATGATAAAATTTGTTTATTTGGACTTCATTTTCTGATGAATCCAAAAGCCAATTTGGAGAAAGACAGGGAGAACAAGATAGCCTCCAATTGTTTGTGCAAATGTCTTTGTCTATGGACATTCATGACAGAAGTTAGGGAAATGAGTGACAGAGAGAGGGAAGAGCTGATTTGATTTAACTGGAGAAGTGCATTTGCATAATAGAATCATTTTAAATAAAAGATTAGAATGAGTAAATTGTGGCCTTCATCTGTGATGCCATCATCTCTCTTTCAAAAGACATAATGACATTGGGAACTTCTAAACTACAATTACAAATATAAGTTATATCACTGTGAAGATAAAACTGGTAATTAAAATCCATCACTTCTGCCATAATTATAAAATACAGCATGATGTCAAAATTCCCTTTGAGAGACTAAATTTTTATCTCTTGATAGTGGCAAAACATCTGAGTGTTCCATTATTATGAATTTAAAGGGTTTTAATTGAGGTAATATAGGAGTGATAAGAAAACTGTTGTCATTCTTTCCAAGAGATAGACATGAAGTCTCTTGTCATTGGGAAGACTTGGAAGACAGGCATTGTTAAGTCCAGCAAACTTTAAGTCAAATCTGTGTCCCTTGACATCTTACAAGTGGACAAAATCCATTTACACTTCTAAATTCTTGATCATTCTGTCTCTAAAATAAATACCAGCTGGCAACTAACACATGGCAGTCATGAGAAACATTTTGCAGAACTCTTCTCTGCTATTTCAACCAAGATCAGCCGGGTCTGGAGAGCCAAAGAGCTCCAAAAACCATTTAAAGTCCAGAGCCTTCATGTCTGTTCCCTTTTGGGCTTTCTTTTAAGGCTAGAGCTGCACCTGCTGCCAAGGACAGCACCAAGCCCACTTTTGGTTCCCCCATTTGTAAGTTTTCTTATTTACTTAAACTTTGAGGGAACAGATTTATCTCCCCAGGAAGTAATGTTTGCCTTTTTATAACCTTACATAAGACAGCACACTGATACTTCATTTTATGTCAATAAATTAGCATCCCAAGTCACAGAAGAGATAACCTAGGAGATGGTATTCATTTACCCAGGTACCTCATCTGCAGAATGCAGGTGACCTCCTCTGAGAGGAGTTGGAGGCCAGTGGACTGTCCCCGTGGGCTTTTCATTCAGACCTTCCTGGAACATCCTGCTCTGTGCAGGTCTGAGACACCACTCAGGCCCTAAGGGATTTTATGGCTAGGGAGGAGCCTTGGCACATCCCAAAGAGCAAAAGCAAGGTGGTAAATATAGAAGAGGACAGGCCCCACAGAAGGGAGGAGAGAAGGGAGGCCGAGCCCAGTCGCCCAGAAAGGAAGAGTTGGAAGAAGACCCTGGAGGACACAGTAGGTCTAGCAAAGTTTCACTGACTTACCTAACTTCAGCCATGTGCCCAGCTTTGACCCAACTGGTATAAACCACTCCGCTTGATCAGAATCAAATCCATATTCATCTCTCTGGCATTGCTTGGGAAAGTTAGCCCCACCTGAGACACACAAAATGGATTTCCCATAAGAAAAATGTCTTTGTTCTGAAAAGAAGGGGGGAAGGGGAGAGGTGTTGGATACAATCATCAAACAACTCCATGTCTTTTACACCATGGCTCATGGTTCCAAACTCCAGATGTTTCTCCAAACCACCACAGAAAACCTCTCCTACTGCATAGATTCTCCTATAAGTGGGGATTTCTAGGAGGAGCATGGCCAGTGTGCAGTGCTAGAACAGCAGCTCTGAGTGGCACTGGTGAGCTCTAGCTGGAACCTTTCTCGCCCAGGGCCAGTACCCTGCATGGAACCATCCTACAACCTGGAATTGGAGGTAGGGCCAACAGGGGCATGTTGTAAAGTAGGCCAAGTGGTACATGTGATTCATTTCAAACTGCTTGGCCTTTAAACATCGGTGTTTCTCCTGGGGGATTATTCATCACAGCCTTGAGATTCCAGCGTAGGAAACACTAGCCAGCTTGATGAGAAAGGTCCTCCTTCCATCTTCCTGCCCCCCCACCCAACTAATATAATGGCAGGTTCAGAGTGTTGATGGACATTTCCAGCCCCTCAGGGCTTGAGAATGGAAGACGCAAAAGATCTTCCTGGTCAAAGTTGGCCATCAAATACCATCATACCATGCTTTCCCTGAATTCTCCAGAAAAAAGAATACAAGGTTGTGGTATTATTCTGGTCTTCAGCTCCATGGAGAGAAAGGAATCTATCCTCTCTCAAGTTTTTGTAGCTGATAAAATCATGACCTGTCTCTAATCCAACTGTCCATTTTCTTTGCCACATTGCATTGAACACTGTCATTGTTGTGCCCCATTGGCAACAGCATGTCCTGGCCACATCAGGCATGGCATTTCCTGCTCGCTTGTGTTTTGGGTGACAGCTCAAGTGAATAAAACTCTTGGAAAGGAACCCTTACTGCTTTCCTGGGGGATACAGAAAGTGAACCTTTAGAACCCTGCATTGTTCAAGCCACTGGACAAATTACCCCAGAGTGAAGTTAATTTTATTGACTGAACTCTACCAGGCTTATCTCCCAAAATTTTCCTTTTTGTTTCAGAATTATTCATTTATTTTCCCAAATTGGTAGAGATTTAACAAAAAGACATAAAATTGTCCACCACCTCACTCCAGTGACCCCCTCCTGCAGGGAAATGCAAGTGAGTATGCTCAAGAGGATGTATTTTCTAATTCAGTTCAATATCTAGATGTTAGCTTGGGGCAGCTGGCATCAGAGCAGCATGTTAAGTTACTCTTTTTAGAAAAAAATTTGGTGGAGGAGCAGGTAGATTATAAGGGTATGTTGGTGTCCTGGAGAGGAAGGAATGATAGGCACAGGTATCTGTTGCCAACTAGATGATTCTATAAAGGAGGCAGCATGGGATCATGGTTTGATGGAAAGATCATGGTTTTAGCTTTGGATCCATGAGTCAAGTTCAACTTTGCCTCTTACGTTGTGATCTTTGGCAAGTTGCTAAAACCTTGAGCTTTAGTGTTAAAATCTATGAAATGGGTGGTTATAAGAATAAAATATTCTACATGCTGTTCCCAATATTATACCTACTAGTACAGGTACCCAACAGATGATATATCTGTGACCTAAAATCTACCATTCATTAAAGTGTGTTTGTTTGCTAAGGGTGAGCAGAGGAATAACAGGGGTTACGACCTTTCTTCCAGTGGAATAGAGAGTCCACTCAAGTGCTTTTACTTAAGGTCTCCTGCTGTCACTTTGTAAATGACATCTACTCAATAAGACAAAGTTCTAGAGGTCTA
This sequence comes from Erethizon dorsatum, assembly GCA_028451465.1. Lineage (NCBI taxonomy): Eukaryota > Metazoa > Chordata > Mammalia > Rodentia > Erethizontidae > Erethizon > Erethizon dorsatum. The sequence continues at coordinate 109,352,961 of CM051822.1, read as the reverse complement.
ATTCAGAGCGGGCCAGAGGATGTCTAGAACAGGCCAGGATTTGAAAGCAGCAAGGAGCCTCACAACTGAATTCAGTAAAAAAGAGATGGATGCAGAGAATTTGAAATCCGTGAGCTGTGTCCATACCTTTGATTTCCCAAATTTTCCTGACTTCCTCATGGTCTTCAACAGATACCATATACAAAATACATGAAAAAAACTCCCAGGGTTTCAGATGAGATTCTTTCTTCGTCTTCATTTCCCAAGGTACCTGGTCATTCCCAATCTTCACTGAGCCCAATATCTTTTGCAATTCCAAGAAGAAAAATTATAATAGCAACGTTGACAGAATCCATATAGCATCAAACTTCATCATGTTCAGTTTCAGAGTGGCACCAGTTCCACCCATTGTCCCAAGAGCTTAACATCCTCTGGAAGCTACTGGCTGGTCCTTTGTTCTGGTCTTCTGAAGTAGAAAAAGAAAGAACAAAGCCATTTCCCACCTCCTTTTATCAGTCCTTCAGTGGATGGCAGCAGCATTTTGTATCTTTCATCATGGAACCTGGAGTCACTTGGGCTGCAGGACTGAATTTAGTCTGCTCTGCACCGCTATGGCCCAGTGCAGGGTCAGCAGGTGTGAGGCCCCCATAACCAACTTAGGGGAATAACCCAGCTTAACCTCAGACAATCCTGTCCTGGGGAGTTACACAAATTTAAACTACATATTTAGCCTCTTACATCCAGGATTTTCATCTGTAAAATGGGACCTACCTTATGGGATCACTAACAAGATTAAATGATGGGATTCAGCGCATGGCCTCCTCTTTGAGAGGGTTCTGTAGACCAGCCTGTCTTAAAAAACCATATCCAAAAAAAAAAAAAAAAAAAAACCATATCCTCTGGAACCCCTTACTCTGTTTTTCTTTTATAGCACCCCTACCACTGGACTTGAAGGGAGCATGTTTACTTATTTATTTTTTGTTTCTCCTTTCAATTTCCAAGGAAGTCATTCTGTACAGTTGGTTCACCACTATACCCATGATTTCCGGAAGATTGTAAGTGCCAAATAAGTAAGTGTATATGGTTGCAACATAATAAGGGGATGGAATGAGGCCAGGAAGGAAGCAAGGAGGATAATGAGAGACAGAAGGATGGATGGTTGAGAGGGAGATGGAGCCAGATAAGCAAGCAGGAAACATGCAAGGAACCTGCAAAAGCACCCACACCCATTGCATTGCAAGTGTTCCAGTGTTTCCAAGCTGCACTGACCAAGTAGATCTAAGCATTTTGATCAAAAGTACCATCAAATAGGATTAGTTTAAGTATGAAGTTCAGGTTCCACACTGAGACTTGCCTTGCATATGCCTCCTTCTCCAATAGGAAGATAAGAAAGAATTATAGGATAGAATACAAAAGAATCAGATCTGTACTAGGCAGAAGCTGAGGATGTCAGAGTTATAACCATACTGTGACCAACAAGATGTGACTTGATGGAAGAGAAACTGTGAGGCTGAAGAGCCTGAAACCTGGCCTTTTCCACAACAGAAAATCTTATGCATTTGAGATATTGCCCCTTAAGAGTTTGGAGAGATCTTTCTAAAAAATACTGTTTAAAAAATAAATGGAGGGGGCGGTGAGATAGCTCAGTGGCATAAGTGCCTGCCTGGCAAGCACGAGGTCCTGAGTTCAACCCCCAGTATCCACATAAAAATAAATAAATAAATAAAAAATAAATGGGTGGGGTGAGAGGTATGGACAGAGCGGCTTAGTGCAGAAACTCTAAGTGGTTGCTTTGGGGCAAGTGTGGTTTCATTGGGTTGCTCTGTCTGTTTTTGTTTTTCAATGAAATGATCATCACCTAGTAGCTGATGAGAGATCAGGAACTGGTAAAAGAATGATAGTATATTTAAGGACGAGGAGGGGAGCCTTGCCCATCAACTGACTGAAATTTAAATTTCCCTGCCACCTCAGAAGGTACATGGTGCCTCCCTGGACCAAAGAGCAGAGAAAGGCAGGGCCAGATATGGGCTATGGGGAGCGGACATCCTGGCTGTTGAAAGCAACATGAAAGAAATTGCCCAAATAGGACGCCAGTGTGGGAGAAAAGATGGGCCGAGACCACACCACAGGGCACAGTTTATTCCGAAGAATGCGCCAGGTTTCCTGACTTCCTGGTGGTCTTCAATGAATACCGCTGTGCTGCACAGGACTCAAGAACCCTCCAAAATGTTGACGCTGTAAACCCTCTTTATACGCTTTTGCTTTACCTGGCTGAAAGACCGTTTAAAAATGGCTGCTTGCTGTGCTCTCCAGCTACCATGACCTTCTCTGCTGGGGACTGTCAGTGACTATCGGCACTTAGGACTCTATGTTCATGAGAGCAATATTTGCCTTACAAAAGTAGGCATTAGCTGAAGCCAGTGCTTGCTCTTATAGGGAGCTTTCTAGGACTGAAAACATTATATAAGATCTCTGCTTTATTCATTTGTGGTTTTTTCTTTCTCTCTCTCTCCCTCCATCTCCCTCCCCCTTCTTCTTCCTCTCCCTCTCCCTCTTATTCCTTTGTCCCTCTCCCTTTCCTTCTGTCCCTCTTTCCCTTTCCCCACCCCTTGCTTCCCCACATTAGTCATCATTGCTCTTTGGAACCTAACCTAGCTTGCATTTTCTCACCGGAATTGTGTGGGATGTTGCTAAAGACAGCAAGCTTCCCCTCTCTGCAGCCAGCCAGCCAACTCCTTCCTGCTAAGAATGAAATCTGGCCACACAGCTAGGCCTCATCCCCTGAGAAGCTGCACATGCCGTGGGTCCTGGATAGCAGCCCTTGAGAAGAGTGAGCTATGAAATATAGACTTTGCCATGAGCTGAGCCAAGGTGGGATGCTAGCTGTTGATACTAGGCTTCCACCAGCCAACTCCTATCATGAGTCAGCTGAGACACAGGGTGCAATTTCTCTGAGCACCAGACACTTCTCCCCCTAACCCCAAAGCCCAATGCCATTCCAAGAAAACTAAAAATCCTTGCCAGAGATGAAAGTACTATTGTACTTCTGTTTCAGGTGCCAAACCTGCCCCTGGAATCTGCTTCGAAAGGGTCAACTCAGCAGGCGATCCTTATGGCAACTGTGGCAAAGATTCCAAGAGTTCCTTCACCAAGTGCGAGACAAGGTATGGCATCTGTACTTCCCAGCAGTTATTACTGTGCTATCCCACATGGCTAAGCATTGCTTCCAAACTGCTCCTCTTTGGGGTTGTTTCTTCTTACCCTTCCAGAGATGCTAAATGTGGAAAAATCCAGTGTCAAGGAGGTGCCAGCCGACCAGTCATTGGTACCAATGCCGTTTCCATAGAAACAAATATCCCACTGCAGGAAGGAGGTCGGATTCTGTGCCGAGGGACCCACGTGTACTTGGGTGATGACATGCCGGACCCAGGGCTTGTGCTTGCAGGGACAAAATGTGCAGATGGAAAAGTAAGACCCAAATTCTCTCTTGCATCATAAATGTAAGTCTGGAACAGTGCCCGTTGAAAGACGGCCCATTTAAGAACTGGGGTACAAGCTTGGTTTATTTTCCTAAACCTACTCTTCAAATGTGGTCTCTGGAATCCAATTCTTTACACCTACCAGAAGAAGTCAATAAATCCTAGTTCCCAGTCTGATCATTGAGATAAAGATTTGGGAAAAATCAAACTTGTCTTCTCGGCCATTTAGTGTTAATAAGTCATTTCTACACCCTAGGTGTCATAAGGGTTTCCAGCCAGGAAATTACTTTGGAGAGAAATGCAATAGCATAGTATATTGTTTTTGGAAATGTGGCTTGGCTTTTGGCACAGAGTTTTTCGGGGCTTGTTCTTACCTGGACAGGATAGGAAGTCAGATCGATTTTCAGAGACTCATAGAAGAGTAGCAGAGAAGAGAGGGGATCAGTTGAGTACCAAAGAGGAGTCCTTTCAGAGAACAGGGGAAAGGTAGTAGGAAATATTTTGAGATTTACAAATAAAGTAAAAATAATTAAAGAAAGAAATTGAGATTTTCATATTCTGCCACATGAATTCCTTTTCACTAAAATTTTTCATCAGACTCGATAGCGTGTTCATAAAATGTTTTTAGAAAAAATGAATCGACTCTCAAATGCTTTTTTAGGGCTCATTTTCATCATGATGGTGAAATCATACACACAGGCTGCAGACAAGAAAGGAAAGATACCTACTTTGTTTTCTTTACAGAATCCCAGAGGCAGGAATGCTCTCCATTTACCCCTGGAGCCCCACACACCCTAAGCCACAGACCTCTTTCCCTGAGGAATAGGGTGGCACACAGAGCACGTGACACATTCTGCTTATCCCTTAACTATATTAACTTCTGTTTGGGCCTCAACATTACGATGAAGCCCCCTTTTAACTTATAGTCTAAATAGCCAGGTACATCTAAACACTGAGATTCCAAAAGCTCCATTTATACTTGGTGGCTACCTTTGGCCTTGCCTGTGGGTTCAAGGGGCAAGCAGCACCTCTGCACTATGATTTTGACCAGAGTCCTGCTGTGGTCCTTTAAATCCAGAACCACTTACTTATCACATGGATATGATAGGACTGTCAAATCTCCTTGCCCAGAAGTCCCACAGATTCCTCAGAGCTGTTGGGGTTGACATTTTCTTCAAAGGGCCTGGTTCTTGCCTTGCATAAGCTATTGGGGGAGGATGGTGACCTTCACCATAGGAATGTTCTACTTGGTTAAAATGCTTTGCATTCTAAGAAGTAGATTCTTCTCCCTTTGATTCCACTAATTTGTAACATCTTATAGGAGAGAAAGGGCCTCATTTCTGGAATCTGGAATACACCATGCACCTTTGAAATGAGGCAAACTCTTTCCACCAGTTCAGTGTCAGTTAGTAAATCCCCACTTCTGGAATGGTTTGATAAACCCATAGAAGCCTCTGATTCCTTCTGCTGTTGCTGGTTTATGCCATTAGTGATACTACTTGTCAGTCAGTATTTTGAAATACTTCCCAAATTTCAATATCTCCCCTCAAAGATTCTTGGACCCTGGATTCTTGGAGTCTATGAGTCTATACAGGTCTTTGCTCTCTCCTACATTTTTTTTAAGTGGAGATAAAGTTCTTCAATACATAGGCTTCACTGCAAACCCTAAACAAAAATCATGAGAAAAATCAGTTATAATTTCAGGATTAACTAAAACCATTTCAAATGCCATAAAATAAAAGATAATTCAATAGGGTTTGCATCAGACTTAGTTTAAAAAAGTGCTGAGTTTGGAGCCAGACAACAAGACCCAGGTCTGAGTCAAATGCGACCCACATCCTCCTTAGCTGAAAGAGGAGTCTTTTCCAAGCCTTCCCATGCTTTTTCTTTTTTTAATATACATACTTGGGAGGAGGTGAGCCAAAGTTCTAAAGTATTTGCTGTGTTTTCCTCCTCCTGCAGATCTGCCTCAATCGTCGGTGTCAAAATGTTAGTGTCTTTGGTGTCCATGAATGTGCAATGCAGTGCCATGGCCGAGGAGTAAGTGACCTCTTTACAGCTACCCCATAACAAGCTAAGCAAGAAATGATTCATTTGTTTAAAAGCAATCCATAGCTTTTGAAAAATATAGCAGTCAGTATCTTCTCAGTATTTTCTTCTAAAGACATTAATTTTCTTTTACCTTTGCATAGGAAAAGAAATGTCATTTTCATTTAACAAGGAAAATCAGATTGAATAGTAATTATCTTTTAAATTAACATTCTGTGATTTAAAGAACAAATTTTATCATCGTTAAAGTAATTTCAACACTAAACTTCTCTTAGCATTTCAAACAGTGCTGCCCCACTTGTTTCCAAAATTCCAAATATGAGTCTGAACCAAAACTCTTCTAAAAGGGATTAAAATGAGGACAGCAAAGCATACTAACCACATGCTCTTGAAACCCCTTACAATGGATTTCCACCAAAACAGGCTGTTATTTTAGTTCAGAAGAGCTTTGGGGAAGATTATAATTGTTAAAACATGATTTATTTCACTTGATGGGCTTAATTATTTCCAATAGAATCATATTAATCTTGATTAGCCATGCCAGTGGTTCATTTGTTTTTCTCAAAACCTTTTCTATAGAAATCACACTCTAAATTTTATTTTTTAAACTCCCAGATATTTCCCAATGATTCTAACATGAAATTAGAGGGGTCTTCATAAAAACTTTCCGACACTTGCCGATGACTCTAACATGGAATTATGTGGTTTTCATACAATTACCACTGTACTATAACCGTAATGGATTGCAGTGCCAACTCTGATAGCGTTGTTGGTGCTGCATTTAGCTGATTCTTGGTATAAAAATGGAATCTCTTTATGTCTTCTTTAGATCATAGAGTTCTCTCTCCCATCTAAGTACTCTCCAGGCCTGACTCTGCTTAGCTTCTGAGATCAGAAGAAATTGAACAGGGTCAGGGTGGTGTGGCTGGAGACATAGAGTTCTTTCAAATGGCTGTAAGAGATAAAAGGGTCCAGACCTATCATTTGAGTATTGAAGCCAAAACCCACTGGTGGGAAAATGGTACATCCACCGTAACCTAGAGTGGTCAACACCAAGCAGGCTGGAGGACCCTGGATCTCTCTCTCTCTCTCTCTAATATCCTTAGGGCCTTATGCACACATCAGAGAGGAAAGGTAGTTTTCAGAACAGCTGACCGAAAAACTTAGTGACCACAGTCACCCCCATGAGAATAGGCTCGCCAGCGTTACCTCTAGGTGAAGTGTCAGGACTGCTGCTTCTTGGCCCTGAGCTCTAAAGGCCATGTGGCTGTACATTGCAGTGGGAGATTGTGCAATGCAGTATATGAATCTGAATCTAATGTGTGGCTTGTCAGCAGCAGCACCTTGGAGGAAACAGCCAAGACACTGGGATCAGCATAGACTACGCCACAGGCTAAATAACCCTGCTTAACTGGAGCTTTGTAGAACACTTCCCCACTTACCCCAGGCTGTCTTGACTGTCCGGCTTCAAATTTGAAGCAGTGGGGCCAAACAGTTGATTTCATCAAAAAAAGAGACCAGCAGTGTTGAATTCATCCAAAAAAAAAAGAAAGAAGTCAATGTAAGGAGGGAACCCTCCACAATTGGGGCACATACTTCATGCATTTTATTTTGCCTTAAAGTATTAAGGTGTGTATTTGGCACTAATGTTTTGAAGCAGGGGCTTCAGGATTGGTTTACTGACTATACTCTGCTTTAACATCCATGTATAAACCAGTCACAAGTTCATTACCTGCAATGTATAGTTTGTTTATTTAAGTGGAGAGGAAGCTTAGGCACTCAACAGCCATCTGAGTGCGCAATCTTCCTTGTCCTGTGTAGCTTTTCCCAGTCATTTTGCTATATTCCCCATTCCTAATTTGTCAGAAATTCTGTTGAGTGATTTGTCTTTATCCAGCACTCTGAAAGGATTCACTGACTTACAGATGCCATTGGTTTGTGCACTGGTTCAATAGATTACACACGTAATAGTAAGTCCAATCAGGCAAGAGCCAGCATCAGTAAACCCTGGTAACTAGGCAAGCAGGACTCCCGGGCCCGTCCATATAGAATGCTGGTCTTCTAGTCAGGGTCCTGTTCCAGAATAAACAAGGGCAAAAGGGGCACCCCCTCTTCCTTTCTTGGCAGCCCATGCTTGCCATGCCAGAGCCTTCCTCTTATGTCATGAGGAGAGGAGTTCATTGTTGTCTTCTCACCATGCATGATGCAGAGCCTGGGAATGGCTACAGGGAAACTCAAGTAGAAAGTGGGCATTTCAAGAATGAGAGATGAGCAGGATTGGGGGAAGTGTTAGTGGAAGTCCCATGTACCTTTGCAGGCATCAAGAAATAGGGGATAGGAAGGTCCCAGAGTCACCCACCCTCCATGAGCCTCCTGTCTGAAAGAGGCAGAAGTGTGTCCCGAGCCTGTTGGGTCTCAAGATGCTCTGGCAGCCTGATTCCATGTCCCTGTGGCAGGTCCTGCCTCACTGTGGAGAACACTTCTCCTTACAGTCAGATAGTGAGGGTTTCTTGGATTTAAAAATGATGGGAAGACTGGAAAGAAAAAACGGGGAGCAGGGAGCTGGTGAGACTTAATAACACCCGTAATTCTCTCAGTGGCTGCTAATACCCAGGTTGTGTTGTGCATACAGCCTCTGGCTCCAGTCTCACCTGTGTGGTGCTATTTTGGGCTGGTTCTCACTGTGACCTTCACTGGGTTTGGCTGAGTACGTACTTGTGGGGGCTCTGGCCTCAGTGCTTTGCTTTGTTATGGTGCTAGATTATGGTCCAGAGATTTAACGCCATACCATGTAGTGGCTGTGCCCTAACACTGCTCCTTTGGGTGTCTCACCCCTCTGCTGTCCCAAAAGGTTTGCAACAACAGGAAGAACTGCCACTGTGAGGCCCACTGGGCACCTCCCTTCTGTGACAAGTTTGGCTTTGGAGGAAGCACAGACAGCGGCCCCATCAGGCAAGCAGGTGAGTGAGGCCCCTGTACCCCTGGAGGTGGGCACTGAGCTCTGGGTGTGGTGGGTAGCCAGGTAGGCTCACCTGGCTACCGGGCATCAGTATGGGTGCAGTGCCAGCCTGGGTGCCAGTGGGGAGGTGGGGGACCTCATGTGGCTCAGACCCAGCCCGGGGACCTCTCCCAGTTTCCAGTGCTCCGTCCTTCTCACCTGATCGTCTCCCAAGGTCCTTTGCTCTCTGGCTAAGTTTGGCAGGGTCTCATCCTGTAACATTTTTCGCAGCTAAGGCAATATCTATTGTGAACCCCAAGTGGGTCTGAACTTTATCATCGTACCAAAGGACTTTGTAAAGGCTGCCTTCTCTGTGCTGGGGCCACAAGGTGTGATGCTTAATGCCCTTTAAAACTCTGACCGGAAAGGACACCTTCTAATAAAGTCCATAGTTTCTGCAGCAGCAGCAACAGTAATGGTGGCTCTGTGTATTGAGCAGCTGTGTACAGGCACCATGCTAAGCAATTCATGCGCATGATGTCACCTGCTCCTTACACTATGCTAAAGCAGGTGTGATGATTAAATAAAGGACCTGAGGCACAGGGAAGTTAAGTAACTTGCCCAGTGTCGTACAGCAAAGATTGAGGCACAAGTCCCTATTCCCAGAGAAACTCTGGATGTGGCAGCAGCTGTGTTTGAATCCTCCATTCATTTCTCCTCAGATGACCTTTAGAAATGGTCTCCTAGTACAGTGCTGTTTTCTCTGAGTTCTTGTCAGGCAATTGAAGGATAAGTCTGAAGGATGTCCCTTTTAAAGTGAAAGAAACAAGGCAAAAAAAGAGGCAGACTGCCAGCACAGAAAGCAGCTGGGGAGCCAGAGCAGGTGGGCAGTGATGGAGGGGACTTCTATGGCCTCCTTGGCATATATCTGAACCCCCATGATGCTTGGAGTGTGACCAGTGCTGTTGCAGATGAGGTCACGCATCCCCAAGGTCTGCCATGACTGGCAGCATTGAATCTGTGGCTTTGCCACTGTTTCTATGACAACAGACACAACACTGCTCTCCAGGGCCAGGCAGAGTACGCCCTGGGCTCTGGAGGGAAGGCCAGCCTCCCAGGCATATCTGATGATGCTGCACAAGCAGGGCCAATGAGTGCCCTGTCACCATCCCTGAAATACAGGTGTGCTCCAGTGTTGCTCCTGAGAGCTCCCAGTCTCTCCTCTTTCAGGCCCAGGCCCTGAGCAGGTAGGAAAAGGCCCAGAAAGTCCTGCCTTTTACTGAGCACCCACTGCAGTAGTGAGAAGCAAGGGCTGGGTCCAGTGGGCTCTTTTCCCAATGCCATCGCAAGCCTCAACAACCAGTCACTTGCTGCAAATTAATACTCTAATGGGACTTCTTCCATTCATTGTACAAAAATAACAAGGTTTATTTTTCAGTCCATCAAGAACTTTCTACCCATTCTATATCTGTTCAAGCAGATCTGATGGCATTCAAAGGGACTGGAGAAGGGTGGCTGCTCCATGTCTGTCTCCGATGTGGACATGCATGACAGGTGCATTCAGGTTTCATGGTTTCCAAAAAGTCAAGGATCCCACAGAGTCCCCTATTCTCCATTGCACCAAGTAGGGATGTTAAAAATAAAACCCCCGAAGGACCTAACTCCACCCATTATTGCCCTCATTTCTTAAGAGAAGGGGTATGCTAAACACTTCCCCTCAACACATGCCAGAGAGAGGTAGCTGTGACCAAGAGCACCCTGGCCTCACTGTCCCCACTTACTGCTCTCTGGCCTTATCTTGCCTCACTGGTTAAGCAAGTACTGCCACATGCTGGCTGTTATTCAGGTCCTGGAGAGGGCAGAGGAGGTAGCACATGGTGTGATAAGTAGGGGGCTAGGGGAAGAGTGGGGGGACACACCACAGGCTCAGGAACGGTGTGGGGATGGATGTCCGAAGGCTCCTGGGACTTTTGTGTGTCTGCCGAGACCTGCAGGGGTCGGGGAGCAGTGTGTTCTAAGCAGAGCTGGGCTGGCTGCAGAGAGACCCAGAGGTGGGACAGGCCAGGCAGGGTGATGGCGGCTGAGGGAGGGGATGTGGAAAGCCAGCTCTGCAGAACACAGACGAGGGCAATGGAGTCACAACTCTGTCCCTACCTCGGTCTGGGAACTCAGCGTTTGACACTGCTGCTCAGAAGGAGAGGCAACCCTAGGGATGCCCCAAGGGCAGTTTGCTGGGGGCCCAGTAAATGTTCTGTTGGATAAATTGATCAGTTTAAGACTTATAGATTGATTTTAAGCAACTAGAAATTACAGTTCGAGACTTGTTTTGTTCCCTTTTTTTTTTTTTTTTTTGTGGGTACCAGGGGGTCGACCTCAGGACCTCGCATGCCGGCAGGCGCCCGTGCCGCTGAGCGATATCACCAGCCCCTTTTTTCATATGTGGGATCCGGGAGTCGAACTCGGGCCCTCGCGCTTGCCAGGCAGGCGCTTACACCGCTGAGCCATCTCACCGGCCCATGTTCCCTTTTTAATTAGCTTTGTTATGAGACAGCGGAACTCTATTTAGAGTCCCTGGTTATTGCTAAGAGTCAGAAATGAATGACATTTTGGCCACGAAACCAGAGGGAAGCTTTTCTAGCTACACTAACAAGTGAATCAAATCTGGCATAGACACACCACTGATAGGATGTGTCAGTTGGGGACAAAGTCCAGAAACAGGGTGTGAAGGCGTTCTCCCCCAGAGAGGGGGCTGCTGCTGCTCAGATCCACAGCCAACTGGGGGGTGAAGGGAGAGAAGGAGGGGAGCCTGAGTAACTGAAGTCACCTTCATGGCTGTCACCAGCAGCCCCAAATGACTTGTGTTGCTCCCTTGCATACCTGCTACATGAAGCACACCCCATAAAGGCAGTGGTATCAAGTCCCTAACGTGACAAAATCCAGGGGGAACTTCATTCAGGCTTTTTCTTTTCACTATCTGAGATATCCAGAAATAGACTCATCATAAAAAATAATTATTGTATGGGCCGGTGAGATGGCTCAGCGGCTTAAGCACCTGCCCGGCAAGCACGAGGGCCCGAGTTCGACTCCCGGAACCCACATACGAAAAAGGGGCCGGTGATATCGCTCAGTGGCACGGGCGCCTGCTGGCACGCGAGGTCCTGAGGTCGACCCCCCGGTACCCACAAAAAAAAAAAATAATAATAATTATTGTAGAAAAAATATAAAGCAGACCTCTAATACTAAAGAGTGAGAGAAGGGGCTTTCACGTACAGTAGCTGATCTGTGAAGAGGCCGGAAGCATTTTAGTTTGGGGACCTCTAATTCTGATGAGACTTGAGTGAATGTCCCTGTTCCTTTCTGTTGGCCACCACGGTTGCCCGGCTCGGGGAGCTGTGTGGTCCAGCCACAGTCCCACCTACCTGAGCATGTTCCTGTTTAGTAAACTCCAGAGTTGTCACAAATGAATTATGGCAGTGTAGCTTGAACCTCGCACAGGACTCTGAAGTAAGACTAATTTATTAGTACATCATTGAGGGATTTATTCACCTCGTCTCTGTTCCTTCAAAGTTCACTCTACCATAAATGTCACGATGTGATACCTCCCATATTTTATTATAACTGCCTCCTCCCATGAGCTAAATGTGTTCTGTTTCAGATAACCAAGGCTTAACTATAGGAATTCTGGTGACCATCCTGTGTCTCCTGGCTGCTGGATGCGCAGTTTATCTCAAAAGGAAGACCTTGATACGACTACTGTTTACAAATAAAAAAACAACCATTGAGAAGCTAAGGTACCCTGACCTTGTGCCATTGTCTTTTCAAGAAATGATACCACAAACCATTTCTCACTTTGTGGTCTTCAGCAAAGAGATTACTTTGGTAGTGACACTGGGTCTTTTCAGTGTATTTTATTTGCTTGGTTTTGTTTTTTAATTTCTACCAGACTAGCTGCCTTTTATACTTTCATTCCAAACTATTTGCTGCTCATTATATAGTGTGTTGATAAATTCCATGGATGTGTTTTATTCTACCCTTACATTAGTAATTTTTACAAGACATGGGGATACTGGAATGTTTCATCAGATGGGGTAGCTTTTGATCCAAACGTACTCAAAGACATAATTGCTGAAATGCCAGCTTCATACGAGACATCTCCTGGGTGTCACAAAGCTGTATTTCTATGGGTTGCAAGAACTAATTTGACATAATAGTGGCTTTGGGGGGGAAATCAGTATTTATTTTTACATTGCAAAAGTGTTCATTTTTCCTTCGCATGTTTGCCAAAATGAATGAAAATAAGTAAGTTATATTTTGAATGACACTGTAAACAAAATCTACAAAGTTAAGCCAAGAAGGGGAAAGCCCTTTCGTCAGCGTGTATATGGCTTCCTTGCAGGTGTGTGCACTCTTCCCGGCCAACCAGTGGCTCCCCACCTGGTCAGGCTCACCTCACCCACCATGGAAAGAGCCTGACTAGTAGGCCTCCACATTCCCACACAGCTAAGGTAAGCTGTGGACAAACAGGAGAACTTGGCATGGGGGCCACTGCCTGGGGTTGGATGAGCTTCTTTGGCTTGAAACTTTGAAGAGTTTCACTGAGCTTTGGTTTTGCCATTTTGCCCTAGCCCAGAGCTATGGAAATCCAGTCCACATCATTCTTTCAAAGAGCTGATCTTTAACCGAGAGTACCTTAAGGTTCCCTGCAGTCTCTCAATTTTCCTACTACCCTGGTGAATTATTACTAACTTTACCCTCTCATATTTAGTTTTTCCCCACCATTTGTTTTATTTATATATAATCTCCATAAGAATTCTTGAATATTAACCAGACATGCTGGTTCATGTCTATAATCCCAGCACCCTGGCAAGCTGAGGCAGGTACATGTCTATAATCCCAGCACCCTGGCAAGCTGAGGCAGGAGGATTGCAAGTTCAAGCTCAGCCCAGGCAACTTAGTGACTTAGTGTGACCCTGTCTCAAAATTTCAAAAAATAAAAAAATCTGGAGATACAGCACTGTTTGAAGGTCCTGGGTTCAATCCCCAGTATTATCAAAATAAATTTTTTGGAATATTTTAGTGAAAGAATCCAAATTATAACAGTGAAGAAGATTGATGTCAGGAAATGAAAAATGATTGAAAAAAATCATTATCACATATTCAATAGATAATTATTTTACCTCCCTTGATCCAAGAAAGAGGGTAGGGTTCCAAAAAGGCAGCCATGATTCCTCAGACCCTCTACCATCCTTTATCCCCAAACCTGGCACCACATGCAAGAATGTGATTCTGGAGAGCCAAAGTACAACTTTATTTTTAAAACTGGAAATAACCCCACTGTCCATCAACAAGTAAAAGGGTAAACTGTGGTATATTTACACAGGGACATGTTACTCAGCAATAAGAAGGACTTAATCACTGGTATACTTAATGTCAGGGGTGAATCTCAAAATTATTCTGAGAGAAGCCATACAAAAAAAAGAGTGTACTCTATGATCCTGTTTACAACCAACTCTTAAAAATGCAAACTAATTCGTGGTGACAGAAAGTGGACCAATGGTTGCCACTGTCAAGGACATGGAGGTGGGGAAGGGAAGGAGGAAATTCTTTGGGATAATGCATGTTTCCTGTAGTGCTTGTTCTGATGGCTTCATTTGTGTAAACATAGGTCAGAAATTACCAAACTCTGCATGTTAAATATGTGCAGTTATATATTAATCACCCCTCAATAATGCTATTTTTAAAAAGGGAGCAAGGCAGACAGGAAGAAGTGGGGGTCTGAAGTACAAGGCCATGCTACCTGTGATCTGAGGGACAAGGTCTCCAGAAACAAGTCCCTGGCTTTGGCCGAGCTTCCTGAAGTCTCGATTCTCCCTAAGTAGTTTTCTCCGTTCACGTTCAGCTCTGTACACTCTAAGTTGTGTCCCCTTTACACATCACCTTGGTAGCTTCCTTGAAATCTGGATCTGTCTTCATTCTTGGTACTTCCTCAAGTGTCTTGCACCTACTTATTAATTAAACCAGTTTTTAAAATTCAAATAAAAAGTGATCACCCACCCCAGATTTGGCCTGGTGTGTAGTGGTGGTGGGGCATTTCTGTTAGAATTCTGGGGTATAAATATAAATTCCTTCTCCTGGATACCCTGGACTTCTTGCCTGTGCCACCCTCCTCCACTTTTGGCCAAAGAACACGAGTTAGTGCTGCTTCATCAGGATTTACTGAAACTGCCGACACCCTTTACAGCATGGCTCTTTGCTTTGACCGCAGGACAGGAGACCACCGCAGGGTCTGAATGTGGACATCAGCAGACCCCTCAGCACCCTCGCCATCCCTCAGCCCCAGTCACCCCAGCGAGTGCTCCCACCCCTCCACCAGACCCCTCGGGTACCGAGTGGCCCTGCCAGACCCCTGCCAGCCAACCCTGCACTGAGGCAGGCCCAGGTAAGGTTCCAGTGCCGATTTGATGGGATATCATTCAAAGCCGTTCTCTGCTACTTGCTAATGTGTGAACTTGGGCAGGTTGCTTAACTCTTTTGGTACCTCTATAAAATTCAGCTATCCAGATGATTAAATGAGATAATCCACGTAAAACATTTTAGTAGAGTGCCTGGAGTACAGTAAGGGTGTAATTTATTATTAGTAATCCTTTTAGTATTCATTGTAGCCAGGGTACTCATGCAACTTATCTAAACCATGGACCACTTGAGAACAACAGGGGACACTATTAACAATTAACCTGGACAATGAAACAGAGACAGGCAATCCAAGACAGGTGGTCACTCTAATAATAGTTATACTTTCTTACTAGTTTTATCTTCAAAATTAATTATAAGAATTTCACAATCTATTGAGTTTCTTTGTTCTAGAATTATTATATTGGATGCTTTGTGTATATCTCATTTTCATACTATTTTTGGAAGTAACTTTTTTTTTGGCCATGAATGTATTTTGTAATAGGAAGTTTGGGGAAAAAAGCAAATGAAAAAACTGACATAATCATTGCTAATTTTTTGTTACATTCTTTTCTAAAAATTTTTATTTATAATTATGTCTTATTCTCTACATATACAGCTTTATACCCTGCATTTTTGCTTTAAAATCTCTCCTCTATATGTTGGTACCGTTAAGTCCTATAAAATGTTTTTTTGTTGTTTTTTGGTACTAGGAATCGAACTCAGGACCTCACACTTGCCAGGCAGGCACTGTGCCACTGAGCTATATCT
This sequence comes from Erethizon dorsatum, assembly GCA_028451465.1. Lineage (NCBI taxonomy): Eukaryota > Metazoa > Chordata > Mammalia > Rodentia > Erethizontidae > Erethizon > Erethizon dorsatum. Next base: position 109,337,295 of record CM051822.1, on the reverse strand, counting down.
CCAGCCCTAAAATGTTATTTTAATAAGTAGCACTCTGCTTGAATATATAATAATTTTTGAAGTACTTGTCAGTGGATATGTTTTGATGTCTCTAATTTTTGCTGCTGTAAATATCTCTATTATGAAGTCTCTGCATACATAAATTTTGGGCTTAATTCTTCCCTTAAAAGAGACTTGTGAAAGTGAAATACTGAGTTGAAAAATTATACTAGTTAAGCCTTCATAATATATGTTAAATGTTTTTTTCAGAACTGTTCTGTCACTCTGCTAATAAAAGACATGTCTCATTTTGCTGCTGTAAATATCTCTATTATGAAGTCTCTGCATACATAAATTTTGGGCTTAATTCTTCCCTTAAAAGAGACTTGTGAAAGTGAAATACTGAGTTGAAAAATTATACTAGTTAAGCCTTCATAATATATGTTAAATGTTTTTTTCAGAACTGTTATGTACATTTATATTCTCACATTATTACTGAACATCTCACCATGACTTTGCTAGTACCAAATATTACTATTTCAAAGCACTGCCAATTTGATAAAATGTCTCCTTTCAGTTCAGTTCTGTTATTTGTGATACAAATAATTAGAATTTGTCTTGGTAAATTGTAAAGTCGCTTTTATCATTAGAAATTGTCCTCTTTAGCTCTGATTATCTTTGTTCTAAAGCCTACTTCATCTGATATTAATATATCTACACTAGTTTCTTTTATTAGTGTTTATAAAGCGTATTTTCCCTCTTTTACTCTTAACCTATATTTCAAAAGTTTCTTGTAGACAACATATAGTTGAGTAACATTTTTTCATCCATTCTGCCAATCACTCTCCTTTAAATAGACATGTTTAGGCCATTTACATTTAGTGCAATTATCTATGTTAGAATTTAAGTCTATGGCCTTAATGTTTTGTTCATACCCTCTGATCTTTGTTGCATTGTGCACCCTGTCCTACATTCCTGTGATTTAGTTGAACATTTTAAGAAATGCATTGCATGTTAATTTACCTATAGTGTTGAGTATATGTCTTTGTATAGTTTTATATATGATTGTTCTAAGGCAGGGCTTCTCAACCTCAGCATTTTGGTATTCGAGGCTGGTTAACTCATTGTTGCGTGGGTCTTTCCTGTGCATTTTTTTTTTTTTTTGTACTGGGAATCGAATTCAGGACATCACGCTTGCCAGGCAGGCGCCATGCCATTGAGCTATATACCCAGCTTTCGCAGCATTCTTGACCATGACTGACTAGATGGCAATACTACTTGTAATCATGTCTCCAGACACTGTTAACTGCTGCCTGAGGGACAAAATTATCTCAGTTGAAAGCCACTGCTCTAAAAGTTATATGTTCGTAAGTTATCATAATCTAGTTGTATTGGTATTTTATCACTTCGGGTGAAATGTAGAAACTACCAGCTTTTAGGTCCCTCTATCCTTTATTACCTTTATTGAGAACCACTTCAGATAATGTAATTTTTGCTTTTAGCCAAACATAACGTTTAAAGCCTGAGAAAAGTCAGTAGACAAATATTTACATTTTCTGTTCAGTCTTCATTTCTGATGTCCCAAATTTGTTATTTCTACCTGAAAAAGATTCTTAGTTATTCTTTTAGGTAAGTCTGTGGCTAACAAAGTCTTAACTTCCCTTCATCTGAGAATGTCTTTATGATGGATATTTTTGCTGAATATATAATTCTGGGTTGACTATTCTTTCATCACTAGAAAATAATCTTGTCCCCATTCTTTCTGGACCCCATGGTAATGAGAAATCCACTAAAATTTCTTCTCAATGTCTCTGCCCCAGAGAAAGAATGTAGCCCATTACTGAAAGAAGGGACAGGAAAGAGAGATCTACCAATCTCCAGGCCATGGTACCCAATGAAGAGGTGGAGAAGAGAAGCTTTGTTCTGGTGTTGAGCTGGAGTAAAGTCTTCATAGGCAAAATGGCTCTTTCTTTCTGGATCACTCTTTCCCAGCTGTTTGGCTATAGTGATCAGGCTTTTCTTGGGTTTACTTTTGTTTTGATTTCTTTGGTGCCATTTATTTATTGTATGTGTGTTTTTGTTTTTGTTTCCTTTTATATTTTGACTGGGACTCTGGCTCATACACGCATGCACACACATACATATACACCACTGGGTAGTTCCTTGAGTCCTGAGGTCACTAACCAGTCTACAGTGAGTCCCCCAACTTACAGACAAGTTCCATTCTAGGAGAACATTTGAAAGAAGGATCTGTTCCAAGTCTGACAAAGTTAGTCTTATACAGTACACCTGTGAAAGTTCACAACTCAAATTTTCATAAGTTGACTTACTGTATTTATGTTGATGCAAGACAGTGGGCACATCCTAAACATTTCTGGACTGTGCACTTTTTTGAGAATCTGAGGAAAGCTACGAATTCTTGGGAAACGCACCAACACTCAGTGTTTTGCATGTGCATTTCAGGTGTCCAGAAAGCCCTTAAGCACCTATGCCATGGATTCCTTCTGAAGCTCTTATTCCTTTGAAGTAAACCACCTATGCACAGAGTCAAACTGAGACTGTCTCTAACAGACTGTGTGATCAGAGGAAAAATTTCTACATGCTGGTGCCTTCTCCTGCCAGCTATGAATGCCCACAGAGTGGCTCCTTCAAATTTTCCTTTAAAGCAGCCCTCAAAAAAGGCCTTTATTCTGCTTTATGAAACTAAGGAAATGTTACCCTTTAACCGTTAGTCACTGAAAATATCCACATTTCTCTCTCCAGGCTGGTGTCTGTCTGGAACCTTTCCGAGACAAGTGATACAGCTTAAGCACATGATTTCTCTCCCATCACATGTAGGGAACCGGATTAATTCCATCCAGGTGTGGGGAACATTTGGAGGTGGTACTTGTTTGGCAGCACAAATTAAATCCACTGACGTTTCACACTTTTTAGCATTCCCGGTGCTCAGCCCTGCACAACACGACACAAACACACAGCTCCATGGCTACCCTTGCTTCATTTGTCAAATTTACCATGTAAACATTCCAGGAGGAAAGAAAATGCTGTCACAAACACTATATTGGTCAACTTCACATTTAAAAGGTAAGCTAGTTCTTTATAGAAAACATTTCATCTTCTATAAGATGTTTGATTTTTTTAAATCAAATACAGTTGAATCAACTCATTCTCTTGTCCACAAATTTACCTTCCAAAGTGCTGTCTCCTTCATGGTAAAAACAACCCTTGGGATTCAAGCTTCCCATCCTGACTCCTCAGTCTTGATAAAGGAAACAAATTTTAATTTCCTTTTCATCTTATCAGCTATTCTAGAGGAAAATAATTCAATGTATTCATCAAGCTGTTGGCTGCTACACTATCCCAAACCAGAGCCTAAATGGTAAAATGTAGGCTGGAGAAGAGAGTAGTAAATGAGAGGGGGAGAAAATGAGAGGTTAAAGGAATGTCGGATCACTTATATAACTGAGTGCTCAGGCAGGGAGCATGATTAAACATCTCTGATAAATGTGGAATTTGCCCTTAAGATATTTCGTGTTATGCAAAAATCATTGAGTTTTGCCTCCAAATATTACTATAAATTTTAAAATACAAAGAATTACAGTATACTCCCAGAAGTTGCAGTTCAGAATCCACAGCCTCATCGTTCATGGATTTTTCCTTACAATCTAATAATTGTTCGCAGAAACACCCGCAATTTCCCAGAAACCGCAACTATCCTCCGCAATTGTTTTTTTTTTTGGGGGGGTGGAGTTGCAAGGAGCCAATCCAAGAACGTTATTCAGTTGTCCTTGCTGCTGATTGGCTGTTGCCCTGTAACCCATCTCTGGCAGAAGCATCAGAATTCTCACATCACAACAGTTGCTGTAATGCCTGTAGCTATCTCTAGTGTTCTTGTTCTTTTTAAAGAACATCCCTAAAATGCCACCAAAATGCCCTGCACCTTCTATGGCTTTATTAATACCGTATTTTATTAAACTAAATTACAGGGCCGGTGAGATAGCTTAGCGGCATAAGCACCTGCCCGGCAAGTGCGAGGTCCTCAGTTCAACTCCCAGAACCCACATAAAAAAATAAATAAAATAAAACACATAACTGTGAAGACATAGCATATTTAGGATTTAAACTATTAAAATAGGCATTTACAGGCATTTTTCTGACCGTATCTGAAATTCGCAGTTTTTCACAATTTGCGGGTGTTCTAGGAACATAACTCCCATGAATTTCAGGGGTCCACTGTATAAGCACCACGTAGAGAAAATACAAAGAGGCACAGCAAGCACATATTCAGAGTATTAGCTTTCTCATTGCTGAGACACAATACCCAATACCTACAACTTAAAGGAAGAGAATTTATGTGAGTTTAGGCCAAGGTTGGCTGAGCCCAAGGCAGAAAAGCATGGTAGAAAGGCCTGGAAGAAGAAAGCTGCTTGTCCCATGGCAGCCAGGAAGCAGAGGGAGCAGGGAAGATCCAGGACCAAAATACACCCTTCCAGGTCACATCCCCAGTGACTGGACTCCAATCAGGCCCCACCTAACAGCACATGTAACTACTAGAACTCATCACCCTGAGGTGTTAGGCTGCAGGGCAAGCAAGAACACTGGGGAGCACAATAGAGGAAAGGATCACCCCCTCTTGAACTCATATACTATCTGTGAAGTCTACTGACTTGTTTTTTGGGAGGAAATGTGTTGTGGACTATTCCGGGAGCTGAGAGGGAGGGAGTGCTAGACACAATGTGCAGATAGGCACTCTAGGAGAAATGGCATTTGGTATGGCGTTTTTCCATTTCCTCTTCTACAGGCCTATTCCCTAGCCACATCCTAAGCCCTTCAGCAGAGTTTGTGAGCCATGGCAACCTAGTGTCAGCCCCCATTTGGTTGGAGAATGAAGGGAAAACTGTATTCAAGCCAAGTGCAGAAAAGGACAGCACCCTGCCAGCAGCACTGAGCTATTGGAAGAGAACAGGGTAGCTGGAGGAGGTGGGCAGCAGAGGGACACAGCCCAGCAGGATCCTCAGGAAGAGTTGGACATGGACCAAGTGTCCTACTGTCCTTCACGAGAGGAGCTCAAGTTGCTAAATTTGAAAAACTAAATGGGACCCTTAAAAGACTAGCAAATGAGGCCACTTTGGAGGCTATTTATAACAGCCAAATGCCACTGTGCATGGCTGTATGCCTGAAGGCAGGGAAGGAGCAGAGGGGTGAGGCATTCTGGATGCTTCCAGAGAGTTCCAGGATGCACCCAGCTAAAACCCTTTTTGCAATTGGTTCTGATTAAAGTTTAAGCAAAAACATGCTCAATGTCATATCTAAGATATAAATTTCTCAGCTCACAGAAAATTATGCCTAGAGAAGCTTAAACAGCAGCAGATTGAAACACAATTTTCTGCTGTCAGATCCAGAGGTGCCACATGTGATCCTAAAGGGGCAATGAGTGGCACCCCTAATTCCTAGCCAAGGCAGGCTGTTCTAACCAGTGGGATACATGTAAATGTCACACACTTCTAATTTCTCTATTTACTTTTCTTTTTTTTTTTTTTTTTTTTTTTTTTTTTTGGTGGGTACCGGGGGGTCGACCTCAGGACCTCGCGCGCCAACAGGCGCCCGTGCCGCTGAGCGATATCACCGGCCCCTTTTTCGTATGTGGGATCTGGGAGTCGAACTCGGGCCCTCGCGCTTGCAAGGCAGGCGCTTATGCCACTGAGCCATCTCACCGGCCCTCTATTTACTTTTCTAAACTTTTGCCCCACAAAACAGCATTTGAACTACTTCTGCTGATCGATGGCCATAATGTAGGGTTATGCCTCTCCAGCATTTGTTATCCGTTGATTTCTTGATGGTAGCCATTCTTTCTGGAGATGGAATCTTAATTTTTTTTAATTTGCATTTCTCTTATGGCCAGTGATGTTGAACATTTTTTCATGTATACATTGTATTTCTTCACCTGAGAATTATTCATTTCAGAGGTCCATTTTTTTATTAGGTCTATAAATTTGGGGGTTTTAATTTTTTGGAGCCCTTTATATAGTCTAGATGTTAGTCCTTTGAGGAGTAGCTGGCAAATTTTTCTTCCCATTCTGTACCTTGTCTCTTCACTTTGCTGGTAGTTTCCTTTGTTGTGCAAAAGCTTTTTAATGTGATCCTATTTGTTGAGTATTGGTATTATTTCTTGCACAACCAGGGTTTTATTCAGAAAGTCTTTACCTACACCTACGTCTTCAAGAGTTTTACCTATTTTGTCTTCCAGCAGATTCTGTTCTAATGTAGAGATCTTTGATCCATTTTGATTTTAATGCATGATGAGAGATATGGGTCTAAGTTCAAACTTGGGCATGTGGAAGCCAGTTTTCCCAGCACCATTTGTTAAAGAGGCTAGCTTTCCTCCAGTGAAGGGATTTGGCCCCTTTGTCAAAGATAACATAGCTGACAGTGCCTGGAGTTGTTCCTGTATCTTCTATTCTGTTTCATTGATCCACAAGTCTGTTTTTGTTTTTTGCCAATATCATACTGTTTTTATGACTCTAGTTTTGTAGTATTACTTGAGCTCCAGGATTGTGATGTCCCCCGCCTTGCCACTGTGCCCAGAATTGGTATTGCTATTCTATGTCTCTTCTGGTTCCATATGAATTTTAGGATTCCTTTCTCTTATTCTGTAAGAAATGTTATATAGATTTAATGCAATCCTTATAAAAATACCAATAACAGTTTTGACCATTCTAAGTATATTGGTTCTGCCTCGCCAGGAACAGGGAACATCTTCCCTTTTTCTGATATCCTCTTCAATTTCCTTTTTCAGTGTACTATAGTTTTCACCATAGAGGTCTTTCACTTCTGTGGTTAGGTTAATTCCCAAGCATTTCAGTTTTCTTGATGCTATTATAAAAGGTATTGTCCCCTAATTTCCCTCTCAGTGAATTTGTTATTGGTATACAGGAACACTATTGATTTTTGAGTGTTGACTTTATGTCCTGCTACACAAGTGAATTTGGTTATTAGTTCTAGGAGTCTTTTGGTGGAGTTTTTGGGGTCTTCTATGTAAAGAATTATGTCATCTGCAACTAATGATAATTTAACTTCTTTCCCTATCTATATTCCTTTTATTTCCTTCTCTTGTCTAATTGCTCCAGCTAGTATTTTAAGAACTATGTTGAACAAAAATGGTGATAGTGGGTATCCTTGTTTCGTTCCTGATTTTAGAGGGAAAATTCTCAGTTTCTGTCCATTAAGTATAATATTGGCCATTGATTTGTCATAGATGGCCTTTATCAAATTAAGGACCTTCTATTCCTATTTTCTTGAGAGTTCTCATCATGAAGGAATGCCAAATTTTGTCAAATGCTTTTTCTGCATCTATTGAGGTTTTTGTCCTTTGTTCAATGTATGTGGTGAATTATATTTATTGATTTGCATATGTTGAACCATCTCTCCATCCCTGGATTGAATCCTAACTGGTCATGATGTATAATCTTCTTGATGATTTGCTGCATTGTGTTTGCCAGTATCTTATTGAGGATTCTTGCATTCATGTTCATTAAAGAGATTGGTCTGTAGTTCTCCCTTTTGGTTGGGTCCATTTCTGGTTTTGGAATCAGAGTAATGCTTCCAAGAGTGACTTTGGGCAGGCTGCTTCCCTTTTGATTTTATTAAATTAAATAGAGTTTGGGGAGTATTGGTGTTAGATCTTAAGATCTTGTAGAATTCAGCAGTGAATCTGTCAGGACCTGGGCTTTTCTTAGTTGGTAGGTTTATTATTATTATTATTATTATTATTATTATTATTATTACTTCTTCAATTTCACTGATTGATATTGGCTTATTTAAAATTTTTATATCTTCTTGGTTCAGCTTTGGTAGTTCACATGCATCTAGGAATTTATTCATTTCTTCTGATTTCCATTTTATTAGAATACAAGTTCTCAGATTAGTTACCAATAATCTTCAGGTTTTGGGCAGAATCCAGTGTGATTTCACCTTTTTCATTTCTAATTTCATGGCTTTGAGTCTTTTCTTTTTTAAATAAAATTGACAAAAGTGTTTGTCTATTTTGTTCAGTCCTTCAAATAACCAACTCTTTGATTAATTGAATCTTTGTACTTTTTTAGTCTCAATTTTATTAATTTCTGCCCTAATCTTTATAATTTCCTTCCTTGTACTAGCTTTGGGTTTGAATTGTTCTCATTTTTCTAAGACCTGGAGGTGTATCATTAGGTTTTTTATTTGAGCATGTTCTGTTTGTCTAATGTGGAAATTCGCTGCTATAAACTTCCCTCTTAGGACTGTTTTCACTGTGTCCCATAGGTTCCAGTATGTCATACTGACATTATTGTTTGATTGTAGAAACTATCTAATTTCTTCTTAAATTTCATCTATGACCCTTACTGGTTTTTTTATTAGTACATTTGTGATACATAATTACATTCATTTGGGGGAATTAGTGCATATATATGGTATTTTAATCACTGTTCCCTCCCTACTCCTGTCACTTCATGGGCACAGGCCAGTGTCAGACCCACTGCAGCAGGAGGAGCCACAATGTGTGAACCTGCAGCCTCCTCAATGGCAGTGACCCCACGCACCCTATAGAGGGGAGATTTCCCCTCCCGTGTGTGCAGACACAGTCTTCTAGTCAGCACTACCTACCTGGGTCTCTATTGTGTACAACACACAATTCTATAAAAATGAGACTGACCAGTGTGGGACAGGATCTTCTAGCACAGTGATGATGAAACTGGCACACATAGCGCAGCAGGCTGTTCATTATCACTGAAAGCTCTAAAAGGTTCAGCACCACTGTTCTAGGAAAAGACATGAGGACAATGGAGATTCACGTGACTAGCTGAGGAGGTGGTTGCGGTCTTAAATGAGGTCCAAACTCTTCCCCACACCACTAGAAAACAGTGATGAGTGATTCACTGAGGCTGTTACTTGTAACAGCTATTCATCAGTGCTTTGCTAGGTCCAAATGTGAGGAAAACTATGATTTTAGGACAATTAAGTACTGGCCAGTTCACTGAGGCTGGGACTACACTTCTACACTATTCTTTCACACAATAAATTAGCTTGGAATGAACATGTACTCTTCTGACCTTTGTGGTTGGCTGAAATCTACGGAGTCTAGCAATCTGATGATTTAGGTCCTTGGTCATTAGAAATGCCAATATGTAACAAGAAAAGGAAATCCATTCATCAATATGTTCTTCTGTGAAAATAAGATAAAATACAAGAGAACTGATCTTTATAAAAGCTTTCATTCCCTTAGGAAAATTAGGCTAATAACAGAGAAAAGATGCTGGGCAGCAAGCTTCTAGGGCTTTCTTCTGCTTTCCAAAGTTCTGCTGTGTGCCCAAGACCTTTCTCCAAGGCCACCTCTTTCTTGTTCTTTTCAAAGTCCTCCCACAAAGTCCTTTGCCCACCTATTACCTGTATACCTGTTCCTCCCCGTTCAGCAGGCCCGGATGGGGCTATTTATTTCAGGCACACTGAACTCCAGCCTCTTGAACACAAGTAAACATGTAGGAAATATGCTGATGTGGATCTTAGGAGTAAAATCTCAGTCTTGTCATGGTGTCAGTCAATGAGTCAAGGATTAATGAAAATATCAATCTATTCCTCCTAAAATCTAAAGTGTAGCTACCATGGTCTTAGACTCTTGCTACCCTCTCCTTGCCCAATACTTCAGAAACTAACTAAACTTTCCTTGGTTGCATGTCACTTACTAATAATTCATGTGACAAACCTATCAACCATCCTAAAGGGAGGCACTACAGTGGAAGCACAGATCTTTCTCTCTGGAGCAGTAGTGGCAAACCTATGCCACATGTGTTGTTTTTCTTTTAAAGCAAAAGATGTTAATGTATGAGTTGTTTTTCCTAAACTAAAACCTAAATAAAAACTAAATAAATAGCAAATGAATCAAATATATAAATGTGAAAAACATCATGAAAGTATAAGAAATTAAAAATATGGCTGTTGTATAGTCAGGCTTTTCTAAATATGACAACAAAAATTGCAAAGAAGAAAAGGCAGCTCACAAAGAAAAAAATGATCTTAAACTTGTGTAAAGATGCCTCACCTTACTTGTAGGAAGAAAAATGTACACCTATCAGATTGACAAAGATAAGTCTTTGAATACATTGTGTTGGTGAAGAGCTGGGAATAGAAATTGGGACTTCTTTAGAGGCTGTTCCACCCAATCTATCACATTTCTAAGAGCACATGGCCTCTGCACAGCAATTGAGCTTTTAGGATTTATCCTATAGACATCTTGGGCAGAAACAGGCCTGTTTGAAGTAACAAATTACTGGAAACGACCTATATAGCCATCAGCAGAGGACAGTTTAAATAAGTCATGGTATGTCTCTATAATGAAATACTGTGCGGTCGTGAAAAGAACAAGGCAGAAGTGCATATAGCCAATACAGTATAATCAAAGGGGAAATGAGGTGATGTGCTGCCATTTAAATTCAAACCAAAGACGGGGCCGGTGAGATAGCTCAGTGGCATAAGCACCTGCCTGGCAAGCGTAAGGGCCCGAGTTCGACTCCTGGAACCCACATACAAAAAAAGGGCTGGTGATATCGCTCAGCAGCATGGGCACCTGCTGGTATGCGAGGTCCTGAGGTCAACCCCCGGTACCCACACAAAAAAAAAAAAAAATTCAAACCAAAGACACAAGATGAAATGAGAGTGACAGCAGTGTTATGGTTGCTGAAGTTGGGTAGATAGAATTTCACTATACTCTTCTCTCATTTTTAGTGTTTGAAAATTTCCATAATCCCTCCTAGTAGAGAGACAGAGGTAGAGCAGAGACTTTCCCTGTATTCTAGACTGTTTTACAGAAGGCCAGTAACAGTGATTCCTTCTGGGAAGGGAGCCTGGTGACAGGTGGGAAGGAGGCTAATTGTTCTCTGCAGAGCCACTCAATTACAGGCTTACATTACCTATTAACAAATGTGGAGGGTAAGATATCAGGTGCCCATTTTCCATGTACAGTCTGCATGTTTATGGTACAGAAATGAGTGGAGAACGCATACTCCTTTAAATACTACAATCACTTGGACATCTTCCCTGGCAATTTTGTGTTTTCCAAAGTTGTCTCACTCTAGAACAGTGATGGCAAACTTTTAGAGACGAGTGGCCAAACCACAACCCAAAACCCACTTATTTATCACAAAGTGCCAACAGTGCATAAAATAAAGTAGGAATCTGACTATTTTTTCTAGCTGACAAGCTGGAAACCTTCAACAACAGTTATTGTACCTCCCCAGGCTGCTTCTTTGGCTTAGATTTTTGGCCTGATAACATCTCAATTGTGTGTACTAGCTTGTAGCTATTACATGCTTTTAAGAAAAATTTAAAATACAGTTGCAGTGGTTTTCAGAGAAAAGCTGAGGCACAACCTGGCATGCCATCTTCCTGGACATGGAAGAGCGACCAGTCAACGTAAGTCAGTTCTAGAATGCGCACACAATTGTAGTTTATAATATTTATAGTCTTCTGCTCTATAGCCATAATTCCCATAATATTTTTAGCCGCAGATAGGCTAAATGTGGATAGCAAGATGTGTTCATGCTGCCCCAGGCCCTGTGTGACATCTCTGGCATTTTCTGGTAATGGCATCCAGTCTCTCTGCAGAGATCTCTCCGGATGACAGGACATGTTTACTCTTCTGATGTGGAAGCTGATAACAATTGAGAGTTCCTTATGACAGTGGTCAAGGCAAAGGGTTACATTTAGATGTTAAAATGTTTTCAAATCTAAAAAATTTGAAATATGTGACTCTTGCTAGATCATGAGCAGAAAGTGGAGGCGTGGGACGCACTAACAACTTAAGAGCATACCCGTATTCTTCTCCAGTACCTGGAAGAAGCTGAGAGGGAAGACGAATGAGGTTTGAAGTCCGTGTTTCCTTGTTTAAATGAAAATAGATCTGAAGAAATATTCACTGAGCATGAGTGACGTGGAGTCCTTTCTCAGCTCCAGGCAGATGAATCTTGGTGGCCAGGTTAGATTCCTCTGAGAAAGCCCAGGTTTGGGTTTTACAAAGACAGCAAGAAACGTGACACTAAAAGGGACTATGGAAATTCTGCCCCTTTCACCAGGGTCCAAGCACATGCAGATGGGCTCTGACATCTGAAGAGTGAGGGAACATCTTCCTGGACCAGCCCCGCTGTTCATGCGGTCTTGCCCCGTGAAGCCTGGCAGGAAGCCAGCATCTTACCTAGGCGCAATGTTTCATGCGACTTGTTCCATTCAAGCCATGGCCTGCTCCTGTGAGAGTGAATGTGCTGTCCCCAGGTTTAAAGTCAGAACTCAGTCAGCATCTCAGCTGTTTGGGCTTTTATCACTATGGTGACCATATCATTTATCCTGTAAAGCAGGAGACACATCAGAGAATGTGATTAATAATTAAATAGGACCGTATGCATAAATTGGGGCTATCCCAGGGAAACTAGAATGAATTGCAAGCCTAATTATCCTCTCCATTTCCATGATAAATCCAAATATATTGCACTGGACTGTAATATACACCTTATTTTTTTCTCTAGTGTTGCAGTGAAAACCTGACATTATCTTTATTGCCAAGACTAGGTACTTAGTCATACTTAGCAGCAAAACTGGTATCACTTAGTAATGAGTTATTTAATCCCCAAAGTCTTTCAATTTTATGAGTATATACATTCATTTTTACATTACACACTGATATCTTGCTCATGCTTTTCTGTTACAGGAAATGGAGCTTGATTTGTTGCCTTAGTTTATTACCCAAAGATTATTGGAAGGGTGATGGTGCTTGTGGAAGGTACATTTACTCAGTCCATTATAGTTGCAGAGTAGTGGCAGTGGGTGACATTCACTCATTGGTGACTATGTGGCAGGCCCTGTGCTGAGTGTGTCACTGTCTCAATCCCTGGTCAACCCTTAAGGAAAGGACCATCCTCATCTCCTCATGCTCAGGAGCTTGAAAACACACAACCCATGCCCTTAAGCACATTATACAGTCTTTATTCCTCATCGAGGAATTTATTCTATAATCTACAGTCTGTATTTCCTTCATTATAGAAATGTCACTTGACAGTCTGTCTCTTGTTCAATGCCTCTTTCCTAACTCAGTCTACCTGTTAACACTTGGTGCATTTCCCACACAGCTGTGGTTTACAGACTTCTGTGGTGGCTCCTATGTTTTGCAGAACTAGGTTAGCTGGTAATTCCGTTCCTGTGGTCTTTCAACTGAGCTCCAGTGATAAGAATTTAGAAATTCAACTCGAGTGTTTTAAAATCATTTCCAAGTGTTTCTGGATGTATGGAATGTATGTGATTCTCTTGCCTCAGCTTCCGGTAGCTGAGACCACAGGCACGCCCTACTGTGTGCTGGGCTATGACACTGCATTGCATCATTTAATTACTGGGACATTCTGTCTCTCTGGAGGTTCCAGCACCAGTTCCTACAGACCTGTGCATCTGTGAGTCTCCTGCACTCCAAAACACAGAGCAGAATGTGGCTTGGCACCTAGACTCACTCTGGACCCCAGAAGACAAATGTGTCACGTACTTACTGACTTGCTCTCTCTCAGAGGCAACCAAGGAAGAAGCTAAATAGAAAGAGGTGCCTTACAATTTTGCAATTGCACTGTTTCTGTTGCTTTTTATTTCTATTAAAAAATTGACGGAATGCTATTACTGATCATTATTATCTATGTTCTGGAAACTTCCCACACATTATTTTACTTAATCTTCATAATGATGCTATGAGGTAGGTCTTGCTTTCTTGCATTGTCCAGAAGAAGTTGAGATTTAGGGAGGTCAAGTCACTTGACAAGTCTCAGGACACTGGTCTTTGGATAAAGCCCAGCATAGAATAGCCCCCAAGTCTGTGCTCTTCCACCTCCTCTGGCTGACGTCCTCCCTGCCTCCTGGCCAATGGCGCACCTTCTCCCAGCTTCTGTAGGCTTGACATGTCTCTCAAACCACCGGGTCAATTCTTTGAACTAATTATAGAAAGTATTCAGGTGAAAGAACTTCGGGGGCTCGTGCCAAATGATCTAGACCAGAATTTGGAACACTGACCATCCACATTCACCAGTCCACCCACAGCTGAGCCAGTTCTTTCATATGACAGAGAAAAGGAGGAATTAGTGTAATGCTTAAAATATTTCACCAGCTTCTCATTTTAGATCTTTATAAACTGAAAAGCCACCTAAAGGCAGAGGAAAGTTTACATCCCTTTGGTGGCATTAGCACAGAACCCCAACACCAACTATATCCTCTAAGGCCCATGAACACCACAGGATTGGAATATTCATGATTGTTTTATATGCGTTCATGAATAAATCTCTAAATGTTAGAGAAAATTGGGCAATAAGGTTAACAAAGGTCACACCTCCACCTCACCTCCTACAGACAGGGCTATTATCAGGAAATGAGCCTGTGCCATGCAACAACTTACCATTCTCCAAATCCTGCTTTTCAGGAACTCTGATGGCCCCCAGCGTTGATGCCTGGTCATGAAGCTAAGGAATCACGCATCATGTTATGTGTATTTCAGGGGATTCATAAGCCAAACCCTCCTCAGAAGCCTCTGCCCGCCAATCCTTTGAACAGGATGAGTCGGCTCTCTAACGCTGCAGTGAAGACACCGGGACAGCAGGAGCCTGGGTTTCGCCTGGCACCCATCAGGTGGGTCTCCTCTCTCTAGTGGCTGTGGGGTGGTGGGCTAGGCCACGCCTCGTGTTCCCATGACTGAGAACAACAGGAAATAGATATAAACATAGCCAGAGGCAGCAACATGAGCCACAGCCGCAAGCATTACTACTAGCTCTCAGCAAGGGCCCAGCATGCCTAAGCAGCTGGCTCAAGATGAGGTAGAACTAGGTGGCATACCCAGGAAAGCTGTGGCTGCCGACAGGACCCTGGCCTTGTCTCACAAAGGCACTACAAAGAAAAATAGTGTGATGGTATGAAGGCCAGATACCCACTTCCAAAACTCTCACCAAGGCCAACTCTCCCCAGACCCAGGATCCTGAGACGTAGGTCAGGTTTGTGGGTCTGAGAGGGAAATGAGAGGTAAAGCAGAAGAAGCTGCTAGCAGCAGGAGACTGGGGACTTCTCTATGCAACAGAATTGCCCTTAAAGGCTTGCTCCTGCTGGGGTCATCTGTACCCTTTCCCACAGGGGACTAGGAAGACAGCCTGAATCCTACTTGTGCGGGGAGATCAGCCCAGTGTGGTGCTGGAACTGGTGGTTCCCAGTGGTTGGTGAGAGATATTAAATTTCCAGAAATTTTGTGAACAGGGTGTTAAACCTAGCTAAATACTGTATTAAAGATTAAATTCTATAAACTTAAGTTACATAAAAAACTAAGATAATGCTCAAACATCACTTCTGGTTTAACTACCTTTTGCTATAATTATTTGTGGCACTGAGTTTGCAGATATCTATTATCCACATGGTGGAGTTTAGCATCATGGTACTGCTCACGTCACTTCCATGTTTAGGGACATACTGGTGGTACCTTGGAATCACCCCCTGTAGGAGTATTTACACCATGAAAATTGGCAAATGAGACCAGTCAGGCCCTCCTCCCCCAGAAGGCTGTGCAACCCACAGCAAAACTCTTTTCTGACTCACATGCCCCCTTGGCAGGATGCTCACTTTATGAGCTCAAAGGAACCAAAGGTACAAACTATTGGCCAGGCTCTGTGCACAGTAATTCCTATCTCTGAGGGGGAAGACACATGCTGGTGATTACTGCCCCTGGAAAGAATGTTTGGCCTGTGAAAGAAATAGCTGCCTAATAAATCTCAGAGATAAAGGCAGTCAAAGGGTCAGTCCAATGGTTTAATTCCCAACTGCAGAAATACAGAAAAAATTGCATAGCATAATAATTATTTCATTGCGGTTTGCATGTTGATTTTAGAGTTGCTTTTCTCTATTTGGAGGGGAAAAACACTACTTTACAGGAGCATGTTGAGGGGATAGCTCCTTTTTTAAATGCCCTCAGGCAGTGGCCTACCTTACTTCTACCCCATCATAATAATTGGCTCCTGTCCTGCCCATTCATTTTTGAAGGATCACACATATGCTTCTTTGCTCTGGTTACCAGCAGGTCTGCTACCCAACAGCCACGCCACTGGTAAAAAATCAAAATCGCTATCAATGTAAATACACACTGGATTTTGAAGACTTAGTACCCCCAAAATGCCAATCCTTCTAATCATTTTTATACCGATGATATGTTGAAATAATACTCTAGATATAGTGGGTTAAATGAAATTTATTATTAATTTCATTTCTCACTTTTTCATATGGCTATTGGAAAACTTAAAATTACCTAAGTGGCTCACATCATTTTTTCTGTTGGACAGTGTTCTAGAATCAGCTTGTAGATGGGAGAAATAGCTTTGGTGTAGATGGGAGAAATAGCTTTGGAGAGGGCTTCTCTGGTGATTACCATCTGTTGTAAACCACTGGGAATCCTGCAGCCCTAAGAAAGGTCCTTGATATCATTAACAACCCCTGCCAAAAATAAGAGTGGTCTCCAGTCTGACCTAACACAGATCTGACCTAACACAGTGTAGGAAAAAGACTCATGCCACCCAAGGCTTTAATATCTACAGAAGTAACTCTCAAAATCTCTAAAATACAATTTTGTTTTCTCTTCTCTTGATTGCTCTTACTTCAGACCTGCTCCTAAATATCCACACCAAGTGCCCAGATCCATGCACACCGCCTACATTAAGTGAGAAGTTGACGCCTTTTTTTCAACAGTGAAGACAGAAGTTTGCACTATCTTTCAACTCCAGTTGGAGTGATTTTTTTGTACCAACTTTTAGAACTTTTTAAATTTAAAAAACCATTATTTCAAGAACTTTGAGCTACTGCCGTCGGTGCTGTGCTGTGCTATGGTGCTCTGTATACTTGCTCAGGAACTTGTAAATTATTATTTATGCAGAATGTTTATTACAGTGCAGTGCGCTGTAGTAGACATTTTTACCATCGCTGAGTTTTCCATGGAAGGAAGGCTTGTGCTTTTAATATTTTAGTGAACTTGAAATATCCTGCTTGATGGGATTCTGGACAAGATGTTTACTTTCTGATCAAGGCTTTATTGGGAAACAGTCACCCAGCTGCCCTCAGCTGTGGTTACGGTACCTGACACAGCTCAAGAGAGCCCAGGTAGAACCTCGAGTGATTTTGTGGAATTTCTAGCTTGGGCCAGAGCTGGGGGCTGCAAGTCCAGGCTGTGCTTGGCCTTCAGGGAGGTCCTGGGCGCTGGCAAGCTGACAGGCCCCCAGGACGAAAGAGAAGGATCTGGTTTCTGGCCCGGATGCATTGGAGAACAACTGGGTTGCAGACAGGAACTTTGAGGTATGGCCCGACTAAGATAGAGACTGGAATGCCAGGCCAGGCAGAAACTTGACCTGGAGCTGACCAGCCATGAGCACATTTGGACACCAGACAAAGAAGAGATCTCTAGTTTTGCTCACGGTTTTGCTACATAGAAACATTAAGAACTTCTTTTTCTGGCTGCCCTTTACAGAATGCTGGCATCAGCACATTATTTAGATTGGGAATGGTGGTGTTTCCACAAGGAAGCCACTGCAAACCTCCATCTCCCTGTACTGTTTGGAGCTAAGCAAATTACATTATCTTCTCAACTGTAATACAATGACCTTGTGTTCAGACAGACAGATGAGGCTTTCCATGGGACCATAATGATTTTCAGATGTAAAGTAGTAACCAGATCTAGTCCATCAATTCTTTAGATAAAAATCTCCTTTTACTGAAGGTTCAACTTATTAAAAATTAGAATCCCTATGCTTGCAAAAACTACAACAATATGAAATGCTATTCTCATGGTACAGCCTATGTCTACTCTACTTATCAGTATATACTGGACAAAGAACCCTTTAATTATCTGTAGCACATTTTATTTTCTCAGCTAGACTTCAGGAATCTTTAAAAGATGTTTCTAACATAGTGTGAAGCCTTCACACTTACAACCTACCTGTTGAGCATCACAGAATGTGAAAAGGATATCAATTTCCTGATCTTACATATTCATGCAAGGCAGGGTCGGGCAAGTGGCCCCTTCAACATTTTACTCTGCCAGTATCCGACTGGGAGCCATTTCCATAAGATCTTTAAGATGCCTGAGTCCAAAGGCATGAAAAATATAAAAATGCTCAGATAATGCAAAATGCCATCCTGCCTCTCCCTGTCTTCTGGTGAGGTCATGTATGACTAGTTTTCACATTAGAAGGCAATTGACAATAGTTCTATAATTCACTCTGAGTGTTTTATGATAAGAATTTGGAAGTCATTTCAATGGTTTTCCTATGCCTTGAAGCAGAAAGAAAAATACATACCAAGAATTTTGGTTTGCCTTCCAAAAAACAAAACTGCATTTAACTTTGCCCACGCTCCCCACTGTATCCAGGCAACATAGTATTCATAACTGTGGATAAATAAATCCATGTCACAAACGCACACAAAAGGGAACCCAGCTCGAATACATTCCAACTCTTAGAGAATGCATCTGTTTATTATACAATTATTTTCTTAAAAATATAAAGCCATGGTAGATGATATTACTGCTGATGAGATACATACAGAATTACTGTAATTGATGTCACATTTGGCAATTGTATTAAGGCCAAAACATATAATATTGAAAAGGTTTACAATTTTTTATGGTGCATTATGTGGGCATCGTCTTTCTAGATGCCCAAATCCTTAGATCTGACATCTTAGCCCCTTCTATTGTCAGTAGAGGAAGTATATGAATGGAGGTTTTTTTTTTTTTTTATGTTCTTTCTTAACTATAAGTCCTGTGCTTTTAAAGAACCAGGAAAAGTTTGATATTAAAGGAGGTTAAAACTGTGATCCTATGTCATGTCATCAATGGTCACTTAGGGGCTGTGGCTGGTGACATATTCCTATCTCTACAATACTTAATAGCTTTAATAGAGCCATGCAGTTTATTTCTGAATAAACATATTTAAACCTAATATTCCCTTATAATACACAGATATTAAAGGAGTACTTCCAAGAAGCAATATTTATCAGATAAAGCATATATAGCAATAACTTCCATTTTAATGTAACTTAGGAGCCAATAACCAGGGTGGTAGTTTTGGGGGGGAGGGTATTTTTCTCCCTTTTTATATATTCATAAATGGTGGAAACAAAAATTAAGACTTACATTTCAATGGTGGTCTGACTATCCTTTCATATTTTTAAAACTTTGTAGGCATGAATAACAGAGTTGATTTGAATTTTATAAGACCATCACTGAGAAAGCTCAGTGCCTAGACAGAAAGGAGGCCTGGAGGTTACTCACTCTCCTTTGTACATCTAGGAATAGCTGTAGGTTATATGACCCCACTTTACAGGGAAGTATATGGCTAATCTTCCAGGCATTCCATTAAAAGTATATCACCTGAAATGTTCTTAACAGTTTGTTTTCCTGACACATGGGATCAGATGTGTAGCAACCAAGAGAAACAAGGCGTAACATTTTCCATTGTCGAAATATGCATGCAGAGGTTACACTACCCAGTGTGAATTTTCCAGCTTACACATGTGGGATGACGTCACAAAAACCACAACAGCAACAAAATAAACTATATGAGAATAAATACTCCTGAACTAGTCTCCAAGGGGACATTTTTATGCCTTCTTAACTTTATTAGGAATTCTCAGAATGAAATGTAGGCCATTGTACTCCGACAAATCAATACAACACATCAATGCATCCCCTAAAACTGAAAAAACTCTAATCTGTGTCAGAATACCCTTAGGACCTGTGATCCCCCATGGTGCTAAAAAGAGCCTGATGCTGGGCCAACTAGAATGCCTGAGTATCCTCCTGCCACCTCTCAACTGATGTTTACTAAGCACTCTGAGCCAACAAGTCCCTGACAACTGAGAGGGCACGATGCCTGGGCAGCTGGGCCAGATCTTCCTAATACACTCTGACGTCGGGCAGTCTTTTCTCACGAGGCTCGTTTCATCTTTAAGCTTTGCTATGTATGATGGCCCCAGATGTCCTGGAGAAAGCCTAGGGCAGACTCAGTCTACAGATGCTTCCTTACTGCTCCCAAAATGGTCCCAGCCGTTTACTAGTGTCCCAGATTAAGGTTACAACAACCCTCCTAGAAGTCTCCCAAAACCAGCGCTAACCCTTTTCTCATCCCCACCCATACTGGAGTCAGCACAATGCTACCACAGCTATTCCCCATACACAGCAGGCCCATACACACGCCTGAACACAGAAAGCCAGAGGCAAATATGGCCCTTTACCTTTCCTGGTCACCAGACACAAGTGCCTTACGGAAGCTAAACCCAATGCTGATGCCTCTCCAGTCTCTAATAGTCGAATCTCTTTATCTACTTTTGTCAGTACTCCAAGTCAGCTAACATGGTGACTACTACAGTGTGTGGCTGTCCTGCAGATTCACCTACTGGACACCCAAAGCCCACCTTCTCCAGGGTCACTGCACAGAGCAAACTTTCCAGCACCCACTAGCCTTAAATTCCCCAAGTCCCTCCCACAGGCATACTGACCACAGTGACCTCCCATCTAATGCCTTGTTCTAGTTAGGGAAGTTGGCCATAGAAAAATCAACTTAGCTATGATGGCAAAATTCTCTTGACTCACTCACAAGTTCCTATTGACATCTATTGCTTTTAAACCTGTTTGAAAACTGATCAATAAACAACCTTCTAAGAAAGATTTGTGAGCCCCATGCACAGAACCATTTCTGTGAAAGAGGACACTTCCTAGAGCTATCTATTCACATAGGAAAGTACCATTTCCCTGACTGTATATTCCTGACAAAATACCCTTTACTTTTGGGACAGTAGTGGCAGTTTATAATCCAGCCATTACAATCTTGTTTCATATTAAAAAAAAAAAAAAAAACAGGAAAAGAAATACTACATACGAGACTGTTAAAATGGTCAATAGTGGATAGTGGTAGGAAACAGAACAGTGAAAAGAATTCTTGATGTAAGTGATTTGGCTCCTCCGGGTTGAATGCCTTCTACTCCACCCTGATTTCCCACATTGTCTTCAAAAACATGCTCTATATTCCCTGTAATTCTCCCAGAAAATAGCATTTTAATCCTTAACTTAGCACATTTAAATCCAGACAAAAGAATAAATAATATGTGATCATTTTAGTTTTACAAAAAAGCTGAATACCATTTTATGTCTGTGGCCTATAATAAGTAGGTGCCTTCATAGCGCAGTGATAGGAAAAACAAATGAGAAAGACAAAAACTCTCTAAGCAATAGACGGCCAAGACTTTTAGGACAAGTAGAAGCAGGACAAATAGTTCCCTCACCTCCTTCCGTCAAGTCAAATTGGTAGGTGGTCGGGCAGCCTGATGTCTGAATGTGTGTGGCAATTGTCAATGCAACTCTTTAACTTGGTTACAGGCTGCTTAGCACAGTACAGATTGAAGTTACCGCTACATAAACCAGCACAGTCATTTTGCAGTGCTTCATCCATTTATAATGCTTTGGTTTGCTAATTTTTTCACATAACTTTTTATGTTACATTCTGTTACTTTTGTACACATTTCTCATATTGGGGATCTACAGGTAAATACAACTTGCTATTTCAGTAGAAAAAGTCAATGTTAAGAATATTATACCCAATAAATGGTAAACAGGTAAATATAAAGTGTCTTATTTGTTACTGAAAACGTTACAAAAACGGAGACAAAGCCCTCATGTAAAAAATGGATATTCCTATTCATTTATAAATGTATAAGACAATTTCAGAGCACAAGAAATTAAGAATTGGGAGGGGGCAGTGAGCAACATACATGCTGCTAATTCTCAGGGGCTAGCTGGGCAGGGAACAAAGGAGGGAAGAAAATACCTGTTCGCACATACCCCTGATGAGAGTGTCAGGGACACTTGATACTTTTTTGAGCAACATAAATTCATAATCTATCAATTTTTAAACTCTTATTTATGTAGGAGGTAAGTTCAAAAAGTAAGCAATGACAGAGACATCAGATGAATAGGAACCAAAAATCTAAAGGTAATAATCTATTAATATTTTTAAATTTTTAAATTTTTAAAAATAGCACCCAACTTCATAAAGAAGCTGCAGGAAATAACATACACACATATTCATGTATACATATACCTTCATACATATACTCATATATATTCAAAACGGTAAGAAGAATAAAGAGGTCTTTATTCTTACCATTTGCCACTTGTGACAAAGCAAGTAGGCAAAAGGTGTATAGCTGATTTTAAATAGTTATTAAGGTAGGTGAAGTTGGTATATATCAAATGAGACACTCCAAACATACAGAACTTCTTTCAAAGTGGCTTGAAGGGAGAAGGGAGAGGGGGAAAAGGGGAGAGGGAGAAACTTTAAAAACAAAAATTCTGTGTCCCAATTCTGTGTCCTAATGATTCTCTAATCAAAGATGAATTACAGATTATCTAGAAAACAGCAATTAAAGCATTGCAAGTAGCACACAATATGGCTGTACTTCTCAAAATTCCTTGAATTATAAGAACTTAATTTGGGTACCTGTTAAAATCCATTGCTATGCCTTTTCTCTGGACATTCCCATTCAGAGTATCTGAGTTGAGCCCAAGAAATCTGTATTTAGCAAGTACCCCCAGTTGAATCTTTAGATCTAAAAGGTTTAGAAAAAAAACTTATGGTAATACAACTAAAGAACTGCTGAAGGAGAAATTCATAATCCTAAGCACATCTATTACTAAACAAAACAGAAATGAGTAAATTTAATAATATCAATAAAAAAGTTATAAAAGGAACAAGATAAGCCTATGGAAAAATAGAAGAAATGAATTTGCACAGATAAGTTAATTAGAAAATAGAACAAATAAAACCATGAGTTGTTGCTCTTAGAGAAAACTGAAACAGAATTAAACTTCCTAGTCTTAAGCAGAGAAAGAGCAAATACAGAGACCCAGCCCATAAGCATATAGAATGCAGCAATTCGCCATAACCTGAGATTATCTCAGGAATATAAGGAGAGTTCAATAGTAAGTCCAGAGGGTGATCAAACCTGATCAGAGCCATGAAGAATGAGGATCACTGCTTCTGGGTTGGCAGATGACCTTGAGCCTCCAAAAGAAAGATGGCAGTTGTCTTGAGGCTGAGTGTCTTCTGCAGTACCCAAGGAGGCCAAGCTCTGTTCCTTTGAACTCCAGTGTTCAGACCTGTTCATGTCGCAGCATTTCTACAAGACTGACTTGCCCCAGGGTAGTTTAGAGCACAGAATATTCACCTGTCACCAAGCCATCATTCTGGTTCAAAGGCTGCCTCTCTCCATTGGGCTAGCAGAAGAGTTGTCAGTGTTTTGTTCCTGAGCCTACTTCCAACTACATTTTTGAATCCTTGCTCTGCAATGGACTATTCCCTGGCTGCAGCCCTGACTCTTATAGTCACTGGGGCCTTGGACAAGTTGTTACTATGCTCATGGGGGATGCATGGCAGAAAGCTGCCAAGGCAGGCCTTCTGGCACTCTCAGCCTTAACCTTTGCTGGGCTTTGTTATTTCAACTATCATAGTGCAGGCATATACACAGCTGTTGCCGTGCTATGGAAGCGCTGATCTTTTTGACTTAATACCTTAAGAATTGAATGTATGCCTATTTGCTTCTGCTCTGTGGTGATACTCAGCTCACAATAAGGAAGAAATAACAGATAAGTCCATTGGTGAACAAACCTTCTCCTTATCACATGGTTATCTTCAGAATTTAATTTTGAGGAAGAGATTTGAGAAAAATTGGTCTCAAGAAGTAGTAAGACCAAGTTCTGTAATTTTGGTGAGTTAATAGGATTTTCTCCCAGCTCACAAGACTCAGTATAACTAAACGTTACTTATGAGCTTTTGCTTTGCATTATCAGTCTCTTGAAGAAAATTCAGTTTTATTACAATCAATACATGATCATGACTTTGTATTTTTCCTGGGCACAATAGACAAAGGGAAAGATTGTTAATTCGTGAGTAAAGACTGCAGAAAGTCAGTGTTTAATTTTCGGAAACTTCCATGTCTGTTCAGTTGGTAACAGCTAATGATGATTATTCTATGTCCTAGAGAAACTTTGAAATTAAGAGATGCTGATAGTTGACATTACAGATCTCTAAATCCTAGGAAGGAAAGCATGAAGAATCTCTGAATTTAGAGATCCACTTAGGGAAGAGGTCTTCCTTGCAGCTGTATTGGAATATTACAGATTCCAAACAGAATTAATTCTCAAGTGTGTTTTACTTGTCCTAAAATAATCAGTGCATAAATATAAAACAATATACTTTTTTTCCCACTGTGAGGGAATTGCTAATAAGAAAATGTATTCTATGAAAAGAAACTTTTTCAAAATAAAAGATTATATAATAATAATTAAAGAGGGTCGGTGAGACGGCTCAGCAGCATAAGCGCCTGCCTGGCAAGTGCGAAGGCCTGAGTTCGACTCCCGGAACCCACATATGAAAAAAGGGGCCGGTGATATCACTCAGCAGCACAGGCGCCTACTGGCGCACGAGGTCCTGAGGTCAACCCCCGGTACCCACAAAAAATAATAATAATAATAAAGAATGGGATGCATACTTCCCCCATAGAAGGGGTTAAGGGACACAATATACAAAGACTGAGACATAAAATTAAGGTGAATAACAACAGCAATCACAAAAAGGATGAGGGGCCTTTGCAGAGTTATTTATATGCTCTCATTTTTAGATTTTAAAAATCTAGCAAATTATAAAGAGGGGTACATTTGTACAAAAGGTAACACACTAATGAAATCCCTATGAACAGGGTATATATGGCTCACAGATCTAATTCCTAAGGTGAGTATTCTATACGAAATAAATCTAAAGATTGTTAGCATCAATAAAATTGATTGTTTTCTCTGGGTTCTCACCTAAAGTTTTGGAGCTTTAATTTCCTTTTAATTGGCCTTTCCCTACTGAGAAAATTCCACTCCCATGCAGCTCTTTGCAGCTGCTTTACTCACAGGCCAGGATAACTAGCTTCTCTCTGGAGACACAAAACGCATGTGGTCTGCTAGCTAACGTCTTTGTTGATTTTTAAGTGTGTTCCCCAAGTTAAAGCTCCACCACATTTGTGTCTTTTTAAGGTCCCAACCAGCAGACGTGGTTGTGGTTAACCCCTTGTTTACGAATTGCATAATCAGCTTCCAAAACTTTTCTGCTCTGTCTGAAGACAGAATTGAACACTCTATGATGAGGTCATCGAGCCACCAGCAGACTGGGTCTTTCATTGTCAGGGCATGAGTACATGCAAACACAGGCAAGGACAGGGCTGTTCCAGGAAGGCTGACCCCCAGCCAGACACTACTAGCAGACCACGACCAGAGACTTGAGATATGTATTTGAGCTTTGATGTGAGGCCAAGAGCTGAAGAGAAAACTCCTGGGCTTTTAGGGGGAGCACCACTGCGGGAGGCAACAGCAGCCTGACAGCGCGGCCTGGAAGGCCTTCAGGTGGGGGAGGAAGGATAATAGGAAGCACATGGAGGAAAGAATGCCAACAGCCTGGAGTGGCCCAGAGGACAGCTGGGGGGCAGGAGCCAGGAGTGGGAGACCCATGCATGTTTGTGTAGCTCTGGTGCATTAATATTTTGCTTCACGTCAAACTCTAAAGGCACAAGTGCAAGAAAACATCCCTGTTCTATAGACACTCAATGATGCAAGCACATATGCACATGCACTTAGGTAAAAAGATGTATTTCAATGTGGGAACAGTTGTCTGTTACAAAAAGTCACTGTGAATCTTCAACTAAATAAATAAATGTGTAGACCTCAAAGACATGGAATTTCTTATATCTATGTTCAACAGGCACGTTTCGCTTTGCTTTGCTTGGATTTTGCAGACAGGTGGAGCTCGGATCAGTGGACGGAAGACTTCTTTGGCAGCTGCTTTTTTTTCCTCTCTTCTAACAGGGAGAGCACATTCTAGAAAAACAAAACAAGCAGGTGAATGTCCTCCGAGGTTTTGATGGGATGCTTTGGGGTTCTGAAGACACTACAAATTAATCTTGGTAGGCGGAAAGGACAGCCCCACCTGTCTGTCAAAAACTCTGGCCATTTCTAGGACGCCTTTGCCAAACTGAAAGAGGAAACAACAAAAATTATAATTATGCATTATAATATTATATTTCTTTCTTCTCCAAGAAAATTTTTATAAAGCTCAAGTAATTTTACCTCATTTTTTATGCTTACATCTGCCCCTTTATCAAGTAGTAATTCAACTAACTGTTCGTGATTATTTAGGACAGCCACCTGAAAAACAAGAGTGCAGTGTGAGCTGCCGCCACCACTTCCCCCCCCACCATAAGGGCACAGCCAGCAGAGAGGATGCACCTGGCACACACCGGGCACACGGAGTCCACCAGCATCACCATACAGAGGCAGACCTGGCCAGGCCTCTGAAGCTGTGCATGACAGGCCTATGTCCTGCTCATTCTATGGTGTTGGCAACTAGAAAGTAAATGTCATCTCCCTCGCTCCATGTTGAAGCAACATGGAAGAGGCTAGGCCAGACCGCCACAGATGGTTTTAACAAATCTGCTTTGATCCTACAATGGCCTTAGGGACTAAGGGTGCTAATCATTAAAGAAATTATAAAAGACAACAAAAATGTTATAATAGTGTTCATGTAGTAGTGCATGCCTACAGTCCCAACTACTGGGGAGGCTGAGACGGGGGGATCACTTGAGTCCAGAGATTCAAAGCCAGCCTGAACAACATAACAAGACCCCGTCTGAAAAAAGATAAAACTGTAGTGACCTGTTCATGCCCTTATTAACAGGCTGTTAGGAAACACATATGCAACCAAAACCCAGGGCTCCTACATGTGTGGCTGGAGTCTCAAGAGAATGTTTAAAGGTAGAAAAGCTCTGACCTTTGGTAGAAGGGCATACCATGAGAGGTGTCTTTCCATCTTTGTCCTTCACATTCACGTTGGCTCCAGCCTCGATGAGGAGTGAGGCCACCTTCTGGCTTCCTGACACTGCAGAGACTCGCATGAGCGGGGTCCACCCTGAGCAGGCATCCATAACATCTACCTGTAGTCCAGACAAAAAGCTGTCTCAGTCAAGCTGCTTCTCCTGAATATTATGCATCGTAGACTAGTACTTACTTGCCTATTAACTTACCTGAACACCTCTATTTAGCTAGCAGCCCTTCTAGACTTGGTACAAGTCAATTAATTGGGTTATGTTAGATTAACTCACATCTATGTGTGGTGAGAAGATCCATGACACTCACCTTAGGGGCCTCTCTCTACTGAGAGGCCCCAAGAAGCCCTGACCCCGGGGGCATTTTCATCTTCATTGTTTTAAAATGGAAAAACGAGACTCTGGAAAAGTCAACTGAACCTCTCCTTATCTTGGTCCCATGTGAACTCTGTTTTATGTTCTCTTGCTTAACTTTCCTCACCTGCTTTTTAAAATAGTGCCAATTTTGCTTATCTTTATGTATATTTATAAGTACTTTAAATCCTTTCTAGAATCAAATAGTAATAATACATATACACACACCCCTGAGCTTAATATTGGTTAATTTGGGGCAGGAGACTGATAGTAAATACAAAGCAACTAGATCCATTACACAAACCTAATCTGACAAGTTCCCTACCCCTAACCCTAACCCTTCTCTAAAGTAGAATACACCTAGTAATAACATGGTCATTTCCCGATGGTCTGCTCTGTACTGAATTCTCAATTTAGTGTTTTAAAAGAAATACTGTAAAATAAAATGTAAATATAAATGTTGCATCTTTTAGTGAAAACCTAGCCAATCTATGAACAGTGGTACTGAAATAGATGTGTGTGTGTACATGTGTGTGTCTGCATGAGATAGAGAGCATGCACAAGGACGTGCATACATAAACATTTTGTCTGTTACAGATGAATTACTAAAAGATGATCTACACCTTAGTACATCAGAACAGAATAACAAACAAAAGACTGGCAGGTTGTTTACACATATAAGAACATCCAGGGCTACATCACTCTTCCTCATGCAAATAACCTATGGGCATCAAGCTCCATTATATTTGAATAATAGTAATCATCTAGTATTACAAAATGCTTCATACAGTTTCAAACATGCTTTAATACACATTTTCTCTTTTGATCTAGAAGGTTAAACAGGGGCAGGTGTTTTTATTCCTGATTTAGAAATAAACCCCATTTCAGAGAAATCAAGTGTGTTTCCTAAGGCCACATGGCTTATTAAATGTAGAAATAGTTCCCCTGATCAAGTAAATAAGTCGCCCTCAATATAAAGTCATTACATTTGGGAATATGATGGCAATGCCCCTTTTGGCTCCTAAATCCTTCCCAGTCTTCAGAAGCATCAAGTGAGCATCTGCTAAGAACACAGAGCCTCAGTTGACGTCATCTCTCCACCACTAGCAGACATGTCTAGGCTCTGGTTCTGTCCTCTGCAAGGTGACTCCTGTGCTACAGAGAAAGATGAAATCTATGCTAAATAATCAGCTTCATGTCTGAAGCCCAGAGAGCCTGCATTTCCAATATTCCAGTGTTTCAATGTTCATGGCACAGACCTGCCTTATTCTGGATCCCATTCTTCTTTCAGCAAAGATCAACCTATTTTCAACCATAATTTAACTGGATCCAAAGCATGAGTCCAGCTCATCATAAACCAGATGAGAGGATATGGCTGTTGCTACCATGAACAGCAAGTGCGGTTTGACTGTTCCACTGAGGCCCATGGCTAAGCCTTCTGACCTGTTCGGTGTGGCTCCAAAGCACAAGGAAACAAGAGATGCTATAGAAAGAAATTATCATGACATTTTTCCTTCTAGGAAGTCCTTTTTCAACTATCCAAGAGCAGTGGGCAGGAACCAATGCGTTCCCACAATTTAAGCCTTGCTTTCCCTCAATCACACTTCAGTGACAAACTAGAATAAATCTACTAATGGCTTCTGGGAGACATGGACTTTGCTCAATTTGAGTTGATTTTCCAGGTCACCAATTTAATTCCTCAATATTCTTTACCATAGGGCAATCACAGGATAGTATTTTACCCACAGTTCTTTATTCCTATGCCTTGAAACTTTTAGTCCAAGACTTGAAAGACATTAACTAATATTCAAAGTTATCAGAAGTTACCATAATCTACCTGATTGTAATGATCCATCTTCAAACATCTATAGAAACCCAAACAACTCTACTTCGGTTTGCTAAGTCAGATCTGTTCCTCTGATGACGTGGAAATCAAAGCGAACCAACATATCTGGCCCTGCTTCTGGGTAAACACAGCAAGAGTAAAAATGCCCCATGCTTCATACCATCAGTTTGCTCTTTGGAAAACTTTTGTAGTGACTAATCTTTAAAGCAAACCAACAATAAAAATAATCTAATTTTAAAAACAAGAGGAAACACTGTGGGTATACAAGCTCTTAACACCTTTGTGTCTCTGGCACTCAACATAATATCTGGTACATGGTAGATGCTCAGTGAAGCTTTGGTAACAGATTGAATAAAGAAACAAATAAATAATGAACAAAGGGATAAGCAAAGTAGAAGCTTCAGACCCAGCTCTGAGTTGGGCCGAATTTCTTTTTCCTACCCCGCTCCAACATCCATGACAACATGAGCCTCACTATCATATCGACTGCAAAAGGACTCTTTACTCTAAGACCCATTGGGATTTCTTGCTGATAAGCCAGAGATCTTTCTCCGGCATTTCTAACTTCCACCACTCAAACACCTTGCTTCTCGTTGACCCTGCAGAACAGCATTTCAGGATCTTAACAGTACCTGTGTGGTTAACAAGAAAGGCTCCTACCTCACAGCCATCCTTTATCATCCAGTCAATCACAGGACAGTGGCCTCCATCTGCAGCCCAGTGCAGGGCTGTGCAGCCTCCCAGGTCTCTAGCATCCCAAGAAGCTCCGTGTCTTCGGAGATATTTCACAACATCTAAGTGTCCCGCATAGCACGCAAGCATTAGACTGCAACATAAGAAAGAAGCAGCATGCAGCTGTGAGCACAGCCCTACGCTTGGATCCACATTTTGCCCTACCCAGCTGAAACCAAGAAAGGCGAGTTTGAATGAAAAAGCCGTGTGCTTTATTCATATAGAATATACAGGTGTCCATCAACTGTTGAATAAACAAAACGTTATATCCGTGCAATGGAGCATTACTTGGCCATGAGAAGGACATAAAACGCTACACCAAGGGTAAACCTTAAACTGTTCTAATAGAAGATGCCTGAAATAAGAGGCCACATATCACATGATCCCATTTGTATGAAATATCCAGAGTAGGCAAATCCCTAAGACAGAACTAAAAGGCTAGTGATTGCCTGGGGCTATGGGGAAGGAGTGACTTATAATGAATACACAACATCTTTCTGGGGTGATGAAAATGTTCTAGAATTAGATAGTGGTGGTGGTTGCAAAACTGTGAACATGTTATCATGCTGAATTTTATATTTTAAAGGTCCATATTTTATGGTATATGGATTATATCCCAATAATGAAGGGACCACAAACTAATATAAAATATTAGATTTTAAAACATCCATGAGTCCGTGATAATATTCAAAAAAAGAATAAATACAACAAAACATTCATTTATACTATTAGAGATAACATTAAGCTACTTCCTTACCTTAAAAATTGGTATTTAAGGGAAATAAGTAAACATTTACTGTACTTTGCCTTTATAGAATAAAATGTGGTCCATCTCAGCTGAGGGGAAGCTCTTTATTTTTTACAAGTGACTGCCAGCTAATAAGTGTGGAAGGAATCATAGAATTAGAAAAGTCCCTCTTTTTGCAACTCCCAATTTAATAGTTGAGTCAGGCAAGTATCATCAGTGGATATTAAAATTATTGGGTAAAAGGTTCATAGGGAATGGGATATTCACACAGTGCTGAATTATTACCCCATAGAGTATTTTCTAATTCCAGTGGGGAAATTGCATCTCTACAAAGAAGAGATCTAGCGGCCATCACCCTGACCAGTACCATGACTGAAATTACCAGCTGGGGGATGCCCTGCCATACAAGCCTTCCGGTGGGCATAGCATAGTCACAACCCCAGCTCAGAAGTGCTCTTGCTAAAAATGCTGATCTAAGTCCAGTCAAGCCTCTAAGCTGAACTTTGTCTTAGCAATAAAGGGTAAGATGAACAAGTGCCTCTCCCACAACTGGGAGACCATTAGGCAAATTCAGAGCATAGAGCATTTAGAAGATCACAATCTGTTCTTCTCAAAGAGCCATTGCTTTATAGAGGGAGGGAGAGAAAGTGAGCAGAGAGGGAGAGAGAGGAAAAGGAGGAAAAGGGAGAGGTGGAGAGGCAGAGAGGTGGGCGAGACGGAGAGTGAGAAGCAGAGGTAGAGGAAGAGGGAGGGAGGGCGAGGGAGGGCAAGGGGGAGGGGAGGGAGGGCAAGGGGGAGGGGAGGGGAGGGAGGGGGAGGAAGGACAAGGGGGAAGGGAGGGGAGGGAGGGGAGGGAGGGAGAGGGAGAGTGGCAGAGAGGGGGGTGGGGGGAGACAGAGATAGAGGGAAAGGGGGAGGGAGAGGGATGGAAGAGAAAGAGGGGGAGAGGCAGAGGGGGAGAAGCAGAGAGGGAGAGGCAGAGAGGGAAAGGCACAGAGGGAAAGGAAACAGAGACCAATCTAGAATAAAGAAGACTACAGAAACAAAACAGATATTCTGTATAAGCCTTGCTTGTTCATGGTCTTGCCTCAGCCCTTATCCCTAAATAAAGATGAAGTTTTGGAGGCAAGTAGGGAGACCAGCATAGATAACAGGAATTAGTTTGAATTGCATAAAATGTGGTCATATGTTGGTTATGTAGGCTAATGACCTTGTTTTCGGGAGACACAGACTGAAGTATTAAGGAGTAAAGGGTTGTGATGTCTACCATAACCTTGAAATAGATAAGCCAGGGGAAGGGGTGGCAGAAATGTAGACAGAGAAGCAAACATGACCAAATAACCAACCACCACCAAGCCTAAATGGTGAATACACAGATGTTTGTTGGACTATTCTTTTATCTTTGCTAAATGTTTGAAAATTTGTGAGCCAGGCATAGTGGTGCACACCTGTAATGCCAGCACTCAGGAGGCTGAGGCAGGAGGATGGCTATGCATTCAAGGCCAGCCTGGGCTACATAGTGAGACCCTGTCTCATAAATAAATAAATGTATGTATGTATGTTTGAAATTTTTAAAGAATAAAGAGTTGGAAAGTAAAATAGAAACTCTTCCCGATAGGGAAAATGTATAAGTGCCTCTCTGAGTGAGCACTCAAACCTGCGGCACCCAGGCAAAGCCTGGCTGAGCTGGAATGGCCGGCGACCCCATCTCCACTTAGCACCAGCCCCTGGAGACTCCCAGGAGAGAGTGCCAGCTTGGCCTGCCCAGCGTGGGGGCTCAGCAGACTCATCCCTGAGCAACCCAGGGTCTTTCAAATGGCGTTTACCAAGGGAAGAAAATTTCATTTTAATATTTAAATACTGTAAACTGTAGTTATCTGGATGTTTTTTAAATAATGCTTCTTTCCTGATTAAAAAGGAAGGCATGGTAGGTAGAAGAAGATTCCCGCATCAGAGTCACTGATGGAGGACAAGCTCCCGAGCCTGCGGGACTAGCTTCTGGGAGACAAGGATTGCTGAAAACCAGTCCCCCAAAGCCTGGACTGCCCAGCAAGGAGCTGGGACCTGGGCTCCTTCCCAGGGACAGGGGCAGCCTCTGAACCTCACTTCCTTCCTACCTGCAGAAAGCCAGCGAAGTCCCCCGTGTGCCAGACCACAGAGTCTGCCTTCAGTCTTCTCAACAACCACAGTGTCACCTACACTTTAAGGGCGAGGCCTGCTCATTGGCCTGCTGGAACCCAGCTTTACACAGCCATGCCTGTCCAGCCCTACAGGGAGGGAGAGTGGCAGGGCCACCCCTGGTACACGGCCCTGACAAGGACCCAGCAGGGCTCCAGCCAAGCCCGAGTGCAGGGGCAGAGCAACCTGCTTGCAGCACCTGGCCCCTTATCAGCGTCACCTTCCTGAATCCCTGGCACAAAACCCTCGGGCTCTTCTCTGGTGTATTCCTGATGTCCATCTGAGTCTTCTCCCTCCCTTTTTTGACATAGCTTTCATTTTCTTATTATTTCATACACTTCCCTGTTTCAACTCTGCCAGCAGTTTCTACATACTAAATATTCATCAGACTCACGTCAGTCCACTACTGCTGTAAATTGAAGTTGTTTCGAATGTCTCACAATTTTACATAAGGCTACAGCAAACACCCTTATTATATAAAGTCTTATTTACATCCCTGGTTATTTTCTAGGGGCACAATTTCTAAAAACACAGTCACTGTGCGAGTGGTCATGCGAGGGCGTGCGTGCGTGCGTGCGTGACTGGGGAGCGAGCCCAGGCCTTCCACATGCCAGCCAAAGGCTCTACTAATGAGCTCCGCCCCAGCCCTCTGGCTTGCTCCTGATGTGTATTTCCAGTTGCCTTCCTGAAAGTTTCCATCGATTTACACTTCTAACATCTCCATCTGAAATTGTCCCTTTTACTCTACCAACACTATTATTTTGTAACTACTTATTTGATAGGTAGTATTTTTTCATCACTAGCAAAGCTAAACATTTTTCTATGGATTATTTTTAGTGATTCTGCTATAAATTGTCTTTTCATGTAAATTGCTCTTTTCCTACTGGATAGAGTTATTTTTTGGAGAGTATGTGTGTCTTTCCATACTTCGAAGATGCCAGTCATTTGTCTATAACATATACATGAATCCTCAGATTGTCCTTGACTTTCTTATTAAGAGTTTTGAGGGAAGGAGTTATTTTTTGGAGTTTTGGTACTGGGGACTGAACCCAGTGCCTTCACATCAAGCTACATCTCCGTCACGGTTGTTATTTTTTTGAGACAGGGTCCAGCTAAATTGTACAGCCTGACCTCAAACTTGAGCTCCTACTGCTTCAGCCTCCTTAGTTTTTTTTTTTAATATGTGATATACGCATAATCTTTTTTTTATTGGTACATTTTAGATATACATAATGATAACATTAATCATAGGGAATTTGTACCTGTACATGATATAACTTGCTGCTTTATTTCCCATTCCCTTCCCCACCTTCAACCCCTCTTCCCCTCCTTATTTACAAAAGCTTTGTTTCCATTTTTTCCTTCTGCTTTTTTTTCTTGTCCCTTCTTTCCTTTCCCCCACCCCCTCCCTTGTTCCCCTTCTCATTTGAACATTTTCTTCCTATTTCCCAATATCTATTATGTTTTTGTCCTTATTTATACTTTCAGTTTCTCACACCAGACAAACAATGCAGTATTTAAACATG
The DNA here is from genome assembly GCA_028451465.1 of Erethizon dorsatum. Lineage (NCBI taxonomy): Eukaryota > Metazoa > Chordata > Mammalia > Rodentia > Erethizontidae > Erethizon > Erethizon dorsatum. The sequence goes on along the minus strand of CM051822.1, from coordinate 109,302,947 downwards.
ATATACACTTCATCTTTTCCTTAGTGATTTAACTTGTATGCCTTTCGCATTACAAGATCACATATGTATAATGCCCTGCTTTCTAGAAGTTCACGAGTTTTTACATTTAATTCTTCCCTCATCTGGAATTTATTTTGGTATATGCTTTAAGGCCAAGATCTGCCTTTTTTCTTCAAGTAGCTTATTTTTTTTAAAACCTTCACTAGTTTGTATTTCTTCCATTATCCTATTCTATCCTATCTGCCTGTATTCTTATTGCTTTTGTTTTTTGTTGTTTTGTTTTGCTTTGCTTTGCTTTGTTTTTGAGACAAGGTCTTGCTATGTAGCCCAGGCTGGCCTCGAACTCATGGTGATTCTCCTGCCTCAGCCTCCCAAGTGCTGGATTTATAGGTGTGCACCACCAGTCCGGCTTCTGCCTGTTTCTTGACTTTTCTCTTGTGAGCTTAACTAATTTAAAAAAGAAATTTGCCCACACTAAGAATGACGCTAGCTAATTATCTGGGGTGAGTTTTTAAAAAAAATTTGTATGGTGGCAAACATGAAGGCACACACCTATAATCCCAACACTCTGGGAGGATGAGGTAAGAGGGTCACAAGTTCAAGTCCTTCCTGGGCAATTTAGTGACTTAGCAAGATCTTGTCTCAAAATAAAAAATAAAATAAAAAGAGCTGAGGATGTAGCCCAGTGCAAGAGCCCTGTCTTCAATCCCTAGCTCTTTACAAAAAATACACTTTAACTTATAAAGGGGCTTGGTTGCACCCAATTTTTGTTTTCAATTTTAATCTACTGATGGGCAGTGTTTTATTAGAAATTTCCTAATACTAATTTCTTTGTCCTCTCCTAATGCCCTCTTAATTGGGAAAGAAAAGTTTTATAAACACCTACAAACACACAAATAGCTTTTTTCTCTTACTATCAGATTTTAGCAATAAGGTAATGATTTTTAGCTTTTCAGCTCTCTCTACTCTGGAAAAGTTCCAGGTTATTACAGGTACACAGAAAATCTGAACAAACTCCCTGATAGGACAGTTAAGTCACAAAGCCTACACTTGAGGCAGTACTTTAGTAAATTTTCTGATTTCTTGCATGGCTATTTGTTATTTCAGATTTTCTGCTTCCTAGATTGTATTTGGAGCTTTAAGTTTGCTCCAAAAAAAGTAACTGTTTCAATGAAATTATCTATTGGACATAAATGTACTGTTTCTTTTCAGATTTAAATTTCCTCTATTACTATTGGGGTGTCTGTGTCCTTTCGAATGTCTAATTTTGCTTCTCTTTTTCTTAGATTTATAAGAAATTGGTCTGTTTTATCATATAGGTTTTTTTAAAGAGCCAATTCTTACATTTCTCAATCTTTCATTTTTCGATTAATCAATCACTTTAATTCTTTTTTCTACATCCTCAATATTTTTTTCTTTTTCCTTTATAAAGTGGCACTCTTTTTTTTTGAACTTCTTGAGTCAATGGCTTAGTTCCAAATTAACCTAAGAATTATTTGGAAAATGCTTTTTAAATTTGTGAGTTTTTAAGTGTTATTTAAAATCTGTTCTTGCACTATGTCCGAGGAATGGAGTGGGTAGGCTTTCTGATTTCAGAAATTGGTGTTTCCTTGATCCCCTACATAAAATAAATGTTTTGTGGCTGTCCCACAGATACTTATGTGCGTGCATTATGTGACCACAAGCTGCTTACGCGAAGAAAGTCTGCATTTTATACCCTGTTCTACCTGAACATCAAGTACAGGGCCTAGTGTGTGGTCATCATTTAATAACTATTGGCTGGTTGAATTGATTGATTAAATCTATTGTGAGAGTAGTGAGTATTTATGTCTCTAGAAAACATTCTTTATAGCCAGGCACAGTAGTGCACAGCTGTAATACTAACACTTGGGAGGCAGAGGCAAGAGGCTAAGTTTGAGCCAGCCTGGATTACATAACAAGACCTTGACTCAAAAAGACAAAAAAAAAAAAAAAAAAAAAACCTTTCACCAATCCTTTGTAAGTATGATGTTCTTTCCGTGAACTTTTCCTGTATGCCCTCAGCCCAATCAGATGAAACCTCAGATAAGTTCTGTGGCTGCATTGTTGATGCTGATTTCTGGTTGCTCCTCTACAAACACCTGGGATTCATGGTAAAAACAGGAAGGCTGAAATGCAGTGAAAGCCCTGAGAAAGGAATGAAGTACCCAGGGCAGGCATTCACACCCCAGGCCTGGCACTGAGCTGGTGATGCCTGCTTTAATAGTCAGCACTGACTGAGCTGGAGAAGGTGGACACATTATAACTGACCTCGTGAATACCCAGAGAATAAAAGCGTAAATGAACAGCCAGCTTCTGTCCTCACCATCTTTCCTTTCAGACCTACTCACCTCTCAAAGCTGTCAAAAGAAACAAAATATTTGGGTAAGTCAAAAACCCTCTGGGCATATGCCTTGTACCACGAGAGTACACAAGAACGTGGGCACATTTTAGGCATCCTGCCTCCTACCTGTCCTTGCCACTTCCATTCTTCAGGTTCACATCTGTGCCATTGGAAACTAAGATTTTTACAAGCCTAAAAGAAACAAAGGTAAAAGTAGTGAGGTAAGTCATTTTAATGACTTGGGACCCAGGATAACCTGGTAAAAATCAGTACTGACAGTGATGGCATATCTTTGCAATACCTTCTCCATCCACAGAACCCAGCTGATTTTAAAGCCAGCAATACAGACACTCCTCATTTAACAACCAAGTTCCATTCCTGAAATGGTCACAGGAAACTCCAACTTGATGACTTTGCTTTCACTTGCATAACTCTTGCATGCAGTATAGAAAAGGTGCAGTACCGTGAAACTGCAGTACTGTACTATACAGTACGATCAGCAAAAATTACAGTATTGTACTATAGAAGAAGCCACCAGCCACTATGTTCTCTCTTTCATGGTGGCCCACCCTCTTGCTGTAAGGTGTACTTCTTTTCCTACTTTCACTTGGCCCAAGCTTGCTCTTCAGAACCTGTTTCTTTTCCTACCTTTAATGAAACGTTGCTACCATTTGTGCTTGTCTTGACCAATTCTTTGCTTGGGGCAGAAGGAACCTAGAAACCACCTCTAGAAGGACACTCTAGCACCCAAAAACCTGGCAACACATCTGGCTTAGCCAACCAGGAGCAGCAGGGAAGGCCCTTTCGGCACATTTTGTTTCTCTCTAAAATGCCACAAAGGTCGTTGTCATCATCCTCCTCCCTCTTCTCCTTCTTGCCCCGTGTCTCTCCCCTAGGCTGAGGAATTCAGGAGACTTTTCTCATGGTGCCAGGAACTGTTTTCTGCCTTTCCCACCATGTGGGATGGGGAGGGGAATGCATGGCCTCTTGTTTTTCTCAGCCAGTAAGAGGCCCATAGGTCTACCTCAAGTTTCTCTCCCCTTTTCTTTCTTCTCTTTCCCGTTTCTGGTCACTCATTGCAGATACATGTCAGTAAAGAACAGCCAGAGAGCCTATTATTAACCCGGTTGCAGAACAGATCATTCAGGTACCACATGTGTGACCTAGAGTTTAGTCCGCCTTTTTGACCTCACGTTTGTTCTCCATGATACTTTGCTCAGCATTCTCAATTCTCGGGAAAAAAACCTGTTGGTAACTCATTCTCCTGCCTGAGTAGCCACCTACCCGAGTTTATTCTTTTTGTGCTCAAAATACCATTTGCACTTTCCCCCCTAGATGGAATTTTCTTTCCCAGGGTGTTATTTCATCCTAGTTAGTTCACCTCTTCACCATTATGGTTCATCACATGAATCAGCCACATGGATTCTGCCATGTTTGTTTTCTACTGTCCTCATGATCACTGGAAAATCTCACCCTTAAAGATAGAAGCTAAGTCTCCAATTATAAGGAACATGTGGGCTTCCTCCCTCTCTTATTTTGAATTAGGCTAGATTCCTTACTTGTCTTTTCTAACAAAATGCAGGTAATTTAGAAACATGTGCCTGATAGACTGAGCAGAACAAAAGAACAGCCAGTAAATCTCAACTCAAGTGATTGTGAGTCAAATGTAGACCCATCTTATTTCTTGGGGTATTTAAAGATTTTTTTCTTTAAAAAAAAAATGTTTTTGTCTACTGCCTTAAACAAAGTACCAAAGTTTTTATGGTGGGGTAAATGTAAGAGATATTGCTTCTCAAATGGCTCAGCCCTGCTTAAGTAAAGCAATCAAGTGGCTCAAAATGCCTAAGGGAGCCTGTAGGTACTGTTTCTCAAGTGAGTAGAACTATCAAGAACTATCAAGTGGCTCACTGTGGCTAAGGGAGTCCTGGTGGGCAGGAATTCCACCCTGTTCTTGTGGGAGTTTTGAAGGACTAGATAGAGCCATCAAGTGATTTGACATCCCTCTCCCTAAGGAGTTAGAGGGCCCCTGTATGGAGACAAAAATCCCTCAGTAGGGCTTTCTTCTATGCTTCTATAAAAGACACTGGCATCATCCTAGCTTCAGACAGAGAATCTGTCTAGTGAATACTTGAGTCTCACAAGAGACCTTTTGTTGACTCAAATGGGGTCTCCTCCTTCTGCATGGGACACCATCTTAAGGACCCAAGACCTAGTTGTCTCTCTTTCTCTAGGCCTAAATGCACCATGGGAAACATCATGAACCACACCTGAAGGATTCTACTGACCTCGCTGCTAAGCTGTATCCTTAATCAGTGGGAAAGGTTTGACCCTAACCATTTGAAAAAAGATATCTTTGCAATACTACACCTACTGTTGCAATAGTTTGTGTTCAGTATATACTAGGAAATGGTAAGAGGTGCAGGATGGCAGTTTAAATTATGAGACTTTTTCAGTTAAATCGTTTCTGCTTAAAACATAATAGAGTGAAATCCCTTATGCTTTTATCTCAGGAAAAGACCAGAAACTATGGTATTTAGAGTGGCCCCAAGGAAGAGAGACATTTGATGATCCTGTCCTTGGATCCCCACCTGTCTCTCAGGGGGATATGGGTCTTTCCCACCTGTTCAATGAAGACAACCACTCTGGGAATTCTCTTCAACCTCCTCATATCCTCAGGCCAGTAAATCAGTCCCACCCTCTCCAAGTGACTCAAGAACTCCACTAGACCCTAGTGCCCCAGAGGAAGTGAACATTCCTCAGCCCCCTCGTAACACTTCTCAGACCTTAAATCCCACTGAACACAAACAGCTTTAAACTCTGCAGGATGTACTCAGAGTGGTGGTTCTTACTTCTCTAATGCACAACTCACCCTGCCCCAAGAGAGGTCCCAGGAGCAGAAGGGACTGCTAGAGTGCAGGTCTCTTTTTCAGTTGCAGATATCCAGCAATGCAAAGTATGGCTAGGCCAACAATTAGAGGACCCAAGTAAGTCTGCAGATGGGTTTAAAACTTTGATCCTCACTTTTGACTTATCATGGTGAGATTCATCTTTTTGTACCCCAAATAAAAGCTCAAGAATCCTAAAAGAGGCTAAGAACTATGCAAGTGAGCAATATGCTTTAAAAAGTGAAGGAAACCATCTTGGAGAAGCTACTGTCCCTTCAACAGAACTGAACTGGGCTGGGCATGGTGGTGCATGCCTGTAATCCCAGCACTCAGGAGGCTGAGGCAGAAGGATTGCCATGAGTTTGAGTTTAGCCTGGGCTACATCATGAGATCCAGGCCAGCCTGAACTGCATAGTGAGACCCTGTCTCAACACATACATACATACATACATACATACATACATACACACACACATGCACACACAGAGAAACAAACTGAGACAATAATACATACTAGTCAGGAAAATGATGCTGATATGATAGCTGCTTTTTCTATGGGAATGAAAATGTACATCAAGAAATCTGTTAATTATGATAACATGAATGGGGTGATACAGGGCAAAGAGGAAAATCCAGCTATCTTCCATAGCTGATCAGTAAAAGTCTTTTGTAAATATACAAACACAGATCCATCTTTCAGGAAGGGAGAGGCACTGGTAGGACATAATTTCATTTGTCAGCTGGGTCCAGATATTCAGCACAAATTAGAGAAACTTCAAATGGAAACCCAGACACCTATGACCAATTGCTGGATATGGTCTTTTCTGTGTTCACAAATCAGGATCCACAGGAGGGTCAAAAGAGAAAAGCTAGAATTCTGTTCTGACTTCTTTCTCTGGAAAACCTTCCCTGGATCTACAGCCATAGTTGAATTGGAGCGGACCACTAGGTAGAGATATTTTACTTCTGCTCTGATGTGTCACTTTGAAGGCTAAATGCTTAACCATGAGTTTCTAATTGTCCCACAGTGCTCTACTCCCTGGCTAGGAAGAGATTTACTGGCAAAATTTGA